>OZ025301.1:161221617-162421617 GCA_964019185.1 Maratus speculifer | reverse complement strand
TTAACTTCTAGATTGGTTATTAAAATAACTGAAGACATGAATTTCAAAATTCTCTTTATCGAAAAAATCAAATTTTGGGAAATAGCGAAAAAACTTTAAATGCATCTATTGGTTTTCATTATAAATTTTGAGATTGAATTGTTACAATAGTGGAGGTTTGTATAGACTGATAGAGAAATCAAAAAGCAATAAGCCGAGTTTTGAAATTCATATCCTCAATTGTATTTTTACGTATGTTTTATTTTGTAAGCAAATGAAGCTTATTCTTTTCGTGATTTTATTTTAAAAAGGTATGTTATTTTGATAAGCTTTTATTTTATTCATAGTTTTCGTATGTAAATTTTCCTAGTTCAAAACTTATATTCAAATTTTAACTCACTTGCAAACCTGATTGAGGTTCAATTCCCATACTTATTTAAACCCGATGACAATGTAATATGAATACGATTTTAGGTGCGTTCGATTTATTTATTTTATAGGACTACATCAAATTCTATTAGGTTAAGTAATCTAATAGAGCTTTAAATATGTATCATTTTGTAACTATTTGTGACTTTTCAATTTAACAAAATTTCTGTTATTTTTTTACTTATATTTTTAGCACAAACTGCATATTTTACTTTAACATGTAAATGTGAACATAAATTCAGAAACAACATTGTAAAAATTTTTTTTACTCCCAATGTTTAAAGTTAGATTTTCTATCTGATGTTTATTTTTATTTCCAGTAAATTTGTGACTGACCCCTATTTTGCAGCAAAAAATATGCTTCAACTTTGAACAGCTATAACTCGGTCAATTTTGATCGCAGAGGAATGGAACTTTTTTTGTCTTACTTGTTAGAGTAGTGGTAAAAATTTTCTAAATATCACTTATAGGACCGGGGGACCGTATAAAAATTTAATTTTCGTAATTTTTTAGTAAAACATTTTTTTTGACCTAAATCGCTTAAAAAATAATTCTTTGCCTTTTTTAAAGCATTTTTGCAATTGGAACTATATGTCTATGACCAACGGTTTAGAAATTAGCCATTGGCCACCGTTGAGAGGGGACACCCTGTATAGAGACTCGACTGTAATTGTTTTTCAAAAACTCGAATTTTTTAATGGTTTAACATTTGTATTACTCCTTAAGTAAGAATGAAGAAAAAAGTTTATGACATAAAAAAAAAGACATGATTTGACTCTCATAAAACTGTCCTCTATATGATTTTACTCCTTGAAATCCTCAAGGAGTATACAGCAATATTTGAGAAAGGAAAACAGTGCTTAATAATTTTCCTAGACTTCCAACTCTAAATTCGTTTAAACATACAGTAGAACCCCGCAAATTCGGACCCCGTAAATCCGGATCGGTTTGGACATTTTTTTTTTCAAGTTTGAGAAGCGATTTGGCTATTTTCCATAACATTAACTTGCTTAATCATCGTATTCTGAATAAGAAAAAAAAAAAACTTTTTTCTGAAATCTTTTCGGAAGAATACCTTACGTTTTCTTATTTAAACTCATATTTAGACTACACCCAACGAACTACGTATGCTCAAGCGAGACCGTACGGCTCGCAAAAGATACAGAAAACTGGCACAGCAAAAAATTACAAACTTTTTTTTTACAAAGGAAACATTTTTACTGTCTGTAAATAATGAATAAGTTAAACTTAAAGGTGATTTTCTGTAAGTATGCTTTTGTTTTATTTCACTTTTTTTTCTAATTCTAGGGATAATCCGGATTTTCGATAATCCGGATTCGGCCTGGTCCCAATTAATCCGAATTATCGGGGTTTTACTGTATTTACGTTTAAGAAAATAAAATTATTCAACATTGATTTTCGGCATATTTAACGTTATTATTACGATTCTCGGCTGCGTCGACATAGTCTGATAGTATAAACTTTAATTCTGAGAAATGTAATAATGGCGAAATATTTGTTCACAATTTAACCTCTATAAAATAAATATTGTTTAAGATCCTAACAGTCCAATATTTTATCCTAAAACGATTCAAAAAGATTCACAATAAACATATTTAAAAAATACTCTAAATAGAATTTCTTTCGGTTTTTCATAACTATACATTTTATTAGAAGAACTTTAATGAAATAATAAAAACGTTTTAAGGGTTTTTTACCATAGAAAAATAAAAATATACTCAATTATAAATCATATCACGATGTTAGTATTCTGCTATAGAAATTTGCACTTAAAAGTATCAAGTCTTCGGAAAAGTTTTCACTCTTATTAAAATAGTCAATATTAGTTAAGATATTGCACATACATGTTGTTAATGGATTTTAAATTAAGAAGTTGGAAAAAAAAAACTTAGAGTTTATGACCAGAATCAGTAATGAAGGATTATATTAATGGGAGATACCACTTTGAATATTTTTGTGATTTGATTACGCATAACAAGTTTCATATATTTTTTAAAATCCTGAGTCGGGTGTGTATTTCAAATATTTAGAGATAAACGTTTATAAAATTAAAATTAAAGTATGTGTTAAAATGTTAGTTTTTAACAGAAGATATTTTATATAATATTTTATGGACTACATTGATTTTTTAGCTGGTCATATGCATCTAAATAACAAATTTGCCGAATCGGTGAAACTTACCGATTGCGAACAACTCAGGTTTCATCCTTAATAATCAATGCATATCTGAGACGTTTACGATGGGAAGGGTCAGAGCCTTCGTTGTCTGGTAATTTAGTGATGAATAAAGTAAAATACTATAAATCACCATAAAATGAAAAATAAAGTAGGACACCTTACGAGCTACAACAACAACGGGTCGTCATCAGCTAAACCAAAACATGTCCGAAAAGACACACAACCCCATTTGGGTCTATATCCCTCGAGTAGATAATTGTCCGACATAAAATAAACCAAACCGAAAGGGCACAGAGTCGAGATAAACTTTATCTCGAGACTGTGCCTGTTCGAACGCGTGTTGGTTTAGCTGATGACGAGCTGTTATTGTTGTAGCTCGTAACGCATCCTACTTTATTTTTCATTTTATGAGGTTTGTACATAGTGTTTTACTTTATTTATTAATTATTGCCAGTGTTTACGGTGATATTCTTAGTAATGGTTTCATTGGGGATATTATGAACATTTTTATAGAAATTTTTTAATAAGCTAATATACATATAAATATATCAAAGAGGCTTAATCAGAGGCTAAATCACAGAAAAAATACATTGACAGCTTCAAATTAGTTTATTTATGCAGCCATATCATCAGAGTAATGCTCTAATATCCCGGCTAAATGACTTCAGTTGAAAACAAAAACGTTCTATTCTAAAAAGCAGGATCTGTCATAGGATTTCGATGACTCGTTCCAAACCGACTACTACATTAATCTGCTCTCCTGGGTAAAAGTGCAAAGTAGTTTCTAGAACATTCGATAATCTCCGAAACGATCCCTCCAAATAAACAGAAAATAACATCTAGGACCGAGTTTAATGCAGCGGTGTCGAACGTTTCTCGCGAACGATAATTTTGTTTCGAAGATTATTATTTAACTTATTTAATAATCGAAAGTAGTTGAAACTAAAATATATTCCACAGACGATAATTTCATTAAAAAAGAAAAATAAATAAATTTATTCGTACGTAATAAATATAAAACGCGAAGAAAAAAATAAAAAGAATGATGTTTGAAGATGCTTTTTCGGGATAAATTTAATAAGACTTTTAAAAGGGGGTTGATAAAAACAGGGAAAAGGTGAATTTTATTGGGAATTTTAAGAAATAACGTTTATTTAAGAATATTTTTAACTTAGAGTAATTTTTTAGATTTACGCGTATCGGAATAAATATTTTTTAAGGCGAATTAAAAATTTATATCGTTTCTATAAAGATTAATAGATTAGATCTGAAATAGGATTTTAATTTCATAAGCAGGAATAAAAACGGAATATAGCGGAAATTAATATAGTATAAGGATAATTTTGACAAAAAAAATTGTAATATATATATATACACTATATGGATAAAAGCGACCGACTGCTTGCGATTTTAAATAATTAGTTAAATATGTAGAAAAATACATAAGGAATTATCCTTAAAAATTTGCATACAAACATAATAGCACAGGTCATATATTTCCGTAACAATTTTTTCCCGAAACTCAATAGGGGACTGTCAACAAATTGAAAAATTACGAATATCTTTTACATAACCCTATCAAAAATAATGTAGCAAAAGTGTTTTAACTGTATATTGTAATTAATTATTTTTTTTTAATAAACTGTGTTCATTTTTATGTGGATAGTATATATACTGGTAGAAAAAAAGATTTTTATAAAAACAGTTCCAAATTTTTCCAAGTTTTTTGCTTATAATTTGCCGCGTTCTTAATATAAATAAGGTTTTTTTTCCGAAAATATGACAAACAACATTATACACAATATTCTGTAATCAGAATAAAAAAATAATAATAAATGTATGAAAAATGAGTATGTTTAATAAATAATTTTTCATTGCGCATGCGTTATCGCTATCAAAATTTCATTTGCATATTGTGTTAGCTAAATGTATAGAGCAACTTTTGTAAAAGTCTCAAAAACACAGCTTGAAAATTCTGAAGTGATATGAAATATAATTTTCATATCAAACATATGGACATAACATATGTTTCATAATTCATATCAAATTGTTGTCGAAAATCCATTATAATCGAGTCTATTGAAATTTATTCGCGTAAAAATTTGTTTGCAATGATAATTTTTCTTTTATTATTCCCAAGTTATGGTTAGAGTTTATAAATAAATTCCTCGTGAAAGCTCGAATAGGATGGACCAAGTTGGAAATTAATTTTGATCATGGTCTATTTTTAGTTTATTGTTTTTACAATAGAGCGCATGGTTTTTAATTTACATCTCATTGTCGCGTGCCATTTGTATTGACCGTGAAAAGATGTGTATTTTATTTTTATTTTGTTATGATTATGGTTCTTATTAGATTGGAAACGAAACATCTCTATAATATTTGTTTTTAATTTTTCGTTACACCCCTCTCAAGTAAAATAAAACTGTTTATTCAAATGTTTGCATCTTGCTGGTTATTGAGTAAAAATCCTTTGGAAAGATTTAGGCCGGGTTAAATTGTGTTTATTTACCTTTTGTTCTTTCGTTGTAATTATGGAGCTTCAAAATATCGTTACTTTCTTTTATTTTTTTTCCATTTTTTTGGCTTAAAAAATAAAAATCATGAATTTTAAGCATTTCAGTTGCAAATTAAAGTTATATTTATAAATGAAATAAAAGATTATATTATTATTTTTGAAATGAAATAGATGAAATACAAAATAGTAATAATAATAATAATAATAATAATAATAATAATAATAATAATAATAATAATAATAATAATAATAATAATAATAATAATAATGCCACGGATACAATATTTGGCGAGCCAGGTTTGTATAAAAATAAAGAGTTCTTGGTTTATTGGCACAGATGTCACACATTGGCGCGATTTTTTTCTTGCGACAATTTGGCGAAAACTTCGTTTTCAATACCAGTTACATATATATATATATATATATATATATATATTAACTATTTTCTATTATTTTAAAAAGAAAATAATCATAAATAAATAAAAGTTTATTTAATAATTATGGAACAAAAAAATTTATATCATTTAAAAAAAAAAAATAAATTTAAATAAACAGTTTATTAAAGAATAAATAACAACTGACGGGTTATCATGTGAGGCACATAATTGCCATTTTATTGCAATTGTGTCAGTGTGGTGTGCATATGACATCTGTGCCTAAATCTTTAGCAAAACCTTCTAATTTAACCCAAAAAAAAGAGCAATTAAAATAAGTTATGAATAAAAGTAATGTGATTTAATACTTAGTATATATTCAAGGGAGACCAAACTGGTTGCCAAGGGCGTCTAGTATTTCATAGATTTAGTTATAAGTTTGGCATAAACGTCATTCTTTGCTAAAATTTGACTTAACCACTTAACTCATCAATAATTTTGAAAAAAAAAACCTTCATATACATGTCTATTTTTTGTTTATTTTTTCCGGCTTGCATTAAATCTATGGTCCAGAATATCCAAAATTATGTACATTAAAAATGCGGGAATGTTTTAAAACTAGTTATGCAGGAACGTGGTCCCACTTAAGGGAGACCCGTAAGAAAAAATCCAAAATTTTTATTATTGATTTTAAAGTAATGAATTTTGGTGTACTATTTAAGAATCTTCTTGTAAGGAATAATTAGCAAAAAAATTCATTTTATATTAAAAAGTATATTTTTTATGGGGATTTTTATGATTTTTTTTGTTGAAAAATACACTTTTTAAAATTACTACTCCTCATTTAATTTTCAATATTTTGGTATTACTAAAATTTCTTAAATAGTGTTATAGTATATAGAAAAGAACTAAGGAGAGATATTTTTAATTTTCTATTTTAATCAGCTAAGAAAAAAAAATACGCATGGTAATTTTTTTTAAATTCGTTATAATTTTCATGTTTACCAATTTATGTAAAATTTTCAGAAATAGTTAAAAAATATATCTCTCCTTACTTTTGTTGCAAATTTTTTAAGATTCTAAAAACATAAACACTTTGTTTCTAAATCATTTTTGCACTGAACCTTAGTACTTTGAACTTAGGCAAAATATGAAAAAAGTCATTTTTAGGAAAACACGTTTTAAATGGCCGCTAGTCCTTTAAACTCTATGATGAGTACAATTTAAAAAGCTCATTTTCTACCTGTTCCAAGTGTCCCCGAGTTCTGAAATTTTGCATGGATATTCTCAAATATATATTTTATCGTTTTCTGAGAAAAAAAAAACTTGAACTTTTTATGATTTTTCGCCGAAAATGGGGTACGGGTCTCCCTTAAACCACTTTACCTTATACAATTTATTTGTTGAAAATAAAATTCTCTAGCAACATTTAGAATTTACGGTACAGAAAATTTGATGAAAAATTAGAAATCTGTTTAATTCCTAGCATAGAACAATGTAATACGTCTAGACAATTAATTAGTAAATAAGTGCCGTGAAGCTCTTCACCGAATTAAGCACCATTAATTAGTGTTAAAAGCATTCTTAATTTGAAGAATTCTTGCGCTAACAATTTAATGGGTAGCTTAAATCTTTTTAATTTTTCTAAAAACAAAAACCTTTTCAGAGAATTAATTATAATTCAATGTATTACACGGTTGAAATTTTTGGTTGCATTTTATGTAAAATCAAATATGTTTACATAAAGTAAGCATAAATATTAACATTTTATTTTCAACTGATAAACGGCTCTTTAAAATACAAATTAATTAAAGATTCATTATTACTTGTGATATAAATAAAAAAATATTTTTGTTATATTTGATTTTTTATTTTTACCAACATAATAATGTACATAGACCAATAAAGTCATATAGTTTCAATTTAACTTGCACATTAGAAAAAGGACTTAAATTTCTCTTTTCTATTTCGCAAACTTTAATGAAAAGGATAGATTGTGAAACTATATATATAAAGAATGTTATTAAATTTCTTCGGCAAAATAAATAAATAAATAAATAAAAATAATAAAAAAAAAACAAATAAAATAAAATAAATAAAATGTTGTGTGGAGTGATCGGATATATCATATTACCGTAATTTCCTGCGTATAATCAGCGGATCAAACAATTCTTTTCGGACCCAGAAATATTATTCTGTGATTAGAGACTATTATTTACGGCGATCTGAGAAGTTACATTTCTTTTTAAAAAAATTCTGGGTCTAAAAAGAATTGTTTGATTCTCGGATTATATGCAGGAAATTACGGTAACTCTTAACCCTTTGAAGGACGGGGGAATAAAATATATCCCACCTAATTTTAATTGCGAAATACCACATTGACACCAGAATTTTGAAAAGTAAACTTTAATTTTATCAAGTATGAGAAGAAAAACTTTTATCTATTTTGAAATAAATTCCTTTTTAGCTCACAGGCTATCATAGCCTGAGAGCTTATGTGCCCGTCCGTTCTGTAGTTCGTTCGTGCGTAACGCGATAACTCATGATAAAAATATAATTTGAAATTTTGTATGTAGGTATAACCTGACAAGGCGCTTCCCTGATTAGTTTTGGAGTTCATTCGATATGTATAAGAGGGGGAACGGGAGGCTCATGCCCCTCCCCTTAATTGATATGAATGGGTTCTTCATGCAGAATTAAGTTTTCGTTCAAAATTTAGATTAGGATCATTCTGATGAGGCGATTCCGTGACTGTTATTAGGTGTTCATTGAATAAGTATAAACAGGTGGAACGGGGGGTTCATGCCCCCCCCCTCAATTAATATAAACGGGATTTTCATGCAGAATTAACAGTTTTCGTTCAAAATTTAGATATAGGATCATTCTGATGAGGCGATACCGTGGCTGTTATTAGGTGTTCATTGAATAAGTATAAACAGGGGGAACGGGGGTTCTAATGCCCCTCCCCTTAACTTGTATAAATGGATTTTTCAATCAGAATTGTCAGATTTCGTTCAAATCTCTGAATAGTTTTGGAAGTATAATGGTTAAGTATAAAAGAGGGGAATAACTCCTCTTAAATTATATAAAAGCTAAATGGGTTTTTATTAAGAATTATCCGATTTGCTCTGAATTTTGGATATAGATTTTTTAATATGATAAAGCATGTACTTGATAGTTTAGGAGGTTCAATGATCAAGTATAAAAAAGGAGAAAGGGGAGACCTTTTTCCACTTCTTATTTTTTTTTTCGGACGGAATTAACGAAAATACAAGGCTGTAATGTACAATTAGTATGCGTAGCCTGTGAGCTCAATGCCATCAGTTTAACTGGGCAATATTCTTTTTATTAAATTCTGGTGTCGATTAATCATTTCAACATTTTAAGAAATAAAGTGCTTTGCCCTTCAAAGGGTTGGGTTTCTGACGTTTATTCGGAAATAGCAACAGAACAGATTTCTCTCACTGGCAGTGGAAGATATAACTAAAATATTCTCCTGTGCGTGGTGCAGCTTGCCTGTTATACGGTACCATTAGAAGCGAGGACGCATACCGGAGATTTATTCGCAGTGAGGTTATGTACAGTACATTAACGTATATAAATCACGATAAATAAATGAGGTACTTCTAGGTTATCCCGTCGACCAAAAAATTATCGCCAAACTATAAGATTAAATGCCAATAATGGATGATCGTGAATGTCACATTCAATGACATCAAATGCGATTCACGTGTTTAAAATGTCATTAAGTGATTTTTATTTGTATTTTTATTAATATTCTACTAATTATTTGTTTTTTCGTTATTTAAAATAAAAATTATGTCAACATGTATAATTTGGCTATTAGTTTGGCGATTCGTATAATTTGGCGAAATTGGTCGACGGGTTAACCTAGAAGTACCATAAAGGATATTAAATACGCTATTATTTGGTGAAGGAGATAATACACAACTTGACAGAACTATCCATATTTTTTTCAATTTAGACGTTTTAATGAATATTTACAGAATTAATTGACGAAATTTTTTGAAACTTCAAAAATTTAATGAACAGTTTTAACCTCAATGTTTTTTTTTTTTTCATGAAGGTTTGGTCATGGGGCAGTTAAGTCGGTAACACCATAGTCTCACAAGTAGGCAATTTTTTGAAAATTCAAATTTCTTGATTGGTACCACTTTTTTGAAATTGTAAAATTCTACTTATTTGCTGACACATTAGTTGCAACGAAAAGAAGCGGAATTTTGTCATTTAAAATAAAAAAAGAATACTGCCCAGTTAAACTGATGGCATTGAGCTCACAGGCTACAAATACTAATTGTACATTAAAGCCTTATATTTTCAAGGGTTAATTCCGTTCGAAAAAAAATTAAGAAAGGGAAGCAGCTCTCCCCTTTCCTCTTTTTTTATACTTAATCATTGAACCTCCTATACTATCAAACACATGCTTTATCATATAAAAAATCTATATCCAAAATTCAGAGCAAATGAGATAATTCTTAATAAAAACCCATTTAGCATCTATATAATTTAAAAGGAGTTATCCCCCTCTTTTATACTTAATCATTAAACTTCCAAAACTATTCAGAGATTTGAACGAAATCTGAAAATTCTGCTTGGAAAACCCGTTTATATAAATTAAGGGGGGGGGAATTAGAACCCCTGTTCCCCCAATTTATACTTATTCAATGAACACCTAATAACAGTCACGGAATCGCCTCATCAGAATGATCCTAATCTAAATTTTGATTTAAAACTTAATTCTGCATGAAAATCCCATTTATATCAACTAAGGGGAGGGGCATCAGCCCCCCGTTCCCCCTCTTATACATATCGAATGAACTCCAAAAACTAATCAGGGAAGCGCCTTGTCAGGATATACCTACATACAAAATTTCAAGTGGATCGGATATTTTTATCATGAGTTATCGCGTTACGCACGAACATACGAACGTACATACAGAACAGACGGGCACATAAGCTCCCAGGCTATGATAGCCTGTGAGCTAAAAAGTGGTACCTATCAAGAAATCTGAATTTTAAATAGGTAGCCCAGCGGCAACACTGAACAACACCTAAATAAGCAAAAATAGTTGCCACAATGCTGTAAATAAAATGCTCAAAATAGTTATAGCTGATCACTATGTGGGTCCTATAAAAATATTTATGTTCATTTGAGTAAAAACAATACTTACATTGATGCGGTTATAAAATTTTAGTTACAAAATTCTAAACGTAGCATAAACTTGTTGTTTGTAGAGTGCAGCGTTTCAACCAAATTTAGCTCTGTCTCTAAAAGATTGAGAAAAACAGTAGAAATCAAGTGTAATATACAGTATAGCTTCGAAAATCCAACAATTTAGTAATCCACATTAAATATAAATAGAAGTTTTCATATACGTCCATTCAAAACATTTCAAAAATATGCATTAAAATATTTAATTGCTATAAAGGACGTTAAATACTAATAAAAACATTAAAAGATCTTAATAATTGTTACATGTTTCGATTGAATTTACTCAATCATCATCAGAAAAAGGAAATACAAATAAACACAAAGATGGAAAAATTTTCCATCTTTGATCCATCATTTTTTCCATCATTGATTTTCCATCTCTGTGTTTATTTGTATTTCCTTTTTCTGATGATTATTGAGTAAACTCAATCGAAATATGTAAAAATTATTAAGATCTTTTAATGTTTTTATTAGTATTTAACGTCCTTTATAGCAATTAAATATTTTAATGCATATTTTTGAAATTTAGTAATCCGTCAACTTCAAAAATCCAGTATTTTAAAGCCACTTGTTCCCCGTTTCACCCATCATACGTAGTATAGGGTAAATCTTGCAATCGTTTTGAAAATTAAAAAAATAACAATGCTGACGGATTTACACGTTTCAGACACTGGAGTTTCCGAAAAATATATTTTTAGAAAAAACAATTTGGAGTCCGTCCATTTGTGTATATATCTGGGTATCTGTAAACGCTCTATCTCCCAAACAAATGGAGATTGAGACTTGATATTTGGTGTGTACTTAGTGAGTAATAATAAAAAGAAGCCTATTTAATATCAATTACCTCGCTTATCTGGAACTGTTTTATTTGGGTTCTCGCAGTACTTGTTCTGACGAAAGGTACACAAAAATTTTTGAATTTTTTTATTTTAAGGAGTGGATTTAAAAGACAACAAAATAACACAAATTTTGCATAAAGAATGAAGTCGATTGGATAATTAGTTGCCAAGATATTAGTAATTTTATTTTCAACACACTTCGATTTTTCATGACATGTATTTCATTCAAATTTTAATTCAAAGTTATACATTCTAATTGGATAAAAGACGCTTAATCTGGCGCAGTAAGTTGTTAGTTATTATGATTGTTATTTTTGGAGCTATAAGGATATTTCTTTTACGCAGTTCGGTACTACTAGATTAGTTTGCCGTTTTTTGCAATTTGTCGAAATTATTTAATCAGCAATTCATTAATAGAGCATTACTATGTGTTGAAATTACTTAAGTATGCATTTAAATCTTATTTTGGAATCGTCATGCATTTTATAAACAGTTTACACATGTTTTATTTTCATATTTTATATTATGTATATCCATGATGGGTAAGTATCATGGTTGCTCACCAACGACTAGTTTTCTTTTACACTTCCAATTTACTGGATGAAGTGCAAGATGAAAAAGTTTATTTTTCTTTTCTGAAGTTTTGGAAGTTTCTTATACAATTGTTTAAGATGGTATGAATTATTTTTGAAAACCAGGTAATGATATTACTAAAATGAAGAATTTAAATTGTCCATCACAGGAAAAATGGGCTTGTTAACACCTTTTATGTAATTTTTAATGTTTTGTCACCGATTTTTTATAACAGAAATTTATGCTTTATTAAATCGAGAAAATGCTCAAGTTAAATATTACAGTAAAATTTTACGGGTGGAGACAAATAAAGAATCTGAGTTTTGTTTATACCACGATAGGAAGAAAGATTGTTTGAGGCAAGTTTTAATCATATTAAACTATTTCATATTTTATGAAATCTGATATATGTTGTGAAAATTTTTTACAAGTTAATTTCTGTATAATTGAAAGAAGATAATATTTACAGGAACACACAAAATATTTCGGACACTATACTACATCCTATGTATTGTATAATATTACACCAAGATCTGAATATTTTTAAAACTTCGATATATGACGAACATATCTCATTTGCTACGTTTAGCATGCAATTGACGTTTAGCGTGCAATATTGACGTTATATTGTACTGCAATTAGACTATGCAGATGATCATAGTGCATGGCTCCCAAATGGTCCTCCAACTGAACATCTATACTTTCTTAGAAATATTTTAGTTTTATATTTTTCTTGTAAACTGCGCAGAGCCCACCTTCAGAAGTTAATTTTAGCACAAATTCTGTAGAAACCTAGTATGAAATTCTCTGTAAAAAAATACTGGTACTCAGTTCGCACATCATTTGGGAGCACTGATGGTATCATGGAATGTATATCGAGGTATACACCTTATTAATTGTCAATATTTTTAATAAGCTCCGTAAACCCTCTGTTTCTCAAACAAAAACAGTTGATGACTATGTACCGGGTGTCCCAAAAATGACTGATGGATTTTAAAATTCAATAACTTGCAAACGGTGACAACTATTTAAAAAATTTTTGCAGGAGGGTTATGTATAATGTCAGGAGTTTTTTTACCGTAATTTTTCATTTTAGTTCGAATTTCAAATAATAGGTGGTGCTGAAGGTGATTGAAGGCCAGTTGATCTGTGCTGAGTGATGCGTCGACATGGCCTTCAATCGCCGTCAGCGCCACCTATTGTTTGAAATTCGAACTAAAATGAAAAATTACTGTAAAAAAACTCCTGACATGATACATAACCCTCCTGCAAAAAATTTTTTAAATAGCTGTCGCCGTTTGTAAGTTATTGAATTTTAAAATTCATCAGTCATTTTTGGGACACCCGGTATGTCCCACTTAAAATCAATATTCATTTGTGTAAAAATGATTTTTATACTCATTACATGTAAAATGTTCTTTACAGAAATCGAAATTCTCTGCAAATGTTTTGTTTGGTAGAATGCAGTGTTTAACCAACATTAGCCACTTAATCGCCGCGCCCGAGACATTCACGGGCTGCAAGCTTGACGGTTTTTATTTAGAATTGTTTGATTCCCACCAGTTTTATAAAACAGTGTAATTGGTTTTATTCTAGTGTCATTTTATTTGTCATTAGACAAGATGAATATTTCTTTTTCAAAAAAGTGGTGGCAATAATGAATTTGAATTTTTAAACTGTAATTCACTGCGACTATTAAATATCTAACAGCATTCCTAGGAAGATTGAAAAAGTTGTTTGGAAATAATTTTCCGCATTATATTAGAATTACAAATGTTTACGATATTTTATTATATAGGAAATCTTTTTAACCTTTTTAGAGAGCGCCGATATCTGTCTATTCTAAAAAAAGTTAGTAATTAAAAAAATAAAAATAAAAAATGAAAAATTGTAATTTAACAAATTACAATGACTATTTGGAAAATTATATTTTCAAAGAGTAAAATTTTAGACTTATAAATAAATTCTGTATTAAAAATAAATAATCTATATATATAAAAGGAATTCTGAGGATAATTGAGGCACAGGCGAAAGCAAATCTTGGCAATGCGCCAACTCGGTCCAGAGGAAGCAAATCTTGGCAATGCGCCAACTCGGTCCAGAGGTATAAAAGCAAGATAGAAAAAAACGCGCAGGTCTGTGCATTCAAGTACAACCACCCATATGTATATGCTGAAAGTTTGTTCTGACGCTCACCCGACGCACGTGGAGTGCCGATGGTCCGGGGAGAGTCACCGGGGGATCCGTCGCGAGCTGAGAGAGAAGCGTACCATACACATAAATTATTAAATAAACCTTCAAATTAAGCCCGGCGAAGCGGGCTGGGTATGCTAGTAATAATAAACATCATTTTTATGATGATCAAAATGTGGCTTACGTAATATCAGAGTCCTATATTACGTACGCCATGGATTAAAAATTAATAATCCTGTATCAATCATGTAGAAATTTTTAATGAAATTTTAGTTTTACAATTTTCGGTACTACCGTCGTATAGAGAAAAAAAATATACTTTTAAATACAATTTGTTATAAAGCTGTATCTCAATATGTTTTTAATTTATTAATTTTTTTGTAGTTTTTTAATACTTTTTTGTCATTGTGGCAGCAGAAGTATTTCATTTCTGGACATTACACATACACCAATCGGAAAACGAATAAAATAAAATGAGTTGCGGAATTCAATCAATAAAAAGATTCAGATATACTTTAGATTTACCAATTCTCTACCGAGGACAAAGACTATTCCAAACAGTTAACAAGTTGGAAATTGCACGTGAAGCGTAGCAAATGAGGTGCGTTCGTACGATAAGGAAGTTTTAAAAATATTACTCTCATATATCAATCGCATAAAATTGTAAATATTAAATTACAATTAAAACGCTCACCAAACAATGTTCTCCCTATACCATTATGTAATGGAATACTTTTGTGTGGCCTTGTAAATCAATAACAAATGTTCTTTGCACCACAAATTATGTAAAATGTATATTATAATATGTAGTTTATAGTTGGATATGAATTTTATTAAGTTCGAATGAGTGTAATACAATTAAAATGCATTTGAAACATTTTCCCCAATTGACCGTTATGTAACGGAATACTTTTGATTGCCCCTGTATTCCATCTATGCACCCGATTATCGAACAATTTGAAATAACTCGACAAAATTATGTAATAATTATGTATTTTAAATTTCAAACGATTAAAATGCATTTGAAACTTTCCCCTCATTGACCGTAATGTAATGGAATACTTTTGATTGCCCCTGTAATTGATCTATGCATCCGATTTTCATAAAATTTGAAATGACACGACAAAATTATGTAATAATTATGTATTTTAAATTTTAAACGATTCGGTTGGATAGTTTTTGCGTTGTTATATGCGGACAGACGGACAGACAGACGGACGGACTGAACGACCACTATAGGTGCTACGTATTTACATAATTACGAACGCACCTAATAAAAATAAATAACGTTGTTACCGCCGCCGACAATGCATTTTTATGGCCGGAGGACTTTCTTCGTTCATATAAGAGAGATGTTGTATTCAAAAATATGAAGATTGGTTGCATTAAAAACAAATATTTGATAAACACTCTGGTGCACGCAGCTTTCAAATCAAATAATTATTTAAAAAGATATTTAATGTAAAATTGACAAAATTGTGTCATTAAAAAAGTTTTATGGAAGTAAAAACTATATACACACGAATTTAATAGTTTTATACATTAGAGATTCCCGGTATGTTTTTTAATATGACACTTTTTATGAGGATTTATTCCCATTTTAAATTCAATTTTGAAGTATGTCGAAAGATATTTTTTACATATTTTGGTAAAAAATTATTTTAAATTATTGCGAACTATTAAAAGAGCCCAAAGAATAAAAGTTTCTTCATATTTAAAATTCATTGCCATGTGACTGTTATAAAGAGAAAAAACTTTAAAATTACAATTAAATGAATATTACATAATAAAAGCAAGAAAATATTGAAAATTACGGTATAAAAACTATATTTATGCATGAATATAAAAAGAAAAAGAAAATTGCAAAATAATAATATTAATACGTGTTAAAAGTCGTAAATGAAGGAAAATTGCAAAATTTAAAAAACAAAATAAAACAGCGCAAATAACAATATTTTCTTTCTAACGATTAAAATATTTTCGCGTAAATATTACAAAAAAAAAAAAAAAAAGTTACTTTAAAAGTTACGTGAAAGTTGCGTCAGATTTAAAACGTTACATTTAAGAATCACTTATTTAATCAACAAATTTTCTGCGGCCGAAAACGAATTAAAACCGAATATTCATTTGACCTATTAATTATTATACACAGGGGTCGGAGCATGTAGGTCAAATTTTAATTTTCTAACCAGTATCTTTTATCTTCAAGAGACATTTTTATAAGATGTGATGCAATAAGAATATATAATGGAGATTATTTATAAAAGATGCTGCCAAGAACAATAAAATATGCTCCGACACCTGTACATGTGTTTTATAGCAACACTAAAAAATAGTGATAAAAAAGTATATTTCTTTCTGTTAAGGGGGCAGTGGACCTTTATTTGAACAAAATCATCTATAGCAAAACCGTCAAAAAAAAGGGGTCTTTTTCTGGGGTATAATAGTACCTAAACAGTTTTTTCTTATTCAAATATCATTTATGAAGGTTTTAAGGAGTAAATAAAAAAAGATAAATGTATTTATATACTTTAAATCTGTTTTTCTCAAAACTAATTTTTCAGCGTTTTTAGATTTTTGAATTACTCCTTGCGTCTTAATTTTTGATCAATATTTATAAAATTGATATGGAAGTATCCTGATATTATTTAAAAAGAAATTGTGTAAGCTTTTTAAAATTCGTCTTCATTAAGATAGTCAAATTTTTTTTTTTACTTATTAAAAGGCAAAATTTTGATGAAAATCGATAAGGAATTTAGAAAAAAATCCGTAAAATATTAACTATTCAAGAGATTTAAAAAATCTTACACAAATTTGTTTATAATATAGTTTTAAGTGATAAAAATGCAAAAGCAAGAAAATATTTCAAAAATTAAGACACGAGGAGCATTTTAAAATTTCGTTTAAAAATTTAAATTTTTGTAAAAAAATTACAAATTTTAATAAGGTTGGAAATTTTTTGAAGGTATTCTATATGCTGTTGGTGAAATGTAGATATGCACAAAATTTCATATTGCTATGATAAAAATGAATAAAATAAATTTTTAACGTCCATCGTCCCCTTAATAAAATATTACAGACGTATAACGGCCAGTTTCTATTTTTGAATTATTTGCTATTTTAAAAAACTAATTCGAAAAAAGCGAGTTGGGATTTTCTGGAAGATTCTTTTTATTAACTTATGATTGTGGTCCCTCTTCTCAAAGTTGATGATTTTATTCATAGTCTACATTGCCCTTGAGATTAAACTTCATACATTTTTCCTATGTTCGTTCTATATGATGGAATATACAACGAGTATAACATTGGAATTTTTATTTAATAATGAATATATACTAGTGTGAAGGCGTTATCGATTTTTGAAGAAAGTATATAAGTAAACTTAAAGTTTCGTGTCATTGCTAGTCCAATAAAAACTTCCAAAGGTAAGTCAACTTGTTTTTTATATATCAGTGCATGTGCAACTAATCTTTCGATGATTCCGTTAATATTAAATTTTATACATTCCTAAAAGTTCTTGAGCATATTTTATCTATCGTTAATTATTACTCTTCAGTATTTATCGTACAGAATGATTTTCCAGTTTTTCAGATTTTCAGCAAATTTTATTATGATAAAAATACTCATGCTATAAATTATATTAGATCAACCGGAAAAATCTGTCATAATAATGTTAATTCAGGCCTACATTTTTAAGATTGAGATTTCTTCATTGCCACCACTTTTTTGAAATAATAAAATTCGCATTGCTTTCACCTTAATGTGAAACGTGAAAATTGTGCGAATTTTTATATCCGAAAAAAGCAAATTTTACTTTATTTTATGACATATCTTTCTTAATTAACGAAGTAAAATAATCTATCTTCAATGTTGACAATTGATTGTATTCAATGACTAGCCGTATTTAATAAGGATTGTTGGTTTTGACTGTATTTTTTGTGCAGATGTCACGAATTCACACTAGAAATTCTGAATAGTACTTTTTACTGTGGACGTGACATGATTTTATGACAGATATTTCTTGAAAACCAAGAATAAAATTCAATCTTTTGGAATTTACGGTACATAAGTTCGCAATTTCTGAATAAAAACAAAAAGATTAAACTGATAATTATGCATTTAAATAATACTATTGTTTGAACTAGAAATACTATTCTGCTACCACTATTTCTATACTATAATTTTCCTCGTACATTTCTATTGCAATAGTCGTAGAAATGTATTAAAAAAATATTTTTCGAATTAGTGGTAGCGAAAGAGTAATTCGATAGCAACAAGTATTGTAGCAACAAGTAGCGATAGCAACAAGTATTACCGTGTCGCATCACACTTTAGAAAAAAGTGAAATGGTTAACTCCATGCTGCGCGGCGGTATATCAACCGAAACCACTTAATTTTAATTCCTAAATGCCACATTGGCCCCGGAATTTTGGTAAAAGAAATTTTTTGTTGAATTTCTGCAAAGTAGCTTTTCTTTTTATTATAATTAAGAATAAAGTTGTTTTAAAATTCCGGTGTCAGTCATCAATTTCAACTCTTAAGCAATGAATTTGCTCTGCGCCGCAAAGGGTTAATAAGAATTAGAAAATGTCGTTCAATTTCCTAGCTTTTGAATGAGAATTAGCGATATTTTCATGTTAAAATAGAATAAAAAATAATTTAGGAATGGATTTTATAAAAGACAATTCCTAGCGTGATTTCTTTTTTCCGAGAGCAAAATTTAAACTATATTTCAAATTTTCTTTGATTTTCTTAAGGGGGTCCGGTACTCATTACAAAATTGATTTATTGAGTTAAAATTTTGAATGGGTAACCATATTATGTGTAAACCAAATCAGATAAAACTTGTGATATTTTTTTAATTTTAAATTTGAAAATTTATTAAATAAGTGGATAATTTAAAATCGTCATAACTAGAAATATTTTTGCATAATTGGGTTTTTTTCATTAAAATAAACAAAAATATGCCTTTATCTTGATTCAATGTTTTTAAAAATATTAATTTATATAAAAATTAAAAATATTTAAAGTAAAAATTTATAAATAAATGATGTAACTTAAAAAAAAAATCATATTTTCAAAAGTAAACATTGTTTCAGAATTAAAAGAAAACAACTGAAAAAGACATGTTCAAAGTTTGATCATTTATCTCTAACGGTTCTTGACTTATAACAATTTAAACAGAAGACATAGTGAAAAGAATCATTATGAAGAAAAACGCATTTTCACATGAAGTCATTTCCAAGACAACCTTTGATTAAAAGCTAAATTTTGAAAACTAACCAAGACGAAAAAACTAATATTTCTTGTTCCAGTTAAGATAGAAACATTATTTAAACATAATTTTAAGCAGAAAAAGAAAAGAAAAATAAGAAATTTTTTTACTATATATATATATATATATATTAAAGAAAATTTGGAGATTTTTGTGTTCCGAATCCCCTTAAGTTAAACATAATTTAAATTAAACAAAGCAATATCTATCTTTAAGAAAGTTTCGTTTCATCAGCATTACATAAATATAAGTACGGATTCCAAAGCTAATTAAATTAACATCCAGACGTAGTATAATTTAACTTATTTAAACTTCAGCCATATTATCGCGAGTGATTTACGCTAGTAGGTACTTTTTCAACACCAGAACAGTGCATATAGAATTAACCTACTAATTTTTCGGTGAAGTACCACAATTCAAAAATATCAATTTTTCTAATATAATTCAATTGCGAACGTTGTCAAAGTTTACTTGGGAAAAAAATGGTACGGTTGACCGGTATTATAAAACTTAAAGAGACTACTGTTTGTTGTTTTAAACGTTGTAAATGTTATATGTGGAAGAAAAAGAACAAAAGAAAAATAAAATAAATCTCGAAATAATTGTTTAAAAATATTAAAAAAAAAAAAAAACAACACTCAAACCACCTAGTCCAAACTATCGCCCTCTTAATATCAGAACTCAGCGCTGACTCAAAAATGGCGGCTTCAGTCGACAGCCAGTGTCAAAGTTTCTTCTATTATAGGGTTTTCCAAACTTAGGCACCAATGTATAATAAAAAGTTTATTTGATTTGTTTTATTTCAGAAAAATAAAATGTAAAATATTACTGGTGCCAAAACTCACGGGACCATACACAAACTGAAAAAAAAACTGCTTTCGGCAACTGCGATTTTTGTGTTCGCACACAGGCATGGTATTCAGGTGTCTATGTACAAAGAATTGTGGTTCGTCTTGAAAACCTCTCTCCGTTTATTGAATTTAGATCTAGTTCACAGCATTGTTTAACCCATTCCCGACGGAAGGCTTTTACGAAATTTTTAATGTTTTGTTACCGGTTTTTAAAAACAGAAATTAGTGTCTTATTAAATCAAGAAAACGCTCTCATTAAATAAAGCAAATTTTACTGGTAGATATAACATGAGTTACTAAGCCCTTTGCGGCACTTATGCGTGTCGCACGTCCCCAAGGGATCTACCCTCGTCGCGATTGGGCCGAACAATTCAAAGGACATCTGACTTCGTATAGCAAAAAGCTCAGAAAGCCATGTTCATCACTAATATACTTTGAAATGTCTGATACGGGATTTCTGGTAAGAAATAGAAATATTGAAATTTAAAAAAAGGGCCAAACTGGGAACCCGAGTTATCTGGCTACCTTCAAATCGCTGTTTTTGCGAAAAATTTTGATTAAAAAAATATTTTAAATTAAAGTTTTAAATTTTAGGATTCTAAAAATACTTTATTTTTGGTTCAGCGATCATTAGAAACAAAGTTATAGCCCATATAAACCGGAAATGAACTTTCTGAAACCGAAAGTGGCCGTTGAAAGAGTCATAGAAAGATAAACAATGCATTTTAATACATAAATATATAATATATAATAAATTTACAAATATATAAATACTCGCAAAAAAATGTGGATTTTAAAGATGGAAACTTTATACGCAGTTTTTTGTGCATTACCGAAATCTTCACTCGCGTTTTCTGGAAAACTGTTCTTTTATTTGTGCACGTTTACAACAGCTCTGGCACAGGTGATATCAATTTCATTTCTCAATACATTTTCGAATAAAAAATCCTGTAGGAATCCTTCGACAAAATTTGCAATAGAAATATACTAAGATACGTATTTAAAAAAAAATAGTGGTGCAAAAATAATATAAAAATAGTCCCCTGTGGCTTCCTTGTTAAAAGAAACATCATTTCTTTAATCCAATAAGGACGAACCTCTTTTGCAGTTTTTAAATTCTTCAACACCAGTTTTTGTTACATTGTAATTCCGAATTATTTAATCGCTCAAAATTTGACATTAGATAACGTGAAAATTTCTTAACTAAAATACCGATATTGAAATTTAAAAGTCTTGTTCGCTTCACATGGCAAGTTTTCTTGCCAACAAGCTTTAACCCCTTGGGGCCGAGCGACACATATACGTGCCGCAAAAAGCTTTAGATTTAGAATCTATGTTGATCCCCACCACTTAAATTTTACTGTGAAATTTGACCTCTTTAAACAGAACAGCTTGGAAACAGACTTGTTTTCGTTTCATGGGCTGCCTGGTTGCAGTCACAGAGTACGGAACAGAGAATCAACTTTCATATACTGTAATGGCAACTTGTTTAACATGGGATTACGCATAGACAGTAGCGACACGAGCGGACCACTCTGAAACTACGATCATAACATAAGAGAGGTTGCTAATTCGGCGAAACATCGCTTCCTTGGTGACAAATAAGGGAAAAAAAATACAGCGACGGCTTGCTGCTTCTTGTTTTGAAATTTATGAAAGAATTATGAAATAACTTTGACGTATTCGTCTTGCAAACAATGCATGTGTCTCTTCGTAACATAACGATCTAATAATTTAAACTTGAAAATTCAAGAATAATAACAGTAATAATTACGAATCAATATAAGCGCGGAAATCTAAGATCAAATAGCATAAGCACATATGCAAAGATAATCAAATCAGCATTCAGCAAGAAGCGCCAAGCAGAATAAGGTTACAGTTAAACAGAAATCACGAGGATAAAAATCACCAACGCGATGGTTTAGTTTTTAAGTGATCCACAGGGGGCGCTCTTTTCAAGCCGAGTTGAGGCTCTGTTACTACACTGTGGTTGCAGTCAGCTGTGCATGTTTTGGATAAAAAAAGACACAAATTTTCATTTTTAAAACCTGGTGGAAAACAACAGTAATAATTATAATATTATAAACATATATATTATATATATATATATAATATATTAATATATATATATAATATATTAATATATATATATAATATATATATATTATAATATATATAACATATATATTATATTATATATTATATTATAAACAACAGTAATAATTACGAATCAATATAAGCGCGGAAATCTAAGATCAAATAGCATAAGCACATGTGCAAAGATAATCAAATCAGCATTCAGCAAGAAGCGCCAAGCAGAATAAGGTTACAGTTAAACAGAAATCACGAGGATAAAAATCACCAACGCGATGGTTTAGTTTTTAAGTGATCCACTGAGGGCGCTCTTTTCAAGCCGAGTTGAGGCTCTGTTACTATACTGTGGTTGCAGTCAGCTGTGCATGTTTTGGATAAAAAAAGACACAAATTTTCATTTTTAAAACCTGGTGGTAAACAATAAAAATTTCGTAAAAAGTCTCCCATCGCGAAAAGGTTAATGAGTTAAAGGTTTTTAAGATATTGAACAAGACTAGTGAAGGCTACTGTGGCGTATCATAAGTGTCTTTTTTTTACAGACTGCAAGAATAACGTGATGCTCATTTCGTACACCTGCCATTGGTAGATTCGAACATCACGTGATTCCAGTAGTCTGTAAAGAAATATAAATGGAATGTACCGCAGTAGCCTGTCTTTTTCGTTATCTTCGATATTGAATAAAATTTTGTGACAAGGTTCTGGTCACCTATTGCTATATTATGAAATAAAATATAGCTTGTAAATTTATGTATATTAATTTAAAAGCTATTTTTAGGATGAGCGAAGCGAATCCTCTACTAGGCTACACAAATTACATTTTGTCGTACACTTTACAAAAATACTATTCAGTATTTTGAATTGAAATTAAACATAAAAATAAATTATGATCTCCAGATTTGCACAATATACAGTCGAGCCTCTATATAACGAAATCCATCGTTCCAGTAAAAAATTCGTTATATAGAGAAATTCGATGTATAGAGTATGATGTTAAAAATAGTATTTAATGTGTAAATTTTGAACAAATATTATTTTTGATCTTTTTAATTAAGAATTTGAAATGTTTAAAAGTATATATTAACCTAACATTTTATTTCTTACTTATTTAAGCAGTTTCAAAAAAGAGAAAAGACATTTATTTGAAAGCTTAATGAAAATCAAATGAGGAAGACTTACATAAATTTCAGAGGAAAAAATCTGTAATTTTTTGTTGTTTTGATTTTAAAATTACAATTGTTACGCTCTCAAAAAAAAATTCTCAAATGCAAGGAATGAAAAATTGTAGTTGATATTTTCCTCCATTTGAAGGTCTCTCGTATGTGCTCTCATTGATTCCTCTCTTATATGTGTAACAATTCAATTGACTGTGTTTTGAGAAGGATGTTGAAAGGTGTGTGGGAGGTGGGATGAACTTGTTAGATTTAAAGAATAAGGAGAGAAGTAATATTTATAAAAAAAAACCCTCTCCACTGAACGATAAATCAAAAATAAGTGATGGAAAATTGATTCCATATGATTTCGAAGCTTTTTTAAAACTGAATAAATTAAGATCAATTTATGAAAAAATTCGTTATATGGAGATAGATATTTCGCTATATAGAGTCTGTTTTTAATGTAATCATGCGAAAAGGGGACCGTTCTTACTAAAAATTCGTTTTATGGAGAAATTCGATGTATGGAGTTTCGTTATGTAGAGGTTCGACTGTATATATATATTACAGAATAACATTAATAAAATTATTATTTTAATTACATGTTTTCCCATTACGGAGGCATTTTTGCAGATAAAAAAATAAAACACGTACATTTTCAGAAGAGAAAATAAATCATGGAGTCAGTAATTATAAATAGAATCATGATTAATTAAACAAATAAGATATATTTTCATTATTCTGCCAAAATATCTCAAAAACTGCTTTCAGATTTTCAAACTGTGCTCATTCCTTTTAACCATATAATGGTTTCACGATTTCTTTTATGAACCTTTTAAAATAACTTTTGGGGGAAAATTATAGCATACTTTTAATGAATTAGAATTCAGTTATTTACATTCAATTATAAAAAAGTATTTTTCAGTGTTAAGAATTCAAATACACAATTTATTCTTTGTGAAATCACTTACGCAGACGATACTTCGCATTAAAAAAATATATTAAGATTTTTTTTTGTGTGTGTGTGTGTGAAGTGTCAATAAAAGAACTGCAAGTAAACAAAATAAATTAATATTTTGCACAATTCTGCTTCGAAAATATTTTTATTTATACCTGTCTTATATCATAAATAAAAAATTCCGAGAAAATTCTTAGTTATTTGGCTGAATTTACATTTCTAAAATTAAAATGCGCCGAAACATAAAATAACGATTTTGCTTGATAAAAATGCAAAAGCAATTAAAAATATATTGTTACTTTCATACATTTATCTTATGAAATAATACTTCGCGAATCCAAACAAAGCATTGCTTTTGCTATTTTATTTTATTTTTTAAATTATGTTTTAAATACAAAATTTGGTATGTGTTAGGAAATTTAAGAGGTATTGCAAATCTTTTGTTTCAAAGCACTGGTAAGCGGTTTGTTAACATTTTGTTGAAAACAAAAATCGAAATATCATACAACACGATAGTGCTGTGTTTTAGAACTCAGACACATCTCTAAAGTCCAAAGTTTGGACCCAATCATCGGATCGCGACGGAATTGAAAAGGCGAAGTGTCCTGCTATACACCTACAAGTTTACCAAATTTTATCCCGATCTGTGGTCATAAAATAACAAGCAGATGTTTTAACTTAATTCTATTTTTATTCTACAGAACTATGAGCGCAAATTCTGACTCTATTTATCATCGAACAACCAACTAATTGAAATGTAAACAAATTATCGTCTGTGATCGCTATGGTAACCGCTCAAAGCATTGCCATTCTAAACTGCGAAATATTTCCAACCTTCCGGTGGTAACCATAGCAATCACCATAGAGTATCCCCCCAGTGACGAAGGGTACCGAAGAAACGATATAATTTATAATTATTTTTAAGTTTTCTTTTTTTTAGGTCAGAATTCACACTGGTTGAAAAAAATTACAAAGATATATGCCTTGAAATAAATTTGAAATGCAACAAAAATAAGAAATATAACAAAATATAGAAATAATATATAGATATGCAAAAATGAACAGTTTTAACAATAATTTCAGGAAGTAATGTAAGATGCCAGTTTTTTAGGAAAATGGACATGTCTGCCCGAACGTGTGATAGTTTTTGTTTGGTCAGGATTGCTGTTCGATTTAACAGAGAGTTTTAAATTAGAATTCTCTGGAACAGCTTTCGTCAACAAGTCTGATTGAGGAATCAAATGAGCTGGCTTCACACGATCTATTGATACCGAGGACTTACGACCATTGAGTTCGATTGTTAAGGTTTTTCCAGTTCTACTTAGAATTTTGTGAGGACCAGTATATGGTTGACACAATGGAGGTTGTACATGATCCACTCTTAGAAAGATGTGTGAACAAGATGTCAAAGAAGGGTGCATATAGAACTTCTCGTGGCAGTGAGCTGATGTAGCAACTGGATTTAACTGCCGCATGGTGTTTCTTAGTTGAGTGACGAAGTTCTCGTTGCATAATTGGATTATAGATTCATCCAACATGTCACATGGCAGTCTCAAAGTAGTGCCGAAAACAAGTTCAGCGCAAGAAGCTTGTATATCTTCCTTCACTGCTGTGCGAATGCCTAGTAAAACTATCGGCAATACTTCAGTCCATCTATTGGTTTCGTGAGCTTTGATGGAGGACTTTAAGTGTCGGTGAAATCTTTCGATAATGCCATTGGATATAGGATGATAAGCTGTGGTTCGGATCTTCTTTGTTCCCAACATTTTCGTAAATTCATCAAAAATCGCTGATCGCATTTGGGGACCTTGATCCGTGGTTATGAGTGAAGGACAACCAAATCTTGAAATCCAGTCCTTGAATATGGCATTGCAAATTGTTTTGGCTAGTATATCAGATATGGGTATAGCTTCTGGCCATCTGGTAAATCGGTCGATAATCGTTAAAAGATAGCTGAAACCGTCAGATGGAGGCAAGGGACCCACAATATCTATGTGAATCTGGGAAAAACGTGCATCAGGAAGAGAGAACGTGCCAAGAGGTGCTTTGGTGTGCTTTGTATTTTGGATCTTTGACACGACTCACAGCAACGAACCCAGTTTTTGATGTCTCGTTTCATATTTGGCCATACGTATCTGGAACAAATTAACTTTGTGGTGGCTGCTATGCCAGCATGAGATAGGTTGTGCAAATGTTCGTATATCAGTCGACGAAAGGAGCTAGGAACTAAGGGTCGAGGCGTACCTGTGGAAGTATCACATAGTAGGTTACGATCAGAAATGAGGCAAGGTTTCAATTCCAATTTTAGCGATGAACTATGCAGCAGGTTTTGTAGCTCTGAATCATCTTTCTGAGCTTCAGCAAAATCATCAAAATTTAAGATTGGAGATTTTGAAATAGAATCAATTTCAATTCTTGAGAGACAATCTGCTACAGTGTTTTTGGAACCTGGTACATGTCTAATGTCAGTGGAATATTGGGAAATAAAATCTAAATGGCATAATTGCCGAGGCGAGCATTTATGGGGATTTTGCTTAAATGCATAAATTAACGGTTTCTGATCAGTATAAATTTTAAAATTTCTCCCCTCTAACATATGCCGAAATTTCTTTATTGCTGAATATATAGAAAATAATTCCCGGTCATAAGTTGACCAATTCCGCTGACTCTTGTTTAATTTCATGGAAAAAAATGCTAAAGGTTTATTATGTTCCTTAAAAAATTGCATAAGAGTGCCGCCGATCGCGACATCTGAAGCGTCAACCCATATACTTAACTCAGCACCTGGAATGGGATGCCGTAAAAGAGCTGCTTGAGCTATGGCATTTTTGGCATCTGTGAAAGCCTTTTCAGCATTTTCGTTCCAATTAATCGGTTCGGAAGTTTTCGGAACACGGGAACGAGATTTCTTTTTGTTTGGATGGCCTTCTAATAATTGCACTAAAGGCGCAAGTATGTGTGCAGCTTTATAAATAAAGGATCTATAAAAATTAAACATTCCCAAAAATCGTCGAAGTTGAGATAAAGTTGTGGGCTGTAAAAAATCAATTATGCATTTAACTTTATCAGGAAGTGGCTGAATACCGTGTTCAGATATTCGAAATCCTAAGAAATCGATGGTGGGTTTACCAAATGTGCACTTGGAAACATTTATGCACAAACCATATTCTTCTAATTTGGAAAATAAGGCTTTTAAATGATGATAATGCTCCTCTTCATTTTTAGAGGCAATAAGTATATCATCAATAAAAGCATAGACGCCAGGTAAATCACGTATTATTTCGTCGATGAATCTCTGAAATGTGGCAGATGCGTTGCATAAGCCAAACTGCATGCGTGTGCTTTAGAATAATCCGAAAGGTGTGCATATCGCTGTTTTAGGAATATCATAAGGATTGATTGGTATTTGATGATACGCTTTGATTAGGTCAATGTGACTAAAAATTTTAGTGTTGCGTAAATTAGCAGTAAAATCAGCTATACACGGAATCGGATATCTGTCTTTTACAGTTTGCGCATTCAAGGCACGATAATCACCTACAGGTCTCCACTCCACAGTTCCTTTTTTGGAACCATGTGCAAAGGTGATGCATAATTGCTACATGAAGGTCTTAAATGTCCGAGTTGTATCATATTTTGAAATTCCGTTTTAGCGATTTTCAGGCGATCCGGAGCTAACCTTCGAGGTTTTGCCACAACTGGAGGTCCTTTTGTTGTAATAAAATGCATTGTGTTGTGTTTAACAGGCTTATTAGGATCTAGTAATTTTGTTATAGATGGAAATTTTATTAGAAGTTCATTATATATACTATCGATATTGATTGTTTTTACTGAATGAATGGATGCACATTTCATGTGGCCTGTTGTTTCAAATTTTGTTTTTAAGTCCCTTAGACATTTATGATGGAGATCTGGGACCAATTCGAAATTATGGAGAAAATCTGCTCCCAATATTGGTGTACTAACATTTGCCACTAGAAAAGTCCAATTAAACTTTCGCCTTAAGTTAAAGTCTAGAGAAAGGGTTTGTTGACCATAAACATTTATAGTTGAAGAATTAGCAGCCAAAAGTGTTTGTACGGGTGGATTCTGTTTTTGTAAATTATTGGCAGGAAGGATTGACACATCCGACCCTGTGTCGACCAGAAAGGAAACATTTGTTGTCCGGTCTTTAATGAACAGGCGACGTGACTGCTGAGGCAAAGAATAAGTCGCCTCTACTCTTTGCTTATTTCGTTTCCCGACCAAGAACATGGTTTTACGCATTTTTCTTCTTTACATTTTTTTCCAAATCGTCGATGGTACCAACAAATAGATGAATCGCTCTTAGCACTGTTATTTCGCTCGCGAGGTTTACTCGAATTTCTACGGTATGGTGATCGCCCACGCGAAAATGCAATTTGATCGATGCGCTTATTTAGTTTTTCAATTTCTCTCATACATTTATATTCTATTGACTGTTCATTCGCGCTAGACACGGTAAATGCAGAAAGAGGGGACGGAGTAACCTCCGAAATCCGATCCGAAATTTCCGCAGCCTTTTCAAGGGTTAAATCAGAAACAGCCGCTAAAATTGTTTGAATAGAATTTGGTAAACGCGTCAAAAATAACTCTAACATTAAATTGTCAGGAACATTTAGGGATTCCGCGCGACGTTTCATGCTACGTAATAAATCTGAAGGTTTCCGATTGCCTAGTTCTTCCCCAGACAATAGTTGCCGTATTTCTTGCTGGGATGACTCTCCCGAACGCGCAATTAATTCCTTTTTTAAGATGCCATAAGGATCGGTAGCATCCGGTTGCATTAATATGTCACGAACAATTGATGCAATATCGGGTGGAAGATGCGACACAATATAGTTATATTTTGTAACAGATTCTGTTATTGCTTTGGGGGTAGCTAAAGCAAATGTACTTTCGCACATTACAAACCAAAGCGTCGGATCCGATCTATTATATATGGGGATTTGAACAGCATCGACATTAGACATGATTTATAATTATTAATATAGAAAAAGCACAGTTAAATCAAAATAAAATTCGCGAGTTAAAATTTTACTGTAAAATAATCGAAGAAATATCAGAAAAATGATTCAGAAGTACTTATCTGTTTTGCAGCTAACATATCCATAATCATTTTGCATGATTTACTTCAATCACAATGGAACAAGGTCTTCTTAACAATCTACGAAAATCTCACTTTCCAATTGCTCATGGTATTTTTCTACAGTTCAGAGGTCACCAAATATCCCGATTGGTGGTCATAAAATAACACGCAGATGTTTTAACTTAATTCTATTTTTATTCTACAGAACTATGAGCGCAAATTCTGACTCTATTTATCATCGAACAACCAACTAATTGAAATGTAAACAAATTATCGTCTGTGATCGCTATGGTAACCGCTCAAGGCATTGCCATTCTAAACTGCGAAATATTTCCAACCTTCCGGTGGTAACCATAGCAATCACCATAACTTCATCCAGATTCACCGATTAGTTACGGAGATACAGAACCAAAGTTTTATCCCATTTTTCTCCATGAAACAAGATAAAAGGACAACCATTCAATTATAACCCGAAACAAAAACCATTCAGCGACGTGTTATAGCTTGTTCGAAAGCTTTTAATTTAGGTATGTATCTTTCGAGGATCCTGTCTAAAAATTATCTTATATTAAGGAAAAGGCACTCATTTAAAATTTATATAGTATATAAAATGTATATACCTTTGATAATTTAACGCTGTAAAAGTCTTTCCTTTTTAATTTTTAATTCAATCATTTCTTTCCAGTTGCCATCAACTAAAAATCAGCACAAAAATTAAAAAAATAAATAAATTATAATGCGTGTTCTTTTTGTATAAATCAGTAAAAATCCGCATTCTCCTGATAGATTCTTGCATTTTTGAAATTGACGTCATTCGAAAGAGAATACACATATTTTTCATAAACATATGCATAAATTGTAATTAAATATGCAACTATATTTTAAAACAACATCGTACCTTTTTTTTAATGTTGTCAAAGTCAAAACATCTATTATAATACAAGGGGTCGCAGCGTCCCTAAAATTTTCGCAGTTTCCTACCATAATTTTAAAACGATAATATTTATTGTAGAATTTCATTGTAGATGTTAAAGGTATCTGAGGCGAAGATTTTTAATTTAAAATACTGGTAGAAAAGTGAAAAATTTTTAGGGACGCTGCGACCCCTGTAATACAGATATTTCAACTACAAAGGGATAATTTAGAAAAAATCCTTCTATATATGAAAAAATAATGATTTGGAAATGGAGTAATGAAAATATATGTAGATATCTATGAAGAAATGAAAATTTGCGTAGATACCGCAAAACTATAGGGGGACTACCATCGGGGAAGGAATGGATCTGTCGCCAAGTTTGTGGCCAGCTTGGCGATATATCGCAAATCTGGCGAACAAGATTACTCGCCAATTTGACGCTATTTTCGATATTTCGCCAAACTAATATGTCTACTAATAACTTTAAACTACTACTGATATTAGTTTAGATTTGTTAGTTGAAGCTGATTTATCAAGTTCCTGAAAGGATCTAAAAAAGTTGCTAAATCATAAGAAAAACTGTTCGAACAAGAGAGAAAAGTAGAGCTCAATCAAAAAAATGTTACAATAAAAACTGTCAACCTTTTTCAATCTAAAAAAGAATGTAGAAAAGAAATGGAATCAGATTATCTGTAAATCTCATGATATTACACAATTTTTTTAGCTGAAAATGGGGACTGAGCTTTACTGTTGCCTTATATTCAGAATCGTACTACTGTCAACTCAAAATGATTATTTTGCAAAGTAGTTAATAGAATGTATAGTTATGCTGCCTCCAATAAGATAAGCTCTACAACACTAAACGAATATAAATTATGAAGTAATAATTAGAGTAGAACATTAATATAGTCAGACTGTTGAGGAAATGATGTAGATAAATATTTCTGAACATAAATATTTCATGCGTAATTGAATCGTATATGTTTAAGGTTTTGGGTTTATTTGCAGCTTTGATCTTCCACTCATGAAAAACCCTTAGAATGGAATTTTGTCCACACTTTCTAATGAACGGACCGTTCTAGTAATTTTAATACATTAGCCTGTAATCTATAGCTATAAACCCAAATTTTAAAACTGGTTATGGATGATTGGAGTTATGTAGTATGTTAAAAAGGCTTCTTTTTTCCTAATTGATTTTAAGAGATCAGTAAAGCTCACTCCACATTTTCATCTAACAAAAATGTGGGAAATTTTATGAGTTTTACAGATAATCTGATTCAGTAGCGGCTGGTCAGGGGGTGCTGCATCAATTTTTTCACACCACAAAAATTGTATGGTTATTTCTGTTATTTAATCAACAAAATTTGTCGAATAAAGAATATGAAATATTCTGTTAAATTTTAGTGGTGTGAAAAATTGGATGCAGCACTCCCTGACGAGCCGCTACTGATCTGATTCCATTTCTTTTCAACTAGCTTTTTTAGATTGAAAATGTTTGCCAATTTTTACTGTATAATTTTTTAGACCGAGCTCTACTTTTCTGGTTCAACCAGTTTTTCGTATGATATTAAATAGACTTCGTCATAGGAGGTTTGACATAACCATTGTTTTTTACTAATCGCCTAAATTTGAAAAATTATTAAAATTCTATTAAAAATTTAGATGAAATCATAATTTTATTTCCTATTTTAATTAAAAACACACGTTTTTGATAACATTTTCATAAAAAAACTGTTCAAAGATAGACATTTATTTTAGAAGAACAACATTTTCTTTAAAGAAAAATACTGGTATGAAGAATCAAAGATTCGGCATCTCTACTACAGTAAGTCTAGCTCTTACATACTCTGTTATTTATTATTTTTTTCTGAAACTTACGGAAATTGAGGAAAAATTTACAGGAGTATTAATTTAAAAGAGAGGCACTTATCATCAGGCATTTTTACAGTTAAAATTTTTTTTATTATTTACAGATGTCTGCAACAAAAATATTTTTTATTTTCGCTGTATTGGTGGTGCTTTCTTCTCTCCTGACGTCTGAAGCCGGAACTATCCACAGCTCTCTGGGCTCAGGAGACACAAAAAATGGCTGGAAACCAGGAGGCAAACGAGGTTTTGGGGGATTAGATTGTCAAGATCTCTCATCGGAGGCTCTCAACTTTTTATTTCATACTGTTAACGTAAGTTTTTTTATGACTATGCCTAACCCAGTTTTGACGGTTGGAGTGCATCTTTTCCCCCTTGAAACAATAGTATTCGCCGGATTTAGTCTTAAGAGTGTATTCGAAAAAACGCTTTTCCACCTTCAACAGCTCGAAATTTTCCGATACAATTTCAGACATATTTTTGAAAGTAGAAACATGAAACTTGCTGAGGGGATTCTTGAAGGGACATATGAGGTGCCGTGTGATGTCTTTTAACGCTCAATTCATTAGAATTTGAGTTATAAACAATTACCTTATCAGTATGACCCTTTTTTTCGTTCCCAGATTTCCCACTTGGGAAAGATCGGTTCGAAATGCCGTTTTTGATTGCTTTTTTTGAAATATTTTCTGCATTTATCAAAGAATCGACGATCACGGCACCTTGTATACTTTCCAAATAAGAGATTTTGAAAGTTTGGTGCATTTGAGAGCAAAAATGAATCCAAAAATAAATCGGAAAATAAGCAGTTTGAATCGAAATACACCCTTAAATAAGGCGAATACAGGGCTTGCAATTTGCCCGCTTTTTAAATACCATTTTTATTTAAAGAAAATTTTTATTTGCAAATATCGTAAAAACATACAAGTAACAATGCTTTCCTTTGAATTGTTGTAGAAATCTATCACGAATTTATTTTTTAAAAATTTCTGATTTTCAAAAAATAGGCCAGTGAGACCCTTGCAAATGTTACTATTTAAAAAAAAAAAATCAAGCAATATCAATAAAAAAACCTCGCACAAATGGCTGCGCTAAAATTTTCAACCTTCGCATTTTTTGAAATGAGCTAAAACTTTTTATATTCACTCTTTGATATTTCCAAACAGTTTGGCGCTACAGTTGAAAATAAGAAATTTTATATCTAATACTTAAACTGCGGAAATAATGATCACTTTTTTTGTTTACAGAATCTGACAGGCGGATCGAAACAGCAATAGCTCCCAATGGAGATTTACTGTGCATGCTTATTTCGTGCTAAAGTGGTAATCAGGATTCGCAGTACAGCTTTAAAATGAATAGCCAAGTACACAAGCGAATCGAGTGTCGATTTATGCAAGATTTTTAGCTCCGGATTTTTCCATTTATATAACATTTTTAGCTCCGGATTTTTCTATTTATATAATATTTTTAGCTCCGGATTTTTCGACTTATTCAAAATTTTTAACTTCGGATTTCTCGATTTATTCAAAATTTTTAATTCCGTATTTTTCAATCTATGCTCGCCCAAAAGCTCGCCAAAAATTAGCCAACCGAACTACTAAGCGAAATCGGGATAGCGCATGAGTGGTGATAGTCTTCATAGGGAGCTATTTCTGTTTGGATCCACTAGTCAGAAACTGTAATTGTTATTCCGCAGTTAAACAAAACTAAAGTTTCATCAAGAATTTTGGTTTTGAAAAACCGGTGATAAAAGATTAAAAATTCTGTAAAAGACGCGCGTCTACCAGGGGGTTAATTAATGTGGTTTTAAATTAGGTTAAATTAAAAAAAAATACTGTTCCCCCCCCCAAAAAAAAGGGTATCAATAAAAGAAGCTGAATTAAATAAAAAGGTAGGTCACTATAAACCCTGTTTTGATATTGGCATGGTACCGACGATATGCACAAAATATATTTCAAAGTTTATTTATCTGAAATTGAAACCGCTTTAAATATTGGAAATGATACGTGAAATATACATATGTGGATAAAGGAAACGGGATGGGGAGAGGGTAGGTATAGTTGTCATTTTTGCAAAATATTCGACTTCCGGTTCTTTTTTTCTTAGAAATTAAGCCCCGATTCAAACTAACATTATTCAAAGAGCAATCTAAATATCACAGCGACTAAAATTTTCAGCCAAATCTTCACCCATTATTTGCGAAATAATCTTTCAAATCTGTAAAAATATTTATATGTCAAAAACACTATAATAGCTGCAGGATTTTTTTTCTTAAATAATTTCTGCCACAATTTGTTTATGAGCCATTTATTTAGAAACGAAAAATAAATTGATTATGAAATATACTATTTCAATTTGTAGACACTTTTTAGCGTTTCAAAGCAATATGACGCAACTATTCTAAAATATGCATTAAAATATTTAATTGCTATAAAGGACGTTAAATACTAATAAAAACATTAAAAGATCTTAATACCTTTTACATGTTTCGATTGAATTTACTCAATCATCATCAGAAAAAGAAAATACAAATAAACACAAAGATGGAAAATGACAAAAAATACTATTACAAATGAAATTTAAAATTTTTTTAAAAATAAAAATCACGCGCGTTATATTTTAATTATGTATCACGTTGCTCAATTTTTAAATTATTTAACAATTCAATCCAAATATTTGGGATTTGAAATGACAAGGAATCATTGCAGACCATTGAGCTTCTGACGTAAATTCCAATACTCTCTCTAATAAAAAGTTGCAAATAAAAATCTGACCTATAAATTAATCTACTTTCATTGAACAAAATATCTATGTTTTCTATTTGATTTAGCCTAGATTAAGCAACTAAAATTAAGCAATGTGATACATAATTAAAGTATAACGCGCGTGATTTTTATTTTTAAAAAAATTTTAAATTTCATTTGTAATAGTATTTTTTGTCATTTTCCATCTTTGTGTTTATTTGTATTTTCTTTTTCTGATGATGATTGAGTAAATTCAATCGAAACATGTAAAAATTATTAAGATCTTTTAATGTTTTTATTAGTATTTAACGTCCTTTATAGCAATTAAATATTTTAATGCATATTTTTGAAATGTTAATGGACATATATGAAAACTTCTATTTATAATTAATGCAACTATTCTAGTTTTAAAATATCTGCTTAATTTAATTGCAGAATTTGTAGTATTTTACTGCAATTAAGTAAGGCAAAAATTCTAATCGGAAAGTGAATTGCAGAACTATGAGGAAATATTTTTTTTTTCTCAAAACTGCAATAGCCTTTTTTTTTTTTTTTTTTTTTGTCAATATCTAAAAAATTAGTTGAATGTGCCAATCCCAAAACTTTTTTCTAACTCACACTTCTTCATCCCTTTGCGGGGCAGGGCAAATTCATTGCTTAAGTATTGGAATTAATGACTGACACCGGAATTTGAAAAAAATTTATTTGTAAATAAGAAAACGCTATACTTCACGCAATCAATAAACCGAAATTTTCTTTAACAAAATTCCGGTGCGAATGTGGCGTTTGGGAATTAAAATTAAGTGGTATATCTATGAAACTACCGCCCCTCAAGGGGTTAAACTTCATAACGTAGTTAAGGATGTTAGTATAATAGAGTTATTAATAAAGAGGTGGAGACATACAGTGTATTGTTTATCGATTTCGAGTGAAGTAGTTGAGGAAGTTGTCACAACATAACAGCTGTTTCTTTTAGCCGTATCTAGAACTTTTGATTCAATAAAAGGAAATCGAATTTTTTAATCATATTTGTGACAGAAATTACCACGTCAACAAAGCGTTTTAAGAAAACGAAAATTTTTGTTAAAATTTACTGGTGAAAGTTTTCACCAGCGGTAATAAAAAATTGTTGAGCGGATTGAACCAGGGGTGGCCATAATTTTTGTCTAAAGTTCATTTGACACCGTTTCTTGAGAAGTAAAATTTTGTTCTTTTAAACCCTTTCCAGCACACTGTGCCCAGTCCGAGATGGTCTAATTTTAATTCCAAACTTGCAAGAGGCACTAATGATATTTTAATAAAATTTTACTTTTATGGTGAAAGCTTAAATTAAGGAGGATCTTAATTTCTCAAAAAAATGTTTCTAAATTCTGGTGTCAGTGGATAATTTCTCATTTTATTAACAAAATTTGCCCGTGCCGAAAGGGGATAACCACTTCAGACCTGAGCATAAAATAACTCTACAAATATATATTTATTGCTTTTGCATAATCGACATAACACCATAGATGACAGAAATAATCTTTTTTATGAAATCAGTACTTTAGGGGACTGGTAATTTAGGTATACAAATATGGATATTAAAATACTAATCCCCTTAAAACACCAGTTTAACTACCAGTAATATAAATTTACGCAATAACAAAATTAAGGTCTTTAAACAAGTAAATGATCAGCAAATCCTCAAAATTTTTTATCGTAAAGCATTTCAGTTAAATAATCATGAATATTTCTTGCTTTCTTGACCACAATGCCTTGAAGGTGTTTTTCGAAACTCTTATGAAGATAATATTTATTTTATGAGTTAATATTCATCAGTGCTGACAATTATTGGTTTTGTTTTAAAGCAAAATTCATTCAACTGTAGAGAAGTAAAGTAAAAGTGCAAAAAATTCTGACAGTTTAGTTTTTATGAGGAAAATAATGAAGGTACACTTTTGTGTACCTCAGGTCTGAAGAGGTTAAATCAAAGAATGCCTGTCATAAATAAAGTGGGGTTGCCATAAGTTGCTATCCCTAGATTTAACCATCATCTTATGTTACTACACTCGTAACTGCTAGATAATACACTATATGTCTCCCCTTCTTCATTCATTATACCCTGTTCGCATTGAGATAGTTGAGTCACTTAACTTCAAGTCACTTAAATTAGGGATGAGATTTCCGCTTTTTTGACCACCAGTATAATTTTAGAGAAAATGTTTTTCTGTTAAATCGCAAAAATGTTCCGATTACATAATATAGTGTTTTCTCTAAAATTTTACTGGTGTGCAAAAAAGCGGAAATCTCATCCCTGTTAAATTTATTAAAGCGGGATCCCCGGAATTAGGCTTCACCTGTTCACATAAACTAAACATTGTAAGTGACTTAACTTGGCCAAACTGACATCTGGGCATGCGCTCAAATTCTGAAATTTGTAACTGCAACTTCTAATTTCTTTTTTGTTTACACAGCAATTATCCAGCCATATTTAAATTAAAAAAATTAATTTCGTCATACTACCAATTTCTCTTGCGGGAGGAAATAACAGGTTTAACATTTTCCATTTTCGGCCTTTGATTACAAAAAACCCCGCAAACACACGTGTTAAGCAACTGGGGTAAACAAATAACAACTTGAAATAGTTTATAATTATTTGCAGGACTCAATTCCAGTAATTTTTAATAATCAGCATTAAATATTCTAAAATTCAGAAATAATAATTAAATATTCAGAAGCCAGATTTCCACTCAACTCATAGTTAAGAGAGTATCAAAGGTTTAAGTGAGTTTCAGAAACTTGCTCAAATGAGAATCTTGATTCCGGGTAAGACCGCTTCAAAAAACTTCAAGTTAAGTGACTTAACTTTCTCAGTGCGAACAGGGTATTACTCTCTTTTATAACCCACTGAAGCCTAGCGGTACCAATGGCACTGAAAAAAGATACAGCCTTTTTTTTTTTTCGTAATACCAGTAGATTTTACTGAACTTTGACTGAAGCTTTATTTCATTTCATGACTTAAACTTTGTAATAAAAATCAGACAAAAATGTTACTTTGAAAAACTGATATGAAATGCAATTTTGCATTCTAAAGAATAAAATAATCTAGGCTTTAATGTGCTAATAATGCATATCATTTCAAGCACTTGAGATTACTTCTATTTTATTTTCAGGAAGCAAGTCAAAAGCTTTCCGTTTGCCTAAAGATTAAATATGGATTTCGGCCCGAAGAAGAGTTCATTACTCCACTCTTTTGATAGTTTCTTCAAAAACATTTTTCATCAAATAATATATTATCAACAATTATGTATTTTCATTAATTGATATATGTATCTGATATTGTGATCTAATAAACTATCTTCCTTATAATGAAAATGTTTTCAAATGTTTAATATTTTGTGTAAGTATTCATTTCATTCCTCTTATTTATTTATTTATTTATTTTTATGGAGTATTTTCCGAAATAACTTCCATGGTAAGACAATATGGTTGAAGATTAAATTATTGGTGACGTTGAATTTATGCCCTTTATTACCATCCACAGTAAAAATCTATGGACAAGTAGATACAAAATCGATTCCTCAGAAAAAGATGGAAAACAGGGCACAATCAGAGTTACCAAATGTCCGGCTTTTTGCTCTCCACTATTGTCTTAAAGAAAAATGTTGTTCTTTTAAATTGCACAACTGTTTCAATAAAATACAGTGAAACTCGTTTAAAATACGCCCGCTTAAAATACGATCCCGCTTAATATACGAATTATCTTCGGTCCCTGGAAAACTGCCTATTAAACCTGTGTAAAATTACCCGCTTAATACACGTACGCATAAGATACGATCCCGCTTAATATACGAAGAAATTTGGTCCCTTGATGTTAAAAAACCCGTTTAATATGCGAAATGGTGCTAATGTAATCCGTTTATCACGTGTCTTTGACAGGCTATGTAAAATCTTATTTACTTTTCATAAGATGCTCTCGTTTTTTTTTTTGTTTTTTTTTTTTTTTTTTACTTTTTTCTATTTTTAATAGAAGAAAATATTGTAATTTAATTTTTTTTTCGACTTCAGTTTTCGACGGATTTACACGTTTTAGGGGTCAGAGATTCCAAGAAATATATTTTTACAAAATGTCTGTCTGTTCGTGTGTTTGTGTTTATGTCTCTGTGTGTGTCCGCATGTTGCCATTCTACCATCAAAAAGTGGATGGAGATATGATGCATAGAACTGAACAAAATTTTTTGTGAATGTTTTTGGTTGTAATAAGCAGTTCCTCCTTCATTTTTACTTTCTTCTATCTTCAATAGAAGAAAGTATTGTAATCGAAATTTTTTTCGACTTCCGGTTTTCGACGGATTTACATGCTTTAGGGGTCAGAGATTCCAAAAAACATGTTTTTACAAAATGTATGTCTGTCCGTGTGTATGTCATCATTCTACCATCAAAAAGTGTATGAAGTTATGCATAGAATTGAACCAAATTTTTTGTGAATATTTTTGGCTGTGGCAAGCAGGTCCTCCTCCAGTTTTGAAATATTCCGCAGGAAGAGGGCGCTGCATTTTCAATATTGTACCGACCAAAAGTATATCAAGTTATGCATAGAATTTAAACAAATTTTTTGTGTATGTGTATGACTACGGCTAGTTGGTCCTCCCTGAATTTGAAAAAAATCCGTCGGAAGGGGGCGCAGGAATCGCGATTTTTGTGCCATTTTCAATATTGTACCGACTAAAAGTACACGAAGTTATGCATCGCATTGAACCAAATTTTTTGTGTAAGTGTATGACTATGGCTAATTGGTCCTCCCTGAATTTGAAAAAAATCAGCCGGAAGGGGGCGCTGCAATCGCGATTTTTGTGCCATTTTCAGTATTGTACCGGCCAAAAGTACATGAAGTTATGCATCGACTGACACTTACACAAATTTTTTGTGTAAGTGTATGACTATGGCTAGTTGGTCCTCCCTGAATTTGAAAAAAATCCACCGGAAGGAGGCGCTGCAACAGCCAATTTTATGCCATTTACAATACTGCACCACCTAAAAGTGTATAAAGTTAGTCCTAGAACCGAACTAAATTTTTTGTATATGATTATTTTTTGGTAAGGCAAGTAAGTCCTCCCTGAATTTGAAAAAAAATATCTGCCTATCATTCTATTGTCCATCGGCTCGTGTAGAGACGGAAATTCCTTTTTACTCCGATTAATTGATTGAAGCAGAAATTTAAGATGAAAACCAAAGTTCGTATGGTATTAAATTAAAATTATTAAAACATTAAAATGAATAACTATTTTTTTTAAATATTAAAATATACGTATGAGATAGAAGAAAGTTTCGGGATTGGCACATCCAACTGGTTGAAATATTCTTCCGGAAAGGGAAGTTGCAATAGCGCAACATTTTGTTCCATTTTTAATATTAACCGACTAAAAGTGTATGAAGTTATACATATAATTAAACGAAATTTTTTGTGCAAGTGTTTGGCTATGGCTAATATGTTGGCCCTGGATTTGAAAAAAATCCGCTGGAAGGGGGCGCTATAATCAGGATGTCTGTACAATTTTCTTTATTTTACCCTCAAAAGTTATGCAAAGAACTGAACTAAAATTTTTGTATATGATTATTTTTGGGTATGGCAAGTAAGTCCTCCCTGAATTTGAAAAAAATATGTCTATTGTTATATTGTTCATCGGCTCGTGCAGAGACGGAATTTCGTTTTTACTTCAATTAATTGACTGAAGCAGATATTTAAAGTAAAAATCAAAGTTGGTAAAGTATTGAATTAAAATTGTTAAAGCATTAACATGTGTAACTATTTTTTTTTTTAAATATTAAAATGTACGTATAAGATAGAAAATTTTGGAATTGGCGCATCCAACTAGTTTAATTTGGCAGAGAGTACTATATAAAGGCATTTAAATTTTTTTACTGTATAGACAGATATTTAATAAAATTTTGGAGAAAATAAAATTATTCTTTATTTCAATATTTTAAACTCATATTTCCTAGAATACCTAAAAATTGTTAAAAATTGATAAAATAAGAGTTATAAATGGCTAAAATATGTAAATAACAATGTGCACTGTTTCTACATGCATTATTATTCGAGAATCTATGAAATCCGGATAAGATACGATCCCGCTTAAGATACGAAATGCTCTCGGTCCCTTGATTCGTATCTTAAACGAGTTTCATTGTAAAAGAACATTTTCTGTATTAAAATACCGGTGTCCAAAATGCTGGAGACTTGACAGCTCTGCACAGTAATTATTTATTTTTTTTTTTTTTCACTGAAAATCTGAATTTAATAAATGACCAAATTATTTCAGTTCTTTTGAACCCCTTCTCGACAAAAGCTTTTTACGAAATTTTTAATGTTTTGTCACCGGTTGTTGAAAATAGAAATTTGTGTCGTATCAAAACGAGAATAGGCTCCGATTAAATAACATAAATTATTCAGTAAAATGTTACAGGTGGGAGAAACAATGATTCCGGGCACTTTTTGCGGTACGGGTCGCTTGCCCCCAAGGTATTAACCCTTTGAAGGTTTAACCCTTTCCGGCGCAAGCAAATTCTATTAGTAAAATGAGAAATTGTCGATTGACACCGGAATTTATAAAGGACTTGTCCAGATATTACGAATTCCTTAATTTACGCTTTCATTGTAAAAGCAAAATTATATTAAAATAGTACTGGTGCCGTTTGCAAGTGTGGAATTAAAATTAGGTGTTGCCGGCCCGGCAACACTGCGCAAGAAAGGCTTAACGGTGTTGCCGTTATGGCAACACCTATTTTTAATCCCTAATTGCCATATTGGCACCAGAAATTATATAGGAAAATTTCGCTTTTATCAAGAGCGCGGAAGTATACTTTTATTTGCTTATGAATAAATTTTCGTGTAAATATTGGTATCAGTCAGCTATTTCAACATTTTACGAATACAAGTACCTTGCCTCTAAAAGTGTAAATCTTTACATTAATTTCAAATAATTAGATTTATTTCAAATTGTTAAACATACAGCTTAGGTCTTTACAGCACAAATAAAGCTGCATTTCTGCAGCGCTTGCAAGATTAAATGATGAAGAAGACATCAAAAGAAATTAATTTCAATATATAATATTTTTCTTTTATATTTCCAGAATTTATTGCGATCGTAAAAATTAAATGTGTAACAATACAGCATCATTTAAGATGCCAACATTGTGAATTGAGTTACACCATGGTTATTAATATGAAAATAAACACTAAAGTACAAATAAAATTTTGCTAGTAATCTAACAGATAACTGGAAAAGAGTGAACGATAGCAATTCAAATGATTTCATTTTAACCATTCAATAATTCATTTTAAATTTGATTTTTATTTTATCTGTGCCCCGATTCTGGGATCTCAGTTCTTTTATATATGTTACAGGCCAAACCCGATTTTAGGCCAAACTGTTATCCTAAAAATTATCCTAACGCCCATCGGATAAACTAATTTTTCCTAGGCCAAACTAGTCTATCCGAAAGCCCATCGGATAAACTAGTTTTTCCTAGGCCAAACTAGTCTATCCGAACGCCCATCGGATAAACTAGATTTTCCTAGGCCAAACTAGTTTGGCCGAACGGTCATTAGGATAAACTAGTTTAGCCTGCTATTCATTGGCTTGAACTAGTTTAACCTAGGCCGAACTAGATTGTCCTAGGCCAATTCAATTTGGCGTGATATTTTTTAATCTAAAGACCGCCACGGTGCCAACTTTCTAATTTTGATCTATTTTATCCCAGGCCGATGCAGTTTGACGCGATTTCAGCTCACAGACTATGAATGCCTGGGAGCTAATGTGCTCGCAAATTCTGTGTATGTGTATGTACCATTTTCGTACGTATGGCCGTATGTACGTACGTATGTACGTACGTGTGTACGTAATGCGATAACTCCTGATAGAAATATCCAATTTGCTTGAAATTTTGGACATAGATTTATCCTGATAATGAAGTTTCATGTTAGTTTCAGGGGTTCATTGAATAAGAATAAGGGGGGGGGGAGAACAAAAGGCTAATCCGCACCCCGCACCCCCCCCCCCACACACACACACCTCCTTAATTTAGTTAAGTCAGTTTTCCATGCAAAATGATCAAATTTTATTAAAATTTTAGGTATAATATCATTTTGATAAGGTACATCCATGATCAGTTGTGGGTGTTCTTTGTTTACGTATAAAGAAAGGAGCAATGGGAGGTAACACTCTTAATTTATGTAAATAGGTTTTTCACAGAGAATTTACCGATTTATTTCAAATTTTGGATGTCTCTTCCTTCTGATAATGTGTTCACCTGATTAATTTGGGAGGTTCTGAGATATAAACGTAGAACGGATTTTTTTTTTTTTTTTTTTTTTTTTTTTTTTTTTTTTTTTTTTTTTTTTCAATCGGATAGAGACTTTCGGTTTTATGAAAAGGTTTTTAATTCGTAACAGATATTGTTTTTTGCACACATCACTTCAGGCGAAATTGTTCATATTAAGAAACTAAATATCCGAATCCTTTTAAAAATAAGAAAAAGCTTAAATAAAGCATGACACTTGAAATTTAGTATGGAGGGGGGGGTAGTGTAAGAGGACGCTAGATTATTTTTTTTTAAATCTCAGCACTTTTTAAGGTTTTAGCTGATAATTAAATATTACCATTATTTGAAACTTTTAGAAACATAATAAAACATGATGTTAAATATTTAAGAAAAAAGATGCCGCGTCAAATACCACTATTTTCTATTAGTAATTTTTGTAAAAATGTTAAATTCTTGTTGGAACTGTTTGAAACTTTGTGATAGTTTATAACACATGATAAAAATTGTAAAAAAAGTCCCATTACGAAAAGGAAAGAAGGCTGGGGGGAAAAGAAGGGGAGGGCGAAGAAAATAAGGAAATATAACGGAAATTCTAGGTTGATCTAGTTGAAACTTTAAGATAGTTTATGACACATGATATAAATTTATAAAAATATGTTCCGCGTTTAATGCCACTATTGACGAATAGTGATTTTTGAACGACTTACATGAAAATGTAATCAGAATCAATTTATATCCCCCCTCCTACATTCCCTTGAAGTCCTCTCCCCCTATTGTTCATTTCTAGCTACGGCCCTGCGTACAATTAAGATGCTTTAAAAAAAGACTGTACGCATAATTATGAGAAAATTTTTCAGAATAATTTAAATTAATGTGTGTTCGTAAGAAAGAAAATACACAATAGAATGTTAATGATTATTTTCTCTTAGATACTTAAACATCCATTAAAAAATTAATATAATTTAGAATAAAATAAAAAAAGTAACTTTTGCAGCTGATATTTGATATATTTTTTTACTTGATAATTTATAAAGGCTCAAATACGAAGAAGCACATTTCTGATATATTGTCAAAATAAATAAAAATAAAAAAAAAAATTGCAAAAAATGCATAGATTTTTAAATTGCCATTATTTTACAACTAAACTTTAAATTTATTCTTTTAAAAGAATTTCTAATGTCTCGGTAATAAAATTAAAATACGATAAATCACATGAAAAAGAATTCGTCTACTATATAATTCTGTTTTAAACGAAAACATGTGTTGAAACATACAAAATTAATATGTTAATACGTGATAAAAAAAAAAGTACAATACATTCAAACCTGCTGAAAACTTCTCTACAACCATTTTTTTTCTTTAAGGATATCCGTTTTTGAAGATTTTACTGTACAGCATTTTTCAGATTATTAAGTCTCCAATATGGATTTACGATATTAATGTTAACTGATACATTTACAAACAAAGATTCATAACAAAAAAAAATATATATATATACACAGAACGCTTCTTGGAAAAAAAAAAAAAAAAAAAGATTATAAACAGCAAGGTTTCCACAGTTCTACCACTAACTTTTAAGAATATTTTAAAAGTGTTTCACTGTAGAAAAATATCGTAAAATCTGTGAATGAAGGTGGGGGTTACGAATGTTGTGGTTTAAAAATTAAATGCAAATTTTCTTATTTTTAATAGTGGTGCCAGAGTCCTTGGAAATTACAAGGAGTGTGCAAACCTTGTTTAACCCTTTAAAGTTCACTACAACTTTATTTTTAAAAATTACTTAAATAACTTCAAAAATGGTTTTTAGACATGTAGCTGATAATAAATATGCATTCAAAAAAAATTTTTAATTTTTTAATTTAAAGATATCTGTGGTTTCCTACGGAGACCAATGAACAGTAAAGGTCTATTTATCTTTCCTAAATATATCAATTCAAAAAATTATTTAAAATAAAAACAGCCAATTTTAGAAATATAATACAAGTACACTGAAATGCTAAAATAAACAAGAATTTAATTTATTATTATTATTATTATTATTATTATTATTTTACAGAAGTTTTAAAAAATTGCAAAATATTTACACTAATTGTATTATGAGTTTAAATTTTTAACATAGAATTATGTATTCATATAAAATTATTTGCATTTATAAAAAAAGAAATATATATTTTATATAAGTTATTACTTATACTTTTGTCAAGAAATGAACATACAAAAGAAATAAACCAATCACAAAAAATCAAAAAGTTGCCATAATAATAAAAGTGATGATTATAAGAAAAGCAATATGTAAATATCTTAAATAATAAGAAATAAAAAAAAATATTTTAATATATATGTATATATGTATATATATATATATATATAGTAAAAATTCATGACATATTTTATCTACATACACAAAAAAAAATAGTAAAGCAAAAGATATAAGTGTACATAAATCCACAAAATATAAATAAATTTAAGGATTTGTTCGCTGGTTATTAAGGTTGTAACTAATATTATTTCTATACCCTATGAAATTTTTGAAAGCATGTAAAGTAATTGTCATAGAAAACTTCATGGTTTTTCCCTAACAATTTCTGGCTTAGATTTTTAATTACTCTCCCACCAAGATTTCTTTGTACATCGTCGTTTTTTCCCGTGTAAATTTGAAATTCGCATGCATAATCACTTTGATCGCACCTCATCTACACTTTATAACCTCATTTGATGGGGGTTCGGGGCACATTCAGAGATGATCAGCCCTTGAACTTTATCATGCTTTCATCAATTGACTGCATTTGTCCAAGTTTTAGAGCATTTAGAAAAGTTTCTGATAAACAGCGAATCAATGGTCTCTTTATATAGCTTGTCAAAAAAATTTCTGTTTTCTGGGGTCGTAGGCTTTTATCATTCAAACGCAAATTTCTTAAAATCCAAATAAATTTTCTAACTGATATCAGTCGAGAAATAAAATCATCGTGCAAAATCTCATTTGTGGACCAAAAATCTCTGTAGCTGGGTAATGTTTTAATTCCCATTATTATATTTTTCGCAAAAAAAAAAAAAAAAAAAAAAAAAATATATATATATATATATATATATATATATATCATTTCTTCTGGAGTCACTGGAGTGAAAGCATCACCTTTTTGGGTTCCATACAAATTAGTTGTATAAACTATAGTTCCTATGAAACTTATGGAGAATAGCGTGAAAAAGATGGAAATAAGTGTTGGAACTGCTAGTGATGTTATGTCTTCTGATAGCCTACTTTCTGCGATAAATTCCATGTTTCGTTTCTTTTCTTGACCTTTATTTTTCCATAATATTTTTGAACTTCTGGAAGGCCCTGGAAAATTTCTTTCATCAATATTTGCATCATCATCAACATCAGATTTTTACTTAAATCTGAGTGTTCACTGATATAATCTTCTGCATCACTCTCGAATGATGCATTTGATTCATCATCGGAAGGTAAATTTTTGAATTATAATTTGAATAATAAGCATTTACAATATTTAATCTCTTTTTCGACATTTTATGTTTGAAAAATAAAATTGTATCCAAAAACATTTAAAAATAGAAAATCATAAAAATTGCTATAAAGTTTTAACATAAAAAGAGAAATCACCGACTTTAAAGAGAACAGAATGAAAAATAAAATGTTTTATGCATCTCTTTTTCTTCCATTATCCCCTAAAAAGAATAAACAGAAGTAACAAGTAATTCAGGATTGTTATAGTCATCCAACTAAAAAAATTATTATCGTGCTTCTATTCTCAGTTACATAAACAAAGCGAAACATATTTTCACCTGCCACTTCTCGCGCGTCAAAATCCGACACTTACTGGAGTTTGGTTTCCTGGAGAAACCAATCATTTCCTATAACATTTTGACCCATCTATTTTTATTTATCTAAGTAATTGAGCTTTTTAATTTATAACTAGGAAGAAGTAGAGTACATCCAAAAGCCATAATTAAATTTTGATAATAATTTCTTTTTAAAAGAATGAATGCAATTTATGAAACATAAAGTGTTACACTGTAAGTGTACACATAAAGTGTACATATTTTGTTTCGTTTGAAGTTGAAAGCCTTATGATTTATTTTGGTGCTCGAATCTAGCTAAAAGAGAATGTTTTAAAGTTTCAATTAATCGCAATTCAGTAGAAAAAATACGTAAAATAAGTTTGAGAATAAAGTCTGAATGTGTGGTTTCCGTAGAAAACCAATGAACGTTAAAGGGTTAAACATGAAAAAAAAAAAAAAAAAAAAAAGCTAAATAAGTATTTTTGTTGAGAAGTCTGGTACAGAAATTAATAAACAATTTTTAGCCACATCGATGTAAAAATCCATGTTTTATAGAAATTCAGTGGACCGGGTCGACGGGCCCAGGCCGAGATTATAACTTTTTTCCGAGCTAGGCCAGGCCAATAATTTTTTTGTACGGACCAAAATCAAATCATGTTGCACTTTTAAGTTTTATACCGAGCCAGGCCATTTTTATTATTATTTTGTACGAGCCGAACCAGGCCAGGCCATTAATATTATTATTATTTGTACGTTTCGAACTTTTAAATTTTATACCAGGGTGGACCATTGACTGTTTTTTGCACGCCGGGAATTTCGGCCCATGCCGACATTTAGTTTGTCTATTCCAGTTCCCAACCAACAAAACAAAAGATTTCTTTTACATAAAATCAAAACTGAAATAACTCAAGCATAAGCATATGTTCAAACAAACTCTTTTGCGAGATTTATCTGATACGAAAAAAAAAAAAAAAAAAAAAAAAAAAAAAAAAAATGCATGAATTTTACAACCACCTACAGTCGAAAAGTCACTATGACTATGTCGCGTCGACATGCCCAAAGCGGCAAAATCGCTCTCAACTTAACAGTATAAGATGTCAGCTGTAAGCTGACTTTCATGAATATATGAAAGAATAGCGCGAAGAACATATGTTGAATTTGTTTTATTTTCATATAAATAATTATTAACTAGTATATACGGTGCGAAATTTAAAATAAAATCTTTGTAATTTGCAATGTGTGTTCAACCCTTAAATACTTGATTTTTCAAAAATCAATTCTAAAATGTTCTTCGGCTTTCCTTATTAAACAAATTATGGGGAAAATCTTTTAAAAAAATCATATTTTGTTTTAAGTATAGTTTATGGATATAAAAAAAAAAGCTTATTACCATTCAGCAATATTGAACTTTAATTGAAAAAATACTGTTCCTTGATAAAATTTTATAATATTAAGCACATACAAACTTTAAGAACTATGATAAGAAATAAATTTTACTTGCTTAATGCAGAACAAAATAGGGTATTTCGTAAGCTTCAAAACAAGACAAAAAGCGCGATGTAGCAACAAGTGCGAATTAAAAAAAATCTGTTCTTCTTTTAAACAAAACAATGTAAATGAAAAATATTTGTATGAGCCATTACAAGGGAATACTTCATACTGTTTTCTGAACATACATTTTTCATGTTGCTGCAAGAAATTACTGTTAATAGATGATGAAATGAACTAACTGAATCTATTTAACTCTCTAATGCCCATTGTAGCATATGCAATAGGGTGGAGCGAAAAAAATTATTTTTTAAAAATCAAAAACGGGTAGGTGCCAAAAGTTGCCTTTATACTAGTACATCAACTGTGTGAAATTTTATCGCTGAAAAAAATGGATTGAGTCTGCGCTTTTGCTCCAAAAATCGAAATTTTGGGTAAAATTTGTCATTTTTTGACATTTTTTCAAAAAAATTAAAAAAATCCTACAGAGCTGGTTAGTATTTAAAAGTGTTATTTAAACCTTTATATTTATCTGCTTAACATATTTAAACTATAAATCAATATATGTAGTCTGCATAATTGGAGCAAATCTGGCAACTTTTGGTAAAAACCAGCGTTACCTCTCTATTGGAGCATACAACGAAATGTTGTTTTGAATGCATTTCTTACCTATCTGCTTTCAAAACTATTCTGTATGTAACTCGTAGATGTGGCTGCATTTCATATCCCACCCGTCTCAGCCACCCAACAATCTAGACCCAGTGTTTTATTTATGTATTGAATTGTTATTATTTTTTCCCGAAGAAAGGCATAAGTTTTCTATGTATCAAAGTTGTTTACCTCTTATTTGTTTTCACAGACATTGGATGCTACTGGTGTGACCTGCTTCACGTATATTTTACACCTTGAATAACAGAAGAGGAAGCTGAGTAATGTATTAGGTATGTTGTTAATTGAACCTATTCAGCAGTCTATTATCTTCATTTAACACAATATTTTTTCAATCAATTACATTATATATATAATTCTATACCTAAAAATTGATTGTATGAATTTAATTTCTAGTATATCATCATTTACTGCACCTATTACATTGAATATATTTTGAGAAGCTAGCAGTTTAATATTATGACAATCGTCAGAGAGGATTGCAAACAAAATTCGCGTGTAAAGCAACAATATTTCGAAAGAAGTTTTTTATTATTTGTTTTATGTCGTTTCCTGTGTTTTAGTAGTCGAGTAATTTCTAATAAGTGTTTAGACCTATTCTTTAGGTATGTATTACATTTGGTATAAAATATCCCACAGTATAAACTTTGATTATATATTTTGTGAGTGAATCTATAGACTGATTGCCAATCTGTGTTTATATAAAGCGGACAATTTTATTCTCTTTATGAGCTGTTTTTTTTTGTGCGAGATATTTTCTAAATTCCTATTCCCCATTTCTTCTGTGAAATAGCTTTCCTTATGAATTAGCTTTGCAATCTCCGGCAGAAATTTCTAGTCTCATCTGAGTATTTTTTACTTAAATTGAGAAAATAACTTTTCAAAATTATTATCTATTTTATAAAAAAATTGCAATAGGAAGTGAATATTATGCAGACAAAGATTTCTTATTGATCCAGTGAATCTATGTAGATTATAAGTTTTACATCGACTTCTCTAATAATTGACGCAGAGGAAATTCACTGGAGTTGAAGTAGCATATGATCCATTATTAAACACAATTCTAAGCTTACCCAATGCAAAATGGTTCACAGCGATAAATAGAATTCTCGTATATTTAAATGAGTACTTATAGTGGATTAGAGTCTGTACATTCTCTCAAAAAGCATTATGCATTATAAGTTTATGCCCAGGACAGTTCACCATAAAATATTGTTCACTTATAAATTGGGGTTCTAATAGTTAATGGGAAATTACCTGGCTACGAAAACACTTAGAAAACGGCATAAAACTAACGCATAAAAAAGTCATTTAAAACAACAGTTGCTCTACACGTGCAGGACAAATTCTCACTGCAATTCTCTCTGGCAATCACCAGAAATCACATTAAACAGCTCGCTTCTCAACATATAAAAAATGATGACATAGTTATAGTTGAAATATCTGAAATCATCTTTGAAGCAGCTCATTACGTAAAAAAATATAATTGACTGAAAAAATGTTGTGGTAACAGAACTTCCAATCACTTTCATCAACTGGATGTAAGTTTGATAAAGATAATAGATGGCCGAATAGATTCCTTTAATAATATTCCCGTACATTACTCTGCTTGTCATTTTTTGTATAAGTTGTAAAAATATACATTAAGATAGCCACAGCAGCATGTGGTTACAAAGAACAGATAAACTAGGTGGATGCATCGAAAACATGCCAAATTTCGATAAAGAAAATCTCAAATCAATATATAAATAAAACACTGTACTAAGATGATCGAATAGTTGGGACGGGTGGTATATGAAATATAGCTACCTCCACGAAGTATGTCTAAGGTAGTTTTGAAAAGAAAAGCTGCATTAAAAACAACAATTCATTGTATATAGAGTGATAATGCCGTTTTCTTACCAAAAGTTGTCTATTTTGCTCTAGCTATACGGAATAAAGATATTGTTTTATAGTTTAAATATGTTAAGAAGATAAATATAAAGGTTTAAGTAACACTTTTAAATGATAACCAGCTCTGTAGAAATTTTTTTATTTTTTTGAAAAAATTTCAAAAAATGACAAATTTTACCCAAGATTTCGATTTTTGGAGCAAAAGCGCAGACTCAAGCCATTTTTTTTCAGCGGTAAAATTTCACACAGTTTATGTACTAGTATAAAGGCAACTTTTGGCACCTACCCGTTTTTGATTTTTAAAAAATAATTTTTTTCGCTCCACCCTAATATGCAGGGTGTTCGAAAAGTTTGGATACAATCGAATAATTTAAGAAATACATATGCAAAATGAAAAAAAAAGTGCGCTACATATATTTAAAAAAGCTATTCAGAGATATCAAAGTTGATCTCCCATCCCAACCCATTGGGGGTCAGAGGGCGATGCAATTTTTAAATCTCGAATCCAGTAGCGGCTGATCAGGGGGTGCTGCATCAATTTATTCACACCACTAAAATTGTATGGTAGTTTCAGTCTTATTTAATCAACAAAATTTGTCGAAAAAATAACAAGAAAGATTTTGTTAAATTTTAATGGTGTGGAAAATCATATGCAGCACTCCCTGGCGAGCCACTACTGCTCGAATCATAACCCCAATTTTTAATGCAGATTCGGATTCTACGGGCAAAAATACGTAACTTTTGTATTTAACTTTTTTTTTTTTTTTTTGTATCTTCATTGATCATGGTCTAATCGAGTGAACTCGTACGATACATATTTTGGTTTTATCATCCATGTTTTTTCATTTCGAAATTTTTGACCATTCTCTACGGGAGTATTTTTTCTCAAAAACCATCGTGGCAGTTGCTTTAAAGGCGCTTTATGTGATTTTTCTGTAGAAATCAATATAAATATATTAAATTAGTTTTCTATTTGCATATTTCTTTATCTAGTCAGTCATTTTAAAATAATTACCTGCGTATTTTGTTCTTTTAATGTGTAAATATGCACCTCCCCTTCCAAACATAAAAACGTTATTCTTCATTGTTTAGGGACGGGGTCTATGGATATTCTGCATTTTAATGACTTCTACTGTTAAAGAATAACGACAACAACAAAATAAATAAATAAATAAATAAATAAATCGTTTCATTCGGAAGAGACAGAGGCAAATGAGGTATATAAGAGGCAAAATATTTTTTAACACTAAAACCGCGGCAACGGGTCATTTTAACCCGTATCATATGGAGAGATGTCTATTCGAACCAGAAAACTTTTAATAAAATAAGTTAAATATATGCGGAGCAAAAATATTTTCAATAAATAACTTAAACGGTTTTAAATGAAAATTCCGGTGAGAAATATTTTTATAAAACTTGAATGAATTTTCCCGCGGTTCTAGTGTTAAAAAATCATCTACTTCTTTTTGAACTGTCTGAGCACATGTTGCGGAAGTAGTCAGGTGTGTTTGTGTGTGTGTGTGTGCGTGGGTGTGTGGAGGGGGGGGGGGGTATTATAAATTTTGATGATTGGTTTGTTACTGCAATTACAAAATAATAAGTAAGGCAGAAAAGCCACAGTGAGGTCACAAGCTTATTTACGATTAACTTAACCCCTTAACTATTTAATTCTTCTCCGTTCAATAAATTGAAAATAGCGGACTCACACCACTATTATTTAAATAAAATATTCATAAATTGTAGTCTAACCATTTCCGCTTTTGAATAGTATTAAAATTTTCTTAAAAATAATAGTGGTGTCAAAAAGCTTTGAATGATGAAATAAGCAAATTCGTCTTGCCCGAACGGCGGCGGGCGTTCTGGCAAACCAGTGAAGGGGTTAAGTAAAAATGACTACTTAAAAAAAGAGTTAGTTTCTAAAGTTATGCTTATTTTGCATTGATTTTGACTACTTTTTTGAGTTTAAAATATTTCGTTGTTGCAATATTACAGTCAGTCACCATATTTTGGCAAGATAGTTTTGATGCATAATTAACATTGATAAACTTTTAACTCATAAATTGTTGCAACCGCAGATATTCAGTGCTCGCATTGTTCCTAAAATTTTCACAGATTGCAAGCAGTATTTTAAATCAAAAATCTTTAAGGAAGCTTCCTTTAACATCTGCAATTGAATCATACAATAAATATTACTTTTTTAAAATTGTGGTTGTGAAGTATGAAAATTTTAGGAACGGAGCGAACCCTGGATATTATTTGCCTTTTATCAAGTGCAGTTGGCTAATGGAAAAATGTTTTAAAAATAATTTAATAATTTAGAGTTAGGTTGTAAAATTATTATATTATCGATCGTAATAAACCTTTATATATCATTTTTAAAATACTAGGACAACAAGAAGGTAATGGAAAATTGAATACGAAATTTCATCTTTATATTCAAAAACCAAGTTAAATCAAATTAAATATTGTAAAAGTCAATGCTAATTGATAAAAAAAATCTGTTAATAACAATCGTTAGGAATGAATTAAACAAAACAGCAACAATAACAACAACAACAACAACAAAATAGTTTAGAAAAAATCTTTTCGGATAGTAATTTTTTAAAGGTACTAAAAAAACTGGATTGCTAGATTCCAATTGCTATTATTTATTTTCTTTTTTATAATTTATTTGCGTCGCTATTTACGAAATTTTTTTTTGTTATAGACTTCTCTAAACCGCCTCCGTCCCGAGACAAATATTATATGGGACTTCAAAAACAGGTTTAAAATTTCTACAAAAAAGCCCTCAAAATGTGTATCAGTCTATATATCGATGCTTACAACATGCAAACATTTATTAAATATATTTAAAATCAATTTTAAGAATTCTAGAAGCATTTAACCCATTAAAGACGAGCCTGTTATGCAGTTTTTACAATTCTTTGACACCAGTTTTTTCCACATTGTATTTTGAATTATTTAATCACTTAACACTAGAACGTCCGGAAATTCTACTCAAGTTTGAAAATAATATTTCTCACCAGAATTTTTATTCAAAATTATTTAATTGATTTATTTAACGTAAATTGCGTGGATTAGATTTAAATTATTTCAAGAAAATTTTTCTGGTTCGAATTGAAATTTAGTTACATGATTGGAGTCGAATCGACTCCATCCGGGCGTTCTAAGTGTTAAAATTTGAGATTAGATAATGAAAACAATTTCAAAATAAAATACCGGTATTGATTTTAAAAGTTTTGTTCGCTTTACATGGCAAGTTTTCTTGCCAACCGACTTTCACGAGTTAAATTAATTTAACTCATTAAAGCCGCCATGTAAAGCGAACAAAACTTTAAAATTTCAATACCGGTATTTTAGTTTCGAAATTTTCACATTGTCTAATCTCAAAATTTGAGCAATTAAATTATTCAACATTATTATGTGGGAAAAACTGGTGTCGAAGGCTTTAACCCCTTGGGGACGAGCGACACGTTTACGTGCCGCAAAAAGGCTTAAGAATCATTGTTTATCCCCACCAGTAAAATTGTACTGCAAAATTTGCCTTACTTAATCGGAGCATTTTCTCGATTTAATAAGGCGCAATTTTCTGTTTTTAAAAACCGGTGACAAAACATTAAAAATTTCGTAATAGGTTCCTGTCGCGAAGGGGTTAAAAACTGCAAAAGAGACTATTCCTTTATGGATTAATCCGTTTGGGACGAGCGGCACGTATACGTGCCGCAAAAAGGTTGAAAGAGCCTTGGTATTCCCACCAGTAAACTTTTAATGTAAAATTTGCTTTATTTAATCTGAGCATTTTTTCGATTTGAAAAGACACAAATTTCTGTTTTTAAAATCCGGTGGCAAAACATTAAAAATTTTGTAAAAAGCCCCGTCGCAAAGGAGTTAAAAGATGTTCTTTAGCGTCGCCCACAGGCCACATCACAGGGCTGCCACAGGCGACTATGTTTTAATTCCAACTGGCACCACTTTCTCTTAACAGAAATACATTACAAGCACTTTGACAACATTTGCAATAAAAATAAACTTGAAAGTTCATATAAGAAAAATATTGGTGCCAGTGTGACCGTTTTCTCAAGCTAAAAGCAGGCTAGATTTGGACGGACAACAAGCTAAAAATAAGTTCGATAGTCCTGCCATCTATTGATGGTCAATATAATTAAAAAATAAAAACAATCGCCTTTTGGGAAACAAATTCGATATATGATATCTAGTTTGACTCTACCATGTTCCAAATCAAATAGAATTAATGAATATTTGTTATTCATGTACAGGGCTCCACAAAAGTCATCGGAAGAACTACTTTCTAAGATCGATAATTGTTAGAAGTCCGATATTTTAATTATGTTGCCCGAAATTTCAAAATTAATGTACATTGTTCATATACATTATTATATATTTTTAACAAAAGATATGTGCTTGATATATATTACTGATCTACAGGGTTCTACAAAAGGCATCGAAACAATTACTTTTTATGGTCGATAATTATTAGAAGTCCGATATTTTAATTAAATTGCCTAAAATTGCGAAATTAATGTATATTGTTGATGTGCATAATTATATGTTTTTAACAAAAGACAGATTCATGTCAGTTCTATTATATTCGAAAGAATATATCTTCATTAAAATGTACTGAAACGATTTTTTCCTGTTAATGTAATGGAAGGTTTTTGATTATCCCTGTATTGAAATTATACATCCTATTTTCGTAAAATTTGAAATGACTCGACAAAATCATAAAAAAAATTACATATTTTAAATTTCAAACGTTTTGGTTCGTTAATTTTTGTTCTGTTATATATGGACAGACAGACAGACAGGCTGACGGGCAGACTGAACGACGATTATAGGTGCTACGTATTTATATAATTACGAACGCACCTAAAAATATTGAAAACTTAATGTAATAGTACACAGTATTTCGGATATAGTATAATAATCGAAATCTTTTGTGTGTCCCTGTAAGTACTATCTGCTTTTTATTATACAGGAAATAACTAGTAGTATTCCTCAGCGACGTATATCAATTTCATAAAATGTTAAACAGTTAAACTCAATTAAACCGCACACCAAAAAATGTTCTTTTTATACCATTATGGAATGGAATATTTTTGTGTGGCCTTGTAATTCAATAACAAGTGTTCTTTGGACCACAGATTGTACAGAATGTATATTTTAGTATATACTTCATAGATGCATATCAATTTTATTATGTTCGAAAGAGTTGAGAGAATCACCATTAAATTGCACCTGAAACCTAATGTAATGTTTTGACTGTTCCTGTAATTATGTGGCCAATTTTCACAAAAATTGAAATGACTCGACAAAATTATGTAATAATTATATATTATAAATTTCAAATGGTTCGTTTAAGTAGTTTTTGCATTGTTATATGCGGACGGACGGACGGACGGACGGACAGACTGACGGATTGAACGACAACTATAGTTGCTACGTATTTACTTAATTATGAACGCACCTAATTATATTACATTCGGCGATTTACAAATCCCTCATTGAATATATATTCGTTTCATACTTTAGTTCTCTTTTTTATAACCCTGTAAAATATTATAAATTACATATACGTATTCTATAAGAAAAACAAACTATAGAATAGATAGACAGACTGATAGACAAAGGTAACTCGTAGGAAATAAGCACTCAAATCAATTGTTTTAATCATTCGTAATCATTTTTAAATTTCGTTATACGACAATCTGTTACTTTCCAATAAAAAGAGTGATAACTATTTTTAACCTGAGTTTTATGCTTGATATAGCTTGTTTAACCCTCGGGATCCCACACCGCCCAAGACATTTTGAGATGTTTTAATTTGTACATCTTAATTCCCACCAGAAAATTAAAACAACAATGTTTAATTAATAGCAGAAAGTTTCGTATTTAAATAAAACGAAATTAGCCACTGAATTTTTCTGGTGTAAAATTAGATTTGCTGAACTACATAATTTCTAGAATGTGTTCTATCATAGGATTTACAGGGTTAAATCCTACAACAGTCCAGATTTCTTACAACAATCCAAAAACGGTCACACTGATTGGTGCGAACAGAATAGAAAAATAATCAGCCCTGCATCAGGACTGGGAGGTTAAAAGTGATGGTCACTAAGCTTCCGAATTCCTCTCCGCAATGTTAAGTCTACGAGCGTTTGATGCATTCTTGTATTTAAAAAATATCCTCAAGAAATTAATATTTTTAACTTCTTCTCTTCTTAAAGGATGCCACTTTTTAGGTGCGTTCGTAATTATGTAAATACGTAGCACCTATTGTTGTCGTTCAGTCCGTCCGTCTGTCTGTCTGTCTGTCTGTCTGTCCGTCTGTCCGCATATAACAACGCAAAAACTACCCAACTGAATCGTTTGAAATTTAAAATATATCATTATTACATAATTTTGTCGAGTCATTTCAAATTTCATGAAAATCAGATGCATAGATCAATTACAGGGACAATCAAAAGTATTCCGTTACATTACGGTCAATGGGGAAAAAAAGTTTCAAATGCATTTTTACCATTTGAAATTTTAAATACATAGTCGAGTTATTTCACATTTTATCAAAATCGGATGCATAGTTCAACTACAGGGACAATCAAAAGTGTTCCGTTACATTACGGTTAGTTGGGGAAAATTGTTTCAAATGCATTTTAATGCTGTTATACTCATTCGAACGTAATAAAATTTATATGCATCTATAAAGTACATATTATAATATACATTTTGCATATTCTGTGGTGCAAAGAATATTTGTTATTGATTTACAAGGCCACACAAAAGTATTCCATTGCATAATGGTATAGGGAGAACATTTGATGCGCAATGTAATTGTAATTATTTACAATTTTATAAGATTGATATATGAGAGTGATATTTTTAAAACTTCGTTATCGTACGAACGCACATCATTTGCTACGCTTCACGTGCAATTTCCAACTTGTTTTCTTAGTTTTCAAAATATTTCTAAAATCTATGCTTAATTTGATATTTTATGCTTTAAAAACTGACGAACTGGGAGTAAAATTTTAACACTATTCATATAAAATTAAGGGTATTCTTAAATCAAAAGGGGCAACTTTTTGACATAAATTTTATTTTTCTTTTGAAATGCATGAAACTAGCGGATGCTGTTGTTCAGAAGCTATCTAATCGCACTCATTTTCCTGCATTTTTTTTTCTTTCAAACGTATAGAATTTTTAGAACCAGCTATTAAGTATCTCATTTTGAATTGTATTTCCCGATGAAAGCAGAAAAAACAGTCGACGAAAGAGAGAAAAAGGCGTGATTACGTGATCGGAATTTCCTATAACTCAATGGATAATTTATTGATCCCAAAATGGAAACTAAGTTAGATTCCAAATCGCTTCCATGGTCAGATCTTGCAATTTTATAACTTTTCGTTAAAAAACAAATTTGAGAATGTGTCAAAACATTTTGCGCTTGTTGACCAAAGCAGTTGAGAACACCTTACAAATATTTATAAACAACTTTGAAACAACTGCTCAGTAACAGTTTTTCTCCCTTTTTTTCTAAATACATATCTTTAAGGATACTGAAAGTCTGGCTTCAAATTTTAATTAAATTGAATAAATCTACAATCAATCAATCAAAATTAATTGTGGTATGCATCAATGCTAAAACTTGTGAAAGAATTTGGAAAGTTTACTAGTAAAAATTGGAATGGAAAAAAAAAAATCGGTCTTGTTGAAAAGAAACAAATTACGCAAGAGTAACCAGCCAATCACAAGGCTGAAACTTTCCCATGGTTCTTTAATCAAGTAAAGGGTGTTTACATGCAGCCGGGCTTTGCGGGCTCCTCTCAGAAGAAACTGTGTGGGGGTGGACATAATAACTCAGAAAGTATACAGTCGACTCTCGTTAATTCGAACTCGTCAGGACAACAAGACATGTTCGAATTATGGAAAGTATGAAATGAAAACATGCTTAAAATGGTACTATTACAAAGGCATTAATGTTTTCTAAATTTATTTCGTCTGTTATCATTAGAATATGACTTAATATTAAATTAGAATGTAGAAATACATTAACTAATTAAAAGATTAGAAACAAGCACAATGGAAGAAAAATTTGAAGTGTCACTGATGGACAGACAGGGCACTAAGAAAGTGGATATCAAATGCATGAAATTATATGTATACTCGTTCGGAACAATTTTCACAAAAAACAAAGAAAGAGATTCAAATGATCTGAAATCTGTGAGAAAGTAAAGAAAATTGAAAAGTCGGAATTATCGTTAGTTCGAACTAAACGAAGTCAAGAGAAAATGAATTCAAATTAATGAAAACTTTTAACGTTATTCTGCCATTGAAAATTTCGGGACTTCATGTTTAGTTCGAATTAAGCGAAGATTCGAATTATCCGATTTCGAATTAACGAGAGTCGACTGTATATTAAATAAAATTGCTATTGAATGGTTGGAAATAATACATGGTAATGAAAAAAAAATGGGGACCGTTAAGAAGAATGCTACTTTTTAGCTTAAAAGCCCACACTACTGATTGAAAAAGACCCGGATGAGAATGTCAAGCCTATGGGGGCGTTCTTCTCAAATATCTCGCTCAAATTTTAATATTTTTACATGATTTTTTTTTATTTCATAGGATAGCTGAGGACGATCTACAACCGGGCTAGTTTTTATTTTTTCGATCTTTGTTATATATTTTTTATATTACGACAGTTTCAATTTCAGAGCCAGTGAAAACCGGTTTCAAAAGTTAAAGTAATTTAAAAAAAAATCTTAAACCAAAATCGGAAAAGTAAAAACTAGCCCGGCTGTAGATCGTTCTCAGCTATCCTATACAAAAAAAAGTCATGTGAAAATGTTAGAATTTCAGCGAGATATTTGAAAAGAATTCTCCCATATATTTAACATTATCATCCGGGTCTTTTTCAATCAGAAGTTTGGGCTCTTAATACTTCACTTTTGTGAAAAACATATTAAAACTAGAACGCCCGGAATCATTTTCAGAAAGAATCACGTTTTGAGCACTAGCCTTGGCGAGTTGGCGAAAACGAGAACGTTCAGCTAGCTACATCGCCAAACGGCAATCGTCGTTTTGTTTTGATTTTCAAATCCGAAATGGCGGCAGACGATCTATCTTATTTTAGAATCAAAATCTTACCTAAATTAAAAGAATATTTTGAATATTGTATTTTCAGTAATTTGTGTAATTCAGATGCAATTCAATATAAACTAAGTTCAAATGTGTCATAAAAAATGATTAATAGAATTATATTTATTACAAGAGAATCTTTACTACTGTTTTTAATTAACTTCTCAATTTCTTCGAACATAGCGAATTAAGAAAAGAAAATAGTATTTTTAAATTGGGGGGAAAAAACTATGTTTAAATTAGATGTTCTGTGAAATTTAAAGCATTTTAATCTGAAAAAGCTCTTTGTTTTAAACTATGTTTTAATTGTAAAGAACGGTGAAAAAATTTTCTCATATTACATCCTCTGAAAAACAAATGAACAATAAGCACGATCTCTTTACAGAAGGAAGGTTGCTATTCGCAAGGCGTTTGACGTCACAAACAAGAAAGGGTGCGTAGCATTGACTTCATCTCTGCGCCAACAGTTGTTCTGACGATAAGGTGCTCAACACGTGATTCTTTCTAAAAATGCCGTCCGGAAGGAGTCGGTTCGACACTAACCAGGTGATTAAACTTCAATTCTAAGCAGAAATTTCTTCTTGAAATAGGTTTCATTTAAATTGCGAAGCTCTAGCTCTACGTTAAATAAATAAATTAAGCAATTTTTAATAAAAACTCTCTTGAGAAATATTATTATCAAACTTGAGTAAAATTTCCGGGCGTTTTAGTGTTAATTCTGACGAGAAATGACATTCCTTTGTAGAAGGGCAAGTTAATTTTAAATAGCTGCAATTTCAAAAAGTTTCGCTAAAAGCCGTTAATAACTTTTTTTTTAGATATTTGAGACATAGCTGCTATTCTCTGTAGAGAATTGGGAAATCGGAAGTATATCTGAATTTTTTTATTGGTTGAATTCCGCAACTTATTTTATTTTATTCGTTTTCTGATTCGTCTATGTTAGATGTCTAAGAATTAAATACTTCTGTTGCCACGATGACAATAAAAGTATTGTAAAAACTACAAAAAATAACTTAAAAACAAATAGATATACAGCTTTCAAACAAATTGCACTTAAAAGTACATTTTTTCTCTATTCGACGGTGTAAAAACTGATAATGTGTGATGTCTAGAAGTTTAAAAATTTGCATTACCGAAAATTGTAAAACTAAAATTTCATTTAAAATAGGTATATGATTGGTACAGGAGTATTAATATTTAATCAATGGCGTACGTAATATAGGACTCTGTTATTACGTAAACCACATTTTGATCATCATAAAAAAGATGTTTATTATTATTAATTTTAAATATAGAATTTATTTATAAATCTAAAATTTTAGACTTTGAAAATATAATTTTCTAAATAATGTTGTAATTTTTTTAAATTACTTTTTTTTTTGGGGGGGGGGGAATTGAAAATATCACTTTAAGAAAAACGACATTAAAGATTTGAAATAGAATAAATCAAAAATAATAAAGCTTCGTAATACATGCTCCATATTTAAAATAAGCCAGCCCTGCTTTCATGAATTAAAAATAACATCTACCAATAAAACAGCAGGCATCAACATGGGACGCTGCGTTCGTCTCGGCAGAATTGAAAAAAGTTCTTAATGTCAGATCGGCTAAAAATCCTGGAATTTGATAGTTTCCGGACTGTAGTTTCACATGGTTATATTTGACTAAAATATATTTTCCCCAAAATTTCTGACCGTAAAAGGTAACCTATTACTCCGTTAACCACAGAAATTGTTACGTAGTAATTAATCTTCAACCGTTTTGTTGAAAAATGTTTCGCCACCACAAATTTTTAAATATAATCTTCGCTTTATTTAATGATAAAAATTTCTTCTGTTAAAAAAAGGCATATTTTTTAATTCAAAATTAGTGGTAGCTTTATAGTTTATTACAATACCTGCAGGTTATCAGTTAACGTTGCACTAGAAGACTACGGCTAAAATTATTATTATTAATATTAAAGTAGAACGAGTAAAATTTAAAACACTTTCATGATGGCCTATATTTCATTTCGAAACTTCACATACATACCGGAAATTTTGAAAGAAGAACCAGATGTTTAGGTAATCACAAAATTTCCGACATTCAATAAAATAAGAAATACTATTTTTAATTTCTAGCACAAATTCGGATTTTCTGAACCAAAATCGAGGACAAAATGGCAATTTTGAACATTTTTTGGACAAATAATTATTTTTCTTTAATGTTTAATTTACACCGGAATTTTCAAAAAAAAAAAAAAAAAATATTTAAAATTAAAGAAAGATAGAACCAAAACTGTTCTCACCGAAATTATAACAGTGAAATTTAACTGAGAGGTCTGCGCGTCTTTATTAAAATTATGTGTCTCACCGCCCATATCCTGCCGGCCATAATGAGTTTTAAAAATGTTGTCAGTGTCAGCTATGTGGATTGCAAGATTTCAGAAAAAGAAAGTTTTTCCTGTGCTTAATACACCATACATTGGAAAACAAACATCTGTTTTACACTAAAAAGACGAATAATTTTACTCAAGTTTTACAAAAATAATTTGCACCAGAATTTTTATTTAAAACTGTTTAACTTTTTTATTTAACTTTTCGTTCCATCTTCATCTGTTAAACTTATTTAATACAGAAATTTCAGATTTTAATGGAAGTACATTCATTTGGTACCAGTTATAATGACCACTTACCACCATTCTAGGGTTAAAAACAACTAATTTAAAATTAATAATGACAGAATTAAATTCCTTTCCTAAAAACAAAATTTGAAAAAAAAAGAAAAAGAAAAAAGAAAGAAAAAAACGATTTATTTAAATATTTTTTAAAAGTTCCGTACAAGTAATTTTTTTTTTTTTTTAAGATAACAAGCTTTTAAAATTTCGTTGACTTCTGACATTTTAAGTGTACTTTAGCCCTTAAATATTTTGAAAGCTATTTTAGTTAATGACAGAAATTTCTGGTCATGTTTAGGGATAAAAATTATCCCATTAGTTTATTTTCGTTCACGTGACCTTTTCTAACTATCTATATATAGTAGCACTACGCAAATCGATCACAATCGGCTTTTATTATCCAAAGATCAAATGCTTAATTGGTGAACTGATTTCACAAAGAAAATCTTTATTTCTTTTGGATGATCCGAACTGTCAGTGTTATATGGAATTCCATTATTTTTTTTAAAGATTTATTCCATTATTGTTTTTAAATTATTTTTTGTCGCAATTCTTTATTTTAAAGTATTGTTTTAAATAACATACATTTTTATGGAAAATAAACAAAGTAATTTAATGTAACACGCCTTATGCATAGTTTGTAAAACTTCCCAAGAGTTTTAAACTAATAAAAATATTTTTCTCTCATTTATTTTTAAAGCTCCATTCACATATTTATACAGAATTAATATAATAGAATTAATTCACTCATAATTCACATTTAATAGAATTAATTCACATATTTATATAGAATAGTAATTTTCATTGTGTTAAATTTGCGAAATATATCTATGCCGTAGTATTTTTTTTTATGAATTCGCTAAATTTTTAGACTGCTCTATTTTTTACTCTTTTATTAATTAAAAAAATTAATGCGTACGTTCACGGCCAAATTCCATGAGCGCTTCCGTTCCTTAATTTTCGGATGAAGGGCAGAAGGGGCGCTATTTTTTTAAACTAAAGGGCAAGAGGGGCGGAGCCCCTGAAATCCTCTGGGGGAAACTCTGGTACCATTTTCAGAAACTATCGTCTATATGTCTAATGATTGCTAGTGTATCGGTATAATAATAACTGATTTCACAAAAAAGCACTTTTTCAGCATGGCGCCTGGTGCCAGGGCACTGCCCGCACCAACGTTGCTGCGACTCTAATTAAATTCAAAATTAGTGTTAAATGACTTACCTTGTTCTATCATTAGACGATCCAGAATTTCTAAAGCATTTTCTGGAAGATCATATGCAAATTTTGGTTTTTGAAGCACACGGCCTTTTATGATTTGAGCATTTTTTGTAGAAATACTACAATGATTCTGTCCAGCATTAGAATATTTGGATTTTAAAAGTTGACCAGTTTTTAAAATTTTTTCCATGTTTAATAAAGTTGTCTTTACATCCATAACATCATTCCCACCATTCATCTGTCTTAGTGCAGAAAAGAATGATTTAATGGGGTCACTATTCAATGCTCTGGTTAAAATGTATTGATAGCCAGACTGTAAGAGGTATCTTATACAGTTTGTTGTAGATAATGTTGTAAATATTAATGCTTCATGTGTCTCTTTCGTTAAAAACTGCATTTTTCTTTCAGCCGATGATTCCTTTATACAGGTAATATAATCCAGAAATAATTCTCTAGTCAGTTAAGTTTTTCATCATCCAAGGCAAAGAAAGGCATTTTGTTTTTATTTCTTGAATTTATATACTGATCGCAATTCGATACATCATGTATTGTAAACCATTTGTATATATTTTTCATGAATTCAATTGTACAGGAAGCATCTTTAAATTCATATGCTTTTGGGTGGCTGGCTGAATTTTCACATAGAAAAGATAGAGCAGCAGTTACTGGTGGAGAAAAAATCATTACGGCCCGACCAACATTCATCTTGTCAATATTAGTTGGCTCGACATGTCGCGTTGTTAAATTTCTAATTGCTTTGATATTTTCTTTTTGTTGCAATTGTTGCAATTGTTTTATGTATTTTCCAGAAATAATTTCGTCCTTATAGGCCATTTCCTTTTCTAGCAACTGGGATCTTATATTTTTGATCAAATGGTTTTGATCAAAACTTAAAAAGAGAGGCCTTGTGTTGTCATTTGGATGAGGTACTTGATAATGCAGCTTTCCATTCCCTAAAATGCGAAACATGGCGACATTTGTTTTGTGATTATCAGTAACCAATCTTATTATTTTAAAGCCGCATTTTTCAACTTCTGATAAGACTTCGAGGGTTAATTTATGCAGTTCCTTGCCAGTAAGTTGCTTGGTAAAAAAGTATCCACATGGAATTCTGAAATTTGAAGACAAACCATTAATAAAAAACACAACAATCTATTGGCTAATTGCCTTGGATTTTTTTTTCATTATTGGTTTGAAAACCAAAATAATTGTCAACCTTATCATCATACTGAAGATTTTGTTTTATTGCCATTTCATCAATAATTAGAGAGCAGAATCTTTCATAACAATTTAATTTATCTGCTTCCTCAATCAGTCTTTCTTTTATTAAAGTCGTGATTCCTAGCTCTCCAGTAAATGGCCCCAGATAGCGCATTAAAGTAATTTTAGATGGCAAAGTCAACAATTTTCTTTCTCGTACACATCGGTATCCTTTGGGAGAACAGGCATTCCACAATACGCATTCACGAATAACTTCTTCATTCCATGTAGGTCTTTTAGCAAAAAAAGTTATCAATCTGATTAAGTATAAAAATAGCTTTCGTGTTACCCACTTCTTCATCCATAATAATCAATTTCTTTAATTCAGAATGATATTTATTTTTTTCATAATAACTCATTTTTTCTTCGACTCTATTTAATTGCTCTTTTAAATATTCAATTTCGGCATTTTTTTCCATAATTTACTTTTTAAGAGCTTCATTTCATTTCTCTTTTTATTTAGAATGCTGCTAATATCATTTACGCAAGTTTAATTAAGTTCTCTTGAAAGTAAAGGATGAGAGTTTTCATCTAATTTCGGATAATCTGTATCTATACAGCTTCGTTTCCGTTTGACAGATTTTTCTTGCTTCTTTTCTTCTTTTCTTTGAAAAACAGATTTTCTTTTTTCCCCAGGTTTAGGTTGCATGTAAGATGGGTATTTTTCAAATATACTTGGTTCTGCATTTGCTGCCAATCGTCTTCGCTTTGGAGTCTTTGTATAATCCTCTTCCCGAAAATGCTTACTGCAGACAACTGACGAATTCGATTTGTCATTCACATGAAAATTTTCCCTGGATATAGCTTTCAACCATTTATTTCTTAAATCTAAATTTGAAGGAAATTCATGAAAAGAAATTCCTGGTATTTTTTTTGCTTTATCGGAAGTGCAGTATGGAACACAGCAATGAACCATTTTGTTATTAAAAAAGAAATCCGAACGCACATTCATTCAAGTTTTGCTTAACGAAATACTATAGTCCAGTCCAAGGCGATAAGAAAATTCCCCCTTTTGGCTCAGTCGTTAAAAAGCGCCCTCTACGATTCTCCGGAGTGAAAAAGGATTCCGCGAAAACAAAGGCTTTTCGAGTGTTTGTTACGGCCGTATAGAGAGAGAGAGGAGGACATTGAGTTCGGCCGTGGTACGTTACTTCATTAAATGTGCACATGTGTGAATATATATACAAAAATATGTACCGTAATTTCCCGCGTACACGTCACGGCTCAGTTAATTATTTTTCATCCCGGAAATTTTATTTAAAAGATGAAGTTAAATAAATGCTAAGCAACTGCAAGTCACATTTTATTTAACACCTTCGCGACGAGTGTTTTTTACGAAATTTTTAATGTTTTGTCACCGGTTTTAAAAGACAGAAATTTGTCCTTTCTTGAATCGAGCAAATGCTCCCATTGAATAAGGCAAATTTTATCGTATAATTTTACTGGTGGGAATAAACAAGGATTCTTAAGCCTTTTTGCAGAACGTATGCGTGTCGCTCGTCCCCAAGGGGTTAAAACTAATTCTAGTCGGAAATTGACTTATCTGAAGTGCGGCGTGTACGCGAGAAATATGTATATATATATATATATATGTATATCTAAAACTCTTAACCTCTGCAGACCTGATGTATCCCGTAGGATACACAATTTTGCCAAAAAAAAAAAAAAAAAAAAAAAAAAAAAATACGTATTTAAATAATGTTAAAAACAGAAATAGGTGTGAATGGAGCCTAACAGGATTAAAAAAATCCTGTAAAAAAATCCTGTAAAAAACCTGTAAAGAAATCCATAAAAGCTATAGACCAGGAAGCGACAACACAAACAATCGCCTCATGGAGTTCACGAATGAAATCTAGGATTAGTTAAATCTCGATTAGCATTTTAAAACGGAATCAGCTTGCTAAGTCATCTCTTGGTGGAAAACACCTAAAAAATTGATTTTAGTGAATGACATATAGGTTTACCATTATGTTTTCCTGCTCCCAATACTTCATGTTTTCATACTTTTTATTTCAGGAAAGTACAATGGTTAACCTACGAGTGAACCACTAAAATCGGATTTTTACATGTTTTCCACCAAGATAAAAACTTGGCACACCTATTGCGTTTTAATATGGTAATCCATATTTAATTTATCCTAGATTTTCATCCGTGAACTCGATGACGTGATTGTCTGTGCTGACGACTCTCAGTCCACTACTAGTAATCCACATTTTTCATCAAAAGTCTTTGATGCAAAGCTACAGAAAAATATCAGCCCTCGGAATACTAAGCGTACATGCTGAAACAAAATTGGTAGCCGATCGCAGTCGAAATATTTTAAGCATTTTTAGGGTCCATTGAATTTAGACAACAGGTTTTTAGAACAGATTTTTTGACTTGTCTTATCTTAGAAAAATAATGCGGAGTAAACTTTATAATAATCACCATTAATTAATTCTGTGTGAATTGTTTCAGAAATCTTCTTAAAGCGTGCACATATTTTTCGTGCAGTATTTTAGTCGATTTTTTTAAATATTTTATTAGAGAAAACTAAACAAATTTTGCAGTTAAACTAGGTAGCTGCGTTATCTGCCAATTACGGGTTAACTCCTTCGCGACGGGAGCATTTTACGAAATGTTTAATGTTTTGTCATGAATAATAATAATGAAAAATGCTCCGATTAAATAACACAAATTTTACAATATAATTTCACTGGTGGCAGTAAACAAGTATTCTTAAGCCTTTTTGCAGCATGAATGCCTGTCGCTCGTCCCCAAGGCGTTAAACAGAAATTTTCTAATCAAAAATGTGCTTTTTAAATGTGCTTCTAATCAAAAATGTGCTTTTTCTGACATTGTGCTTTTTAAAATTCCAAAAAGTGTACGTGACTTGCATGTAAAATGACACATAACATTTGTTATGTCTAAATGATAATTAATTTTACCCATCACAACATTTCAGTACTGAATAACTTATAAGAAAATAACAAATTTCAATAAATTCGATTCCGCACGAATGCATCCCAAATATTTGCATGTTAAAAATATAAATGACCAACTTTCAAACGGCACTTTATGATGCTACATTAAGCTTGTAAAAGAATTAAAGGATTTGATATATCTAAGCATACATAGCCTATTATCTAATGCAATTTCAAAACTAATTCTCTAGTAGGTGATATTTTTTCATTTAATGTCAAAACATATCGCTAAATTAAATTAAAAAAAATTCCTAAATTAGAGGCATGGTGTGTACAGTTCTAATGCAATTTTCAGAGATGTTTTCCTCCGTTCACTTTTCATACTGCTGCAGAAGCAGACATGTTTAAAATCTTAATATATTTTTTGCCCTACTGTTATTTTACAGTAAACCTAAATAAATAATCAAATAATATCAACCTACAAGAGCATATACCGGGTGTCCCAAAAATGATTGATGGATTTTAAAATTCAAAAACTTGTAAACGGTGACAGCTATTTAAAAATTTTTTGCAGGAGGGTTATGTATAATGTCAGGAATTTTTTTACCGTAATTTTTTATTTTAGTTCGCATCTCAAACAATAGGTGGTGCTGACGGCGATTTAAGGCCAGGTCGACGCTTTACTCAGCACTGATCACGTGGCCTTCAATCGCCGTCAGCGCCACCTATTGTTTGAGATGCGAACTAAAATAAAAAATTACGGTAAAAAAAACTTCTGACATATACATAACCCTCCTGCAAAAAATTTTTAAATAGCTGTCTTAAATCGACTAAGGAGTCTCGGGAGTCTTATTCTTCCCTATGAAACAGAAGCTCATAAAATTTTTAATATGGATAAATTAGTATCTCTTTTATTTAAAATATTTTTTTCAATATTCTATATTTAAAATTTTACTTTTTTAATAATGTTAAATTTTGATAAAAAAATTTAAATTGTTTTTTAACTTGTACCCACTGCGCGTAAGATTATTGAGCCTCCAAAATATTGGTAATGATGTAAAACTAATCTATCTTTAAAACATACTTAATTTTTAAGCAATTTATTTATTTAATTATTTAAAATTTTAATTTAAATTAAAAAATTTTGAAAAAAAAAATCATTTTTATACAAAAATTAACAATTTTAAATAATTAAATAAATAAATTGCTTAAAAATGAAGTATACGATCAAGATACATTAGTTTTGTATCATTACCAATATTCTGGGAAGCTCTTAAAACCAATAGTTTTGCTATAATCTTACGCGAAGTGGATGCAAGTTAAAAAACAATTTTAATTTTTTTTTCAAATGGCATGTTGCAAAATTGCACCATAAGGTAAAAAGTAAGACTCCTGAGACACCTTAATATTGATTAAAATTTTATTTTTTAATAAGAACATTTTAGTGCCACACACATATGATAAGGGAGACCGGGGCACGTTTGCCATAGGGGCAGGTTGGCCAATTTGCTTTAATTTTCAAACCAGTCACAAGATGTCACCACAAGTCTAGAAACATGTTAAAAAACCTATTCACATACCCTTCCACGAGTTTCAGTTCTCTTAACAAAAATAAACTAAGAACAAAGTTGATTTTTCACTTTCGTCGATCTCGAAGCAAATTTTCGTAAGTGTACAGAAAGTGTTAATGCTCTCAAGCGATACTTCGCAAGAACAAAACTGAGTAATATTTTGTAAGTTCAATTTATAACGATTCTTTTGATGTAACAATAAATATTAAATGTTGTTAAGATGCAGGGTGTCCAACAAATAACACCCTGATTTCAAAATTAAATTTCTCAAAAATAAAGATCAATAGAATTATGCAGTAAACGGTTTGTTTATCAGGTAAGCTGTAAAAATCTTATACAAAAGTTTCGAACAGTAAATATTTTGAAAAGATTGTGTTCTGATTGCAAAGAATGCTTTGATTTGACATTTTTCTTGCTTTAGATTGTTGCCAGAGAATGTGTTTTTCGGCTTAAAGTGCCATATTTCATAGTTTTTTTAAATTAAATTTTTGAAATTTCGAAATTCTAAAAATTTACTTCGAAAAATCTTTAAAATATTGCACTGTAAGCTGAAAAAAATATTTCTTTGCAAGCAATCTAAAACAAGAAAAATGTCAAATCAAAGCATTCTATGCAATCAGAACGCAATTTTTTCTACATATTCACTGTTTGAAATTTCTGTATAAGATTTTTACAGCTTACCTAATGAAAAAACCGCTTACCGCATATTACTATCGATCTTTGTTTTTGAGAAATTTAATTTTGAAATCAGGGTGTTATTTGCTGGACACCCTGTATGTGTAAAATAAATAGCAAAAGTATTTCAAACATGGCGAGGGGGCAAGTTGGCCCATTTACCTTGGGGCACGTTGGCCCGGTCTTTTCCGGCCCATTGTAGCCATAAGCTACAGCCGTTGGACCGCACAGTTTATGCCCCATTCAAAAAAACATGTTAATTCAGCCTGTGATTGTTGGGTGACAACTAACAGATGCCCTATGACCATCTACGATATTCCGATAATTGTGAAAACTACCCTTCCCAATGCAATAAATCCAATTAATATAACATCAGGTTTTGGAATATGCCCTTTCAATAGGAATGTTTTTACTGACTCTGATTTCATGCTTTCGTATGTCAGTGATAGACCAGAGCCTTCAAGCACGCACGGCAAAGCAATTGGTGAAGCTTCTAATGATACCCAGATAATTATGGGTAGGCCTATTTCTATAGATGTGCCTACCGCATCTTCTCTGTCTCCATGCAAGACAACTCCAACACCCGAGGACAGTAGACCATTCGAAAAGGCAGAGCCAAGGAAGAAAAATGCTTCGAATAGAATGAAGAGAACTTCTGCAGTCTTCTCAGACACCTTGTCATATTAGTTCTTTAACAACAACAAAAGGCAACAGAAGAAAGAAATAGTGCCAAAATTAAAAATGATATTAAAAGAAGAAATCAGACCAAAAAACACAAAAGAAAGCAATCTGTGAAAAAGATTTTGTTTTCTTTTGATCCCTCACACCCTGGATGTAGTGGTCTGAACCGTCAAAAGAGGAAGAAGAAATCTATTAAAGAAAGTGACGATGAGAAAGATGAAGACAATATCTGCCTACGTTGTCTGAAGGAGTTTACTCAAAGCCTAGGGAAAAATGGATCCAGTGCGTGAATCGCAAACGTTGGGCTCATGTGAAATGTGTTCAAAAAGAAGTTAATCGATTATATTTTGAATGCATTCACTACAATGATCCCTCTGATTTGTAAACTTAATTTCCAAATTTTTTTATACACATGCATTAAAGTTCCTATTCACTATTATGAGTTTTATTTAACTTCTAAATGAACACAAAAAGAGCATTGCAGGCCAACGTGCCCCACTCAATGAGCCAACCTACCCCGTGCACAGCGTAGGTTGGCCCACATGGCATCACATCATAATTAAATTCATAAAATACTTAAAATTTCATATTAATTATAAGTAAGCGTTTTCCTCACTAGTTAAATGTACTAGGTATTGTAAAAAAAATACTACATCTGAAAATAAAAAAAATTTAGGTACTGAAAAAAATAACATAAAAATAACTGGGCCAACGAGCATCGGTCTCCCCTAATCATTGTTTGTCTGTATACTTCTTTGTTTACTTCCTAAAAATATGCTATTATTTTGCAGTAATTTCCCCCAACAAGTTTGTAAAATATTCCAAAAATCGATTCCAAAGAATTTGTAAAATTTTTATCGTTTCCCGTGTGTACTTAAATGTGAATTCAAGATATGCATTCAATTTTACCGTCCAGCTAGTTCCATGTTTTTTTTAGTGTAAATCACACAGCTAATAACAGGTTTTGCTTTTTGGCCACCATTATTTTTGTAAGTTTTCCTTGACTTATTCAGTTAGAGAAATTTCTGCGATAAAATAAGTCGTATTTTTCTGTTCAAAAATATCGGTAGTCATAAATCGTAGCCTATGTGAGTTGTACTACAAATATTCATGGATCTAGCAACTCTGTAAAGTTTAATTACTTTTTTCAAATGCACATTTTATTCGTTAAAATTACAATTGTTTCTTTCAATAGACTAGGTACTTCTGATAACTGCATGAAAAGAGTCTAAGATAAGAAAAAGATATCTAAGATAAGAAAGAGATAAGTCTAAGGCTGCAAGCGAACAGCACTAGTTTTTATTACACTAAAAGAGCAATCAATCAATCTTTGTTTTCGAACGGAACAAGGGTGAAATCTCTTTAAATGATTTTTGAGGGACTGACCCTACCAAATTGACAAAGTAAGGGGAACTTTTATCTACCTTATCTTCAGTCGTAAAGCTGTCAACTGATTTCGCGTTAGATTCCTCTCTTGAAGTTCAGATTCAGTGCACTAGAAGTGCAATTTATACATCAAAGCGCCGACACGAAAGATCAAAAATAGCGCAAGAAGTTAGTGCTATGTGCGTGGACCTTAAGATTGAAAAGAGTCAGATAAGAAAAGCGCTCCCTCTCATTTTAAAGAAATAAAATAATGCTTTTAACAGCCTCCGTATTTTGCCCGTACCACGTACGAGCATCCGTACTACGATAGTAGTTTATACTATCCTATTATTTACTATTATAGTATTATACTCTGCAATAACTACAAATTTTTTTGGAGGTATAAATTTGTCATTATAAGAAGTACAAAAACAAAGTCATGCGTATGGGTATTTCCCAAGAGAGATCCTTTTCATTTATGAAAATCCTTTAGCACGATTTTGTGAATTAGAAAAAAAATCTTAAAGGTTTAAAGGTCTGGCGGAGAAAAAAACCTTATCCTGTCTTATAAAACAGCAAAATGGCCAGTGAAGCAAAGTCAATAACAGTAACAAAAATGCTGAGCTTTCATGCGCGGAGAAAGGTCGGTTATTTTTTTCTGCATTTTACTTCATAACGTATTAAAAATGTTATTGCCGAAATTTATTAATTGCTATTGGCATAATTTTCATAAAAAGATTTATAAAGCATAACTATAAATTAGTAAAGTAATGTAACAGCACATGATTAGGCTAATCATGTACTGTTGCCTTTCTTTTAATACGTTTTGCACTTTTGTTGATACGTAAAATACACCTGTAGAGATTTTTAAAACATCTCCCATGAAAATATCAAGGATTTTAAATAAAGTAGCCTTTACAAAGAAAAAAAAAGATTAGTAACGGGAATCTTTCTAAAGGACGCCATGGCGCCCGCGAGCGCCGCGTTGGACAGTTCTGATATACGTGAATAACAGATTTTGATTATTTTGAAATGAATTTGTCTGTAAATTGCGGTGTCAGTAAATTATTTGAATATTTTTGGAGCAGAAAAACCTTGTCCGTGAAAGAATTAAGTCAGAGCTGTCAATCCCCCGGCTTTCTGAATACCAGTATTTTCATACAGAAATTGCTCTTTTATTTAATAGTAATAGTGGTGTGCAAAAAGCCGGAGACTTTGTTTAAGTCTGGTTAAGAAAATATTATGGAAATATCTTTATTTTTTAGTTTTTTATTTTAGTTTTTAATTTTAGCAGTATTCGTATGCATAACTAGTGTATTTTAGCATGAAGTAGTTTATTTAAAACAAAAAAGTGTATTTCCTGCTCCAACTCCTGAAGTAGCAAATGCTATCATTACTTCAGCAAACAGTCTTACTTTATTGTATGCGTATATTTTGTGAGTTTTAACTAAGATTGCATTGTTTCAAAACTTCAGATATACTTCAATAATTCAAACGTATAACGTTAGGAGAAAAATTTAAAAAATGCAACTTTTTTTGCTTATACAAGGTAAAAGAATAAATTCCTTTGAAAGACAAATATTACAATTAAGTTTTAAAATAATAATAAAATATCTACATAAAAAAAATGTGCATTGTAATTTCAAATAGAGTTGCAAAAACATTATCCTTAGACCAGATTGTCCTTGTGTGTGTGCGTTCTCTGTGCATCTACTCGGATTTTTAAGGGGACACAAGGGTGAATTTTTTTTTTTAATTCCTTTTTGATACATTGGCTTAAAAAGCTCTTTAATCTTTCTCGAATCCATTGCCATGCTCTTTTTTTCTGACCTTTAGAAACAATAGTAAAAAAACAAAGGAATATACCGACTCGGATGCCACTCCCATTCACATTAAATTTGGGCTATTACTTTATACTTATTTTTATTTCAAAATTCTACTCGCACCGCTATATTTTCAAAATAAGTTTTATAGTCTGCATTGTACAGTTCTCAAAGTATAGTTCCGTATGAAAAGGGAAATCCAACCGAATAAAATTCGTGCAAGAGATGGTGGTCTGGCATTGGCATAAAACAGATAAAAGTTTCACTCGAGTTTCCAAATTTTTAAAATTTTAGATAACTATGTTGTTAATCGTATCTTTATGTTTTATTTCACTTTCGATTGGAGGTTTAACAGGGATTGCGACTCACTGTAAGTACTTCTTAAGCACCAGCGTTGACTTGACTGGGTTAAAACATTACCTCATTTTTTTTTTTATGAAATCAAGTTTTATCCGAGTTTTTATCGATAGCGTAAATTCCCGTAGATAACCCGCAGTTCAAACAATTGTGTTTCGACTCTGAAAATTCACTCAGTAATTGAAGATAAATATATACTGTGATACAAATTGCTACATTTTATTTTTGAAATTTTCAGGGTAGAAATAGAATTGTTTGAGCTGCGGATTATGTATGGGAAATCACGGTAAACATGTGTTCACACAAATGTGTGAGCTTCACACAAATTAGAAGCGTTTAACCCTTTAACGATCAAAGCATTTTCATTGCTAAGATGTCGAAATAAATGAATGACACCGGTAATTAAGAACAAATATATTTCCAAATAAGAAAACGTGATTTTTCACATACATAATAAAAGGGATATTTTTAGACAAAAATAACTGTGTCAGTGTTGCATATCGGAATTAAAATTTTGTGGTTTCGTGGCGAAACCAATGAACGTTAAAGGGTTAATCCCTTGAGGGCGAGCGACACGTATCCATACCGCAAAAAGGTTTAGGAATTCTTTTTTATTCCCACGAGTAAAATTATACTGAAAATTTGACTTATTTAATCGGATAATTGCATAATTTTTTGGTTCTAAAAATTAGTAGACATTAAAAATTTCCTAAAAATCTTCCGTTGCGAAAGGGTTAAGTTTTTTGTTTCTCCTGCAAAATCGATTCAAGTGATAAACCCCGTTATTTCACAAAATACTCCAGCTATTTTGATATATATATACATATATATATATTTTTTTTGGTTGCAGAGCATAAAAATTGTCATTTCTCTAGATAAAAAATTTTAGTCGCAGAAAAAACTATCTGCATAAATCTGGAGCATAGTCCACTGTATATGGATTTTAAATTTGGCTATTTCCATGAATATTTGTATCCTCAGTCACATGCTATGATTTTTTGCTGTAATTTAGAACAGATGTGAATTGCTTTACTGAATATATCTAATTAATTGAGTTAGGCCAAGCAAACTTTTCGGAAATAACGGTGGCAAACGAGTACAGCAATTGTCCACTATGAGACTTACACTACAAAAACATATCGTCACCTGAGAATAAAAAGTTTCTGTCTGTGTTTTTCAAAAAATTGACTTATTGATATAGAAAGGATCCATTTGTATCTATGAAGGCATTTTTGCATCAAAATGATGTTACATATAATTTATATATAACATTAGAATTATATTATGATAATATTTTAATCCTGAAATGACGCTACATGTGATGCTAAGGTGATTTTTTAATTCAGACTGGCACCAGTTTCCCAAAATAGAAATCCTTAATTATACACATTGACAACATTTGCAAGAAAAATATACAGTAGAACCCCGTAAATTCGGACCCCGTTAATCCGGATCTCCGGATAATCCGGACCGATTTGGTGATTTTTTTTTTTCAAGTTTGAGAAGCGATTGGCTAATTTCCGTAACATTAACTTGTTTCATCATCGTATTCTGAATTTAAAAAAAAACTTTTTCTGTAATCTTTTCGGAAGAATTAACAAAGTAAACATTTTTACTGTCTTTAAATATTTAATAAGTTTAACATAAAGGTGATTTTCTGTAAGTGTATTTTATTTTGTTTCATTTTTTTCTAATTCTCCGTATAATCCGGATTTTCGATAATCCGGATTCGGTCTGGTCCCAATTAATCCGAATTATCGGGACTCTACTGTACTTCAAAATTTTTATTGAAAAGATATTGGTGCGAACGGAATATAAATATAGTCACCTGTGGCAACCCTAAATAGAACATTTCTATATCGATAAGTCAATTTTTTCAAAAACACAGATAGAACCTTATTATTCTCAGGTAACGATATGGAACTAACCATTTCACCAAAACTGGTCTTGTAGTTTTCAAGGAAACGGGTGGTAAATGTGTCGTATATTCTACAGAATTACTCAGTCTTATCTTCCCTCAGTTCGGCTTTACAAAGACTCTATCCGAAGATATCCTTGTTTTATGAACAAGCGATGAGATACTGATGAATATTGGTCTAGACTAGACGAAATGATCATTTATTGACACTTTCCAACAAAGTTGAATAGTGCTTATACATTCGGTTTGTCTGGCCGTCTAGCCGCTCTCTAACTCCCGTAAATATACACGGATTGCTAAGAAATTTTTATAGGTTATTCGTATTTATCCTAGCTAGAACCCTTTTGAAAATGAAGTTTCTGCCATGATTAGTTTATTTACAGGGATAGTCAAAAGTTTTCCGATACATTACGGCCTATGGGAAAAAATCTTTTCAAATGAATTTTAAAACTGTTACATCTGATCAAACATATTCAAATTTATATGGATTCGCAAAATGCACTAAAATATAAATTGTGTAAAATATGCAGTGAAAGTAATAGTATTACTCATTTACAGGGCCACTCAAAAGAATTCTATTACACAATAAAAAGAGGGGAATTGATTGCGATATGTTTTAACTATGTTAAACTATTTCAAGTATCATATAATTTATATACACTACTGAAACTCAATATTTCACGCATAATATGATGTGCATAGCATTTACAGGGACACAAAAAATACTTCAAATCGTATAAGCTATACGAAGTACTGTACATTATCGATGATAGCTGATGGATAGATGAAATGCATTTTCGATTGTGATATTCGCTTGCAAGTTTTACTAAATGTCTGCATATTATATGGTGTCTATAAATGCTATGGTTGATATACAGGGTTATACAAAAGAGCTTACAAACCTCACTGAATATGAGGGTAATTTACTTAAAGGTGGTTTATAAATAAGTGATGCATTTTTACGTTTAACTGCTTTCAGTTTACTAAGAAATGTTTATAGAAAATAAATAAAAGGATATACAGGGTCACGCAAAGAGTTATCTACATGGTCACCCATGGATGATAATTTTTGGAAATGTGACTTAAGTAAGTTTAAAAATGTTTGTGTTTGAACTAAATTTTTACAAAATCCTGGCGTATAATAAAGGTACTAGGTAAACTACATGGCTGAACAAAAGTATTGAAGTTTTTCAGCATATATTAGTATAAATTGCTGGAAGAGAAATTTCAACCTGTTAGGCGTTTTCTTGCTAAACTAAACTTCAGCATTATATAGTATATATATCAACCGGCAGATCAAATACAGGTCTCTTCAAAAGTATCAAACTACATGTTTGGCTATGGATAGTAACACCTTATTTATCTAAATGAAGAAGTTTTGTTAAGGATCTCAGGAAGTGTTGGAAAGTGTTTCTTAATCTATGTTTAACGCATGATTTTTCTTACTTGTCATATATATGTAAATGGAAAACCTTAATCAGTAATCTTTATGATCATTTCATTTAATACATGTTACAGAAATGTGCAATGAGGATTTTCTTTTCAAAACAATGTTAGGAACAATAAAATTTTTCTATAGAATGCGCCCCCTGTAAGTTAAGCATGAAAGGAGTTTATTTAAATTAAAAAAGTTATTTTTAAAAAGTTAAAGGAGTTATTTAAATTCATATTTTCTGCTCTTGCTCCTAAAGAAGTAAGTGCTTTGATTTCATCAGCTTATATACACTCTTGTAACTGAATTTTAACTAAGATTGCACTGTTACAAAATATTAGAAATATTTCGACAATTCAGTTTTAACTGAGATACTTCAAAAAAATTAACACTTTTCTGCTAATACCGGTAAATAAATAAATAAAAAAAATTCTTGAAGAGAATAATTGTAGCTAAATTTTAAGAAATAACAAGATTAATAAAACAAAAAATAATTAAAATGTGAAATGGAATTTTGAATAAAGTTGCGAAACATTACAGTAAAAGACCGGTCGTCCCATGTTAGTGTGGGCATGGCTCACTGAGATGATTGCTTAATTTACCTTACGAAGGCTACTACCGCAGTAATAGCCTTGCGTTTAAGAAAGACAGAAGACTTCCACTGACACAACAAAGGAGAGAAGCTCAACTGTTATATTATCTGTTTACTCTAATATAATGCTGGTGTGAAATTTATATTTTTAGAAAGATATTTTCACTTTACTTCCACTTAACCTTTTCAGACCTGAAGTAAACAAATGTGTACTTCCATTCTTTTCCTCATAAAAACTAATCTGTTCGTTTTTTTTTTTTTTTTTTGCATTTTTACTTTACTTCTATGCAGCTGAATGTTTTTTGCTTTAAAACAAAATTAATAAATGCCAGTACATGGTTCGTACGGATACCGTTATTTTTCATGTGATTTACCAGAATTATTTTACAGAAAAAAGAATATATTTTAAACATGCGAAATTTCGCTTTATTTAATGGGAAATCTTCTATAAGAAAATACTGGTACCAAAAAATTTTCTGGTCATGAAATTCCAGGATCCGTACGAACCTTGCAGTACTGATGAATATTACCCCATAAAATAAATATTTTTTTCACCTGAGTTTCGGAAATACCTTCAAGACAAGAAAGTAAGAAATATTCAGGGTTATTTAACTTAAATGCTTTTAAAAAAATGTGGATTTTCTGGTCATTTACTTCTTTAAGGACCTTAATTTTGTTATTGCGTAAATTTATATTACTGATAGTTAAATTGGTGTTTTAAGGGGATTAGTATTTTTATATCCATATTTGTAAACCTAAATCAAAAGTCCCCAAAAGTAGTGATTTCATAAAAATGACTCTTTCTCTCATCTATGGTGTCTTTTCGATTATGCAAAAGCAATAAATTATATTTGCAATGTTATTATATGCTCAGGTCTGAAGAGGTTAAAAAGAAAAAAAAAAGTTTTTCTTTTTGCTGATGAGAAATTAGCGAAATGCGTTTTTGAAAATATATACACAACACTAAAATTTTAAGAAATATTATAATGTTTAATTTTAGGCGTGTACATGGAAGTACTTTGTTGACTGTTGCGTGATCTATATGTGGTGTAAGGTAAGTGAAAATAAAAATTGAGCAATTCAAAAGATAATTCAAAGTCGGTAAACAAATAATGAGAAAAGATGCATACCATACATACGAACAAAAAAGTGATTTATCCTATAATAATGAGTTTTAATAAGAATATAATTTTCCTTGATGGATTGCAGTGTTACACTCTTACAAGGTATAGAATCCATGAGGTTGTAGTATTTCTCAAATGAAAAAATACATTTATTCTCGCGCGCGTATATCTTTCAAATTATCGCTCCGTTGATGAAGGAAACGTCATTTTTGAATGTAGAGAATTTATATTAGACGAATGGAACAAACGGTATTATGTATTCATATTTATTATTCTTCTTCCTATTTCTTTAGTGTTCTATTTGCTCGTCTTGTGAAATATTGTATTAAATATTATGCGTTTTGAATGCTTAATGTAACATGTACCTGAACAAGCAACAAAATGATGCCTCACGGACTAAAGCAAATTCCAAGAACTCTGTAATAAGTGAGAAATATGCATTTAATTTTTTTAGAAAATAATGTCGGAAATTAATGCAGTTCGCATACCACCATGTAATTTTAATGATGTTGATTTATAGTTCGCTATATCTGAACATTCATTTGAATTATTTCATCCAAAAGCCACAACAGAAAGTCGAACTGAAGTCGAACTACTGTGTAAGGATCCATAATAGATCTGAGGATCTCATTGAGATATATCTCTGAGCCGCCAGTGCTTCATTCGTCCTATTGTATAAGTCATTGCGGCCATTAACCCCTTGCGGCGCGGTGGTTTAATAGATATACCACTTAATTTTAATTCCCAAACGCAACATTAGCGCCGGAATTTTATTTAAAAAAATTACGATTTATTGAATGCGTGAAATAGAGCGCTTTCTTATTTACAAATAAAAATGTTTTCAAATTCCGGTGTCAGTCATTAATTTCAACACTTAACCCTTTAACGTTCATTGGTTTCGCCACGAAACCACAAAATTTTAATTCCAATACGCAACACTGACACCGGTATTTTTATCTAAAAACATCCCTTTTATTTTGTATGCGAAAAATCACGTTTTCTTATTTAGAAATGTATTTGTTCTTAATTACCGGTGTCATTCATTTATTTCGACATCTTAGCAATGAAAATGCTATGATTGTTAAAGGGTTAAGCAACGAATTTGCCCTGTGCCGCAAAGGGTAATAGACATACGGGCACAGACCATCACTCGACTCCGTCGAATCGTATATTTTCGTGCAGAAATGCAAAATCTATCACAAATATAAGTTCTCTGCAAATATCCATATGCCTGTTGTGTAATTTTACTCTTTAGAGTCCACACTACTGACTGAAAAAGATCCGGATGGTAATGTTAAGTCTATGGGGCTTTTTTTAAATACCTCACTCAAACTTTAATATTTTTAAATGATTTTTTTTCTGCATAGGACAGCTGAAGACGATCTAGATCCGGGCTACTTTTTACTTTTTCAATTTTGATTTCAGATTTAAAAAAATTACTTTAGTTTTCGAAACCGTTTAGAACCGGTTCTGAAATTGACTATCATAACATAAAAAATATATAACCAAAATCAAAAAAATAAAAACTAGCCCGATTGTAGATCCTCCCCAGCTATCAAATGCAAAAAAAATCATGTAAAAATATTAAAATTTGAGCGAGATATTTGAAAAGGAAGTTCCCATAGACTTATTATTATCATCCGGGTCCTTTTTGTCACTAGTGTGGGCTCTGATTCGTCCGTGAAGAACATGCAACACCACTCATCATGTCCCTGTCTGAGATTATGCTTTAACCAATTCAATAAGCAGCAACGTAGCCAAATGTTAAAAAAACATAAAACACAGGTCTGCGAACAAAAAAAATTAACATTAGGAAGTCGGTTTCGAAATGTTTGAGTCGAAATTCCTATACAGAAGTCCTCTAAATGTAGTATTGAAATAAAGTGTTGCTTTTACTACTCTTTATCCTGAGAGATCTAATAATAATTTTTTGTCTGTTGCACACGTAATATCTTTCGCTGTTCTTTGGCTTGCATTTTATGTTTTTAAAAATCGATTCTATAGTCTGGAAATCATATTTTGCGAGAGATACGAATGCTTACGTTACAACGGATTGCGTTTGATCTTCCTCTGCAACACTAAAGCCTCGCCGATCCTTAACCATTTCCAAAATTGTAAGCGGCACCAATAATATTTTAATAAAATTTTGCTTTTACAATGAAATCCTAAGGGAATCCTCAATTTCTATTAAATCATTTGCAAATTCCGGTGTCGATCAATAATTATTTATTTTACGAGCAGAATTTGCTCGTGCCAGAAAGGGTTAAGGCTACTATTTCAGCATAGTTATGTTTCTGAAATATCGTATTCATTGTTACAAAACATTCGACACGTGTCAATTGATTTTAATCTACTTCTTATGGGGAATGCTGGAAGTTGCTTTTCCAGACATGCCAACCTCCGGCTTTTTAAAAAATGAAACATTTATAATTCTAACCAGAAATTTATTGAGTCAACGACATTAAGTAAATTTTAAAATAACCCTCTGAGTTAATACTAGACACTTCTAATTAAATAAATTTTCTGGTTCAAAGTACGTTTCTATGAATTAACAAAAGCCGGAGGTTGGCAACTCTGCTTTTCACTTCATACGTAGAACGCGTTGTTTTGTACATCAATTTTGTAAGATATTATGCATGTTTTTTACGCTTCATGACAAACCGTAATAATGGTTATACTATAAATATATTCGGTGCTACTTGGTTATCCCGTCGACTAAAAAACGATCGCCAAACTATAAGATTAAATGTCAATAATGGATGATCGTGAATGTCACATTCAAAGACATTAAATATGATGCGTGATTAAAACGTCTTTAAGTGCTTTTTATTTGTACTTTATTACTATCCTATTAATTATTTGTTTTTTCCGTTATTCGAAATAAATATTATGTCAATATGTACAATTTGGCTATTAGTTTGGCGATTTGTATAGTTTGGCGAAATTGGTCGTCGGAATAACCAAGTAGTACCATATATTTTTATTATATTAATAATAATTCTTCTCGTTTGCTTATTTATATGCTTGGTTTATTTTCTGATTAAAAACTATTACATTGTATTTAATTACTTTACATAACAATAAATGCTCCCATAATATATGAATTTGTTTATTATTATCTGTTCTGATAATTATTAACTGTGTACCGAATAAATTTAAGAAGCATACAAAATATTCTATTTCGAAATATTTTAAATTCCTATATGCAAAATATTTTTCTCGCCTCGTGGACTTTCAGATATTATGCGCATCAGTGGTTTTAAATCTAATAATTTACAAAATGCCGTGTTTTGTTTATATCCTTTTATTACACAATGTTTTCAAATTGCTAGAAAACAAGATGAGCCAGCTTTAAAGATTATATTGTTTTTCATTTTAAAAATGCGTTTTTTAACTTTAACTGAAAACTAAACGAAAAATATACACAAAAGATTATATTCCACTTATTCATATACTTGGAAAAACATTTCGCAGATTGTGCAAAAAAGAATTAGATATTTTCAGCAAAATTAATTTAAATTATGATAAATCTATTTTCTTTATTTTACATACGAATATTTTAAAAGAACGTTTTAATTTCATTAAGAGAAATCATCCATTAAACCATGAAGACTTGATGTGTGTTATTTTTAGCTATTTTAACATTTTACATTAAGTGGTTACTGTAAAATTACTTATTTTTAATTAAAAAGTAAGTAATAATGAAAATTTTTTGTCTATTAAAAATTATTGCTTTAACCTCCTGACTGCCGCTACCGGATTTTTTCTCACACTAAGCTGCAGGTTTCACTGCAATATAAGCAATATTTAAATTATTATAATTCTACAAAAAAAAAAAAAACAAAAAAAAAAAAACTCAGTTTTGAAAAATTAAGTTAGGATTAATACTCTCAAAGATTATACACCTACACGTAATAATATATTTTGTATCAGGTTGGAAAAAACAAATTTTTTTAATATTTTTAATAAATTACAGAGAAAACAACATTACAATTTTACCCATTTGCTGGGCAGTCAGGGGGATAAAAGTAATTTATTTATCCGTTGTTACTATTTTCATTTACCCTACAATAGTGCATTCCAAGGTGGGAGATTTCCAAATTTTTTGATAACAAATTTGCTCTCTCTCTATTTTTTATGCAATTTCTGATTTTTTTTATGCCAGTTTTATCTTAGCTATACTGTAAACTGTAAAACTGTAACTGAAAACTGAAAACTGTATACAATTGTTTATCTGTGATTACAATACTGATGATGGACTGATGAGATTGCAAACGGTGCCCTTGGAAAGGGTTAAGTCTTATTAGATATAATAACTCTTATTATATATATATCATTTCCTATGTGACTTCCGAGTGGCATCTCTCCCATGAATTTTTTTCGGTTAGCCCCACTTGTTTTACACCGCTCCCTGAAGACTAAGCCTGAGCGCTGAGTCAAAATTGCAGCTGCCGAAGACGGATTTATTTTTCACATATGTACGACCTCTTAAAGTTCGACACCAGTATTTTATAAAAGATTTCTTTGATTTGTATAATCTCAAAAAATAAATAAATAAATAAAATAAATAAATACATAAAAAAATAAAGCGGAAATAGCTCTTAATTATTATTGGTACGAATATTCAAAGGACCATATATACGCTGAAAAAAATCCGCTTTCGACATCCACCATTTTTGAGTGAGCGCACAGGTGTAGACTTCAGGGGGCGGTGTGTTTTATAAGAATGACCCTTAGTTGTAATTTGGCAAAATCGTGCATAACTAAAATTTAAAAATAAAATATAGTGGTGCGATTAGAATTTAAAAATAGAAATAAGTATAAAATGCTAGTGTAATAATTATGTGAATGAGCGTGACATCCGAGTCAGTATATTCCCTTAAATTTTTATTATTAATTCTGATGGCCATAAAAAAACACGCATTTCAGTGGATTCAGGAAGGTCCAAAGAATTTTTTAACTCTTTCAGAGGCGCCATTTGCAATCTACAAATGGTTAATTTTACTGCCCACTTTGCCAAATGGCACCAGTAATTCTTTAGAGCGATTTAGATTTTATATTACACGTGGGGGGGGGGGGAAGAGGACTTTATTGATTTTAAATAATTTTCTTAGTAACTTGAGGTATGAATTATTTACTTAAACATTTTAAGAGCAGAAATGCCTTGCCCATGAAAGGATTAAGTCAATTAAAAAAAATCAATTTTTTCATCAATTTTCATTCACGTCTCCCTTTAATTTTTTTTCCATATATGCTGTATGGTGTTAATATTTAAATAAAGAACAAGGTGTTTTTTGCGATATATAATTAAATGGTACGTTTATGGCTAGCTTTTTAACATCGTAAGCATTCTTCTATTTATTCTTCCTCTACAGAAATTGTTATTCCTTCTTTCATTGAAGAAATTTTATTTTCTTAGAGAGAATCATATTTTATAGATGGTATTACAATTAGAAGGAACAATAATTTCTTCAAAATATTCATGCATGAGATAGAAGAGGGGAATAACTTATTTTGTATTTCATTTTGTTTTTGCTAAAATAAAAATAATATTTTCTTTACATCTGTTATAATTGAAATCCGTCTACATTTTCGAAATAGTTACTGGCATTTCAGACAAAATTAATTTCAGTCAGGGCATAAAATTGGAAAGCATATTTTTTAGTTTATTATTGTTAGCTATAGAATAGTTATTGTTTTGTCATTTGACAAAAATGCCTGGTTACAAAAATATAGGCCTTGATCTAACCTTTCTTTACGATATTACAGTAGTGGGAATCTTTGAACGTAAGACTAAACTAGTAAATCTGCAGATCAAGAGCCTCAACGTCAGCTCTGAATTTTCTTCTATTTTAACCTTATTTTATATAATATTCAACTTCGAACAATCTAAATTTTTTAACACATAAATATTTATAACTATATAAAAATCTTAGAGGTTTTCAATAGAAATAAATAATAGAAGTAAATATCCAAAAAATTGACAAATATATCCAAATATATTCAAATATATTGACAAAATTTCAAATGAATGGGAATAATTTGAAACCTTATTTGGAAGTTTTAACATTCAGAATTTACCATTTAAAATACGTTTATCAAATGCGCTACTTCCTTTCAACAAATGGAGATTTGAAAATAGTCTGAATTGAAATTGAAAAGCATTGTCGTGCAAAATAAAATGTTCTGTATTTTCCGAACGAATGAATCAAACATAGCAAAAAAACTATACAGATAAATCCGGCTATTTTATGAACGTGCTTACTTAATTTGAAGGAAATCGGATGCCTTTTAGCGCAGTTATCGCGGAACTGACAGACAGAAGGAAACCAAAAAATTTCGAGTCTCCAAAGTAATCATTGTTAGAAATGTGCTAAGAAACGATATAGTCGGTTTTCTAATTACATACCGTGTTCAATTTTATGATTAAGTATCGTGAGTGGTCTCAAGAAAAGCGATGGTGGACATCCGGGACCCGCGACCCGCGACTGCGGAGGGAGAGGGGAGGGGAAAGGGTCAAAAGGGGAAAAGAAAAAAATATTCAACTTCACAATAAAACAGAAAAATTGTGTATAAATATGAATGATTAAAACTTTTATAGAATGACAAAAACATTTGTGGACATCCGTGACTCGCGACTGCGGAGGGAGAAGAGAGGGGAAAGGGTCTAAAAGGGCAAGAAAAAAATATTCAACTTCACAATAAAAAAGAAAAAATATGTATAAATATATAAGATTAAAACGTTTATAGAATGACAGAAATTTTTGTGGACATCCGTGACGCGCGACTGAAAAGGGGGGAAAGGGTCGAAAGGGGCCAGGAAAAAAATTCAATTTCACAATAAAAAAGAAAAAAATATATATATTAATGTTTAAAACTTTTATAGAATGAGAAAAACATTTGTGGACATCTGGGACCCGCGACTGGGGAGGGGAAAAGGTCGAAAGGGGCAAGAAATTTTTTTTTAATTTCACAATAAAAAAAGAATAAATATGCATAAATATTAATGTTTAAAACTTTTATAGAATGAGAAAAACATTTGTGGACACCCGGGACTGTAAAAAAAAACAAGGATTGGGTGCGTCTACGAGCGTTCAAAACGTCCTCACGCTACAAGCATCAGAGAGCAAATGAAATACCTTTACACAAAAGCGATCGCAGCGCCACTACCTTATGGCGACGCAGATCACTGCGCAGCAGGTGTGTCTGTAATGAGTTTAATTATTATTTCATACCTTATTTGCGTATAGGCATAACTTATTTTGTTCGTTTTTTAAAAAAATCCATTTGTCCCTTAAATTGTTTTTACCAGTGTTGATTATTACTAGTAAATCTGCAGATCAGGAGCCTCAACGTCAGCTTTGTTCATATATATATATTTTTAACACACTTTGGGTAATATTCAACTTCCTGGAAACTGTAATTTAAAATTTTCAAATTGCGTAATTATTTATAAGAATAAAATAAGAAGTTTTCAGCCATCAAAAGCGGTAAATTAAAAATTTAATTATGTTAGGATATTCTGAAATTTTCATGATCTATTATTTTTGTTTTCTTTATTATAACATAGTAGATTTCTTCAGGGAGGCGGAGCCTCCCTGAACCCCTGAGCCTCACTTAATTTAAATTTATCACTTTCTAATAATTGTGCTAATGGTTATTGTATATCTTGCATTTCTTTATACATTTTGATTTATAAGAATAAGTAACTGTTTGGGCAAATATTTTTCATTATCCTCATACTACTACATGCCTGCCAAACACAAACACTTAAACCTGATGCATCAGGAACTTTTGTAAGTGTAAACTCAGTAATCTAGAGTTTTACAATTTTGTTTCCAAAAAAAAAAAAAAAAGATTGCATTTTTCTGCAGTTATAGCGGGACAGACAGACATATACAGAAGAAGAGACTGACATATGAAAAACAATAAATTTCGTGTCTCCAAAGTAAGCCTTTACCGAAGTTTCGGCAATGACGTCATTATTCATGAGTTATTGATATTCATGTTTCTTCTATTTTTAACAACCACTATAAAATACCTGTTTTTGTTCAACTATGACGTCATATTTTACTAAGTGAAATATTTATTAAAAATATAATTCTTTTTTATTTCTTTTACTTCTAATTATGTCCCCATTTTTCTCAGAAAAATTCTTATTAACGAAACGAATATCCGTGTTTAATATTTAACAAAAAGTACTATATCTATAGTTATTTTAATTTTGACGTCATATTTTTTTTTTCATAGTTTAATTTTTCGAATGGAAATTGCTCAATTGGAACTTATTGCTGTTGAAAAAATATTATTCCAATGTTTTTTTTTTTTTTTGACCACGATAAAGTAAATTGGTTAAATTTTATTTAAAAAATCCCTATTAATTCTGTATGAAAAAGAAGGAAATTATGAATTAAGGAAAATATTTGAATAAAATTAATAAAACATAGCCTATGTTTTTTCCTGGGATATGCTAGATTTATACGCAAAGATACAAAGACATTAATTAATTCATAAGTTTTCATGTTGACTTCATTTAAATTTTTGTACACGCTTTCAAATTTATAACATTATAAGGATAAGGATTAAGATGAATGGTTGCTTAGCGACCATTAAAAGAAAATAAAGAAAATGAAATAAATACATTTCAAATAAGTAAATCTCTAAAACAAATTAGTTTATATTATTGGAACACATTTATGAAAAATCTCCAAAATTTACAGTAATAATTTTTAAAATCTGACAAATGCGTTGACAAAATTTCAAAATAATACGAATAATTTAACTGGTAAATTTTAGTATTCATTTATCATTGAATTTTATTAATCAAATGTGTCATTTTCTCTCAGGGGAAAAAATGAAAATCATTGGATTTGCCATAGAAAAGCATTATTGCGCGAAATAAAATATTCTATATCTTCCGAACGAGTGAATCAAATCTAACAAAAACCCATACAGCTTAATCCCAGTGTCTCACTAACATACCCACTTAATTTGAAGCCAATCGAATGCTTTTTACGTGAGTTATCGCGGAACAGACAGACAGACTGACAGACTGACAGACAGACACAATCCAAAAAATATTCGTGTCTCCAAAGTAAGCCTTCACTGACGTTTCGGCAATTAGGCTTGAGTGTATACTGCACAACAAGTGTCGCTGTGATGCTCTTTGAATTGCATATTTCGGTTACAGATATCTAAGAGGGGGTAGACCGAAATTCAGCGATTTTTTGGAAAACGCAATGCTTTTATTTTCTTTTAAATGTTCATACTTCAACCTATACTTTTTGAATCTTCATGATGGGCATAAATTATTTAAATTTGACATTGACACTGTGTTAGTGCATTTAGAAGTTTTATGATGTATGAAATAGAAGACTTTTCGAGATTGGCACATCCGACTATTTTATCTTCAACTTTTGAAGCAAAATAAAAATAATATTATCTTCTCAGAAATCGATTAAAAATTTTATAGTATCGATTAAATCGAGTTGGCCATAGTACCGATTAAATCGATTTAAAAAATCGAAATCGCCCATCACTACTCTTAAGCCTTGTTGCTCGTCCCCAAGGAGTTAAGTACTTGATTTTTCGAAAATCAATTCTAAAATGTTCTTCGGCTTTCATTTCTTAAATAAATTATGGGAAAAATGTTTTAAAAAATCATATTTTGTTTAAGTATGTTTTATGGATAAAAAACACTTATCATTCATGAATATTGAACATTAATTTAAAAAATACTGCCCCTTGATAAAAATTCACAATATTAAGCACATACGAACTTTAAGAACTATGTTAAGAAATAAATTTTACTTTCTTAATACAGAACAAAATAGGGTATTTAGCAAGCTTCAAAACAAGACAAAAAGTGCAATGAAGCAACAAGAGCGAACAAAAAAAAAAAAAAAAAAAAAAAAAAAAAAAAAAAATCTATTTTTAACCTTTCTACCCTGAAAGGGTCTAATCGACCCATTTACATAATTCGTTTTATATGATTCAAACCAGAACTTTTTTCATAACGAAAATTAAATAACGGATTCAGAAAAAAAAAAAAAAAAGTCAATAAAATATATTAAAATGTTTTAAATAACAATTCTGGTGAGAAATGTTTTTAATAAAGATTGAGTAAAATCTAAACGGGATAGGAAGGTAAAACAGAGCAGCAGTTGCCATTTATATACTGAAAATTGATTCAATAATATTTTCAGTATCCATTTTATTGGCAACCTTAGGCATTATAACTGCAATATTATTCTAATTGTATTTTAGAAGCCTAAATTGAGTACATTGGCGAACGGCAACACATTTCAGGGTTAAAATTATGTATGATGGAACATCTACTCCAAGAAAATAAATTTAAATGAAAAATATTTGTATGGGCCATTTAAAGGGAATATTTCATACAGTTTTCTGAACATACATTTTTCATGTTACTGCAAGTACTTACTATTAAGAGATGATGAAATAAACTAATAGAATCTGTTTAACTCTCTAATGCCCACTGTAGCATATGCAGGGTGTTCGAAAAGTCCGGATACAATCGAATAACTTAAGAAATACATATGCAAAACGAAAAAAAAAATTGTTACATATTTTGAAAAAAGCAATTCAGAGATATCAAAGTTGATTTCCAATCTCAACCCTTTGAGGGTGAGAGGTGATCCAATTTTTAAATCTCTAACCATAATCCAAAATTTTATTGCACATTCGGATTCTACGGGCAAAAATAAATAACTTTTCTATTTTTAGCATTTTTTTTTTTTTTTTGGATCTTAATTGATCGTGGTGTAATCGAATGAACTCATCAGATACTCGTCAGGTGTTTTTTCAAACCATATCTTGTCATTTCAAAATTTTTGGCTATTCTCTGCGGCTAAATTGTTTCTAATGGCGGTTGCTTTAAAGGCGCTTTATACGTTTTTTCTATAGAAATCAATATAAATATATTAAATTAGTTTTCCATCTGCTTATTTCTTTATCCAGTCAGTCATTTTTAAGTAATAACCTACGTATTTTGTTCTTTTAATGCGTAAATATGCACCTCTCCTCCCATGCAGAAAAACGATATTCTTCATTATTTAGGGGCGGGGTATATGGATATTCTGTATTTTGATGGCTTCTACTGTTAAAGAACAACACTAAATAAATAGATATATAAAAAAATAATTAAATAAATCTTTTCATTCGGAAGAGGCAGGGGCGAATGGGATACATGTATGTTACAGTTAAAGCGTATAATTCAGTTATTTCATAAAATACCTAGCTATTTCATGAAATAACTAGCCAAGTCCGTTAAAGTGTGTAAAGTTATTGGATTCTATGATTTAACTAGTTATTTTATAGAATAATGATTGCCTAACCGTTAAAGTATGAAAGAAACAATTTATTTAACAATTAACTAATAAACAATTTGTTTAATTCTCTTTGCGCAATTTGCCATCCTTTCATTTTAAACATATATTTCACTCTTTAAATTTAAAATAAAAGCTACTTTCCTAAAAGAATCAGTCCAGGCATTTGGTAAAATATAAATGCAAGTTTTGGTGTAGTTTAGGTGTAGTTCTCCCTTTATGTTTTTTGGGTCGCTGAACACGAATCTGGCATTATTCAACAAAATTTCCCTCCGGAAACAAGTTTTTTTGGCAAAAAACGTGGCTTTTTTTTGTTTTTGCTAAATAAATTCAAAGTTATGCATTTTACATAAAAGTCATCAATACAGAAATTAAAGAGCACAAAATTTCCTACATTTTATGCATTAAAAGTTTTTTCTCTGATCAATGGTTTAGCAGTGAGAGAGCCGCAAAAATGGGTGTGAAAAGCAAAAAATTCTGAAAAACGTGAATTACAGCACCGGACATCGATGAAACATAAAAATCAACCATTTTACGCAAATTTTCCCCACTTAATAATACTAAATACATTATTATTGACTATATTTTATTAATCTGATGTTCATTGTTTCTTTCATAACTAAAAAAATATATATAATTGACCATATCTGTGATCAAAATCTTCATTTGCTATTACAAAATAATAATAGTAATAATTTCTTAATTTATAATTTTAATTTCTTAATTTAAATAATGTAAATAAAATGACTAAAACAGGCTTTAACTAATCCCATCTGCGCTTTCCCTCTTAATTGAAGGGGTGCAAGTGTGAAATAACGTTGGTCAAGCGCCTACCCCTGCATCCCATGATGTCCGCGTTCAGTGGAATACTAACCACCCCTGCCCACCTGTCTGGCCTCTGTTAGAAATATGCGTCGCACAGTTCACTAGCTTATCAGGAGGACACATTCCTCTCAGTTTCGATATGTTATTGCTTACTTATAATATTGTAATTCGCTGTTTGTGTCTTCATGAATATAGTGAACATCTAAAGTGGTTTTGCGCGATGTCGCTGTGTTTTATTTGTGACTCTCCTTTAGAAGAGAGGCCGTCAGTGAAAGTTAGTCGAGGTACTGCAGCATTAATCAAGGCAGGTACAGAAAAAAAGGATGGAAAGGCAGTTTTCCTAAAGAGGAAAACCTCAGTAGATGTACATGTTAAGTGTTGAAAAGCATACGTAAATCAATGGATAATTACTGTTTATATGAAGAAGATTGAGGAACGAAATGCTACCATTTCTCAAATTTTAAGATCATCAACTCCTCAGTTTAATTTTCGAACTAATTATTTATATGTGGACTGTGCATTTCGGAAGAGTTCATTGCAACACAAGCGGAAAATCCACCAAGCGAACGCAATACTGTATACAGTGTGCGACACACGGGATTCAAAAGTGCAATTCTGAAAGCATCAAAAGCTCGCAATGATGATTATGGGCAGGCTATAATTCAGCGCATCGAACCAGTGAATGATTTGATCGCAGCAGATGCTCAATACTACAGCAAATGTTTTAAATATATTTATAGGAGGCCGAAGGTCCAAGAACAAAAGAAACGTGGTCCATTTGCCGAGGCAATCGACAGAGCAATGCAAAGTATATACGATTACATCGAAAATCATGATGACGAGTGTTAATAATCCATGGAAGAGCTAATGAAACAGGTTACATGGAGTTATCAACCTGATATGAGAACTGTAAAGTTTAACCTCATTAAGAGATATGGAGACGACATACTGATCACAAAGAATCAGAAAAAAAGTCCATTGTGTGTTTCAAGAATATAGGAGGGAAGATACTGACTAATGCATGGTATCAGCAAACATGTAAATCTGATCGAGATGAGAATCTGCGAGTGGTCGAAGCAGCACCAAAAATTATTTGCGAAGATATCAGATAGAAGATTTGCTTCGGGAAACTGCAACAGCGTCGCAGTTGTGTGTCAAGACGAAGAGGATGAGCTAGACTTTGAAGCCGATCTGGAAAAGGATTGCCCACACAATAAATCAGAGAATCCAATGGAAGGGGAAATAGTCATGCCGCAAGGTATCAAATATTTATTATTAAAAAAACTTTTATTTTATAATATTTATAGTTATAAAACCACCCGCTAATTCCTTTCGTCTATTTTCTATTTTGTAGATGTCGGTGAAAAGCAGAGACCCTCAAATAAAAGAAAGCAGAAATAACACTTTGTTAGTAAATGTACTTACTAATGTACATAATTATTTGTAATTAAATAATAATTCATAATGAGTCGTCGTTTTTATTATTATCAACTTCATTGTAAAATATAGTCGATCATAATATCTTCAGTATCATTTAAAGTCAATTTTTGCGAAAAATGGTTAGTTATCATGTTAAATCTATGTAATAATGCCATAATTCCTATTTTCCGGATTTTTTTTTTTTTTTTTTTTTTCTTTTTTTTTTTTTCAAACCCACATTTTGAGTTTCGAGAACTTTAAGAACTAGAATCCGTGTCAGCTTTTATATGTTAAAGCCTGTTTTAGTTATTTTATTTACATTATTTAAAAGTCAAATTAAGAAACTATTACTATTATTAGCAAATGAAGATTTTGATCAGAAATATGCTCATTTCTATTTATTTTTTTAGTTATGAAAGAAACAATGAACATCAGATTAATAAAATATAGTCAATAATAATATATATAGTATTATTAAGTGGGGAAAATTTGCGTAAAATGGCTGCTTTTCATATTTTATTTACGCACAGTGCTGTAATTCAAGTTTTTCAGATTTTTTTGCTTTTCTCACCCATTTTTGAGGCTCGCTCACGGCTAAACCATTGATCAGAGAAAAAAAAAATTTAATACATAAAAGGTAGGAAATTTTGTGCTCTTTAATTTATGTATTGATGACTTTTATACTAAATGCGTAATTTTGAAGTTATTTAGAAAAAACGAAAAAAAGCCACGTTTTTTGCCAAAAAAACGCATTTCCGGGGAGAAATTTTTTTAGATAATGCCAGATTCGTGTTCAGCGACCCAAAAAAACATAAAGGGAGCCAAAAATCAAAACTACACCAAAATTTGCATGTATTTGTCCTTTATGAGCAATTAATGCCTGGACTACATGTGCAATAAAGCTCAAAAAGTATTAGAAAGTTGTAATATAAGTTAAATCTTATTGTAATATAAAAATTTCTAAACATATTCAAAAATTCTTCCTTAATCTATTGTCATATGAATATTAATTAAATAGTACGTAAAACAACAACATTCGTTAAGTTTCAAATAATGAAATATTCAATAAACACTAATTAACCTATTTGGATAGCTAAAGTTAATGTTATTAGGGTAAAGGTAATTTTTTTTCTAAAAAATGAAAAAGAATTCAGACCCGAAAGGGTTAATCTTATTTAATACAGAAATTTCAGATTTGAACAGAAATACATTCATTTGGTCCCAGTTATAATGACCACTTACCGCCCTTCCAGTGTTAAGAACAATTAATTTAAAATTAATAATGACGGAATTAAATTGCTTTCCTTAAGAAAAAAATTGTAAAAATCGGCTTATTTAAATAATTCCTAAAAGTTCCGTACAAGTATTTTTTTTAAAGATAACAAGCTTTTAAAATTTCGTTGACTTCTAACATTTTAAGTGTACATTAGCCCTTAAATACTTTGAAAGCTATTTTAGTTAATGGCAGAAATTTCTGGTCATGTTTAAGGATAAAAATTATCACATTAGTTTATTTTCGTTGAGGTGACCTTTTCTAACTATCTATATATAGTAGCACTACACAAATCGATCTCAATCGGTTTTTATCTTCCAAAGATCAAATGCTTAATTTGTGAACTGATTTCAGAAAACAAATCTTTATTTCTTTTGGATGATCCGAACTGTCAGCATTATATGGAATTCCATTATTGCTTTTTAAAATTTATTCCACTTATTGTTTATAAATTATATTTTGTCAAAATTCTTTATTTTAACCCTTTCCGGGGCAAGGTACTTACATTCATAAAATATTGAAATAATTGAATGACACCACTATTTACACGAGATTTTATTTGTAAAGTAATAAAAGTGTATTTTTGCGAAAATATACACGTTTTGTAATATGAGTTTGTAAAAAAGTCAAATTTTCATAGAAAATATCCGGTGCCAGGCCAGTATTGCCAGATTGCCGAAAGCCATTTTCCCCAAAATTTCTGAAATTTTCCCCAAATGAGGGCTTTTTTCAGAAAATGTCCCCAACGTAATTTCTTCCCGAAAAAAAAAAAAAAATTCTAAATTTTCAATTTTCCGTTATAAAAATTTTTTAACAAATTTATGCTCAAATTTTTCCCCAAATCAAGCATTTTTTTAAAAAAAAATTCCCCATTTACAATATATATATATATATATATACAGGGTGTCCGAAAAGTCTGGAAACGGTCGAATAACTCGAGAAATACATATGAGATTGAAAAACGTAAATATACGTGTTAAATATTTTTAAATAAGCTACTCAGTGATACCAAATTTGACCTTCGTAACCGACCTCCTGGGTGTCAGAGGGGGTCCAACTTTGAAATCTTAAATTATAACCCCCATTTTTTATTGCAGATTCGGATTCTACGGACAAAAATACGCAACTTTTGTATTTGATGTTTATTTCGAATCCTCGTTTATCACGGTGTATTCGAGCATATTAAATCGATACATTTTTCGGATTTTCCAACGGGATTTTCCCTAATCGAAACTAATTGGGGAGAATTTATGACATCAAATTCCTCGTCTTTTGCAAGAATAGCGTTTCCTGAAAATCACCGGTGCCGATTATTTCGATAGTACTACACACAGTTAAAAATTTGACCCATTTGCTGTAGCGTCACTCCACAGCTTTTATAGAATATCTGTTTCATGACCAATGAGAATGTTCCATAACATAGTAAAGTACACTGTAAAAAATTGACACTTTTGCTGCATCGTCACTCCACCACTTTTATAGAAAACGATCACTTGTTATTTAAATTGTTGCCAATCAATGATGCTGACATATCATTGCATAAGCACACTTTTTTATAGCAAAAACATTTTCAAAGTTTAGACCATCTTTAATAAATTTGAGTTTGAAAGAATCTGTGGTGATGTTGGCATTATCTGTTTCCCTCCGACTTATACTATAAAACATTATTTTCAATTTTTGTCACACCTACTGGAACATCTATCTAATGGAAAACATCTATGATGTATCAATCGCTGTGATTTCATCGATGATAAAACAAATATAATTGCTTTTAACATCTTTAATTAAATCATTGAAAAATCACAACAAATAAACGTTTGGGACACTTGAAGATTTAATAATGTAAAGGCGTTTAAAACCGCAGAGTTTTCATTCAAGTTTCTCATAAAAAGAAATAGGAGGGCTGCTACATTCATTGAGCAATTGTCAATTATATACGTAGCAATGTGATTATAGTATGCAATTACAGCTCTTGCAATTGCAAATATCTCTACTGGCATTCCATGAAGCACATATTAACCATCATTAAAGAACAACAAAAATGTTTTCATTCTTGTTGTATCTTTACTATTAAAATGTATTTATGTATTTGTGTGTCTGTCCATGATAACAGGAAAATCTACCGCATTTACTTATCTGAAAATTTAGGTAAGGGATTGTCCAAGGCAGATCGAGAATTTGTGGTACATGTAAACGGTGAGAACAACCAACGAGAATGATGATTTATATCTATTATTTCTGTATTTTATTTTCATTTTCCAAATCAAAATCGAATTCAAAATAGATCCAGTATTTGTAAATGTCTGAAAGTAGAAATATAAATTTTGAAAACAATTCCTCACGTTTTCCCCAAAAATGTTCATGTTCCCCAAACATGTCCCCAAGAAATACTTGTCCCCAAAAAATTCCCCTAGAGGTTTAAAATTCCCCAAAATGGGGACAAAATCCCCAATCTGGCAACACTGTGCCAGGCTGGCAATTTGGGATTATGACTAGGTGTTGGCTTTTGCCAACACCGCCCTTCAAGGAGTTAAAGCATTATTTTAAATAACACATTTTTACGGAAAATAAAGTAATTTAGTATAACACGCCTTATACGTCGTTTGTAAAAATTCGCACGAGTTTTAAACTAATAAAAATATTTTTCTCTTATTTATTTTTAAAGCTCCATTCACATATAATGGGGTTTTAGTAATTTTCATTGTGTTAAATTTGCGAAATATATCTATGCCGTGAATTTATTTTAATGAATTCGCTAAATTTTTAGACTGCTCTGCTTTTTACATTTTTATCAATTAAAAAAATTAATACGTACATTACATGTATTTGGATATAAATGTGCACATGTGTGAATGTATATATGTACAGAAATATGTAAAGTAATTTTCCGCGTATACGTCGTGGCTCAGTTAATTCTTTTTCATACAGGAAATTTTATTCAAAAGATGAATTCAAATAAATGCTAAGCAGCTGCTAGTCGTATTTTATTTAAAACTAATTCTAGTCGGAAATCGACTTATCTGAGGTGCGGCGTAGACGCGAAAAATTACGATATATATGTATATATATATATTACAAATTTAAAATTTTTTCGCCAAAACTAACCTTTATACTATCTTAATTTTCTTATAATAATATTCCGTACTTACTTCAAATTATTAAATTAAAATCTTATTTCTAGATCTAATCTGTTAATCTGTGTGCAGACGATATAAATTCTTAATTTGCCTTAAAAAACATTATTCCAGTATGCGTAAATTTAAAAAGATGGCTCTAAATTAAAAATATTCTTAATTAAAACTTTATTTCTTAATATTCCAAATAAAACTGATTTCTTCTATGTTTTTATCAACCCTTTTTAAGAATGTCTTATTAAATTTATTCCAAAACCATACCTTTCAAAAAATATCATTATTTTATTTTATCTATTTATTTATTTTTCCGCCGTCAACGATAATGTGCATATTAATAAATTCATTTCTTTTCTTTTTCTCTTAAAATTAATCATGTATAAAAATCGTCTGCCTAAGATATTTAAAATTCGGAGTCAATTATAAATTGGTTAAATAATATTTTTTTTAAAATAAATTTATCGTCTGTTTAAAATAGCCTCGTAACTGGACAAGGATTCTGTTTACATAAAATAATGATGGTTAGAGATTACAGAATGTTCCAGAACTTTCTTTTTAGTTTAAAAGGGGGAAGTCTCGAGATGAAGAGAAGATTCTTCTGAAGATTTCTTGGGTTGCTTCTTCGATGAGGACAGCTCGCTGAAATAATGATGGAATTTTTGCAAAAAGGAGCTTTTCCTTCCTCATTATCACGAATTTAATAAATGAATTTACAGCAGCCCATGACTAATTATTGGATCTTCTACATTTATTTATTATTTTTGTTTTTTCCCTCGCTTGCCATGACTGCGTGTTTCTGTTTAACCAGTGGAAATAATTCGAGTTCTCCTGAAATCGTCACATATATATGTGAATTTCAAAAACTCTTAACTTTTTCAGAACTGATGTACCCTACAGGATGTACATTTTTACAAAGAATTTTTACATATTTAGATAATGTTAAAAAAGAAATAGGTGAGAAAGGAGCCTAATAGATAGCAGAACATTGCAAAATAACAATTTATTTCGCATAGTGTTTTTTTTAGCGCGCTACATGTTCTGCTTGCAGCAGAAATGAGCAAAATGTAGAAAAATGAAAACGTAAATAATTTTAATGTGCTTTAATACTATTTGTACAGTTCATTAGTAACATAAATTTATTAAATATATATTTATTTAATTTTTTTCAATGTATTTTGCAATTCAAAAAAGAGAAGTTAAATTAAAAAAAAAAATCCTAGGAAATTGTCAAAAATGTTCTTTTTGAATCCCTCATGTGCCTTCAAATTTTATGTACAGAAAATGAATTTTTATTTCTTTCGCTGTTTAATCTTTTTTATTTATCAGTTTGTTAATATAAACCCATAACTGAAATTAACCACTACCCTGATATACCTGTACCTTGTACGGGCAATGTGTTTTTGCAAATTGTATGATATGCCCGTATCACGTACGGGCATCCACATTCCAATCTTGATTTATTATCCTCACCAGTAAATTTTATTATAATTTTTGCATTCTTTAATCTACACATTTTTCTAACACAATTAGACAAAGTTTTCTGTTTTAAAAAGCAGGGTGATAAAAGAATAAAAATGTAGTAGAAAGAAGTAATCTGCAAAAGAATTGAAAAAAAAAATAAACATTATTTAAAAGTTTTTTTCAAAAATATTGATCGGTTAAGTGGTTTAAAAAGTACATAAATAAATCATGGGGTCTGAAGAGGTTAAGAGTTTAATGTAATTTGTAAATTTTGCATTATTTAACCCTTTCCGGCACACTGTGCCCGGTCTGGGATACCTAATTTTGACTCTAAACTTGCAAACGGCACCAGTTATATTTTAGTAAAATTTTGCTTTTACAATAAAAGCTTAAATTGAGGAATTCAAAATATCTAAAAAAATCGTTTTTTTAATACTGGTGTCTGTCGATAATTTCTCATTTTACTACAGATTTTGCCTGCGCCGGAAAGGGTTAATTTGAGTATTTTTCTGGTTCAATTAGGCAAAAATTTCTGTTTTGAAAAATCGACGATAAAAGAGTAAAATTTCTGTAAAAGACATAAAAAATACAGATTATTTGAAATTTTATTTTTCAAAAATAATGTTCTATTAAATGGTTAACAAAACAATGGATAGTTCAATAATGGCTTCAACAATGGAAAGGCGATAAGGAGATGAAATTGATCATGATAAAAAGTTTTTCTTCTTGCAGGATCCCCAGCAGTTTCCTTGCAAAGCGTTACTCATAAAAATCACCACCTGACCACAAGAAAAGACGCCGGCATTGAAAGTAGTTTAGTGATTACGTCAATCTGGACTTGAACTGAGGGCTCGTTCATATCAAGGTATTCAGAGAATTTTCTGCGTTTAAGTACCAGAAATTTCGTAAAGTACTAGTCCTTATAAATGAAGAAGATTTTGTTTTTATTAACCCCTTTGCGACGGGAGCCTTTTACGAAATTTTTAATGTTTTGTCACCAGTCTTAAAAAACAGAAATTTGTTTCTTGTTAAATCGAAAAAAATGCTCCGATTGAATAAGACAAATTTTACAGTATAATTTTACCGGTGGGAATAAAAGAGAATTCTTAAGCCTTTTTGCGGCACGTATACGTGTCGCTCGTCCCCAAGGGGTTAAACAGTGTTCTCGCTGTCGCTCGCCATTGCGCCAAATTGCTACTAAATTCTTCATTTGGCGAGTAACCAAGCGATTAGATTCGCCAAATTGCTCGTGTTCAATCTTTGCCTTTTCTTTTTCGTTTTTCATACATAATCATATATACATATTTTTAATATATTTGTAGGCGTTAGTTGAAATTAGATTAATAACAATCGTTGTCGCGGTTATAAAAAGTTAGATTTTTTTTAGAACATATCGAAAAAAGGTGGTATATTAAAGGATTAGATATATTTTTTTCTTTGTACTACACGTCGAATCTATTTTGCTAATACCTTTTCCATTTGGCGAACGTTTTTTATTTTTAATTAGCCAAATTACTAACGTTGGTCAAATGTCAGCGAGAACACTGGGGTTAAATAAGAAAATTTTTACTTTACAAAAATTCTGATAACAGTAGACTTGACAGCCTTTGAAGCGAGCGAACCCGTTAACTGAATCATTCGCATCACACTTATATACTTTCTCTTTTCCTATCTCACTTTCCATATTTCACTCCTTTAAGTTTTTGTTTCTAAAATCCATCATTCACAATATCTCGCTTGAAACATACCTCTTTAGTGTGAAAAATAACACTAAATAAGTCTTGATTACGTCCACTAATAACTAAATCGTAATACTAATAATATATATTCTACATAAAAATATAAGAATTTATATTATAAAAACATTTTGCTTGTAAGACGTTGTACAATAACAAAAACATTTAAAATATATTAAAACATTTTTATTTACATGTTTCAACTCAAAAATTAATAGAGTCATCCTCAGAAGGATGAGGATGACTCTATTAATTTTTGAGTTGAAACATGTAAATAAAAATGTTTTAATATATTCTATTCTGAGGATGACTCTATTAATTTTTGAGTTGAAATATGTAAATAAATATGTTTTAATATATTTTAAATGTTTTTGTTATTGTACAACGTCTTAGAAGCAAAATGTTTTTATAATATAAATTCTTATATTTTTATGTAGAATATATATTATTAGTATTACGATACCACTTTAAACCTTTCTGAAGCGCTGTTTGCTCTCTGCAAATGGTTAGTTTTAATGCCTAAGTGCTACCACTGACATTTTAGTACAATTTGGATCTAATAATATACGTGGATAACGGATTTTGAATATTTCGAAATAAATTTGTTTGTAAAATGCGGTGTCAAAAACTATTTGAACATTCGTGGAGCAGAATGACCTTGTCCGTGAAAAAGTTAAGCCAGAGCTGTCAAGTTTCCGGCTTTTTAGATACCAGTATTTTAATACAGAAAATATTCCTTTATTTAATTGGAATGTTTGGCCGATTTCAAAGATCAACATTTTCTCTAATATAATAGCGGTGTGCAAAAAACCCGGAGACTTTTTCATTTAAGTCTGGTTAACCCATTTACGAAGGGAGCATTTTACGAAACTTTTAATGTTTTGTCACCGGTTTTTTAAAACAGAAATTTGTGCCTTATTAAATCGGGAAAATGCTGCAATTAAGCCCTTAACGGGTTAATTCTTTTGCGTTCAATAAATTGAAAATAGCGGACTCACACCACTATTATTTATGTAAAATATTCGTAAAATTTAGTCTAAACATTTCTGTCTTTCAATAATATGAAAAATTTCTTAAAAATAATAGTGGTGTCAAAAAGCTTTAAATGATGCAATAAAAAACTTCGTCTTACACGAACGGCGTTCGACCAAACCAGTTAAGGGGTTAACTAAGGCAAATTTTACATTAAAATTTTACTGGTGAGGATAAACACGGATTCTTAAGCCTTCTTGCGGCACGTATCGTGTCGCTCGTCATCAAGGGGTTAAGCAAATATTATGGAAATATCCCTTTTTTTTTTAGTTTTTAATTTTATCAATATTCGTATACATAAGTAGTGTATTTTAGCATGGAGTAGTTTATTTAAAACAAAAAAGTGTATTTTCTGCTCCAACTCCTGAAGAAGCAAATGCTGTCACTTCAACAAACAGTCTTACTTTTTTGTATGCGCATATTTTGTGATCTTTAACTAATTGTTTCAAACCTTTGTTTGTGAGTTTTGTTTCAAAACTTTAGACATGCTTCAATAATTCAAACAATAACTTTAAGAGCCAAATTTAAAAAAAAAATGCAACATTTTTATGCTAATACGAGGCAAAAGAAGAAATTTATTTGAAAGAGAAATATTATAATTAAATTAAAAAAAAATAGGTACATAAAGCAAAAACATTAAAATTTGCTTTGATATTTCAAATAGAGTTGCGAAAACATTACCTTAGGATCGTCTTTATGTGTGTGCATTCACTGTGCATCTGAGTGGATTTTTAAGGAAAAACAAGGGTGAAATCTTTTGAAAAAAATTTATTTTCGATTCTTTGGCATAAAAAGTTCTTTGAACCATCTTGAATCCACTGGCATGCTCCTTTTTTCTGACCTTTAGAAATAATTGTAAAAAAAACAAGGGAATACACCGACTCGGATGCCACGCCCATTCATATTAATTTTACGCTATTATTTTATACTTATTTCTATTTTTAAATTCTACTTGCACCACTATATTTTTAAAATAAATTTTATGAAGTACATCGCACATGTTGTCAAAGCATGCGGCATCATGAAAAGTAAAATCCATCCGAATAAAATATGTGCAAGAGATGGTGGTCTAGAAGTGGCAAAAAGCAGATAAGGGTTCAAACAATACCTCATTTATTTATGAAATATGAAATCAAGTTTTGTCCGAGTTTTTATAGATATTATACATTCTCGTTAGATAAGATCGATGATCGATGATGTTAGATAAGATCTCGTTAGATAGATCTCGTTAGATTCAACAATTCTGTTTCGACTCTGAAAATTAAATCAGCAGTTTAAGAGAAATATATACCGCGATACAAATTGTTACATTTTTTTTTTTAAATTTCTGTGTAGAAATAGAATTGTTTGAGCTACGGATTATCTATGGGAAATTACGGTAAACACGTGTTTGATAAAATTGTGAAGATCTTCATACAAATTAGATTACTTAAAGATTTTTGTCTCTTCCTCAAAATCGTATCTTTCAAGTAAAAATCCAATAACTTAATAAAGTGCTCCAGCTATTTGATAATATTTTTTATAGCAGAGCATAAAAATTACCATTTCTCTAAATAAAATGTGTGTCTCACAAAAAAAGAAAAAAAAACAATTTGCTATAAATCTGGAGCACAGTCCAATCTATATGGATTTCAAATTTGGCCATGTCCATGAGTAGCTGTAGTGTCAGTCACATGCTAAAATATTTTGCAATGAGTAATTTAGAATAGATGCGACTTACTTTACCGAAGACACCTAATTAATTGAGTTAGGACAAGCAAACTTTTCGGAAATAACGGCGGCAAACGAGTACAGCAATTGTCCGCTATGAGACTTACATTACAAAATTCATATGGAACTAGCTATTTCACCAAACTGGTCTTGTAGTTTTCAAGGAAACAGGTGGTAAATGTGTCGTATATTCTACAGAATTAGACAGTCTTATCTTCCCTCAGATCGGCTTTACAAAGATTCTTGCCGTAGATTGTTACTTTGTTTCATGAACAAGCGATGGGGTACTGATGAATATTGGTCTAGACGAAATGATCAATTATTAACACTTTCCAACAAAGTTGAAAAGTGTTCATGCATTCGGTTTGTGTGTCCGTCTGTCCATCTGGCCGTCTGGCCGCGCTCTAACTCTCGTAAATATACACGGATTTCAGGGCCCGATTACTAACGGGACACTCTCGCACCAGTAAAAGTTTAAAGACATATTCACCTTGTTTAAATCACCTTTTCATTTGAAATTATTGTCTTGAATACAGAAAAGGATTCTATTTATTTTTACTGTTAGGAGAGTGCCCCGTTAATAATCAGGCCCTGATGGATTGCTGTGAAATTTTTATATGTTATTTATATTTACCCTAGCACGAACCCTATTAGAAATGTAGTTTCTACCATGATTAGTTTATTTACAGGGATAGTCAAAAGTTTTCCAATTCATTACGGCCTATGGGAAAAAAATCCTTTAAAATGAATTTTAAAACTTTTACACCCAGTCAAACGTATTCAAATTTATATGGATTCACAAAATGCACTAAAATATACATTGTGTAAAATATGCAGTGAAAATAATAGTTATTATTCAATTACAGGGCCACTTAAAAAGAGTTCCATTACACAATAATAAAAAGGGAAATTGTTTGCGATATATTTTAACTATGGTAAACCATTTCAAGTAACATAAAATTTATATACACCGCTGAAGTTCAATATTTCATGCATAATATGATGTGCATAGCATTTACAGGGACACACATAATACTTCAAATCGTATATTCTATCCGAAATACTGTATTTGCTTTTAAGTTTTACTAAATGTCTGCACATTATATGGCGTGTATAAATGCTATAGCTGATATACAGGGTTACACAAAAGAGTTCGCAAACCTTACTGAATATAAGGGTAATTTACTTACAAGGAAGGTCTCCATACGGGCATACTCAGAAAAATCTGAAACAATTACAGAATGTTCTTCTCATATAGTTATATATGTTTATAAAAAACATTTCGGCGGAACCTCCTTATAACGTCCGTAAAAAAATAATAAAAATTTCGTTTATTTGGCGATTTATCTCCGGTTGGCGAAAAAACGAAATTTTGAAAAATACGCTTTTACGTTTCGAATACTTTTTAAAGAAAAAACTTTCTATGTTCAATTTATTTAAACAAGTTTAGTTTAAGTAATTTTAGTTTTGCATTTTTATTTTACTTTAAGTGTAATTTTGTCATATACGTTTATATGTACTTATAACAAAATGAAATTAATATATTTTATCATTTAAAACACAATTTAAATTGATTAAAATTGTTCCAAATTGAAAAGTACACTGTTAAAAATCTGCTGCATTTTGTTGCAACGCACTCCCTTGCTTGTATAGAAAACGGTTACTTGGCCGTGAAATGGAACTTTCTCATTGGTTTGAATAGAGATATTATATACAAGCGGTGGAGTGCGTTGCAACAAAAGGTAGCAGATTTTTAACAGTGTATGACACGGTAAATTCACGGTGTTATGGAGCATTCACATTGGTCAGAAGAGAGATATTCTATAAAAAAAGTGGAGTGACGTTGCAGTATATTCTGCAGATTTTTAACAGTGGAGTCAATTAAAATCAATTTTCAGATTCGTTAAAATCGTCTGCTTTTGGCGAGGAAATGCACTACTTGCCAAATCCCGCGTCGCTTTCAGCTTTTCACGCCAATTTTTCCAAACTATTTTATTTTTTTACATATCTAATAATGTAATTCCGCCGCTAATTTTCACTGATCCTTTATTACCTACATGAGTAGTTTAATTCGTATTTTTTTCAAAAAATTCTGAGTATGCCCCCAATGAAGACCTTTCTTGTTAGAGGTGGGGTATAAATAACTGCTTTCGGTTTACTAAGAAATATTTGTAGAATATAAATAAAATGATATACAGGTCACGCAAAGAATTAGCTACATGGTCACCCATGGATGATAATTTCTGGAAACGTTACTTAAGTAGTTTTTAAAATGTTTTTGTTTGAACTAAATTTTAACAAAAACTGATGTATAATAAAGGTACTAGGTAATCTACATGGCTGAACAAAAGTATTGAAGTTGTTTACCATACATTAGTATAAATTGCTGGAAGAGAAATTTCAACCTGTTAGGCGTTTTCTTGCTAAATTAAACTTCAGCATTATACAGTATATATATCAACCAGCAGATCAAATACAGATCTGTTCAAAAGTATGAAAATACATATTTGACTATGGACAGTAACGCCTTATTTATCTAAATAACGAAGTTTTGTTAAAGATCTCAGAAAATGTTGGAAAGTGTTTCATAATCTATGCTTAACGCATGATTTTTCTTACTTGTTATATGTATATATATATATATATATGGAAATGCTTAATCAGCAATCTTTATTATCATTCCATTGAATATATGTTACAGAAATGTGCAATAATGATTATCTTTTCAAAACAATGGTAGGAACAATAAAATTTTTCCTATAGAATGCGCCTCCTGTAAGTTAAGCATGAAAGGAGTTTATTTGAATTTAAAAAAACATATATTCTGCTCTCGCTCCAAAAGAAGTGAGTGCTTTGATTACATGAGCAAAAAGTCTTATATACATACTTGTAACTGAGTTTAAACTAAGATTACACTGTTACAAAAACGTAGAAATATTTCAGTAATTCAGATTTAACAGAGATACTTAAAAAAATTAACGTTTTTCTGCTAATACCGGTTTAAAAAAAATTCTCTTCAAGAGGATTATTGTTACATAATTTTAAGAAATAAGATTCACAAAACGAAAAATAATTAAAATATGAAATGAAATTTTGAAAGATATTGTGAAGCATTACTGTAAAAGACAGGTCGTCCCGCGTTTGTACGTGCATGGCGCACAGCCGTGGTTACTTAATTCAACTTACGAAGGCTACTACCGTAGTAATGGCCTTATGTTTAAAAAAGACACCGTTACAATTATCGCGAAAGGATGGCTAAAATCAACTATTATATTATCTATTTACTCTAATATAATGCTGGTGTGAAACTTTTTTTTTTAAAGATATTTTCACGTTACTTTTACTTAAATTTTTTTTTTCTTTTTGTTGATGAGAAATTAGGGGAATGCGTTATTGAAAATATATACAGAGCACTAAAATTTTAAGGGACATTATAATGTTTAATGTAAGCTGTGTATATGGAAGTGCTTTGTTGACTGTTGCGTGATCTATATGTGGTGTAGTGTAAGGTAAGTGAAAATAAAAATAAGCAATTCAAAAGATAATTCAATGTCGGTAAACAAAATACAGTGGAGCATCGTTTATACGACACTGAAGGGACTGCTGAAAAACATCGTATAATCGATTTTCACTTCTGAAACTAAAATTATTTTTGTTTTCACTTAATTTTAATTTTTAGCATCTTGATTTACATACATTTGTAAGTTAAAGAAACGTATAACCAAAAAATGAGGGGGGGGGGGGAATCCAGTAAGCAATTTAAATGTGACACTAAAAAGTACCGAAATTAAGCTCCCTCTGAATGTATGTTCCCTTCTCTGATATGTTTTACAAATCATATAAATACTGGAAAATTTATAAAATCCAAATATACTCCCACACCTTCCTGTTGTTACCTCTCTATTTCACAAAAGTTACAATTGTAAACCTCCGTTAAAATTATTAGAATTCTCTGTCTGCTAAAGGGGTGCTTACTTTAGGTGCACTAATTTTTTCTTTTGATCATTTCATATAGAGAAAAAAAATGCCTGTGGTTGTTTGACGTGATTGATTGACGTGGATTAATGATTTGTGCAATGAGTGAAGAGTTTGAAAATTATTTCCGCTGGTTTTGTAGCAAACAAAATAAGTTCTTAATGTTTCGATGCAATTCGCGAAGTTTTTTACTATCATAATTTTTACATTCGGATTCTTTCAAAATGTTAATTTTTTCTTTTACCAAGATGGATTTGCGTTTTTAAGACATGTACAAAAAAGCTGTCGTCGAAACAGCACGAAAAAGTGAAGAATAAAAAAAAAAAACATGATCTGTACTGTTAGCGCAATAATAAGCAAAAAATGTGCCGTGCCGTGTAAAAATAAAACAGGTCGTGAAAGCTTACCATCGCCGGTCCTCGCAAAAAGAATGACCCCTCCTATTCCATGGCTGCCAACTACTACGCCTATTTACCGTCAAATAAACACATTAGAAACAGAAATTTTAGAAAATAATTAAGAATATGTACTGTAATACATAACATTGAATATATTTGCTCTACATTTTACTAAAATATTTTTGTGGTTCTAAACATGTTTATAAAATTTAAATAGGCGTAGAAGTTGGCAGCTCTGCTATTCTTATGACAATTCCCACACTTGCCCACATTGTTATCATACGGATGAGGCATATTTAAATACATTTTTTGGTGTCATGCATAGCTGGCAAATTCCGTCTGTTTTTAAAATACACAAGAAAAATAAACAAAAAAAGTTTACAAATCGAAAAACCGACGTATAAACTATTTTATGCGTCGTATAAACGATACATTTTTACATTAAAACAAATAGGAATGAATTGGGACCACACTAAAACATCGTATAAATGTAAACGTCGTATAAATGATCGACGTATAAACGATGCTTTACTGTATGGGTAAAAACGCATACCATACGAACGAACCAAAAATGTGATTTATTCTATAATAATGAGTTTTAATAAGGGATATAATTTTCCTTGACGGATAGCAATGTTAAACTTTTACAAGGTATAGAATCAATGAGGTTGTAGTATTTCTCAAATGAAGAAATACATTTATTCTCGCAAGCGTGTATCTTTGAAATGATCCTCAATTAATTAAAGAAACGTCATTTTTGAAAGTAGAGAAAGTTTATTAGCTGCATGTCAACAACAACCGCATGGTAACAAACGGTATTATGTACTCATATTTATTATTCTTCTTGAGTGCTCTATTTGCTTGTCTTGTGAAATGTTGTATTACATGTTATATGTTTTAAATGCCTTTATTATTTAACACATACCTGAACACGTACCAAAATGGTGCCTAGCGGACTAAAGCAAATTATAAAGAGTTCAATAATAAGTGTGTAGTGTTTTATTTTCTTTATAAAAAATTGTCAGAAATTAATGCAGTTCGTATACCACCATATAATTTTAATGTTGATTTATAGTTCACTATATGTGAACATTCATTTGACTTAGCGTATCCAAAAGCCATAACAGAAAGTCGAACTACCGTGTAAGGATCCACAATAGATCTGAAGATCTCATTGAAATATATCTCTGAGCCATCAGTGCTTCATTCCTCATGCTATATGGGTCAGTGCGGTCATTGATAGACATACTGGCACAGACCATCACCCGACTCCGTCGAATCGTATACTTTCGTGCGCAAATGCAGAATCATTCACAAGACTAAGTTCTCTGCAAATATCCATACGCGTATTGTGAAATTTTACTCATCACTGACTGAAAAAGACCCGGATGATAATGTTAAGTCTATGGTAGCGTTCTTTTCAAATATCCCGCTCAAATTAATTTTTTTTTTTACATTTTTTTTTCTCGCATAGAATAGTTGAGGACGATCTAGAAATGGGCTAGTTTTTACTTATTCAATTTTAATTTCAGATTTAAAAAAAAAAATACTTTAGTTTTCGAAACCGGTTAGAACCGGTTCTGAAATTGAAACTGTCATCCCCCCCCCATAAAAATATATAACCAAAATCGAAAAAATAAAAACTAGCCCGGTTGTAGATCCTCCTCAGCTATCCTATGCAAAAAAAAATCTTGTAAAAACAGTAGCGGCTCGTCAGGGAGTGCTGCATCAGATTTTTCTTACCACTAAAATTTAACAAAATCTTTTCTACCATTTAATCGACCAATTTTGTTGATTAAAGAAATCTGAAATTACCATAATATTTTAGTGGTGTGAATAAATTGATGCAGCACCACCTGATGAGCCGCTACTGTGTAAAAATATTAAAACTTGAGCGAAACATTTTAAAATGATGTTCCCATAGACATATAATTATCATCCGGGTCTTTTTTAGTCCCTAGTGTGGGCTCTGAAGAGGGATTCGACCGTGAAGAACATGCAATAACACTCACCACGCCCCTGAGATGATGCTTTACCCAATTCAACAGCAACGTAGCCAAATGTTAAAGAAACATAAAACACAGGTCTTCGAACAGACAAACTAACATGAAGAAGTCGGTTTTGAAACGTTTGAATCGAAATTCCAGCACAAAAGTCCTCTAAATTTATTATTGAAATAAGGTGTTGCTTATTACTCTTTATCCTGAGAGATCTAATAATAATTTTTTGTTTGTTGCACACGTAATATCTTTTGCTGTTCTTTGGCTTGCATTTTATGTTTTCAATAATCGATTCCATAGTCTGGAAATGATATTTTGCACAGAGATACGGATTGCGTTTACAACGGATTGCGTTTGATCTTTCTCTACAATACTAAAGCCTCGTGGACCCTTAAACATTTTCAATTTTAATTCCAAAATTGTAAACGGCACCAATAATATTTTAATAAAACTTTCCTTTAGCAATGAAAGCCCAATATAGCGATCCTTAATTTCTAAAAAATCGTTTGCAAATGCCGGTGTCTGTCGATATTTACTCATTTTACGAGCAGAATTTGCCCGAGCCAGAAAGTTTTCAGTGGGCGGTGCTAAGACCTGACTTCTGCGATGTCATAGATATCAGGGTTGCTAGTTTGGTCTAAGTTTTGGGTTGGTGTCAGTTACTGGAATTTTTTGACAAGTTTTTATGAAAAAACAATAATTTTTAGTGATAAAAAGAATAATTCATCAAAAGTTAGTCAACAAACACTTTTTAGTGTATCTGTTCTGTATTTTAAAGAAAAAAAAAAGATTTACAAATAGATTAAATAATGAGGGATATGCATAGAGACAGAGCTAAAAATGGTGAATATTTTTAAATTCTATCTGTTATTTACAGATCCGTATTTGATAGATTTCCTTACAAGTTTGGCATAAACGCCATTCTTTGCTAAAATTTGACTTAACCACTTAACGGGTAAATATTTTTGAAAAGAACTTTCAAATAATGCCTATATTTTCATGTCTTTTACAGAATTTTTAATATTTTATCAACGGCTTTTCAAATCAGAAATTTTTACTTAATTGAATCAAGAAAAATGCTCGGATAAACTACCACAAAATTTGCAATAAAAAGTTATTAGTGAAAGTAATAAATCACGATTGGAATATGGATGCCCGAATGTAGTACGGGAAACTCATGATTAGAAAAACCACGTTGCCCGTATGATCTACGAGTAAATCACGAAAGGTATGAAACGGGTATTTTTGGCACACTCTTAAAAACAAGTTCAAGAGAAATACATTTAAATTATATTTTAAAAGTATATTGTTGGGAGTAAATATAAAAGTAGTCACTAGTAGCAGTCCTGTAAAGAGGAAGAGAAATGGAAAAATATCACAAAATACCAAGATACGCACCTATCAGGGGATACAGGGGATTTTAAATGTTTCAGCATAAGAAATTTTGTGAAATATTAGTCATCATATCACAAGATACTCATTTTTAGGTGCGTTCGTAATTATGTAAATACGTAGCACCTATAGTGGTCGTTCAGTCCGTCCGTCTGTGCGTCTGTCTGTCCGCATATAACAACGCAAAAACTACCCAACTGAATCATTCGAAATTTAAAATACATAATTATTACATAATTTTGTCGTGTCATTTCAAATTTTATGAAAATCGGATACATAGATCAATTACAGGGATAATCAAAAGGCTTCCGTTACATTAGGGTCAATGGAGAAAAAGTTTCAAATGCTTTTTAATCGTTTGAAATTTTAAATACATAATTGTTACATAATTTTGACGAGTTATTTCAAATTTTATCAAAATCGGATGCATAGCTCAACTACAGGAACAATCAAAAGTGTTCCGTTACATTACAGTTAATGGGGGAAAACGTTTCAAATGCATTTTAATGGTGTTACACTCATTCGAACGTTAGAAAATTTATATGCATTTATAAAGTACATATTACAATATACATTTTGCATAATCTGTGGTGCAAAGAATATTTGTTATTGATTTACAAGGCCACACAAAAGTATTCCATTGCATAATGGCATAGGGGGAACATTGTTTGGTGCGCATTTTAATTGTAATTATTTACAATTTTATGAGATTGATATATGAGAGTGATATTTTTAAAACTTCGTTATCGGACGAACGCACCTCATTTGCTACGCTTCACGTGGAATTTCTAACTTGTTTCTTTTTTTTCATTAAATAAGCCACATATTATTTTCGGAAAATTCTGGTAAAAGATGCTTTAAATTCCTTGAAGCGTGCGAACCCTGAATACGATAATTGCGATCCGCACAGTAAAATTCCTATTAAATGTTACAGAATGCAATTCATTTGTTTATTTTCTAATAAAAAAAATTTCTAAGAAGTAGTTTCAACACAATTAAAGCAATTAAATTTTCAGATTATCCTTTTCCTGGCATATCAGACTAGGATGTGTGCAAAGTAAAGGGACTTTTGTTATGCTATACAAATATCTTTTTCTAGATTTTTAGCTCACAGGCTAACATACCCTAGAGCTTATGTGCCCGTCCGTTCTGTATGTACGTTCGTATGTTCGTGCGTAACGCGATTACTCATGATAAAAATATCCGATCCACTTGAAATTTTGTATATAGGTATATCCTGACAAGGCGCTTCCCTGATTAGTTTTTGGAGTTCATTCGATATGTATAAGAGGGGGAACGGGGGGCTGATGCCCCTCCCCTTTGTTGATATAAATGGGATTTTCATGCAGAATTAAGTTTGCGTTCAAAATTTAGATTAGGATCATTCTGATGAGGCGATTCCGTGACTCTTATTAGGTGTTCATTGAATAAGTATAAATAGGGGGAACATGGGTTCTAATGCCACCCCCCCCCCTTAATTTATATAAATGGGTTTTTCAAGCAGAATTTTCAGATTTCGTTCAAATCTCTGAATAGTTTTGGAAGTTTAATGGTTAAGTATAATAGAGGGGATAACTCCTTTTAAATTATATAAATGCTAAATGGGTTTTTATTAAGAATTATCTCATTTGCTCTGAATTTTGGATATAGATTTTTTATATGATAAAGTATGTCTTTGATAGTATAGAAGGTTCAATGATTAAGCATAAAAAAAGAGGAAAGGGGAGAGCTGTTTTCCCTTCTTAATTTTTTTTCGAACGGAAATAACCCTTGAAAATATAAGGCTTTAATGTACAATTAGTATTTGTAGCCTGTGAGCTCAATGCCATCAGTTTAACTGGGCAGTATTCTTTATTTAAATTTATAATTCTAGTCATGCTTCATAAAACACACATATGAGAAATGTAATAAATTCTGTATTTTACAAATAATTTTCCGTAATCAAAGTATGATAATTACTGAAAATAAATGTCATTTTCCTGGCTTGGTAATTTTAGCACCTTTTCAGATATAAACAGGGAGCTGCAGAGTAATCATGATTATTTTTGACATAGTTCAAGTCGGAAGTATTGAAATCTCAGCTATTAGCAAAATCTTTGATATATATATATATATATATATATATATAATGTGTATTGTAAAAATTGAGTAGTCTTTGATTATGTCATTTTCCTGGCTTCTATAAATTGACATATAAAACTAAAAATCACATTAAATTTGTGCTGCCATATACGGAACACGTTCCTTTTAACAAAGTTAAAATGTTAGACATAAACAAAATAAATAAACTGTAAAAAAGATTTAGAATGAAATTGACATTATTCTGGCATTAATATGCCAAGATATGACATATATTTCGATAAAATTAACTTATTATTTAAGTACTTCAAAATTTAATAATTTTACATGTACAATCCTTTATTTTCCAATAGAAAATATAAATATGTCTTGAAATTTTGAATTGTTTTCAATGTATAACATCAAAATATCACATTTTGCGATATTCGCCTACATAGTGTATTTATCTACAGGTTCCGAAAGAAGTAACTGAGAATGTTGCCACAAGATAACAGCTGTCCCTTGTTACCATGGATTAGGATCCTTATTGATGCAGGATTAGATTCACACCTGTAAAAACAAATGGAACTTCTTGCTATACTTATGATAGAGCTTCGGTATGTATAAGGCATTTAACCCTTTGAGAGGCAAGCAGTTTCGTTTTGTAATGTTGAATTCCCGGCATAAGTTTGAAAAAAGAAAAAAATGTTTAAAATAGGCAAAAGCAATCTTTTGCCAGTTTCCCCTTCAAAGCTGTAAAAGTAGAGCTTAATTAAAATTTTCTGGTGCAAATCTTAATTAAACTCAAATAGAATATAATATATATCACAGTCCCTCAAAAAGTGGATGAAAATTTCTGTACAATTTATCGACAGAAGTTTGCCCTCGATAATCTAATTCGTTGTTATTGACAGATGTAATTTTTTAAAAATTGTCACATTTTGGCGGGATCGCAAGATATGACTAGCGCAACTTTTACCATTAAAGAAGAGTAGATATAGTAGATTATAGAAGAGTAGACCTTTAAGTCAGTGGTTCCCAATCTGGGGTACACATACCTAGGGGGTACGTGTAAACACAGAGTACGGAACAGAGAATCAACTTTCATACACTGTAATGGCAACTTGTTTAACATGGGATTACGCATAGACAGTAGCGATACGAGCGGATCACTCTGAAACTACGATCATAACATAAGAGAGGTTGCTAATTCGGCGAAATATCGCTTCCTTGGCGACAAATGATAAGGGAAAAAGAAAAAAAAATACAGCGACGGCTTGCTGCTTCTTGTTTTGAAATTTATGAAAGAATTATTTCAATATGAAATAACTTTGACGTATTCGTTTTGCAAACAATACATATGTCTCTTCTTAACTAACGACCTAATAATTTAAACTTGAAAATTCAAGAACAATAACAGTAATAATTACGAATCAATATAAGCGCGGAAATCTAAGATCAAATAGCATAAGCACGTGTGCAAAGATAATCAAATCAGCATTCAGCAAGAAGTGCCAAGCCAGAATATGGTTACAGTTAAACAGAAATCACGAGGGTAAAAATCGCCAACGGGATGGTTTAGTTTTTAAGTGATCCACTGAGGGCGTTCTTTTCAAGCCGAGTTTAGGCTCTGTCCGTACTCTGTGCGTGTAAATAACTTCCGTAATGGCGCTAATCACAAAAATGAGATTAATAAAGCCACAAAAATTATTTTAGAAGTGACAGTGTAATTTGTTTTAGATTTGGTTATGATACCAAGACTACTATTGAAAAAAAGAAAGCGTGTATGCATTATCTAGTTAAATGGAGGAGGGGGGAAGGTAGGGAAGCATGTTTTTGAGAAATGGCGTCTTTGAAATGAAAAGCTTGAGAAAGGGATGTGTGAAAGAAAAAAAGTTGGGAAGTGCTAGCTTAAGAAAAGACAAGAATGTGGGCAATCCTATGGAAAAGATGTCTGCTTAAGACCTGTTTCCTCGGGAACTACCTGACCGATTTTGGAGAAACTTGAAATCAGTTTTAGTACGATTATGATCAAGATTTATAGAAAACAGGGTTTTTTTATAATAAACTCAATTTTTCAGGATTTTTCCATTTTTCAGAAATTATTTTTTTCTGATGCTAGTTGGAGTTTTTTAAAATTGTGTTCCCTTATGATCTTACATTTATGCTCTACCACGAAAAAAATATCCAAAATCGGTCGATCATTTTATAAGATAGTAGATAGTAGTACGATTTTGTAGAACTAAAAAATTTTTAGAATGTAGAACCTAACTTGTACAATTCTGTTCTTGCGCGATTTTATCAAACATATGAATTTATACATAACACTTGGATAAAATTTAGTTTCATCTAATAAATAAGGTAATGATTTAACCCTTTCAGAGGAAGGCATTTCTGCTCCCAAAGAGTTCAAATAATTAATACACACCGAAATTTACGAATGGGTGTATTTGAAAATAAACAAACGTTTTTTATCGCATATATTACGAGATAAAATTGTACTAAAAAAAATTACTGGTGCAATGTAAAAAAAATCTGTAGTACTACTAGAAAATCTCTAGGCAACTGGGATTCCATAAACTTTTCTAGTAACCAATACAGCTTTTTCTCAAGTAACACTACTGCATTAAACTTAGTAAACAGCACAAAGACTTTCTTAGTGAACATACTAACAAGGAAGGTCTCCATACGGGCATACTCAGAAAAATCTGAAAAAATTACAGAATGTTCTTCTCATATAGTTATATATGTTTATAAAAAAATTTCGGCGGAACCTCCTTATAACGTCCATAAAAAAATAATAAAAATTTCGTTTATTTGGCGATTTATCTCCGGTTGGCAAAAAAGGAAATTTTGAAAAATACGCTTTTAGGCTTCGAATACTTTTTAAAGAAAAAACTTTCTATGTTCCATTTATTTAAATAAGTTTAGTTTAAGGAATTTTAGTTTTGCATTTTTACTTTACTTTAAGTGTCATTTTGTCATATACGTTTATATGTACTTATAAAAAATGAAATTAATATATTTTATCATTTGAAACACAATTTAAATTGATTAAAATTGTTCCAAATTGAAAAATACACTGTTAAAAATCTGCTGCATTTTGTTGCAAAGCATTCCCTTACTTGTATAGACAGTTACTTGGCCGTGAAATGGAGCTTTCTCATTGGTTGGAATAGAGATATTATATACAAGCGGTGGAGTGCGTTGCAGCAAAATGCAGCAGATTTTTAACAATGTTGCTCAAGCTACAACACCGCTAAAAATCTGTACCATTTTCTGCAGCGTCACTCCACCGCTTTTATAGAAAACGGTCAATTCACCGTGCTATGGAGCATTCTCTTTGGTCAGAAGAGAGATATTCTATAAAAGTAGTGGAGTGACGTTGCAGTAAATGCTGAGGATCTTTAATAGTGAAGTCAATTAAAATCAATTTTCAGATTCGTTAAAATCGTCTGCTTTTGGCGAGGAAATGCACTCCTCGCCAAATCCCGCGTCGCTTTCAGCTTTTCACGCCAATTATTCCAAACTATTTTATTTTTTTACATATCTAATAATTTAATTCCGCCGCTAATTTTCACTGATCCTTTATTACCTACATGAGTAGTTTAATTCGTATTTTTTTTCAAAAAATTCTGCGTATGCCCCCAATGGAGTCCTTCCTTGTAAGAAAGCATTAGTAAACCTTACAGGTGTTTTTTTTTAATATGAATACTAAGAAATGATTAGGAGTATTACAGATACTTCTCTTGTATCTTCACTAAGAAATGATTAGCAGTATTACAGATATTTCTCTTGTATCTTCACTAAGAAATTGTTAGTAGCCGTTACAGGTCCTTTTTAAGTATGTTTACCAATAAATGGTTAGAAGTTTTACAGATACTTCTCTTGTATCTTCACTAAGAAATTCTTAGTAGCCATTACAGGCATTTATTTAGTATACGATTAGTAATACTACTAACCATTTTTTAGTATTCCAACTAAAAAAGCACCTGTAATGTCTACTAATGATTTTTTAGTATGTTCACTAAAGAAGTTTGTGTGCTGTTTACTAAGTTTAATGCAGTAGTGATACTTAAAAGAAACTGTATTGGTTACTAGAAAAGTTTATGGAATCCCAGTTGCCTAGAGATTTTCTAGTAGTACTATAGATTTTTATTAAGAAATGGTTAGTACTATTGCAGATACTTCTTTTGTATCTTAACTAAGAAATTGTTAGCAGCAGTTACAGGACTTTTTTAGCATGTATGTCATGAAACCTTTAATAGAATTACAAAAACATTTGTATATTCATTTTCATATTAGAACATAAGAAAACATCTGTAATGCTTCTAAGAAACTGTAGTAATGTTACACCTACTTTTCTCATAAATTACACTAGAATTTTAAAGAGGCAAGCTAATACCAGTTTGGGAAATTTGAAAGAATAAAGAAATATCTAATAATTATTAAGCCAAATACTCTGCAACAATTTTCTGTATGCCTTTCATATTTTATACTACAAAATTTGACAAATAATTTCAACTTTTCTTTTTTCATTAACTATAGAGGCACCCTTTAATATAACTTCCACGAGTCCCCCCCCCTGTTAAATTTTCAATATAAAGATTTAAATCTACAATATGTGAATCTATATTTAGTATACAAATATTTTAATGTTAATAATTATATTTAAACTAAATTAGGTTTGTAGAATATAATATTAAAGAAATATTTCACTTACTATATTTCATATTCTTTATAACTGCTCTAAGTAGCATTCGCAGAGTAACTGCATATTTATTATTTTTTTAAATAACCGATTACCACTACTTTGCTCTTGTAAATCCCGTAATACTTTTTAGTTAGTATTTATAATTGCTTTAATGGTTGTTTATATATAAATGTGTGTAATAAATACATATTTCACAAATAATTTTCTTTGATTTAAATACGTATCTTGTTTTATTATCTTTTTACTAAACAATACGTAAACTTTTAGTAATTTCTTTAAAAAGAGATTTTTGCACAGAAAAAGCACCAATGCAGAAAAAAGTTCTACCCAGCGCCCCATATTTCATTTTAAACAGCATTTTTTTTATAATATGTAGACTTGAAATATAATTTTCCTTTTGATATTGTCTTTATTTTATTTCATTTTTTTAGACTTAAGTTTACAATTCCTGTCAAAAACCTCATTTCTAAGAAATCGCTAATGCATATACTTAGATATTAGCTTCAAATAATAATTTTACTTGGTGCAAAATTACTTAAGTTCTTTGAAATTTATGCAGTAAATTTTTTTTTCAAATTAAAATCAATGCTATATGTTAGTGCTCACTCCAGAAACAAAAAGGGCATGGTGCTATTCACTAAAAATGCACTACTGCAGCAGAAAAAGGCACTTTTGAAAAAAAAAAAAAAAAAAAAAAAAAAAAAAAAAAAAAAAAAAAAGATGTTATTGGTTTTGGAAGGAGGGGGAAAAAAGTAGGAAAATATGTAATTTTAAAGTATGATAAATCAAGTAACATTAATTTCAAATGATTTTATAATATAAAAATAAAAAATATAATTAAATTAAAACATGATTGAATAGTTTCATGTTCTTATTCATAAGGAAATTAAAAAAATATTTTTGGGCACACTAATTTAGAAATACATATACAGAAATATTTTATTACAAATCTCGGGGTAAAACTAGTGGTGCATTTTACTACTTTTTAAAAAGGCAGGGCGCATTTTGTAAATTTGAAAAATTGCAGGGTGCTGCGCTCTTCAAAAATGGTCTAGACTGAACACTACTATATGATAAAACATGTCTGTGAGCAAAGCTGACACATATAGGCAGTGGCAAGAATTCATTTCTCTTTTTTCGCAAATTCAATAACTTCTAACCATAAAATAAAGCTAACAATGCACTAAGCTATTTGAAAACTATTGCCAGTTGGTAATTTGTTCATTAAAATTAACCTATTGCAGATTGCAAACGGCTCCCTTGAAAGAGTTAACCCCTATTAGTTATATATTATTTCCAACATGACTTTCAGGTAACATCTCTCACATAAATTTTATTCCGTTAGCCCCTTTTGTTTTATAAGAATGACTCTTAATTGCATTTTGGCAACATCATGCATACTTCAAAATTTAAAAATAAAATATAGTGGTACGATTAGAATTTAAAAAAGAAATAAGTATAAAATGCTAGTATAATAATTATGTGAATGAGCGTGATGTCCGAGTGAGTGTATTCCCTTAATTTTTTATGATTAATTTTAATTGTCAGAAAAAAAACGTGCATTTCAATGGATTCAGGAATGTTCAAAGAATTTTTTAAGACTTTCAGAGGCGCCATTTGCAAACTGAAAACGGTTAATTTTACTGCCCACTTTGCCAAATGGAACCAGTAATTTTTTAGTGCGATTTAGATTTTATATTATACGTGGGGGAGGGGGAAAAAAAAAAAGAAAAAAAAAAAACGGAGGACTTTATTGATTTTAAATGATATTTTTGTAACTTGCGGTGTGAATTAAGTATTTAAACATTCTTTGAACAGAAATGCCTGGCCCATGAAAGGATTAATCCAATAAAATGAAAATCAATTTTTTTTGATCAATTTTCATTCAAGTCTCTTTTTAATTTTTTTGTTTTCTATACACTGTATGGTGTTAATATTTACATAAATTATAAGGTTTTTTTTGTGCGATCTATAATTAAATGGTCTTTTTTATGATCTTTTTAACATCGTACACATTCTTCTATTTATTTTTTCTCTTTTGTGTGCAACTGCAGAAATGTTATTTCTTCTTTCATTAAAGAAATTTTATTTTCTTACAGTGAATTATATTTTATAGATGCATTACAATTGCAAGGAACAGTAATCTATAATTTCTTTAAAATATTCATGCACACAGATAAAAGAGAGACAATAACTTGTTTTGTGTTCCAGCAAAACTTTTGTACTATTTCGTTTTTGTTTTTGTTAAATTAAATTTTTCTTTATATTGGTGATAATTGAAATCCGTCTGACATTTGCGAAATAAATACTGACATTTCAGACAAAATTAATTTCCTTCAGGCATAAAATTGGAAGACGTTTTATTTACTTTGTTATTGTTAGCTATGGAATAGCTATTGTTTTGTCATTTGACAAAAATGTCTGGTTACAAAAAATATAGGTCTGGATCTAACCTTTCTTTACGATATTACAGTAGTAAAAATTTTTGAACGTAAGATTTAACAAGTTGGAAATTGCACGTCAAACGTAGCAAATGAGGTGCATTCGTACTATAAGGAAGTTTTAAAAATATTCAGACCTTGGTGCAATAGTATACATTATTTCAGATACAGTAGAGTACCCAAAATCGTTTGTACATCCCTGTAAATAGTACTTGCTTTCTTGATACAGGAAATAACTTGTAGTGAACCTCAGCAACGTATAACCATTTCATAAAATGTGAAATAGTTCAATATTTTTAAAACGCGCCCCAAAATAATGTTCCGTCTATACCATTGTTACAAATTTTGTAAATAGTTAGTGTTTGTACTGTAAAATAATGTAAATAATCTTATTAAGCTCCATTCCTTTACTAATATTAGTTTTTGTTACATTGTCACTGTTATCAAGCAAACTTGTCTATTATTTTTCAGTGAATGTCTATGGCAAATTGGCGAAATATTAGAGATATCGACAAGTTGCGTTACTTTTGACGACTAATTTTGGTCGCCAAATTTGGCGATATATTACCAAGTTGGCGACAAACTTGGCGATTGTTGGCGATGGTAACCCTTCCCTCTCTATGGTAACCCCCCTTTAGATATGCTGATACATTGAATCAGGGGTGCAAAAATCTAGGCGCCAGCGGGCAGTTTCTCACCACTAAAATATAAAAGTTTTCTTCGGTTAAAATTTAATAGCTTTCTTGCAAGAATTTTACGCGCAATATTAAACGAAAAACAACAAAATAAATTTAGTGGTGAGAGACTGCCTGCTGGCGCCAAGATTTTTACACCACTGCATTGAATGTTATTCCGTGGTTTTCTGGAATATTCGAGAAGCCTGTGGGAATTTCCAGCGCATGCTGCGAGCCTATATAAGGAGAGCAATACGAGCTGTTGTGGTTATTATTTATCAGTCAGTCATTGAGTGAACAACTAGGCGATTGTTAAGCAAGTTTGCTTGAGTTTTATATACGTTGTATTGAATATTATTTAGTGTTGAAACGTTGTATAAAGAGTCTCTGGGACCTACATCTGTACTTGTACGATAGATTTGAGCAGTTATTTTTGAATATCTAGTAATATTCGTCAGTTTCGAAGACTCTGTTGTTCTGAAGATCTGTAAATAAATTATTTTTTACTTTTCTAAGAGACAAGAGTTGGAAGTTGTCTAACCATAAGATCAAAAGAACCCTATATACGCAACACCATTATGTAATGGAATACTTTTGTGTAGCCTTGTAAATTAATAACAAATATTCTTCGCACCATAGATTGTACAAAACGTATATTTTAGTATATACTTCATAGATGCATGTTAGTTTTATTATGTTCAAAAGAATGTAACACCATTAAAATGTACTTGAAACAATCTTTTCCCTTTGGTCGCAATGTAACGGAATTATTTTGATTAACCCTTTAATTAAACTATGCATTCGATTTTAAAAACATTTGAAATGACTCGACAAAATTAAGCAACAATAATATATTTTTAATTTCAAATGATTTGGTTGGGCAGTTTTTGCCCTGTTATAAGCGGACGGACAGACGGATAAATTAAACGACGACTATGGGTGCTATGCATTTACATAATTGCAAACGCACCGATAAACCGTCATGGTAGGTTAAATAAGTTCTTGACGACGATAAAATAAAAGCTACATAAAAAAGTTGGAATTCTAAAATTTCTTTCTTTCTTTCTTTATCTTTGTAAGAATGGAAAAATGACCATTTGCATGTGTCTATGTGCAACTCTGTTAATGTGAGAGCTCTGGTAAGCGGACTGGCATAATTTTCTGTATTTTGTTTCCTGATACGAATAGAATTTTTCTCTTTTTTTAGCTCACAGTATATGAAAGCGTAAGGCTGATGTGCTTGCAAATTCTTTATATACGAATGTATGTATCTAACGCGATAACTCTTGACATAAATATCCGATTTCCTTCAAATTTTAAATATAGGTTCATGCTGATAAATTGCTTCTCAGGTTAGTTTTAGAGCTTCATTAGTTGGAGGGGGGGGGAGATCGGAAGACTAATCCTCTCCCTTAATTTTTATAAACAGGTTTTCATGCAGAGTTGTCCGATTTGCTTCAAATTTGCTAAAATTGTTTATTCTGACAAGCCACTTGCATATTTAGGTTTTTAGATTCATTTTGTAATCATAATGAGTTGAAATGTAGAAGCTAAACCTCCTTTAATTTGGCTTAATGAGTTTTTTGTGATTTCTTTACCTTTCGAGAAGCGTTATTCTTTAAAATAAGATTATAATATATAATTAATGTGAAGAGCCTGCGATATCAATGCCTTCAGTTTAACTGAGTATTTTTTGTTTTATTATTTCTTATTATTGGAAGAAACATTAAACCGCAATTTGTTTAAAATATTCTGCCACCTAAATAAAAGAGAAAAATAATTTGTTTTATGTGAAGGAAAATATTTTGTTATTCATTTTGATAGAGTAAAAATGCATTTTTGCTTATTTGAACGATAATTGAAATGCGTCTGACGCTTGCGAAAAAAATACGCACGTTTCAAACAAAATTAATTTCAAATGATATATAAGTATATATGAGTCATATATCAATGATATATGAGTATAAAACATAAAATTGGGAAACATATTCTTTTAGTTGTTATTGTTACCTGTACAATGGCTACTGTTTTTATTTGACGGAAATGTCTAGTTACAAAATAAATAAATAAATAAATAAATAAAAATAAGCCTTGATCTAACTTTTGATACGAAATTGATATCCTAGAACGTAATATTAAGAAATCGTCATTGTTAGAAATGTGCTAAGAGACGATAAAAGAAATGTTGTAAATACTAAGTGATCTAGAAGTCAGGACGAACTTTAAAAATGAATAATTCGAAAACGAATCAAGATACAAAGGTACGGTTTGCACCAAACAGATGGAGAAGGAACCATCTTGTAACAACGAAAAAAAAAATAGTATAGTTAGCGACCGACAAATGACGTTTCAGTGTTTTATTACACCAAAAGATGATTAACAAACGAAAAAATGTTGACAACTTACAAGTCAGCTTAGTTATAGTTAATTAGTATTAAAGTAAATGTTCAATGTGCTGTCCATCATTCATAAGAGCAGCTGTGAGACTAGGCACTACACCATTCACAGCATTTAGTAGCATTTCTTGCGTTATGTCAGACACATTTTGGCGGATGGCATCATTCGGTGCAATAGAACTATAATTTTTCGTTGCCACACAAAACCCGGTTTATTTTTGATCCGTTTGGTGCAAACCGTATCTTTGTATCTTGATTCGTCTTCAAATTATTCATTTTTAAATCTCGTCCTGGCTTTTGAATCACCCGGTATTTAGACATTATGATTTTTTTTCCTTGTCAGAATGTGTGTTATATATACAGTAAAACCTCTAAATAACGGACACCTCGGGAACGCAGAAATTGTCCGCTATTCGGAGGTGTCCGCTATTGGGAAAACCTCAGAGATTCAAAAACTGTTAAGAAATGCTTAATGTTTCATTAATTTGCTTTATATGTCCTAAAACCTCTATTACATAATTAATCAGAAATTAAAATTATTTTTAAGGAATAAAACTGAAATAAAATTGTGCACACTTTTATTCACTGTTTATTATATTATATTAAAAAAGTTTATTTTTGTTTGCAATTACATGTAATTTGTTTTTCTGTGTGATGTTATTGGACATTGTAGAGTTCCGGGCGAGGAGGAAGGGGCTGCACTTTTTGATCTTTAAAAGCATAACATCTCCAAATATTCTTGGATGACATTTTAATAGTCTAAGAGATTATATCTCCCGGGCAACCCCCTCAATTTAGCACTGAACGTTTGGGGGGGGGAGGGGATTTTTCCCAGCTCTTTATCTACATTTAACTGTGATCACAAAATTTGTGACACGTTGTCTGAAAAATTCAGAGGCTTTTTTACTTTTTTCATTTTTTCTCTATTTAAAAAATACTTTTTCATACTTTATATAATAGGAATAAAGTGTCCGCTATTCGGAATGCCCGTTATTCAGAGGTTAAACATACAAAAGTTTAAGTTTTGGGAGTGGGGATTGGAAAACTGTCCGTTAAATAGAGGTGTCCGCTATTCGGGAGTGTCCGTTATGGAGGTTTTACTGTATTTATTTTTTGGAAACTCAATAAAGCGGTATTCGGTATATTTACTGTATTTCATTTCTTTATATCGAAATACGTTTTCTTTTTTTACAAACTGAAAGAAAAAAAATCCACAATTTATTTAATTGGATTATTGTGTTAATGAAAATCCGTCTGACACGTGCAAAATAAATGTTGACGTTTTAGACAAATTAAATTCAGTGATACATAAAACAAAGAAAGGTGCTGTTTATTTTATTATTATTAGCTACAGAATTACGATTATCCTTATTCAATGAGAACGGCTAATACCAAAATATAATAATAATAATAATAATAATAATAATATAATATTAATAATAATATTAATATATATATATATATACAGGGTGTTTCGCTACCAGACCGACAAACTTTGAGGGATGATAGTAGATACGAAGACAAACATTATTAAATGGGAAACCATGGGACGCAAACGTCTTCTGTAGGAGTTAGGGGCCATTAAAATTTAAGGTCCAAAATTTCAAACGATGATAAAAAACGGAAAAAAAGGGTCGATTCGTTTGCGGTTTTCACTGAAATTATTCTTTAAATCACGACTTTTTTAGAAAAAAAAATTTAAAAGTTACTATCAAAAATTGTCGATAGAGGGCGCTTTAGACTTTAGAGTAACGAACAACTACTTTTTACTGTTATTTTGTGCATGTGGTTGAAATTATTCTAAAGTTTAGACTTTAACTTAAATTTTAAGCCCATAATCGGAAACATTGGGATCGGTTAACTAGCGAAAATTTAACTGTGAACAGAGGGGGAAATTTTAAATGCTCATAAATATTGGACAAACAAATCGATTTTGTTGCGGTTTGCGTGTAAGTCATTCCCTTGGTAATTATTTTATTCAAAATGACGTACAGCATTGATGTCTCCATTTTTTGATAGAGGGCGCTTTCGACACATCTCCGAAATTTCAATGGCATTACTCCTGTATGTTTTACTACCAGACCAAGATACTTCCAGGAAGTGTTAGGGATGCAAAGATGACTCGGAATCATATTATAATGTAACGTCGAAAATGCCTTTTTTACGAATTAGGGTTAAAAGAAGCAGAGAAAAAAAGCAATTTGATAATTCTACAACACATTCTGTCGGAACTTCTGGTAAAAGCACATGTTCCTCTTTCGTTGCACCACTCTATAGCACGATGAAGCTCCTCCACATTTTACCAATGATGTTCGCAGACATCCCAACATAACAAATGGACAGCGATGGATAGGTACTGGTGGCCTGGTTCGTTGGCCTGCCAGATCGTCGCACCTACTTCATTTTATCAATTACTTTTTTACCTACCTTAATTTTATTAGTGTATAATTTTTCTGTATTTTTTTAAATGAACGTTGCTGGGTGGGGCTAGTTGAGCTCAAAGCAATTGGTAGCCCCCCCCCCCCTACCTGGCTCAATCTGAATCTGAATCTGAATCTGTATGGACTTTTTCTGCTGAGGTCAAATGAAAAGTTGAATGTATGAGACTCCCGTACCGTCAGTGGAAGACCTCTCTCTCAGCTCGAATTTCTGTAGCTGCCAGAAAGCTGTCCGAGATGGCAGGAATTTTTCAAAGTGAGAGGAATTGCATGCATCGCTGCTGTCAAGCATGCCCGACTACTTCTGATCGTAATTTCGGACACCTTTTTTAGTAAAACCCTTAACTAAATTGTTTTCTTCCACATTAACCTTCCGTCTACCAGACGGGTCCATTGGACCCGACAGCAATATTTCTGGTGTCAATGGTAAAATGAGAAATTGTCGATTGACACCGGAATTTATAAAGGACTTGCCTAGATATTACGAATTCCTTAATTTAAGCTTTCATTGTAAAAGCAAAATTATATTAAAATATTACTGGTGCCATTTGCAAGTTTGGAATTAAAATTAGGTGTTGCCGTAGATAAATGGGTGTTTTGTCTGGTAGACGGAAGGTTAACGTGTTGCTGTTTCACTACCTGTTTCTGTTGCTTTTTTCTCTGCTTCTTTTAACCACAACTCGCTAAAAAGGCATTTTCAACGTTACATTCCTATGTGATTCCGAGTCGCTTTGCATCCCTAACACTTCCTGTTAGTATGTTGGTCTGGTAGTTAAACACCTAGAAGTAATGCCATTGAAATTTAGGAGATGTGTCGAAAGCGCCCTCTATCAAAAAATGGGGACACCAATATTGTACGTCATTTTGAATAAAATAATTACCAAGGGAATGACTTACAAGCAAACCGCAACAAAATCGATTTGTTTGTCCAATATTTATGACCGTTTAAAATTTCCTCCTCTGCTCACAGTTAAATTTTTGCTAGTTAACCGATCCCAATGTTTCCGATTATGGACTTAAAATTTAAGTTAAAGTCTAAACTTTAGAATAATTTCAACCACATGCACAAAATAACAGTAAAAAGTAGTTGTTCGTTACTCTAAAGTCTAAAGCGCCCTCTATCGACAATTTTTGATAGTAACTTTTAAATTTTTTTTCTAAAAAAGTCGTGATTTAAAGAATAATTTCAGTGAAAACCGCAAACGTATCGACCCTTTTTTTCCGTTTTTTATCATCGTTTGAAATTTTGGACCTTAAATTTTAATGGCCCCTAACTCCTACAGAAGACGTTTGCGTCCCATGGTTTCCCATTTAATAATGTTTGTCTTCGTATCTACTATCATCCCTCAAAGTTTGTCGGTCTGGTAGCGAAACACCCTGTATATTGAATCCATAGTTATGGGAGATTCGTCAACTGATACTTAGATAAAAGAGCAACGATGATCCTGTTGGCACAGCATCGTCACGTAGTCGTAAAGTCATAGGTTCCAGCCTTGCCGCCAGTCAAAAATCTGTCATGTAGGATAACTGCGTTTGCTACATGTAAAATCCGTTGTGGGTCCCCGAGATCCCTATGAATTATACTTATGTATGTGCCTAGTCAGATGACGATCTCTTCAGCTTTTCGAGCTTCTTAATTATACATCAACTTGAGTAGCGATAGTTGTCTTTAGGGTATTCCTAAATAAATAACCATTACTTCCGGCCTTGTTGTGGCGAATGTCTTAGTTGCCGAGTTTCTGCCATAAAAAAAGATAAATTTTGGGTACAGAATGATCATTAATTATTTTAAGTTGTTGAGAAAGTTAATTTTTTTACCGTGTTTGTTATATATATATACGATATTAAAAATCTTCTACAAAGTGCAATCATTGAACAGTTTTTGCGTATAACAGTTACTTGATCCAGATATGAAGCGTTCTCATTAGTAAAAATAGAGATAATGCAATTATGCGACCGTTTATTATCAAAACAACTAAAAAATTTGGTGTGTTTACTCCAAATGTTTGAACCGGAGTTTTGGAGAACGGAAAGTTTGGATGATTTTTTCAGGCACATTTTTATTAGCGAAGTTGAACTTCGTAGAATTGTCAGAAAAAAAACCCCACAAGTGTAAGTTCATTTCCACTTTTTCCGAATGCTTCAAACCTCATAACAAAAATTTATAATTTAAGTAAACTACAAATGCATAAATTCATTAAAAATACTTATCTCCTCTCAGGAATACATGGTGAACGTAAAGTCATGTGTACTTCTGACCGGTTAGAGAAAATCCAGGAAACAAGGTGTAAATGTGAAATCTTCACCAAATAACTCTTAAAGTTTCATTTCTGTTCAGTGCAGTGAACAACAGTGAACAATAAAAGAAAGTTCTGGAATTGCTTCATCTGACTAATTGAACATAGCATTAAAGCAGACTTGCCTAAAATCCGATTTTATATCTTTAACCCCTTTGCGACGGGAGTCTTTTACGGAATTTTTAATATCTTCTCACCGGTTTTTTAAAACAGTAATTATTGCCTTATTAAATCAAGAAAATATGGATTCAATATAGAAAATTTTACCGTAAAATTTTACTGGTGGGAATAAACAAGGAATATTAAGTCTATTTGCGGCACATATACGTGTCGCTCGTCCCCAAGGGGTTAAAAGAAATATAGATAGATGTACATCATACTTTTAAAATGCGGTTAATCTCAGGCCCCACAAGTGGCCGAGAAATTCTGTCCTCGAAACTGGTAAACAGATGGTGCTGGGAACGAACTCAAATAACGCCCGTTGACGTAATCGTTCGGAATTTTCCCAGGTTTTCTTCTAGCCTTGGATTTACTTGCATAAATACGCTTAAGTTCTATTAGAAAGACCCATATTGAGAACACTCCCCTAGGGCATATATTCTTGCGCAAATAATTGGCCGTCTTAAACGCTACCAACCACTGGTTAATCTCACATGCATTCCATTCAGGCAATCATATACTTGAGTAGGTCTATTCGCGACATTTTTTCCATAAATCTTCTTTTTTTCTTTTTTCATTTGTGACAGATATACCCCCTCTTAACATAGATAATTAAAACTTTTCGTATTTGGAAAAGAATGAACAATAATCTTTAGTAATCTAAAGAACTGTTTATCAATCATTAAAAAATATGAAATTATTTTTAAAGTTCTAAAAATTTCAGGATATTTTAAATAAATACTGCTTTGTTAAAAAGAGATTAAAATTTCTGTTAGTCAGCACCGCAGTTGCTTAATATTTAATGAGGTTATATTTAAATGATAAATCTGGAAAAAAAGAAGACAGACACATTATGAAAAGGAAAAAAATGCATTTCCAATGCGTTTAAAAAAAGTACTGCATAATTTTTTTTGTTTACAATAAATTTATTACAATTTCCCTTTTTAAGAGTAATGAATTAATTTCAGTATAACAGAAAACAACTCTGAAGAAATAAAATGATAAAAAAATATATTATTAGTTTTTATTTTCTAATTCAAAATCTTCATGTTTATGTTATTAAAAAAATTACTGCTAAAATTATCTGCATATACACTGCTCAAAACAATTAAAGGATATTTGAAGTTTTATATAAAATAAAGATATAAACGAAATTTTTTTTGCCGAAAATAGAAGAAGAGAATCACAAATGCAAATTTTTCTGGTTTTCAAACTGTGGAGTATGCAAATTTTGAGTTCGACTTCAAAAACGTCGCTTCAGCGGCAGCGAAGGAAATTTGACTTTCAACTGGATAAAAGAGAATGAAGACAAGGATGACCGGCATTCAGTGATTGCTTTGTTTCGATGAGTACGATGTCTCCGCGAAGTCATTTGACAGATTCAGAAGCTTGGAGAATTGTTGATAGGTTAGAAGGGGGCCAAACTCAAGCCGAAGTAGCGCAAGCCATTGGAGTGTCACAAAGTGTCATTTCCAGGATCTGGAACCGTTTTTTGGAGAGTGGATGTGCAGGCCGAAGACCAGGGCAAGGTCATAGACGGGCAACAACGCCCAATGAAGATCGGTATTTAGTGTTAACAGCTCGGAGACACCGAAACATGAACACTACTCTTCTCCAACAACACCTTCGCTCGGCTACAGGCACCACGATTTCAACTCAGACTGTCCGAAACCGGCTCCATGCTGTAGGTCTGTATGATCGCCGACCGATGGTATGTGTTAGATTAACATCAAGGCATCGTCGCGACCGCAGGGAGTGGGCAACCGAGCATGTCAACTGGAGGAGAAATGAATGGAGCAACATTCTGTTTTCTGACGAGTCCCGTTTTTCTGTGCATCCGGATAATAGGCGTATTTTCATCTGGAGGGATCGTGGCAGTAGGAATAATCTTGCGTTCGTGCACGAAAGTGTCAGATTTGGCAGTGAAGGAATGTTGGTGTATGGTGGCATCGCCATTGACGGGCGCACTGACCTTTACATCATTCGAGATGGAGCTCTGACTGGTCGCCGATATAGGGATGAGATCCTCAGACCTTTTGTAGTCCCTTACGCTGCAGCAATCGGAGATAACTTCATTTTAATGGACGATAACTGCAGGTCACATCGTGCAAACCTGGTGGAGGATTTCCTTTTCGAGGAAGGAATCGTTCGAATGGAATGGACAGCGTGTTCTTCAGACATGAATCCAATCGAGCACGTTTGGGACGCTCTAGGAAGACGTGTTTCTGGCCGCCAACAACCCCCACAAACTCTCCAAGAACTGGAAAGAGCTCTTCTGGAAGAGTGGGGCAGAATACCCCATCGTCATTAATAGCCTCATTGAGTCCATGCCTCAAAGGTGTTCAACGTTGCTGGCCTTCAGTGGAAACTATACCCACTACTGAAAATGATTTTCTTTGAAAAAAACACCTTTTCTTATTCTTTTTTTCTCTTATGCACAAATTGTGTTTTTTCCTTTTGTACACAAATGCGCAATAAAATGCACTTTTTTCTGCCAAACATGTGTAAATTATTCTCATATAACCTACTATGTCTGTCGACCATGTATCAATCAGCTAAAAAGTTTCCCAGATACGAAATCCACCAAAAACTGCAATATCCTTTAATTGTTTTGAGCAGTGTATATCAGATCCAAATAAGCAAATAAGCCCTAATAAATAAATAAGCCATAAAATTTTAAATAAAAATTATGGTGTGTAATATTTTTTGAAAATTTAAAGACTTTAAGATTTAATTTGTATGCTAAAAAAATAATTCAAATTTTTGCTGCTTTAAGACGTTAAAATTTATAAAATACGACTTGAAAATATATGCAACACTCATTTTCCATACCAGTATTTCCCAATTCTATTCTTCGCCTATGTTACTGTCAGAAATTTAGCGATAAAGTAGGACGGAAATTATTATTCGAAAATAAGGGAAGTAAAGTATTGGAAACCTCGTGCTAATGTTTCACCTTTCAGAATAGTCATAATTTCATAAACGTAGAAACGCATTACAAACTACTTTATTCTTAAGCTGATTTAAATTACAAAATTTGTGATGAATATTGAATAAAAAAATTATTTCGGATGCTTAAAAAACACGAATTCATAAAATGTTTTGAATTTTCCTGTTGCATTTAAATATAAAAGTTTACTAATATTTCTTTAAAATAAAGTTTCTTCAATCACATTTTATACCCTTTAAAAATCTAACATATCTCGCTCTTAAAAAATACGGACAAGCGCTAAAACATACTACTTCATCATGTGTTTGAAGTACTGTCCACACAGCAGCTTCAGTATAAGCTCTTTTGATTAACTTTTTGACAGTTTTTTTCTTATCGAGGAGCAAACTCCGTCGAAATAAAATTTCTAATATGTGACGAAGAATCAATATTTTTTTACACATGAGATGAAAAAAATAGGTTATCAATCATTAAAAATCGTGCAAAAATTTCAGAAATTTTTACACGCATATTATTGTTTTTTGAATAGTTTTGTTAGTAAACAGTGTTTTTACATAAGACTAAAGGAGGCTGACAAAAAGCTGATAAAGTGATACATCATTCCGTCATACCACGTAAAAATTATTAGTGAAAGATTTATTGCAGTCATTAAAATTGTTCTCATAAAAAAATAACATTGTTTGTCAGTGAGCAAAAATAACAGCATACACTAAAATAAATAAATAAATAAATAAATAATAAAAACTGATATTCTTTATTCTGTAAGTATGCAGCGTGACTGAAAAGATTGATTCAAAAAATTTTTAACGGAAAAAACATGCGATTTTTTTTTTTTTTTTTTTTTTTTTTTTTTTTTTTTTTTTTAATGACGAATTGCATTAACCCTTTGCGGCGCATAGCAAATTCTTTGCTTAAGCATTGAAATTGATGACTGACACCGAAATTTGAAAACAACTTTATATCTAAATAAGAAAAAAAAGGGGGCTGATTTCATGCACTCAATAAACTAATTTTTTTTAAACCAAAATTCCGGTGTCAGTGTGGCGTTTGGGAATTAAAATTTAATAATTTCATAGATATACCACCACGCCGCAGGGGTTAACACTATAACGGCTGTGAGCGTTCATTTTGACTGCTACCATGTGAGGGATTTCGATTCAAACCAGAAATTTAATTGTAAAATAAGTTTTAAAACAGAAACAAGAAAATCGTCACGTAAGAAAGTTAAACTGTTTTAAATCAATATCCTGGTATGAAACATTTTTTTTTAAATTTTGACTAAAATTTCTGGCTTTTCAAGAACTATGTCACTCACAATGGGTTTTTTCTTTTCTGTTATATATTTAAGTAAAAATTACTAAACTCGTGGCAAATTTCGAGTTCTGTTTCTTTTTTCCTTTCTTTTTTTAATTGGATTTATACATTTTGGAATATGCTGATTACGATTTCTCATTTTTTTTTTTAAATGGGCTCTTACCAGCGGCCGAAAGGTACTGACTACTCTTGCAGCTAACTGACAGAGGTACTGGGTTCGAACATCCGTCAGCCTAATCGTACGGAGATTTCTGAAAGTTTTTTTCCGAACCTTGGATTTTCTTACTTAAATACGAGTTAGGTTCTCTCAGAAATATTCTCATGGGGTGTACCCTTCCCTTTCTGGTCCATATCCCTCGTGCAGATAACTAGCCGTCATAAACAATAGCAATGCTACCCTTTTCGAAATTGCTTGTCGATTTTTCTGTCTATTTCGCTTCGGTATGTCTGCATACATGACAAATTTGGGCGGTATTTAATTCAAATACCTGTATTCTAAATACCGTGAAACTTCAAATTATGTCAGATGATAATACTTTGTGCTGATTAGGTTATGTTGTTTAACTGTCTTTTATACACCAAAAAATTATAAAACTAAAACATTATTACTGAATCGAATGCGAATTCGTTCAAAATATGCTATATGAATAATAAATCCCCTCCCTTCCAGGATTAACGCATGAATAAGATTACATATATAAGATGGACAATTTTTACCTAAATATATGAAAGAGATTCCAGATTTCAAGTTATGAAAATGCAAAAAAAAAAATATATATATATGAAGGCTTTTATAAGTAAAATAATCTAATTTAAGCAAATAATATTCAATTAATATTGAGAAGAAAAAAAATTGTTCTTTACTAATTACGTATGTTATCAAAAGTATTTTAATGAAATGTTTAAGGGTAAAAATTATTTTGCTTAATAATAATTCTAAGTAATCACACGAAATTAGAATAGTGAGATTAAGTTTGCTTTTAAAAAGTATCAAGTTTGAAATATATTTCCTTTGTTCTTAAAATATTAGAGATTAGTTAAGTCTATGTTTATACGATTTTCAACTTTTGAAGTATCGAAAAAAACTGACACTTCTTGATAAGAAGTTCTAACGAGGGATTGCATTAATAAAGACTTGAATTTTTTTATAAATTGAGTTTCGTAAATTTTTTAATCCGAGTGACACCTTGCGTATTTCCAATGTTTATTCAGAAATACTATAAACATTACAATTAAAATTCAAGAACTACGTCACTCATATATTGAGCACGATTATTTATTTATTTATTTATTGTAATGGGCTCTATGAGTGACCTAGAAGTATTGCTCTATAAGTTGGTAAATGGGAGGTGCTTTTTTCGAATCCAATCACGCCGGTCGTCGGCCTAATCGTTCGGTGATTTCTGTAGTTTTCTTCGAGCCTTCGATTTTCTAGCATAAATACGGGTTAAGTTTCCTTAGAAATAGCCTCAAAGGGTAAACTCCTCTCCTCCCTTCGGGTCCATATCTCTCGAGCAGATAGCTGGCTATCATTAATAAAACCACCTTTTTTCAAAATTGTTTTCCGGTTTCTTTGCCAATCCGTCTTTGGTATATCTGTATGTATATATACGGTGTTTATAAAAGTCCCGGACACATTTTGATGTTTGATAACTCATAAAATAATAAAGATAGATTAAAATTAATAACTTAAATGATTAGATAGACTCAAAAAGTTTCATGGCCCTTGTCAATGAACTTCCACGTGTGCCCCCTTCGTCGAACGGAGAATATCAAGTCGATAGTCAATTTCACGCCAGGTAGAGGCAAACATGTCGGCATCCACAGAGGCTATTGCGGTTGTAATTCTGGCTATTAAGTCATCAATGTTCCACACTCTCCTCCTGTAAACATTGTCCTTTACAAATCCCCAAAGAAAAAAGTCCAGCGGTGTTATATCAGGTGATCTGGGTGGTCATGGAATTGGACCTCCTCGCCCAATCCATCTTCCTGAAAAATGGTCATTCAAAGAAGTACGAACGGTGGTACCCCCAATGAGGTGGTGTAACCATCTTGTTGCAAAAAGACATGTGGCTGAAGCTCTTCTAGTTGTGGAAATACGAAGCTTTCCAACATGTCTAAGTATACTACTGATGAGATTGTCTTTTCTGCATAAAAAGAAATTCGCAATGACTCGGTCGTGCATTAGTCCACACCACACATTAATCTTTGGTGAATCCCTTTTCTGCCTCACGGTATTCATGGGGGTTTTCAGATCCCCATATGCGCGCGTTATGGCGATTAACAATGTCAGAAACATGAAAGGTTGCTTCGTCAAAGTAAACATAACATTGCAATAGTTGCCAAAAACGAAAGAGAGAAAAATGCAATTAATAAGCAGACGATATTTAGAAAAGTACAGATATTTAAATTGGAAAATGAAATTATCTTAAATTAACCACACGCGCAGACGATATTTGCAAAAGTAAAGATATTCAAACCTGAAAAGGAAAATATATGAGTTATTCCATCAATAAATGCCATAAGTTTGTTAATATCTTCATTATTTTATGAGTTATTACACATCAAATTGGGTCCGGGACATTATAAACACCCTGTATATTACAAATTTGTGCACACTTTAAATCAAATACCAGCATTCAAACTTTCATCAAACTTCAAATTATGTTAAATGAAAAATCTTAGTGGTAATTAAGTTATGTTTTTTTAACTATGTCTTTTATGCCTTAAAAAAATTATAAAACTAAAATTTCATATAATCCTTTAACGATCAAAGCATTTTCATTGCTAAGATGTTGAAATAAATGAATGACACCGGTAAAAGTGAACAAATATATTCGTAAATAAGAAAAAGTGATTTTTCACATACCTAATAAAATGGATTTTTTTAGATTGAAATTCCAGTGTCATTATTGCATATCGGAATTAAAATTTTGTGGTTTCGTAGAGAAACCAATGAACGTTAAAGGGTTAAACATTTAATGCGAGTGTGATTAAAAGTATGTGATGCGAATAATATATCCCTCATTCTAAGGGATTTTCACATGAATGAGATTATTTATAGAGGGAGGGAAATTATTACTTAAGAGCCATTATTTTGAAAATCGGAGAAAGTGCGATTGCTGTATTTTTTTAATTTGCTTGATTTTTTTCATATTGAAGTAGATCATATTTAATGAATAATATGCAATATTGAAGCTCTGAAAAATTTCCTATTTCCGATGGAAAATGTCAAAATTCAAGGTTGTGAATGCCACCTATCATGAAAATGAAATGCTAGTATGATTGGAGTTCTATATCTCTCACAAGCAACAACATTCCGAAATTCTTTTCACACAAACTATTAGTATAATACTACACGTTTATTAAAATTTATTTGTTTCCAAGGAGAATTGTTATTTTACATTGTGATATTGCCACGAAAAACAATGAAAATAATGTTTTTGTCCATTTTCAGCACTTAATATCTTATTTAAGCAATAGTACCCCAAACCTTTTCTTATGGAATATAAAAGTGCACTACTAGGACAAAATAAATATAGCTCGCTACCAGAATAATATTGCTGTTGACAGATATAATTTATTAAAAAAATAAAATTTTCAAAATCCGGAACATTTAAAGAAGTGTTATCTGAAAAAAAGCGTCACAGTTGAATAAAACAAAATAATCATGCAGTAACTGAACATATGTACAAAAACATGGAATAGAAAAAAAGTGGGGTCGTTTGTTATTTTTAGGGAAAAAATGTTACAAAATTTTTAAACAAACAATGTCGATGATCACACTTCTTCCCTATCAGAAATTAAAAAATCCCATTTTTCTATACTCTTCCTATGTTTTTTGTTCCTACGAGGAAATGGAATATCCCTGCTTTTCTTGTCCCTTTCGAAAGAAAAAGATTGAATTATTAAAATTTCGAAATTCGAAAAATCGTTAAAGTATGGCACTATTAACCGAAAAACTGGTTCTCTGCATTGAATCTAAAGCAAAAAAAAAAAAAAAAAAAAAAAAAAAAAAAAAAAAAAAAGAAGTCAAATCAAGCATTTATTGCAATCAGAACACAATCTTTTAAAAATATTCACCAATTGAAACTTCTGTATAACATTTTTACAGCTTATCCAATAAACAAACCGTTTACTGCATAATTCTATCGATCTCTGTTTTTTAGAAATTTATTTTGAAATCAGGGTTTTATTCGCTGGACACCCTGCAAAAGGGGTTAAATTTTAATTTTTAAATGAATGAATCCATTTCATTTGCAAAATAACGTAATTTTTTCTATCGCAGTATCATGGGCTATAAATTTTGCTCTTACAAAATATAACTTATCAATTATTTTTAAACATAATTCTCCATTATATTAGCTTGTGCTTGAATAATGGATGGAAAATTTTGTGTTTTACAGATGCATATTGAGATTTTACAGCATGGCGTAGTCTTTGCATTTATTTATATACGAAAAGTAATCTATAAGCACTTGTACAACAAAATAATAGTGATGTAAACTTTTATGTAACGTTTAAAAAATCCTTTCAGTACATTAGTATTCCATTCTGTACATTTCAGCATGTTGGAGGGAGAAACGCAATTCTAATTCTAGAGTAAATAAAAATAGTTCAAACGAATGAACAATTTTTTCGTCTAAGACACTATTTATTATTAGAGCCACAATTATTGTTAAAATTTATTTTTTAAGCAAAAAAGTCATAAAAAAACGTCAAAGTTTTGAATAATAAAAAATAACCTATAACAGATTTTAACAGATGTAATAGAATATATGTCTTTTAGTGGAATCCAAACTTTTTTTAAATTATGCTTATGTAAAACTAGCTGAGCCGCCCGGCCTTCACCGGGCCCGTAATTATAACAAACCTGAAATTTGTATTACAAAATGTCATAAAAAGACCCAATCTCGTACCATTAAATTTCCAAATCCCCGCTGCCTACGGTACAATTTACAGAAGTGTTGTGCACGCACGGCAAGAAAAAAAAAGGGTGGGGGTGTATGATGCGGCGATGCGTATTAACGTAATTAATAAACTCACATGCTTTAGTAGACTGTAACATACTTTATTTTAAGACATAGCGAAAGCGTTGCTTACTCTTAGCAAATCAAAACAACAACAACTAAAAAGAACACAGACGATTTGCGTTTCTATAGTTACATACATTAGCGAACTTATGTGATGCCACATTTCAAAGATAAATTACAAATAACTCTAACATACCCCCCCCGACATTGAAGGGTCAACTTCAATAAATTATACAGTACAAAATATTAACATTACAAATGCCTAAGTAATACGATACAATACAACAATTTTCTTTTAACAATGAAAAATACAATTATGAACATACAATAACAGGAAAAATAAAAATAAAAATACATGACAAAACCCTTTTTTTTTTTTTTTTTACATTTCGTAATTAATTTTCTGAGACTTGTTGTGGCAATAATGCAATTTTCGACATACTTCTTTTAAGTATTCCCCTAACGGTTTTTACTTCTACAACCCTAATCTTACCATCTGCACCTGGGAAAATATTTATAATGCGTCCTAGTAAGTATTTATTTGTAGGGATGTCATCTTCCTTTATCAACACTAGGGTTCCTATGTTAACATTATTTTTTCAAATTGCCACTTGGAGCGTTGTTGGAGCGTATTTAAATACTCTTTATTCCAACGATTCCATATCAAATGAATGTATTTTGAAATTCTATGCCATCTAGATAGTCTATTTTCGTTAACATTAATTAATTCTGGTTCAACGATGGCTGTCATAGGCCTTCCGATTAAGAAATGTCCTGGTGTTAAAGCCTCCAAGTCATTCACGTCTGAAGACAATGGAGTGATTGGCCGTGAATTTAATATAGACTCTATTTGAGCAATTACAGTTAATAACTCTTCGAACGTTGGCTTTGCATTACCTACCGTTCGCTTTAGATGATATTTTACCGATTTTATTCCTGCCTTCCACAACCCGCCAAAATTAGGTGCTCTGGGTGGAATAAATTTCCTAATAATATTCTCTTCTGACAAATAATTCGCTAACTTCTCCTCAGGATGTCTTAGTAAATTATGGAGTCTCTGTAACTCGGCGTTAGCACCAACAAAATTTTTTGCATTATCTGAAAAGATTACTGCGCACCTTCCGCGCCTAGCAATGAACCTTTTTAAGGTGGCAATGAATGCATTCGTAGTCAATTCTGACACTAGTTCGAGATGCACTGCTTTAGTTACAAAGCAAACAAAGATTGCCAAATACACTTTATTAAGAATTCCCTTTCTCTGTCCCTTATATTTTATGAAAAAGGGGCCACCAAAATCTGTTCCCACGTAATTAAATGGTGCGCTAGGACGTACCCTCTCTCTGGATAGGGAACCCATGATTTGCTGTATAGTTATGGGGTTGCTTTTACTACAAGTTACACACTCATGCGTTATTTTTCTAGCTAAATTTCTTCCCCGTAGAGGCCAGTATTTTTGCCTCAAGTAGCATAACAATGCTTGTGCACCTGTATGAAGATATTTTTTATGATAGTAAATTACAATTAGGCTACACAATTTACCCTTAGCTGGCAGAATATATTGATGTTTTTCAGCAAATTTTATGTCTGCTTTATCTAAACGCCCTCCTATTCTTAGCACCCTATCGGCATCTAAAAAGGGGTTTAACAATCGCAATTTACTTTTTTTAAAAATTTGATTACTTTCTAACAATGCAGTATATTCTGCCTTAAATTCAACTTTTTGAATTTCCCGAATTAAAAATATTTCTGATCGTGATAATTCTTCTATACTTACGTATCCCTTTCTTTTTTCAGCTAATTTTTTTGTGTTATCTAAGAACCTGAAAATATAACTTAAAACACGTAATATTTTAATATAATTGTTACTTATACTTAAAATTTCATTTACAAATTCACTAGAATTTAGACTGATTAGTACTGTACTATTTTTCAATTTTAATTCTGCTGAAAAGTCACTATTGTTTTTGACTCGTTCTAAATCAATGTTCTGATATGATTCAATGTCTCTTTTTCTTAAGAAGAGAGGGCCATGCCACCAAAGTTCACAATCAATTAATTTGTCGGTCAGTCCTCGAGACACAAGGTCTGCTGGATTGTCCTCTGAGCGTACATGTCTCCACTGAAAAGTCTGGGTCAATTCTTGAATATTGTAAATTTTGTTGGCCACAAAGGTTTTAAGTAGATGAGGAGGAGTCTGAATCCACGCTAAGACGATGGTTGAATCACACCATAATATTATTTTACTGATGTTCAACTTTAGTACAGTCACTATCTTAGATACGAGTTGAGACAATAAGGCAGCTGCGGACAATTTCAATCGTGGGATTGTCAAAGGTTTCAATGGTGCAACTCTAGACTTGCTGCACAGTAAATTTAAAGATGTATTAAATGTTGTGAAACAGCGTAGATAAATGGCTGCTCCATATGCGAGCTCGGATGTGTCGGAGAAGCCGTGCAGTTCAACTTCCGAATGTCCTTCGTTTAAAACAAAACGATTGATTTTTAAATTGTTTATATTCTGAAGCTTTCTGATAAAGCGTCGCCCTTCATCCTTAATGTCATCTGGATGTGGATCGTTCCAATCTAGCTTTAACAGCCAGAGTCTTTGTATGAAAATCTTAGCCTTAGCTATTCCAGGACCGAGTAATCCCTATGGATCGTAAATACGCGCTATATCAGATAAAACAGTTCTTTTTGAATATACAACTGGTTCCTTAACTGAGGAATCAAACGAAAAGCAGTCACGAACTGGATTCCATAACAATCGTAGAGTTTTAGTGCTCTGGTCCTCATTACGATCATTGAATGTATATTCTTGATTGCTAGTTGCGATTTTCAAGAGTTGGGGGTGATTAGCACACCATCGGTGCAACTTCATGCCACCACGTTCAAGCAATGCGATTAATTGTGCTTGCACTTGTTGAGCCTTATTTAAAGTGTCAGCTCCTGTTAATACGTCGTCCACGTAGAAATCTTAAAGAACTACATGTGATGCTAGCGGAAAATTGTCTTTTTCAATAAATTGCAAGCTGATTCAGAGTCCGCGTGGCAAGATAAGGTGCATTTGATGTACCGTATGTTTTCGTATTTAACTTAAATATTTTGGCTGGTTCCTCATCAGTTTTCCACAAAATTCGAAGCAAATCTCTCTGATTTTCAGAAATTAATATTTGACGATACATCTTTATGATGTCAGCATTAAAGACGTATTTATGAGTTCGAAATCGACAAATGATATCGAAGAGCTCATCTTGGACTAATCCTCCGTTTAATAAAACATCATTTAAACAAACGCCACTGGTAGTAGCTGCACTAGCATCGAAATCAACCCTTAATTTCGTGCTTGGTTTCTCGGGTTTGTATACCCCATGATGTGGCAAATAATAGGAAAATTCGGGCTTATTTTCCAGCAAGATTTCTTCTAAGTGTCCCAAATCATTATATTCGTTAATAAATTCTTCGTATAACAGTTTCATGGATGGATTGTGCGCAAATTGCTTAAGTAAGTGATTCAATCGTTTAAGTGCGTTTTCCTTTGATTCTCCTAAACATGCAAGCCCACCAGATTTAATTGGCATTTCCACAATATACCTACCATCTTCTCTTCTATTATGTGTACGCAAGAAATGTTCCTCACAATACTGCTCTTTTTTATTTTTTATTGGGTTTTTATCATGGACCGCTTCATTTTCCCAAAATTTTTGCATAGCGTTGGATAAATCATCCACAGATCGAACAAGACCACAATAATTATTAAAATTCTGTTGTGGCATAGACGTAAAACCACTGGCAACATAGCCAAAAACAGTTTCTTGAAAAACCAAATTTTGCATATTTATTTTATTTTGTCCAATTAATTTAAAAAATACTTCGTTTGATAATAAAACATGTATTGGACCTGGTTTATCAAATTGTGGATCAGCTAACTGAAAAGTTTGTAAATGCTTAATAGGCATGATGTTTAGATATGTAGCTGGTGTTATGCGCGTAATTTTAGGAACAACAAAAAATTGCAATGTTTCTTTAAAACTCCTGTTTTTATTTGCTATGGTTGTTATAATACTTTCCTTTATATTCATAACTGAACCATTTAGCCCTGAAACTGATGCGTTTATTTCCCTTCCTTTCAAGAACAATAACTCAGAACATTCCTTCGTTATAAAGTTATTTTGCGATCCTGAATCTAACAATGCTCTAAGAGGAACTAATTCTCGTCTAGCATTTTGTACATATATTATCGCAGTTGAAAGCAGTACTTGTTTACTAGAAGAAGATGTCATACTCATTACAGTATTGTTAATAGTTGAATGCGTGTTATCAAATGAATGTGTATTTTCACCCAAAGCGGTAAAAGACATCTGATTATTTGTGTAACTATGAGGAGTAAATGCGTTTGCGGTTGGCGATAAATTACTTCTAATAGTATTTTCATCTTGGTTTGCTATAGTCTGATTAGTATCAATATTTTCCTCACCGCGTTCCAGTTGGATCAATGTGTGATGACGTTTATTGCATTTTCTGCAAGTGCTTGAACTTTTGCACTAGCTAATGTTATGAACTGATGATAAACAGTTGAAGCATATTTTTTTCATTTTAACAATATTAAACCTTTTTTTTGCAGGTAAATTTAAGAATTGGGAACATCTCATCAAAATGTGATTATCCTTACACATTGAACAAATGTGTGGATCTTCTGCTAACAAAGTCAATGACTTAGAATTAAATGAACGTTTCTGATCCTTACTGAAAGGTTTAACAGACGTGACTGTATGAATATTTTCCAAATATTGAGATCGTTTTTCTAAAAATAAAAGTAATTCATCCAACTTCGGAACTTCTTTTGAACTTATCGTCATTTCATAATTTTTTCGAGTATCTCTATCTAACTTTTGGAGAATGATGTTTAATATTAAAACATCTGAAAGATTATTTCTATTATAATTCAAAATCTTCAAGGCACGAACGCTTTTTTTTTTTTTACATTATCGACTAGATTTCGAAGATCTTTAGCGGAAGGCTGTGTAAGTTTATCTGCGTTTAAGAGTGAATTGATGTGTATTTCTGTTACTACTCTATCATTTTCGTATCTGTTTGTTAATGCTTGAAATAAAAATGAAAAAGTGTCTTCTGTGCTAATCAAAGCTCTTGCATCACTTATTAATGCTGCTGATAAATAATGCAACTTTTGCGCACCTGATAGTTGCTCATTTGAAGTTATTAAGTTGTTAAATTGTAATTTAAATAGACCCCATTCATCTGGTTTTCCGGAGAATTTCGGAAGAGATATATCGGGTAATTTAATATTTATCACGTTGTTTATTTGAGTAGAATTTGGTTGAATTTCATTGGAAACTTTACTTTGTTCTAAATGTTTAAGTTGCTTTTTAATTTGAAATTTGGCCTTTATAATTTTTTCCTGGTATTCTTCGCTAGCACTAATGTCAATTTCATATTCTTTTTCTAAACTAATACCAGATTCTATTTCTTCATTTAGGTTTTTTAGAGTTTGTTCTCTGTCATTTAATTATTCCGAAACTTGTAAATAATTATCAATACAATATTTTTATCTTTTATTAATGCTTCTAATTTACTAATTAATTTCGTAATTGAAGTGCGTAATGTTGCACGCTTCTTTTTTAATTTTTCAATATTTTCCATGTTCAAAATTTTATAATAATAGCAAAAGGAATAATAAATTATTCATTACCTTGATTGCTGTGGGCAGACGATTTCCTTTCTTCCTTCTTTCATCAGGCCAGCTTGTGGAATAATGTTCTAATAAAATTCAATGACGAAAACAGTTCATTATTGTCGAACTTTTCTTTTCAAAGTGAAGAAAAAAGATATATAGACTCCGGCAGACGTAACCAAATGTATGATGCGGCGATGCGTATTAACGTAATTAATAAACTCACATGCTTTAGTAGACTGTAACATACTTTATTTTAAGACATAGCGAAAGCGTTGCTTACTCTTAGCAAATCAAAACAACAACAACTAAAAAGAACACAGACGATTTGCGTTTCTATAGTTACATACATTAGCGAACTTATGTGATGCCACATTTCAAAGATAAATTACAAATAACTCTAACAGGGGGATTCTGGAATTTTTTAGTTTCACATTTCACCGCCAGGGGGCGAACTCAACAAATCTGTTTCTGGACTTAAGAAAAATATTTAATAAAATTATTATTCGAAAATAGGGATAAGTACTTTAAAAATTTTATATTAAATAAGTATTTGTCTCTGGGCTCTGAAAAATCCGCATGTAAAACCGTGGGGTTTTAAATATTTAATCACATGTCCGCATTTGAAATGGCAGAAAATGTTGCAATTTTAAATATTTGATTGCTCCTCCTAAAAAAAAAAAAATCCCCCACGCCCGATATTTGATGCTCACTACTCTTTAAAATATTTACTATCTGTTTGTTATAACTTTTTTGAAAACTCCAAAACAATCGTTTTGTGATTTTTTAAAAATTTTAATGAATTCGCGTTTCATCATTTCTTTTCCTTTTCTAATAATTGCTAAATAGTTTTAAAAATTCAAACACACGCTTTTATATCAGGTAGGACTAAAAAGTTTATTTATTTTTATTTTTATGGTTGCATAGTTACGATTTTCATATGTGTTTCAGTGATTGTCATGTGTCTAGGGTGTCAGGTAACTTTTAATTTATCAATTTGCTTTTAAGCCGTTTACCCGGCGTTTTATTTTGGATCCTTTTAAGCTGCGACTGTAGTCTATGTTCATCGGAAATAGTGTAGCTTTCCAACGGTGAAAGAATTTTTTAAATCCGTCAAGTGTAGTTTCGGAACCTATTCAATTCAAACAAACAATCAAATTTTTCCTCTTTATAATATTAGTATAGATAAAGGAAAAAATATCATAGTTTCATTTCTTCTGTAAAAATATTTAACTTTTTTTTTGCACAATTTGCAAAATATCTTTAAATATATGAGTAAGTGGGATTACCTGAAGTAGCTTTCGAATTAGAATGGGAATTCTTTTGCATATATTTTTCTTTTAGTTTTTAGCTTAAGTTAAAAAAAAACGCATTTTTGAAATGAAAATCAATACAGTCTCTAGAGCCGGCTGATCTTGTTTTCAACAAATTTTAAACCATTGTGCGATAAAAGGATGCAAACAAAACACGCCATTTTGTAAATTATTAAATTTAAAATTGCTGACGTATGTAATATCTGAAAATTCATGAGGTGAGAAATATTTTGCATAAAGGAATTTAAAATGTTTCGAAATAGAATGTTTTGTATGCTTCTTAAATTTACGCAGTACAGTTAATAATAGTATTAAAATAGATAATACTAAACAAATTCATGGGAGCATTTATAGTTACGTAAGGTAATTAAAGATGAGATTTGATGATTTTTAATCAGGAACAAAACCAAGTGCATAAATGAGCCAGTGAAAATGATGATGATGATGGTGATAATAATAATAATAATAATAATAATAATAATAATAATGTTGAGGCCAGCTTCGCATAATCATTGTACTTTGGTTTTTTATGTTTTATCGTCTGCTTGAAAAGAACTTAATTGTTGTTGTTTGTTTTGGAACGGTCGTCTATGGTGAGCTCCGTAAAAATTATTTTTGTTGTGAAATAAAACAAGTTTATTTTTATTAATTCGTCGAATTATATTTAAAATATCGTCATACAGTCCATTGATTTAAGACATCAACCAAATATATTTCTAGTATAACTGTTATTACGATTTGTGACGAAGGGTAAAAAAATATGCATAATTTCTTATTTCCACCTATAACATGAAAACGTAGCATGTATAAAGCAGCATTGTAAGCATTCCTAGAACACTAAGCCTAAGCGCTGACGCAAAAATGGCGGTTGCTGAAGGTGATTTTTTTAAATGTATGTACAGTCCCTTAACCTTTTCAGAGGCAAAGTAATTCGAAAATATCGAAACAACCCTCATAGCATGCATAGTCACAGTGACGTCACAATGACGTCGCTGTGAGCCACTTTGGTCACATCAAATCTGTGACCAAAATGCCACCACTCAGTGACGTCACATTGTGACTGAGATGTGACTTTTTAAAAAATCTTTAGAAAATTATAAAAAATTCTTCAAAACATGTCATTTACTTTAAAAAACATATTTCTGGCAATTTGAATATTATCGCTTTTGTCACAGTTTCGTCACAATGTCAATGTCAAAGTAGTCACAAATGACACATTTTTCACAAATTTGTCACATTGTGACCACTTTGTGAAGTGGTCAGAAACGAGCTCTAAAACGGCCCTAACGACTTCACATTTTAGTCACTGTGACTTTACATCGACGTCACGTGACGTCACATCGACGATCGATGGTCACAAAGTCACAATGTGACTTCACAACGACGTGACAGTGACGTCACCATGCATTACGGGAATTAATTGACACACCGCTTTTCAAGGCATTAAATATTGATACGGGTATTTTGTGGAAAATTTCATTGACTTGTTAAATCTTAGAAAAATACAGAGGAAAAAGTTTTAAAAATTATTGATGCCAAAATTCATGGGACCATACACACGCTGAAAAAAATACGGCAGCCTCCATTTTGATGTGAGCGCTTAGGAATTGTTTTCAAGTTGCAGTGCTAAAACTTAATTACTACAAGGTAGTACACAACAGGATTGCCGGTTTGGTTTCCATTTTTTTTTTAAACCCGAATTATCGTCAGAAATTAAAAATAGTATTTTTTTTCTTTATTTAACAGAAATTTCAATTTATTTAACGAGAAAAAATTTGTAATTACTTAAATTTTTGTAATTACTTTTTTAATTAATTAATTTTGAAATTACTTTAAAATTACTCGGAAATTTTAAAGATTTTTCTTTCAAAATTTCCGATATTTGTTTGAAATTTTGATTTAAAATTTAAGCCAAACAGACATGTGACAGACACATTTAGCAGACATGTGACTTCTAATTTGTGGATAAATTTGAATGTTATTTTTTTTACGTATAAAAAAAAAGAGATGATATGAAAATAGTTGTGCCTTATCTACAGTCATAAATAGTTGGAGAAATTAAGATATGTTACGTAGAATAGGTTAAGAAATTCAAACAGTGTACCCGATTTTCGAGCATTTGTGTGTGTTCATTAAAATTAAAAACAAAAAGAAAAAATGTATAGTGTGAAAATACCTGTTATTGACACCTAATCAATAACTTCTAATTGACATTTTAACAAAATCTAACTCAAAAAAGTATTTTCTAGTAACATTATTCAGAGTAATGCTATATAAATGCAACTTATATCTCTTAACCCTTTCCGGCACAATGGTCTCAACCCCCCCCCCTCCCCTTCGGGAACGTCTAATTTTAATTTCAAGTTTACAGTCTACACCTAGATTGGGTTAGAAAAATTTCATTTGTAATGAAGGCTTAGAACAATTTGTTTTTAATTTCTAAGAAGGTAATTTGTAAATTCTGGTATCAGTGATTAATTTCCCATTTTACAAACATTTTTTTTTTTGTGTGTGTGTGTGTGCGTGTGTGTTGGAAAAGGTTAACTGTTACAGGTCTACCACAAGCCACTATTGTTTAATTCTAAAGGCATCACCTACTCAAAACAAAAATCTTTAAAATACAGTTAAAACATGTAGAGAAATGAGGAGCAAACGTGAAAATCGAATTTTCTTAAAGAATTTTCTTTTTTTTTATTAAGTTAAAAATAAACAAGTCTGAAATTGCACATGAAGAATAGCAAATGAGGTGCGTTCGCACTATATGGAGGTTTTAAAAATGTTTAGATCTAATAGTATACAGTACTTTGAACGCAGTAAAGTATTCGAAATCTTTTGTGTGTTCCTGTGAATACTATCTGCTTTTTATTATACAGGAAGCAATTTATAGTAAACCTTAGCAACGTACAATTTCACAAAATATGAGATAGTTTAATATAATAAAACGCGCCCAAAACAATGTTTCCCCTATATCATTATTTAATAGAATACTTTTGCGTGGCCCAGTAAATTAATAACAAATATTCTTTGCACCATAAATTTCATAGAATACATATTTTAGTATATACTTCATAGATGCATATCAATTTCATTATGTTCGAAATAGTGTAACATCTTTAAAATGTACTTGAAATTATTTTTCCGAATTGAAATTTGTTTTTATATTATTATAAATGATTCCGTTCAGAAGTTTTTGCTCTGTTCATTACGGACAGACATACTGAACGTTGTCACCTCTAGATGGATTTATTAAATTGTCATATATTGGCGGAATTGAAAGGTCTTACTACCGCATCTTTTACCAGTAAAAATAATCGATATTATTGGTAATTATAAGTGAAGACAAGAATAGGTGAAGTCCTATGGAAGATATGCCAGATTTAAGATACATTTCCTCGGACACTACCAGACCGATTTTGAAGAAATTTGAAATTCCTTTTCACAGACTCATGATCAGGATTTATGGCACTTTTTTTCTGCGACTAAAACTTTTTATTTTAGAATATTGTCAATTTTTTCAGTATTTTTCTATTTAATTTTTTTCTTCTGAAAATATTTAAAGTTTTTCAGAACTGTCTGCCGTATATGATCTCACATTTATGATCTACCACCTAAATAAATATCAAAACTGTTCGATTACTTTATAAGATAATGAGATTTTTACAAAAAAAAATACGATTTTGCAGAAGAAACAAAAAAATGTAGGCACTTCTAACATATGTAAAGTTTTTGCACATCTGTATCAAACATACAGTGTCTCACATAAGTGATGGGACACTTGTGCTTTACAAAAGGAAACTAATCAAATAAATTAAAAAAACATGTACACATTTTTTGTGGGTGCGTTTCATACTTAAATTTAGTAAAGATTATTACATAACATTCATTTTGTCAAAATATTAATATATTAATTTAATAAAAATACAAATGTTTAGAACGGAGCAAAAAATAGCTCACATAAGTGATGGGACACCATTATATATGCAACAAGAATCGTCTGAAATAAGCAATAAAAATATTTTTTGGGGTTTTATTTTTACTTAAAAGCAATTGGCAATAATTTATAAAATCGTCTGCAGTATTTCTCTCCAGTTTGTTTTGGAATTTTTGTGTTTTTAGCTCTGTGTAGCCATGAATGCTAAACGAAAAGAAACTTCGCCTGAAATTCGAAAATTATTTATTAATTTGCATATTGAACATGGAAAATCTATTAGAAAACTGCTGAAACAGTTAACTTGAGTAGTTCAACAGTTTTCAATATCATTAAACGATATAAAAAGAATCATATGATTCAGGATAAAAGAAGACCTGGCCGACCATCAAAGCTATCCAATGGAATAAAGAGAATTATCGTTCGAAATATTAAAAAAAAATCCAAGAAATAGTGCTTCAAAAGTTGCTGCTGATTTACAAGCATTACATGGAATAATTGTTAATCCTGAGACTATTAGAAGGGTAATTCGATCTGCTGGATATCACGGTAGAGTAGCCAGGAAAAAATTCTTCGTAAGTGAAAAGAATAGAAAACTCAGACTAGCTTTCGCAAAATCCAACATAAATAAGAATTCTGATTACTGGAATAAAGTTATATTTGCTGATGTGAGTAAATTTAATATATTTGATTCTGATGGTAGAATCTTGGTGTGGAGAAAACCCAGGGAAGAATTTCGCAAACAGAACTTGGTACCAATAGTAAAACATGGTGGAGGAAGAGTTATGGTATAGGGGTGTATGTCGTCCGCTGGAGTTGGTAATCTTGTTTTTATTGACAGTATAATGGATCAGTACAAGTATATTGATATTTTAAAGCAAAATTTGAAATCTTCAGCACGAAAATTGAACCTTCATCACGATTTTAAATTCTACCAGGACAATGACCTCCAAGCACACTGCTCTGAACGTTAGACTCTGGCTGCTATATAACTGTCCTGAAATAATAAAAACACCACCACAATCTCCAGACTTAAATCCCATAGATAATATTTGGCAAGAATTGGAATCAAGAATTCGCAAACACACCATTTCTTCAAAACAACAACTAAAATCGGTGCTTCAAGAAGAATGGGGTAAAATCACTCCAGAAATCGCAAAAAAATTAGTCGAATCTATCCCAAAAAGATTAAATCATGTTTTAAAAGTAAAAGGAAATCCAACAAAATATTAAAACCTTTTAAAAAGTAAAATTTTTGGATAAATATTTGATGGAAAAGTAAGTGTCCCATCACTTATGTGAGCCATTTTTTCCTCCGTTCTGAACAATTGTATTTTTACTAAATGAATATTTTAATATTTTGACAAAATGTATGTTATGTAATAATTGTTACTAACTTTAAATATGAAACACACCCAAAAAAATTTTGCACATGTTTGTTTATTTATTTTATTGCAGTTTCTTTTTATAAAGCACAAGTGTCCCATCACTTTTGTGAGACACTGTATGAATTTATATATAACACTTCGATAACATTCAGTTTCATATAATAAAAAGATAATGTTTTAACCCTTTCAGAGGAATGCATTTCTACTCCCAAAGTGTTTAAATAATAATTCACGCCTCAATTTACGAACAGATTTATTTGAAAAGATTCAAAAGCTCTTTTTCACAATTATTATGAGCTCAAATTTATGCTAAAAAATTAATGGTACTACTTGGAAATTTGGTCATGAAAATTAACCGTTTCAGACTACAAACGACATTTTTGAATGGGTTAACCCTTATCGGTTATATGTCAATTGCTATGCGATTCCCAGATAGCATATCCTAAAAGAATTGTATTCGGTTAGCACAACTATTTTATAATGGAGGCTTTCAGATGAACATCGACATGTGTATATTTCAAAATTCATTTTTAAAATATAGTGGTGCGAATCGAATTAAAAAATAAAAATGAATATAAAATGTTAGAGTAATAATTATGGAAATGGGCGTGGCGTGGGAGTCGGTGTATTTCCTTGAATTTTTACGACAATTTTCAATGTTAAAAGAAAAAAACGCGCATACCTATGGACTCAGGAATGTTCAAAGTAAAACTAATGTAGCAAAAGCGTTCAAACTGCAAATTATGATTTAGAGGATTATTATAATAAATTGTGTTCATTTTTATAAATATAGCATGTACAAGTACATGTAGAAAAATTAAATTTTTTTTTAAAAACGGTCCAAAATTTTGCCAAGTTTTTTGCTTATAATTTGCAGAGTTCTTAATAAAAAACAATGTTCTTTTCAGAAAATATAACAATTAACATTGTACATCACACCCTGTAATCAAAATTTAAAAATATTAATATTTGTACGAAAAATGAGAAGGTTTACTAAATAAATTTTTACAGTGCATGCGTCAATTCTATGAAAATTTCATTTGCATATTGTGTTAGCTAAATGTATAGAGCAACTTTTATCAAAGTTTCAAAATCATAGCTTGAAAATTCTGCAAATTATTGTCGAAAGAATAAGATCAAAATCCGATATTCACAAAATGAAGCAAAAAGATTAGGAGCTGAATCCAAATATTGTAGTACGTGCAATATTGTGTAGACACTAATCAATGGAATATGGATACAGCCCCTCATCTTTTTGTTTCATTTTGAGAATATCGGATTTTTATCTTATTCTTTCGACGATAATTTGCAGAATTCTTAAACTACGATTTTAAAAACTTTAACAAAAGTTGCTCTATACATTTAGCTAACACAATATGCAAATTAAATTTTTATAGAATTGACGCATGCGCAGTAAAAATTTATTTAGTAAACCTGTTCATTTTCCGTACAAATATTAATTCTTTTTAATTTTGATTACAGGGTGTCATATACAATTTCGATTGCCATATATTTTGAAAAAAAACATTGTTTTTTATTAAGAACACTTCAAATTGTAAGCAAAAAACTCTGCAAAATTTTGGACCGTTTCAATAAAAATTTTAATTTCTCTACGAATTTGCATGCTATATTCATAAAACTGAACACAGTTCATTATAATAAACCTCTTAATCATAATATGTAGTTTGAATGCTTTTGCAACATTAGTTTTGGCAGGATTATCCAAAAGATCTTCACTCTTTTTTAATTTGTTGATGGTTCCCTAAGGGATATCGGGGGGAAATCTTCGCGAAAATATATAACCTACTATTTTGTTTATACACCTGGAATTTCAGAATAATTCCTTGACTATATTTCTAGATATTCAACAAAACGTCTAAAATCGCAGAGTGTCAAGATTTTTTTTGCTGTGACTGTATAATTAAATAGTAATTTTATGACCAGCTTTTTAACATCATACACATTCATCTATTTATTTTTTCTCTTTTGTGTACAATTTCATAAACGTTACTCCTTCTTTCATTAAAGTAATTTTAATTTCTTATAGTGAATTACATATTATAGATGTATTACGATTGGAAGGAATTTCTTCAAAATATTCATGCACACAGATAAGAGGGGAATAATTTATTTTCTGTATCAGGAAAACTTTTGTATTTCGTTTTGTTAAAGTAAAAATAAATTTTACTTTGTATCTGTGAAAATTGAAATCCGTCTGACATTTGCGAAATAGATACTGACATTTCAGACAAAATTAATTTCAGTCAGGCACAAAATTGGAAAATGTATTCTTTATTATATTATTGTTAGCTATAGGATAGCTATTGTTTTGTAATTTGATAAAAATGTCTGGTTACAAAAAATGTAGGTCTTGATGTAACTTTTGATTACGATATTATTAAAGTGTGAATAGCCGAACGTACGAATTAAAAAACGTCATTATCGGATAAATAAGTGCTTGACGGCGATGGAGAAGCATCGTTAAAAATTGGAACTCTGATATAGTATATATATGGGTCATTCCAAAAATAAAGGTCCCTTTTGAGAAATTTTTTTCATTTAAAATGAAATAAAAATATCATTGAGAGGGTTGTATACATATTCAAGAGTAGAAATTGAATATCAGCAGCACACTTTTTTAAAAATATTTTTCACTACACTTAGAAACACAGACACATTGGCTAAAAAATGTCTCCTGTGTTACCATATTTTAAATACCCTTCTTATTTTTTCTTATTAAAATTGAGAATTGCTTTTACAATAGTAACACTTTGATATAAATGCTCTTTTTCAGTGACATATGGTTTTTTGTTTATGTATATATTTTTTCATGCTATAGGCATATTATGTCCCCCGTGTTACCTTTTTTTGTATTCTCCCTGTAAAAACTTGATATAACTTGGTAAAAATTACTCTAATATAGTAAAATTATTGTAAAACGTATTTATACATATTAGCCAGTGCATATTATAAAACTGATTCATAAGAAAGTTTTTTTTCTTTTGTTCTGATAAAGGAAATGTCAGTAACACAGGGGACAATAAAGTAACAAAGGGGACATCCTAATTTAACATAAAAATATTAACAATCTTAAAAGTGTACTTATGTATTAATTAAAAGTGTATTTCTGATACAGATCAACAAATGCATTAAAAAACAGGGTATTCTGTTGCATTTTATTTTTAAACTTGGGTTTTTTGTCCCTTAACAACATATCAACCAATATCATGGTAACACAGGGGACTAGTAACACAAGAGACAAAATGAAATAAATTATCACCTATGTATTACTATTTTCATAGAAACAATGTAAAGTTAGATGGAATATTTTCTTTTAACTAAGATTTACAATTTAAATGCCAATAAATTAGAAAATTAATAATTAATCGAAATAAATCAATAGTAACACAGGGGACACACAAAAAACACACCCACCTTCAAAAATCACCTTTACTTAGATAATATTCTTCAAAATTTAACAAATGAGGAAAATGACTACCTAGGATGAATGCTAACTCTAAAAGTACATGAATGACTACTGTTAACAACATTTAGGTAGCAAGTTTTTATTTTAATAGAAAGAAAAAGGTGGCGGTAACACAGGGGACAAAAATTAAGGGACACATGAATTTTTCTTATAAAATGAAAAAAAATATTTACAAAAAATATTTAAAGTATATAGGGATAATATAAAGACTACAAAGACATAAAAAATATCCTGAAAGATAAATTAAACGATACATATAGTAAAAAAAATAGGCTTTAAGAAGCAAAAATTGGTCTTGGGACATGGCTTTTTACAGGACACAATTATTATGAAAGTTATTTGAATAACAATAAATGGAATTTATCGCAAATTTAAAAATTGCATTAAAGAAAAATATCTTTAAAATATGTTTTCCAATATTTAAATTTAATTTTGAAACAAAATTTTAGAAAATATAGCAATACAAAGTGTCGGGACACCAAAGGGTGCTTTATTTTTTGAATGACCCATATATATATGTAATTTATTTTATTTATTTAATCTATATTATTTTATTGTATTTTTTTTTATTAGAATGAAAAAAAATAGGTATTTACATTTATTTTTCAGCAACTCAATTAATGTGGGAACAGTTAGCCGGATTCGGATAATCTACTGTATTTTGTTTCCTTACGCTTTTTCTTTTTAGCTCACATGTTATGAAAGCCTGAAAGCTGAGTGCCCACAAGCTCTTTATATATCTATGAACCCAACGTGACAACTCTTGATAAAAAATATCCGATTTGCTTCGAATCTTAGACTTGGGTTCATTCTTATAAGGTGTTTCTCCGATTAGTTTTGGGGGTTCATTAGTTAAGGGAGGGGCTAATCGGGCGGATTAATACTATCGCTTAATTATATAAATAGGCTTTTATCCAGATTTATTCTATTTGCAATAATTGTTTATTCTGATGAGGCACTTCTCTGATTAAATTTGGTGCTATATTGATTAAATAAAAAGAGCGGGAATATGGAAAGTAATTCTCCTTTAATTTAGCTAAATAGGTTTTATGGTGGATTTCTTTATATTTTGACAGCCATTAATCTTTGAAATAAGTGTTTGAAATGCAGTTAGTATTCTGTAACTATGAGTACCTTTGAGTACCAATTAAGTACCTTTAAACTCGATGCCGTCGGTTGAACTAGGCACTTTTCGTTTTATCATTTTTTTTATAACTAAAAGAAACATTAAACCACAATTTCTTTAAAATACTTTTCGACATAAATAAAAGAGCGATATAAGTCGTTTTATGTAACGGAAAATGTTTTGTAATTCATTTAGTTAAGGGGGTCAGAAACAAAAAAAGTCTTCAAATTTTTGAAAGAAAATTAACATTATTAAAAGTTTTTTTACTTTTTTTCTGCTTAAAATGTTTAAATTGTGATTATTCTTAGTTAAAACAGAAAATATTAATTTTTATATGGCTTGCTACCAAAATCTAGCTTTCAAGCAATGGTTGTTGTGCAGACGACTTCTTTTGAAAATGTGTTTTTCTTCATGATGGGGCTTTTCATCATTTCTTCTATTTAAATTGTTATAACTCAAAAACCGTTTAAAATAAACGGTTTAAATTTGAAATATGTATTTTTCAATTGTTTTACTTTAAGTTTGATTCAGCAAATTAGAAAAAAAAAACATATTTACTTTTAAAAATATGATTAAAAAACAGTTACATAATTTAAAAAAAATTATATTTTTAATTTTTATTTAAATAAATATTTTTTAAATGGTGAATCGAAATTAAAGCTTACATATTCCAGTTTATTTACATGGAAAAAATTGAAATTCTACAAATCACATTCAAATTATAACGGTTTTAATTTATCTCATTTTGTTTAAAAAATTTTAAAATTTTAAATAAAAAAAATATGATACGTTCATCATGTGATTTTGTGTACTAATGATATGGTATCACAAAAAATTCAAATTTTTGACTGAATAAATAAAAATTATTTTGAAACATGTCTTGGACACCTTTAGCCCTTAAATGCATAGGATAGAACGCGTTCCAAAAAATGCGCAATTCAAAGAATCAGAATTCATACCAGAAAAATCTAAATAGTAAATTTTTCTTTATTTAATTACGAATGGTCTGTCATTAAGTAAAGTGAAAATTGCTCTTTTAAATTTCTGGTGAGAATATGGAATATGCGAATAAAACCCCCAATAAATCGGGAACACTTATGGTATCGAAAATGATACAATATGCATTTAAGGGTTAAAGTAAAAACAATTTTTTGTTTATATGTATGATAACTGAAATATTTCTGACATTTGCGAAATAAATACTGACATTTCAAATAAAATTAATTTCAGAGAATCATAAAATTGGGAAACGTATTTTTTGTGTTTTTATTGTTACCTATATAATAGCTATTGTTTTTGTTTGACGAAAATGTATAGCTACAAAATAATAAGCTTTGATCTAACTTTTGATACGATACTACGGAAAACAATATCCTAGAAAGAAACCGTTATTGTTAAGAAACCGTACTATTAAGAAACCGTTATTGTTAAAGATATTCTAGGAGACGATGAAAGCAATGTCGTAAATATTTAAAATTGTAACTTTTTTTTTTTTTTTTTTTTTTTTTTTTTTTTATTTATTATTATTATTATTATTAAAATGCGTATTATATACATTTATTTTTCAGAAACTCAATAAAGCGAAATGAAGGTTATCTACTGCTATTCATTTTTTTAATATTGAATTACGTTATTACGTTTTCTTTCTTTTTTCTTTTTTTAGCACTTTCCAACAAAGTTGAAAAGTGCTTATGCATTCGGTTTGTCTGGCCGTCTGTCGTCTGTCCGCGCTCTAACTCACGTAAATATACTCGGATTGCCATGAAATTTTAGGACGTTATTGACGTTTACCTTAGCACGAACCCTATTGAAAATGAAGTTTCTACCAAGATTAGTTTATCTACAGGGAGAGTCAAAAGTTTCCCTTTACATTACGGCCTATGGGGGAAAAAGCGTCTCAAGGGAATTTTGAAGATGTTATACCCTGTCAGACATATTAAAATTTATATGCTTTTAAATATGCATTAAAATATGCATTCTATAAAATATAGGGTGAGAATGTAGCTATTACTCATATATAGGGCCACACAAAAGAATTTCTTTAGATAATGGTAAAATGGGGACTTGTGTGTCATATTTTAAATATATTAAATTGTTTCATGCATAATAAAATTGATGTACGTCAATGAGGCTTAGTATGAATTATACAATACAGCCTTCTCTAATATAAAGTACATAGTATTTACAGGGACACACAAAAGATTTCAAATAGTGCATTCTTTCCGATGTACTGTATATGCATCCGATGATGGCTGATGGATGGATGAAATGCATTTTAATTATAGTATGCGCGTATAAGTTTCACTAAATTAATGCATATTATATAGTGTGTATAAATGCTAAAGTTAATATACAGGATAACCCAAAAGAGCTCGCCAACGTTACTGTATATGAGCATAAATTACTAAAAGGTGATTCTTAAATAATTTATGCATTTTTACGCTGAACTGCATTAAATATATTAAGAAATGCTTGTAGAATATAGATAAAATGATATACAGGGCCACGCAAAGAATTGGGTACGTGGAGCCTATGAATGATAATTTATGAGAAATTGATTTCAGTTGTTTTGAGAGTGTTTTAAGCATGTTTTAAGAGTGTTTTAAGTTGTTTTAAGAGAGTTTTAAAATAAATTTTAACTAAACATTGATGTGTAATAAAGGTACCAGACAAACTACAAAGCTGAACAAAGTATTCAAATATGTTTCCATATATTAGTATAAATTGCTGAAAGAGAAATTTCAAGCTACTAGCATCTTTTTGCTAAACTAAATTTCCCCGTTATATAGTATGTACATTAGCTGACAGATCAAATACAGGGCTGTTCAATAGTACTGGAATACATATTTGGCTTTATATCTTTATTTACCTAAATAACGAAGTTTTGTTGAAGATTTCTGGAAGCGTTGGAAAGTGCTTCATAATCTATGCTTAACGCATGATTTTTCTTACTTGGTTCTGTTTTCCAATTAGAAAAAAAAAAAAAAAATCCGAATGAGAGAATTAATAGTAATTAATTTTGTTAAATTATAAATATTTTTTTTATATGCGTGATAATTTAAATGCGTCTGACACATGTGAAATAAATGCTGAATTTCAGACAAAATTAAATTCAGGGAGGCATAGAATTAAGAAACGTGTTGTATATTTTATTTTTATTAGCTACAGAACTGCGATTATTCTTATTTTATAAAACAGTCTAATTACAAAAAATATTGGATCCATTAATCCATTATTATGGGAGATTCGTCAATTTACACTTAGATAGACACTCAATTGGCAACGATGGTCCCAGTAGCGGCTCGTCTGGGAGCGCTGTATCAGATTTTTCCTACCACTAAAATTTAACAGAATCTTTTATATTATTTATTCGACAAACTTGGTTGATTAATTAAAACTGAAATTACTGTACTATTTTTGCGGTGTGAAAAATTTGATGCAGCACCTCCCTTAGGAGCCGCTACTGGATGGTCTAATTTGCAAAGCATCCTTAAGATAGAAGATTCGCTTAAAATGCGTCATATATGATAATAGAGCATGGTGCATGTAAAATTCATTGTAGGTCCCCAAGTTTCCTATGAACTATACCTCTGGAATTGCCTATCAGCCGTTCAAGTTTCTAAATTATGAGCTCAACAAGAGTAGCGATGATTGGCTTGCGGGTATATCTAAACAAATAACCAGCACATCAGGCCTTGTTGTGGCGAATGTCTTAGTTGCCGAGTGTCTGCCGTAAATAAATAAATAAATAAAAGGTAAATTAGTTTCTACCGTGTGGTCATTATTTATCTTTAGTTGTCGAGAAAGTTTATTTTCCACGGTGTAAATTATGTATATACAATGTTGAAAATCTTCCGCAAAGTGTAGTCATTAAACTGTTTTTGTGAACAGAAACAGACACTTGTCCCTGATATGAAGCGTTCTGTTTAGTAAAAATAGAGATAATACGGTTATGTAACCGTTTGTTATTAAAGCAATTAAAAATTTGGAGTGTTGGTTCCAGATTTCTGAACCGTTTAAGCAATTTGGACGCTTTTTAAGGTACATTTTTAATAGCGAAAAAGAACTTGGTGAAAATTAAAAAAAAAACGATCGCCAATGTCAGTTTATTTTTAACTTTTTCAAAGGTGATGAGAAACTTTTTAAATTTAAGTAATCTGCAAATGCATAAATTAATTGAAAATACAAATTCATCTCCCCTCACAAATATATTGTGACCGTAAACTTATGTGCACTTTTGACCGGTCACAGAAAATTCATGACACAAGATGGAAATATGAAATCTTCCCTAAATAAAAGAAAAACTCCCCAAGTTGCATTTCTGTTCAGTGTAATGTGAGATAGAAGAAATTTTTAGAATTGTGTCATCTGACTAGTTGAATATATCATTAAAGCTGGTTTGCGTTTAATTTGATTTTATATCTTTTAATATATATATATGTATATGGGTGATTCTCAAAATAGGGGACAATTTCAAAAGTGAAATCTTAAAAAAAATACTGGTAGCAAAATTTCTGAAAAAAAATAGGTGTTGTTCATGTAGTATTAGGTATACTTTACATGTAGTCAGCAGAGCTAAATACTTAAAAATTAACTTAAAAAAAATAATTAGTATTTTTTGAGCCATGCTAATGACAAAACAAATTGCATGGAATAAACATATTAAGAAATTTTTATTTTCTTCCTGTTTAAATATTTTTTTTCTATATTTATTAGCCTTCCTTTTCAGAAAATGGTTTCCATTTTTACATATATACATATAAGGAGAATAAAAACATTACCAAAGAGCAAACTTTGTTTACATGAGCAACATTCTGACACTAACAATGTAAGAAGCTGTCTTAGTGATTTTCTGACAGATTTAATGCATATTTTAGGGATAATAAATGTAATACCTAAATTTATATGTAAAATTAAACTTTATAAAGGATACAATATAAGCAATGGTTACATTTATGCACATAGGAGCCTTTAGCATAGACAGAAAAACCATGCTAATGACACTGATATCTGTCCATGCTAATGACAAATTTTAATTTAAATAAGATTATGAGCCATAATATAATCATAATGCAATAGTCCTTTCTGGGGCTTTTTAAAACACAAAAGTCCTATGCAAATAAGTAAAACAAAAATTTTAATTATAAAATAAACATGAAAATTATTATCCATTCTAATGACATACAATTGATGTACGCCTCTAATATTCAACTTCTATTCTTAAAATACAATACATGCTTCTATTTTCAGGCTGGGATAAAATGGCTACTTGTTGCCAGTGAGAAACTTTATATTTTCAAACTATTGTCGTATGTGAAAATGAAATTTTGATTAATAACCAGCTGTTACAGTATGACCTTGTTTTGAAAATAGAATATGGAGGACAAACTTTAATTCTTTTTTTATATACTATAATTTTATTTTTAAAAAGAAATTTATTGGATAAATCCTCTCCTTGATTAATTTAAAGAAAGAATAACATTTGTTTTATATTATAAACATGATATTAACTCTTGAAAAAGCTAGTATATACAAAGTACAGCTGCTGTGGACATCCATGCTAATGACATTTTGAACATTCTGTTATTTTAAGGTTTTTTTTTTAACTAAAAAGTGAGTAATTCTTGAGTGCAAATAATGAATAATATTAAGACAAACATATCTAAATATAAAAACATGACAGAAAACCTCTCAATTTTTTTTGTATGCCGAAAGACATAAATTGTCTCCTATTTTGAGAATCACCCATATATGAAACATCTGACGTAATTACGTAGAATCATGTCGATCGAATTCAACATCGGGTCGCAATCATACCAAGTAGTAAGACAATTCAATCAGAAGCAATAATAGATGCACAGTCGTGTGGCACTGGATAGTAAAACCACAAATAATCCTTTGAGATATTTCCCACTTAACTCCTTAAATGTCTCATTAAATTACGGTTTTAAAACTCAGAGTGATTATTGCCACCCCTTTTTTGAAAAAGAAATATTTACCTTAGTAACAACTTTACCTTTTACCTTAGTAACTCTGAGAAGTAAAATGATGTCAGAATAAAATCAATTACACTATTTTATAAATCTGGTGAGAATCAAACGTTTCTCAATGAAAGTCGAGAGGATCACATCCCGCGAATATGACGGGAAGGAGAATTAAGGGATTAAGAAATCAGAAGCGTCGAATAATTTTTATCATGTTTATTTATACAGTAAAACCCCGATAATTCGGATTAATTGGGACCAGACCCAATCCGGATTATCGAAAATCCGGATTATCCGGAGACTTAGGAAAAAATGAAATAAAATTAAGCATACTTACACAAAATCACTTTTATGTTAAACTTACTAAATATTTACAGACAGAAAAATGTTTACTTTGTAATAAAAAAGTCGAAAAAATTTCAGAAAAATGTTTCTCAAGCTTGGAAAAAAAATGACCAAATCGATCCGGATTATCCGGAGATCCGGATTATCGGGGTCCGGATTTGCGGGGTTCTACTGTATTTCATTTCACATTCAAACAATTCCACCAACATCATCATAAGTAGCAGATATTAATAACTATAGAAACTTCACCAGAAAAATTCTTCTCACCAGCTCACATTCATTTTATTAGCACAAGAAAAAACATGGAATTATCGCTCCGAGACAATGAAACTAGATTTTATCAAACTCTGCGAAATAATGCAGGATTTTATGAGAAGACTTATGTTGCCAATTGCAAATTTAGAAATAGTGATTTCAACCATACAAAAACAAACCCAGTGACTTCAACGATACAAAAATTTGACCCCTTGAAAAAGAAAAAGCATTCTTTCAAACTGTCGCAAAGTTAAACTGTAATCCGCTCTTCTAGCATTACTTGTAGGGAATTGTGGGGTAATCGAATGATTTTCAGAACAGGAATACAAAGACAGTATGCGCCAAATAAAAAAAAAAAATAAATTTAAGTGATGAGGATTTTAGGAAAAGAAATGCTTTGAAAAATTAATGTATTTTAGAATAAAATAAAATAAAGAAAAGCGTTGATTACAGGTATAGAATTAGAAATAAATATCCTAAGATATTATAAAAAAAAAGGTAAAAGTTAAATACAGTCGACTCTCGTTAATTCGAACTCGTCGGGACCACAAGAAATGTTCGAATTATCCGAAATTCGAACTATGGAAAGTATAAAATGAGAACATGCTTAATATGGTATTATTACAAAGGAATTAATGTTATAGTGTTTTTTTATTTTATTATGTCTACTATCATCAGAATATGACTTAATATTAAATTAGAATGTATAAATACATAATTAAAATATTAGAAACAAGCAAATGGGAGAAAAATTTGAAGTGTCACTGATGGACAGATGGGGCACTTAGAAAGTAGATATCAAATGCATGGGATTATATATATACTCGTTCTGAACCATTTTCACACAAATCAAAGAAAGAAAGTTATTCAAATGGTCTGAAATCCGTGAAAAAGAAAGGAAGAATGAAAAATCGGAATTCTCGTTTGTTCGAATTAAACGATGTCAAGAGAAAATGAGTTCGAATTAATGAAAAAGTTTAACGTTATTCTGCCATTGAAAATTTCGGGACTTCATGTTAAGTACGAATTAAGTGAAGATTCGAATTATCCGATTTCGAATTAACGAGAGTCGACTGTATTAGAAGAATTTGTAAATAATTAACTTAGAATTGAAGTGATTTTTTTTATTATTATGTATATATATATTTATCTAGGGTTCATACACATCAAGGAATTTAGAAGATTTTAGCTGTTATAGTACCAGAAGTTTCGTAAAGTACTAATCTCTATACCTGAAGATCGAAAATTTTTTCATTAAGTATTACTTCACGAAAATTCAGATCAAAGGTGCTTGAAAGCATCTCCTTAAGGCGTACGATTTCTGATATTTAATACTTAATCCGTCTAATCTCAAAGGCATTCCCATGGCTGCCAACTTCTACGCCTAATTACAGTTAAATAAACATATTCGAATCAGAAATTTTACTTAATAATTGACAATATGTATTGTAATATATAATACTGAATATATCTGGCATACATTTTACAAAAAAAAAATTTGTGGTTCCAAACATGTTTAAATGATTTAAAAAGGCGTAGAAGTTGGCAGCTCTGTATTCCATTTTGATCATTATATACTGGAACAGCTCTCCTCGTGGCATTTTTTCTTATAGCCCAAGAACCGACCGCCCAAAACCCTAAGTCATCGAGCACAAGAAAAATCCCTTTATTTTAAGGAAAAGTAGTAATAGAGGAATCTAATGATCAATATCTGTCAGAAGTGAAGTGGTGCATGAACCAAAAATAAATACCACTAGTAGTTGATTCGTAGGCTTAACATTACATTTTCCTGCACCCAGTTTTCCATAATTTCATACTTTTGATTGTACGGCAAAGACAATGCTAAGCCTACGAGTGAACCACTAGTGCTATTCATTTTTGGCTTAAGCACCAATTCGCTTCCGCCAGACATGGATAATTAGATTCCTCTATTAGCACTCTTCCATAAAATAAAGGATTTTTTCTTGTGCTCGATGGCTTAGGGTTTTGTGTTCGGCTCTTGGACTATCAAGTTTTTTTTTTTACTTTTTTTAATTTTGTGACACATTTACCCTCTGAACAAAGATAATTAAAATTTTTCATGTTTAAAAAAGAATCAATTATATTCTTTAACAATCCAAAGAACTGTTTATGAATCGTTAACCCTTTCCGGCACGGGCAAAATCTGTAATAAAATGAGAAATTATCGACTGACACCTGAATTCATAAACGGATTTTTAGATATTTTGATATCCTTAATTAAAGCTTTTATTGTTTGTAATGTAAAAAAAAAAAATCATTAGCTAATTTGCTTATATTAGCATTTCTTTTATGTTATACTAAAAAATGTAAAAAATGTATAGTCTTTGAAAGAAGTCTTTTTTTTTTTTTTTATGGTTGGGGTTTTTCTTGGTGGCTTTTTCGCCTGGCTATGGCCTTTTGGATCTAATGGAATTTTTTTCTTTTTTTTTTTTTGTTATTATTATTTTTTTCTTTTTAACTTGCTATACTACATGTTTTATTGATGCACTTAATTATTTTTTACTTTTTTTCTTTATTTAATTATTAATAGATATTTTTTTTTAACTCTGTGGCCACCTGCCGCATTTAAACATCTTTTCTTTAACAGCTCCCTAACGCCTCAGCAACCCAACTTACCTCTAAGCTGGATGTTAAGTTGCCACGCAACTAGGTAATCCAAGAAGATGATCACATTGTTCCATTGATCCAGCTTTTATTGTAAAAGCAAAATTTTAGTAAAATATTACTGGCGCCGTTTGCAAGTTTGGAATTAAAATTAAGTATCCCAGACTGGGCACAGTGTGCCGAAAAGGGTTAAAGTGATAAAAATATTATAAAAAAAAACTTTTTTCAAAAATTTCAGTATATTCTAAATAAATATTCCCTTTTTTTATAAAAATATAAAAGTTTAGTCTGCACTGTAATTACATAAGATTTAATGAGGTTATATTTAAATGATAAATCTAAAAAAAAAAAAAAAAAAAAAAAAGAAGAAGAAGAAGATGAGGTCAAGGACATTATTAAAAAAAATGCATTTGCAATGCTTTTAAAAAAGTGCTACAAAAAATCTTTTCTTAACAATATATTAATTTATTATTTTTAAGAATGGTGCATTAAAAGATTCTATTAATTTCAGTATAAAAGAAAACAACATTTAAAAAATAAAATTATAAAAAATATATTAATACTCATTTTTTCTCATTCAAAATTTTTTCCCTATTGTTATTAAAACAAAATTACAGTTAAAATCATCTCAATTTATTTTATTTTTGATAAAATAATGTTGACATTTATTAAAGACTTAAAGATATTAAATCTTTAAGACTTTGAAAGTCTTTAATAGTTATATTTTAAAAAATAACTCACAAGTTTTTTTTTTTTTTTTTTTTTTGTGAGCCACAAAAATTTATAAAATGCGGCTTGAAAATATATGCAATACACATTTCCCGTGCCAGTATTTACGAATAGTATTCATCGCCTAAATTAATGTCACAAATTCAGCGATAAAACAGGTCGAAAGTTATTATTCGGAATTAAGGAATCTAAAATTTCAGAATTCCTGTTCGCATTTCAGCATAGTCATAATTTCACGAAAGTATAAACACATAACAAACTACTTAATTCTTATGCTGTATTAAATTACAAAATTTTGTGATGAATATTGACTAAAGAAATTATTTCAGATCGAAGTGCTTAAAAAAGGGATTCATAGTATGTCTATGAATTTTCCTTTTACGTTCTAGTATGACAATTTACTCTTATCTGTTTTATGAACATTTTCCCCAATCAGATTTTATACCCTTTAAGGGGGCTCAGAGGTTGAAAACTTTTCAAAAATCGCTTTTTTATGATCTAGTTTGATTATTCAATTAATTCTTAACTCAATGCAAAAAACCGCATAAAAATATTAGCATTTTTAATGGAGTTATAAGCATTTATGCATCAATACTTACATAGCCGCATCCATATAATTTCAACTTTAAGTCATGTTTTCTCAAAACTTGATTTTTGACGACTAACACCCAGATTAAAAAAAAACTATTTGATGGAATGGCTTAAATTTTTTTTGCATGCATATAACATCATAATTTAGATTGTGAATTAAGGATATAACTATCATTTAATAAAAACAGTATTAAAAAATCTCTCAAAGTTGAAAATTTAAAAAAACCCTAAAAAATACAATTTTTTTTCCATTAAAAATACTCAAAATATTAAACTATCTATAATATATTAATTCATAATCTAGATAATGATGTTATATGCATGCAAGAAAAAAAAAAAAAAAAAAAAAAAAAAAAAAAAATTAAGCCATTCCATCAAATGTTTTTTTTTAAATCTTGGTGTTAGTCATCAAAAATCAAGTTTTGAGAAAACGCGACTTAAAGTTGAAATTATATGGATGCGGCTATGAAAGTGTTGATACACAAATGCTTATAACTCCGTTAAAAATGCTAATATTTTTATGCGTTTTTTTGCATTGAGTTAAGAATTATATGAATAATCAAATTAAATCATTAAAAAAAAATCTATTTTTTGAAAAGTTTTCAACCCCTGAGCCCCCTTAAAAAACTAACATGTTTCGCACTTAAAAAATATTGACAAGCGCTAAAACATACTACTTTATCATATACTTGAAGTGATATCCACGCAGCAGTTTTACTGTAAGCTCTTCATATTAACTGTTTGACATTTTTTTTTCTCTTTTCGAGGAGCAAAGTCCGTCGAAATAAAACTTTTAACATGTGACGAAGGATCAAAAATATTTTCTGCGCATGAGATGAAAAAATAGGTTATCAATCATTAAAAAATGTGAAAAAAAATCAGATTTTTTTAAACGCTCATTAGTTATGTTTTAAATGAATGTAAGATTTTGTTAGTAAACAACATTCTTACATAAGGCTTAATGAGGCTGATAAAGTAATACATCATGAATATCACGTAATTAAAGTTAGAAAGAAAAGATTTATTATAGTCATTTTAAAGGTTTTCAATCATTAAACAAAAATAACATCGCACACTGTAAAAAAAATGTTTTATAAGCTAGCTACCGTATTTACTCGTGTATAGCGCGCACGCGTCTAAAAAGAGCACCCCTACTTTACAAGTAAAAATGGCCATTTCTTAAAATCTCGTATATAAGGCGCACCGTAAATTTGATACGCTAATGAGGAATGACCAAATGAATTTCAGTAAAAAAAGGTCAAAACAAACATTACACCAGACCAGAAAACAAGACGAAAATGCATTTTTAGACTTCGGGTTGTAAGAGAGTGACGGGAAACAGGAATGAGTGACGGTAAAGAGAGTTGCTAATTATCGTTTAGATAATGTCATTAGCTCTGTTGTATAAAAAACTGCAAGTAATGAAATAAATATGCAGTAATAGTTCAATTAAGTAACATTTTCCGAGTTTTAACATCTTCTTTGAATAATTTCTCGTTTCAAGCGCATATCGTTCGACTGCATCCAACCGTAAAAAATTATTCCGTGTATAAGGCGCACCTAGGAGTTTGACCTTAATTTTTTGGAAAAAAACTGCGCCTTTTACTCGAGTAAATACGGTATATACAGGGTTGGTCAAAATGTCATGTCAAAACGGCACATGCGGGTTTGTCAGGTCACGGGGAACTGGAATTATATAGGAACAACTAATGTTCGGGAACATGATCATGGTAGTGCAACAGCATCCTAACCATGAGGTTAAAAAAAAATAATAATAATAATAATAAAATAATAATAATAATAAAAACTAACAAACAGTGCATAAAGACCTTTATTAACCACATACAGATCAATATTTTCTAAAAAAATTTTTAATAATGACTACTTTTTTCATGTCTTTTACAGATTATTTAATCTTTAAATCACTGGTTGTTCAAAACAGAAATTTTAGCCTAATCAAATCAGAAAGATGCTCAGATTAAATAATACAAATATTATAATAAAAAATTACTGTTGAAAATAATAAACCATGATTGGAATATGAATTCCCGTACATGGTACGGGTAAATTATGATTAGCGGAAAGACATCGCCCGTAAGACGTATGAGCAAACCGGGATGCACTTAAAGACTTAAAGATTTAATTTATATGTTTGAAAAAACCACTCACAAGTTCTTTTCTGAGAACCGCTAAAATTTATAAAATGAGGCTTGGTAATACTCGAAATAGTCATTTTCTGTACCAGTATTTTTGAATAGTAACCTAGAAGTAGAATTCATCACCTATGTTGATGTTAGAAATACAGCAATCAAACAGGATGAAAATTAAATTATTATTCAGAAGTAAGGCCTCTAAAATAAGGAAATTCCCGTGGTAAATTTTCATTTTTCAGCATAGTCATAATTTCACGAACGTATAAACACATAACAAACTATATAATTATTATGCTGAATTAAATTACAAAATTTTATGTTGAATATTGACTAAAGGGATTATTTCAGATCGAAGTGCTTAAAAAAGAGATTCATAATACGTCTGCAAATCTTTTACGTTTTAATATGACAATTTACTGATATCTGTTTAATAAATATTTTCCTCAATGAGATTTTATACCCTTTAAAAATCTAACATATCTTGCGCTTAAAAAAAATACTGACAAGCGCTAAAACATACTATTTCATCATATGCTTGAAGTGCTGTCCACGCAGCAGTTTTACTATAAGCTCTTCATGTTAACTTTTTGACAGATTTTTCTTTTCGAGGGGCAAACTCCGTCGAAATATAACTTTTAATATGTGACAAAGGATCAATAATATTTTTTGTGCATGAGATGAAAAAATAGGCTATCAATCATTAAAAAATATGAAAAAATTTCAAAATTTTTTACGCGCAGATTATTAATGTTCTGAATAGATGTAAGTTTTTGTTAGTAAACAGCACTCTTACACAAGGTTTAATGAGGATGATAAAGTAAAACATCATGATTATCATATTGATAATAAAATATCATATTGCCTTTATAGCGCGGCGCTATCATACAAGAATATGCATATAAAAAATAGTGGCCTTTTATATTAATATTAATTGATTATTATTAATTAATTAGATAATAGATGAATTAATAATTGGTAAGATGAATCGGTACTACTCTGTTATCCCGTTAACCAATTTCGCCAAACTATACAAATCGCTAAACTGATAGCCAAATTATACATACTGACATAATTTTTATTTTAAATAACGAAAAAACAAATAATTAGTAGAATATTGATAAAAATACAAATAAAAAGTTGAAATAAAAATCACTTAATGACATTTTAAACACGTGAATCGTATTTAATGTCATTGAATGTGACATTCACAATAATCGATTATTGTCATTTAATCTTATAGATTGGCGATAATTTTTTGGTAGACGGGATAACCTAGTAGTACCGATAAATCTTATCTTTATGCATCTTTATCTTCGGAATTTTCGTTCAAACACATCATCCATTAATTCCTTCTAACATTGTTTGGACGGGTCTTGTAATCCTTTTATATTATTGCTAAATTATTAATAAATGACACAATCTGGAAATGATAAATAATTGATAAATGTAACTTTAATTAATGAACGGATCCCACTGTACTTGTTGAAGATAAAACTTATATTAAAAACAATACTTCATGTTGATTATTACAATGCTGCGCCGAGCAGCTCCGAAAAAAGACTACAGTCTATTACAAAATCAAAAACCAAACAGAAGAAAAAAAGTCAACACTTACAAAGCAAAAAAAGAGTTCTCTTTAAGTTCTTTTCCTTTTTTCATTTATTTGATTTTAGTCACGTGACTTTGAAGTTGCAACACGTGGATTCGGAGTGATTGTTCTTGATAAAATCAAAACAATCTATTTTCAGTTTGATTTCGAAATCGTTGAAAATTTTTTTATTTAAAGTAATAATCATTTCTTTTGATGACACACAAAATGTTTATATCGAAAATAAATCAATGTCAGTTTTTAGGTAGATTGTTTAGTTTATCTGAAAAGTGATTATTATCTTCTTTCAATGCCGACCCAGTGGCGTGGTTGGTAGCGGCAGCTGTTGCCACACTGCGGGTCCCCGGTTCGAATCCGGGTTCGGGCATGGATGGTGTGTTGTTCCTTTGAAGTGTATTAAATATATGTAATGGATTTCTGTAATAAAAAGTGTTCTGTATTGTCTCTGTTTCTGTGTATTATGGATAAATCGAGGCGACAGCCATGGTAGCTATAGGCCTCAAAGCACTGTCAATTCAAATTCAAATTCAAATCTTTCAACATATCACGTAATTGTAGTTAGAAAGAGAAGATTTATTATAGTCATTATAAAGGTTTTCAATCATTAAACAAAAGTAACATCGCGCACTATAAAAAAGACAGATTTTTATAAGCCAGATATACAGGGTAGTGCAAAATGTTATATCCAAACAGCACTTGCGGGTTTGTTAGGACACGAGGAACAGGAATTATATAGAAAAAACTAAGGCTCTGAAACATGATCAGGGCAGTGCAACAGAGTCCTGACCATTACGCAAACAAAAACTAACAAATAGTGTAAAAAGACCTTTATTAACCCCTTAGGGACAAGCGACACGTATACGTGCCGCAAAAAGGCTTAAGAATCCTCGTTTATTCCCACCGGTAAAATTATACTGTAAAACTTGCCTTATTCAATCACAGCATTTTCTCGATTGGAAGGAATAAATTTCTGTTTTTTAAGACTGGTGACAAAACATTAAAAATTTCTTAAAAGGCTCCCGTCGAGAAGGAGTTAATTACTTAACTGATATATATTTTTCTAAAAATAATTTCAAATAATTCTTATTTTTTCATGTCTTATACAGAATATTTAATCTTTGAATCACCGGTTTTTTAAAACAAAAATTTTTGCCTAACTGAATCGGAAAGATGCTCAGATTAAATAATGCATATATTACAGTAAAGAATCACTGGTGGGAATAATATACCGTGATTGGAATATGAATTTCCGTACGTGGTACGGGCAAATCATGATTATTAAAATCACATCGCTCATAGGACATAAGGGAAGCTGTTAAAGACTTAAAAATTTAATTTATATGTTTGAAAAATGAACTCACGAGTTTTATTTTGAGAACCACTAAAATTTATAAAATGCGGCTTGGTAATATTCGAAACGCTCAATTTCTCTACCAGTACTTCGAATAGTATTCATAATTTATATTAATGTCAGAAATTCAGCAATAAAACAAGATGGAAATTAAATTATTATGGGAAATAAGGGCTCTAAAATATAGAAATTCATGTGATAAATTTTCACCTTTCAGCATAGTCATAATTTCACGAACGTATAAACACATAACAAACTACTTAATTCTTATTTTGAATTAAATTACAAAATTTTATGTTGAATATTGACTAAAAAAAATTATTTCAGATCTAAATGCTTAAAACACGGATTCATAATATACCTGTAAATCTTCCTATCACGTTCTAATATAACAATTTATTAATATCACTTAAAAAAATTCTTTAAATCAGATTTTATACCCTTTAAAAATCTGTCAAAAAATACTGACAAGCGCTAAAATATACTACTTCATCATGTTCTTGAAGTGGTGTCCACGCAACAGTTTTACTATAAGCTCTTCATACCCTAATAGCATGCATGGTCACTGTGAGTCACTTTGGTCACATCACATCTATGACCAAATTGCCACTACTCAGTGATGTCACATTGTGACTGAGTTGTGACTTTCTTAAAAATCTTTAGAAATTTATAAATTTCCTTCAAAACACGTTATTTACTTTAAAAGACATATTTCTGGCAATTTAAATATCGTAGCTTTTGTCACAGTTTCATCACAATGTTAATGTCAAATTAGTCACAAATGACACATTTTTCACAAATTTGTCACATTGTGGCCACTTTGTGAAACGTCACAAAAAAGCTCTAAAACGGCCATAATGACTTCACATTTTAGTCACTGTGACTTCACATCGACGTCACGTGACGTCACATCGACAATCGATGGCCACAAAATCACAATGTGGCTTCACAACGACGTTGCAGTGACGTCACCCTACTTTACGAGTATTAACTTTTTGACAAATATTTTTTTTCGAGGAGCAAAGTCCGTCGAAATAAAACTTTTAATATGTGACGAAGAATCAATAATATTTTTTTACGCATGAGATGAAAAAATGAGTTATCAATCATTAAAAAATGTGGAAAAAAAATCAGAATTTTTTACACGCACATTATTATTGTTCTGAAGGGGTGTAAGATTTTGTTAGTAAACAGCATTTTTGCATAAGGCTTAATGAGGCTAATAAAGTAATATATCATGATTATGACGTAATTGTAGTTAGGAAGAGAAGATTTATTGTAGTCATTATGAAAGTTTTCAATCATTAAAACAAAAGTAACATCGCACATTGTAAAAAAGACAGATGTTTCATAATCTTAATATTTACAGGGGGGTTCAAAATGCAATGTACAAACGACACGTGTGGGTTTGTCAGGTTATGAGGTACGAGAATTACATATGAGTAACTGAGGGTAGGAAACGTGATCGTGACCGTTAGTCAAAGAAAAGCTAACAGACAGTGTAAAAAAACTTTGCTTTACAAAAGCAAAAAAAAAACTTTTTTACATACACTAACACCACGTAACCGTTAACATCTCGGCAGAGAATGTTGGTAACAGAGTGCGTACGCTTCAAAGATCTTTTACCAGAAATTTTCTAAAGTAATATTTGCCTTATTTAATTATGAAGTTGAGGTATAGCGACCAGTACTTTACGAAATTTCTGGTGCTAAAACACTTAAAATCCCCTGAATTTCTCATGCTTATGAACCCTGGGTAACATGTTGATAAGTTCTTATATCCGGCTTGAACGCATCGACATTATTTCGTGCACCATTTTTTTTAAAAGATATGTTGCCCACATTGTTAGCGGATGTTCCAGCAAATGATATTCCTCAACATGTGGTTCCAGCATGCACATTTCAGACAGAATGTACATCAGATTTTTGACTTGACTTATCCACGCTGCTGGGTAGTTAAAAAGGGCCCCGTACCGGGGTCACTGCAATCCGTGGTCCTAACCCCCCCCCCCTGGATTTCTACCTCTGTAGATATCTTAAGTCTTTGGTGTACGAGACACTCGTTTCACTGAACTTCTGGCATAGATCGCTGAAGCACCGGTATGTGCCTAAGATAATCTTGGCTAATTGGAGCGTATTCGTGATTCTATGCAGCGCCGATGTGAAGCACATATTACTACTAATAGGGACATTTTGAGCACTTGTTATGGGTTGTAACATTTTTCATTGATATTTTGTACATCGATTAAGTTTTTTTTTGTAAAATAAAGGTCTTTATACGCAATTTGTTATTTTTTCTTTGCGTCACATTCCTGATGGAATTCTACCTTCACTATCGCGTTTCCGACATTCTTGCTCCACATGAACTGACGCATCCACACGTACTGTTTGGATATGATCTTTTGAGCCATTCTGTGTAATATGACCATTAACAAAAATATACAATACGCTCTTCCGAATTGCTTGCAATTTCGAAGAAAGTTCTTTATCTTTATCTCAGAAAAACAATGGAATGGAACGTTATTAAACTTTGATGTCAGGTTTCTGATGTTATTCAGCGCGTAACTAAATAAGATTACCGTAAATTAATTTTATTTATTGTATTTTGTTTTATTTGTTGTTTTATTTATTTGTTATATTTATTGTATTTTGTATGTTTTATTGTATTTTGTATGTTTTATTGTATTTTGTATGTTTTATTTATTGTATTTTGCATGTTTATTATTTTCAACATGAGAGTTAGAAAACTACCCTTTTCATTTCTTGGGGATTGGAACGAGCTATTGTTTTCATACCTCTATTGTCTGAAAAGCTTCATTGTATAAATAAACGAAATGCCAACATTCCTTTTAGGCTGAGGGACGGTAGCACGGACAGTCGCCTTATCAAGTTCACGGCAAAAATCCTATGATTAGTTAAAACTCTATTCTCATATTAAAACGCAGTCAATCTGCCAAGTCACATCGCGATTGAAAACATCCGAAAACCCAATTTTAGCGATGGACTCGTACGTTTACCATTGTTTTTTTTTTTCATTTCCCTGTCCTACATGTTTTTATACTTTTTCGTGTAGGAAAATACAATGGAAAACCTACGAGTCAACAGCTGAAGACGTCACACATAAATAAGAAATAACAACTAGATAACGGATCTCTTTGTTCTCTTCGGAAATACTTGAAGCTGGAATGGCTCAGATTTGGCGAGAGTTTTTCCTGCCAAAAGGGTGCCTTTTTTGGCGATTATACCTTCTTGGCAATTTTCTGCATTCATTCTCATAATAAAAGAACGCAACGCAGACGAAATAGATCTTGGTGGCTGGTGGGATCAGCAGGAGAAACCGGTTTGGCGCGCATTCGAGCCCACCATCACGTGCTGGTGGGGAGGTAATGTTGGATTCAAAAAAGGTTGCCATTTCTTAGTCCAGTTATTAGACGTCAATGACGTTACACTACTGACTGAAAAAAACCCAGATGATAATGTATAGTCTATGTGGCCGTTCTTTTCAAATATCTCGCTCAAATTTTAATATTTTGACTTGATTTTTTTTTGCATAGGATAGCTGAGGACGATTCACCATCGGGCTAGTTTTTACTTTTTCGATTTTGGTTTCAGATTAAAAAAAAATACTTTAATTTTCAGAACCGGTTTGGACCGGTTATGAAACTGAAACTATCCTAATATAAAAAGAATATAACCAAAATAGAAAAAGTAAAAACTAGCCCGGTTGTGGATTGTCCTCAGCTATCCCACGAAAAAAAATCATGTCAAAATATTTAAATTTAAGCGATTTATTTGAAAAGAACGCCTCCCTCGACTTTACATTATCATACAGGTCTTTTTCACTCAGTAGTGCGGGCTCTTAACCCCTTAACTTGTTAATTCTTTTCCGTTCAATAAATTGAAAATAGCGGATTCACAGCACTATTATTTAAATAAAATATTCGTAAAGTTTAGTCTAAACATTTCCGCCTTTCAAAAGTATACAAATTTTCTTAAAAATAATAGTGGTGTCAAAAAGCTTTAAGCGATGCAATAAGCAAATTCGTCTTGCCCGAACTAGTTAAGAGGTTAAATCGGATTTTCAGGGTGTTTTCCACAAAGATGTAACATGCACCATATCTGTTTTAATATAAGAATCAAGCTTTAAATAATTCTGGAATTTCAATCGTGAATTCGATGAAATAATTGTCTGTGTTGCAGTTCCAGTCTACTTGTATGTGAGAATTTGGGCTATAATGAGAATAGATAAAAGTGAACAAAAGTTCCTTGGTAATCTTTATTAAATGGCCGAGTGAGAAAACGAAGTAGAGAAATTTGGCGATGTATCGCGAAGTTGGTGACAAACTTGACGACATTTGGCGACAGAACCGAGCCCCACCCCATGCGGTATCTACTCAGATTTTCATTGGTCCTTTTCCAAATCCTTAGTTTTTTTATATACAGGGAGAACATAAAGTCTCCGACCATTTTGTAGAAATAATTTATTTATGAATTTTATATTTCAATAGTATTACACAGCATATTAGTACTTTTCAACGTGATGTCCATCAAGTTCGAAACAAGTTTCCCACCAGTTCAATGTAGCTCGAAACACTTTTTCCAACATTCCCACGGTGATCATTTCGGATGCTTGGCTTATGCGTTGTTTTAGGACTGTTACATTTTAACCTTAGTCTGTACGACCTGTACGTTTCTCATCGAGTACAGATCCGGTGCACAAAAAATTTCTCACCATATTTTTCGGATATTTCCTCGTGTTGGAGCCTCTCTCCAAATTTTCTACGAAACCTCTCCCCGACTTTCTCGAAAGTCTGACCACGCAAACGTACCGCTACAGCCTCAATTGGTTCTTCTGTTGTTAGCATATCCTCGGAGTATCATTCACTTGTAATATAAAATCCATGCATCAATTATTTCTGCAAAATTAGCTGGGACTTTATGTTCACTGTATAAGGATTTATTGGTAAATGAATCATACAAATTGAGATGTTTACATGGTAGACCAGATGCTATTGCTAATTGATTCGTGTGATATTTTTAACAATAAGTATGATTGCATTAAAAAAGAATTTGTAAATACCCATCGTTTGAAGAATTCCATCGCATACCGTATATTATATTGAGCTGCCTACATGGCAGACCAATTGCTATTGCAAGTAAGGTTATGTAACCGAAATAAGATTTATCAATTGAACCTAAATAAGGTTTATCAATTCCATAAATATCCAATTATATTTAGGGCAGTGAGATCTTGGACAGACGGAGACGGTCAGACGGAGAGTCGGCAAGATGGACAGATAAATCGAATACATAAACACTTTTCAACTTAATTGGAAGGTGTTAAAAAAAGCATCTTGATAAGTATTTTTTGTTTTCAAATCACAAATATTTTAGAAATAAGGCATTATGAACAGAAGGACTGGTCGAAGAAGGTTTAATAAATATTTACTAAAATTCGAATCTTCTGCTTTTCAATTTTCCTTGAAAAGTGGCACGAACTTTCCAGGCAGCGCAATACATTAATTTTTAAGCAGAATGATATTAGAAGGAATTGCGAAGAAATTTTACTAAAAAAATTAATTTCAGTTAGATATGTTTAACCTTGAAATGTAGGATTTTTTATTTTGTTTCGAAAACTTTATAGACTATACTCAGAATGGTTTATTAGACAGAGTCATGTAAAAAGTTAGAGATACATTTGTCGTATAATACGTCAACATTTTCTTATGTTGCACGTCTGCAATGCAAGTAAAAACTACTTTCATAATTAAAATATGACAAATTAGTAAATATTTCAATAAATGTAAATCTGAATATCATATATTATATAATTTTTTTAGTTGTCAATCTTTACCCTTAAATTCATGAATTATTCTTATACAATTATGTTCCTTATTCTTCTGTTAAGGAAAAGATACCAGAAATTTTATGTTAGATGTTTACTTTGTTAAATACTATATGTTGCAGCTTTCACAAGATTAATATTTCTATATAAATAAAGTGGTTACTAAGAGTTAAACAAAAATAATGTGGGTATGTATCAATATGCAATTAAGGGTTAAGTGAAATTAAAAACATGCATCCGCAATGCTTCTGTCTTTTTCATTCTAATACGATAAATGTACAGAAATTTCGTTAAAAAAGAGTTTCTTTTATAATATTTTCTACACTTTAAAAATCCAAAATATATCACATATAAAAAATAACGGTAAGTGCTAAAACATGCCACTTCATCATAAACTTAAAAATCTCCCCACCCAAAGAAATATTCATAATCCCTTGTAATTGACTTTTAGACAGATTTTATTTCTTTTAACTATGATTATTAAAACTTCTCATGTTAAAAAAAAAAAATCTTAGTTTTTTTTTATTATTCATGCAAAAAATTGATTACTAATAAAATAAATAAAGAAAGAAAGAAATAAAATAAAGATTCTCTTTTTGTTTCGAAAAATTTCGGAGACTCTTTTAATGTATATTCATCGTTTTCTTTTAATTTATCTTTTCTCTTTGTTTTTCTCTGATATTCTTCTCGCCCTTTTTTAACATTTTCTAATTTAGTAGAAATGTGTTTATGAATTATGTTTATCCCGCCGCATGTGTGTCTGTCCACGCTCTAACTCGCTTAAATATACTCGGATTTTCTAGAAACTAATAAATGTTGATGATGTTTACTATGCATGTTTGTTTTTAAATAAAAAATAGATAGCATTAGTAGTAAATTTACAGGGGCACTCAAAAGAGTTTCGTTACATTATTTTCAATGGGGGAAAAGTCGTTTGGAGTGTATTTTAACTGCTTCCCTGATTTGTACATACGTCATATGGGCAACGTGTTTTTGCCGATTTCGAACATCTTCTGTAGTATAAGCTTTTAATAAAATGTTTTCTGTCTCAATAATTGTGTTGCTGTTTCTACTCTTTTTCCGTGCTTCTTTTAACCAGTGTTTCAGTGGGCTATATTTTTTAATTAAGATTTTTTTTAAATTGGCACCAGTTTTTAGAAAATTATAAAATTTTTCTCATTTTCGCGTTACTTAAGGGTGTTCTTAAGTCAAAAAGGGCAACTTTGTGACACATGCTTTCATTTGTTTTTGTTCGGAAATACATGAAAATAGCAGGTGTTATTATTCAGAAACTGTCTAATTGCACTCAATTTTCTGTTTTTCTAAAAACACAATAGATTTTTCATAACAAGCCTTCAAAGTTGACACTTTTGAGTACATTTCCCGACGAAAGCAGAAAAACCGGTTGAAAAGCAAGAGAAAAACAGGTGATCATTTGCTCGAAATAGCTTAAAACTAGATAGGTAATTTAATTATCATAAAATGGAAAAGTAAGTTCGATTCGAAATCGCTTCCATAGTCAGGCATTCCAATTTTATATATTTCCATTAAAAAATGAATTTGTAAATGTGTCAAAACCTTTTGCGCTTGTTGAGCGGATCAGTTGAGAACATCCTTAATGTGTTATTTATTAAGAGAAATTTTCTCATTTTCAAAAAGTGGTGCCACTCAAGAAATCTTAATATTAAAAAGTAGCCCACTGGCAACATTGCTTTGTACGATAGCTCGCAGCTACGGCATTTTCGAAACTGCATTGCTACGTCATTCCGAGTCGTCTTTGTGCTCCATACGCCTCCTGCAAGTTTGTCGGTCTGCTAGTGAAATGCTGTGTATATAAATATTTCTATTAGATCCTGTGAGAATTTACTAATCTTGCTTGATAAAAATTCCATTGATGAGATTAAGATTCATGAAATATCAATAATCTTATTACAATCTAATGTGAAAAATTACTAATATCCACCTAAAAAGAGTTCATTTGACAGATGCAAATTTATAATTGTACTTTTACTACACTCTACTTGTAACGGACGGTTGCCCGTACTGGGGATTATTTGTGACGGTCGTGGGGGTATGCTGGTTGAATGCAGACATAACTCGAGATATATAAGTTAAAACCACAGTTTATTTAAACTGCTAGGGCTCAGGGGAAGTGGAGCGTTAGTTCGTCAATTTCGATAACTAGTCACAATACTAAAAGATTAAACTCATAAATATACTCACAGTTCCGGCACTAGACTCAGTCGGGGCACTACCAACCAACTTGTCACTTAGACTTCAGCTAAACTGCTAGATAAAATCTTTATTAGGCAGCCCGTGGCTGCAAAACACTCTTTTACTAAAATACTCAACGTAACTAAACTATCTCTTATCAACGGCAATCTCCTTGAATAGTTCTGCTCTGAATAAATTAAGTCGGCAAACGCTGTTAGCTATCTCACTTCGAAACTCTTCGCTAATTCACTGAAGGCTAAATAATAACTCACTATAACTCAATCAATTCAATTCAATTCACTGCTTCACTCCACTAGCTGGTTTGCGCCGCTACACACCACTACACACTCAAACTCAAAGCTTTTATATGCTGCAAACTGAGATTACTATAAATTTACATATTACTTCTAACCGCGACATAACTGTAGAACCGAGGAAGACACATACGCTCTAGAAAGTTAAAGTAAAAGAGAGGATAGATGTCGCTTCCACGCTACACATGTTAAATCATTGACGTCACGATCTCAAAAATGCTACAGTGCCTTTATGACAAAGGTCACTCCCTCACATACTGTCAGAATTTGCGAGCATTTTGCTAAAAAAGCTCCTTGATGGGATACAGATTCCGAATATGTCCACTCTACTGAGTAATATTCACTAAGTAATACTGCTATATTCTACTGAGTAATAGCACTTAATATTCCACTCTACTGAGAGAATTTACTAATATCTTGATAAAGAAAAGTTCCTTTCATCAGATTTAAATTCATAAAATGTCAGTTTTTCTACCACACTATTCTGTGAGCGTTTACTAATATCTTGCTTAATAAAAGTTCTGTTAATGAGATTCAAAGACGGGAAGTTTTAGAGAAGTTTTATAAAAAATATTTAACACCAGAATTTTAATTTAAAACTGTTTAAACAATTTAATTAATATTTTTTTCCCCTTTTAAATATATTTCAGAAAGAAATTTATGGTTTGAATCGAGATATATTTACTTACTAGGGAACTGCAAGAAGTGTAAGTCACCGATTTTGACGAAAGTGGTATCGTTGGAAAGATCTCAACGTGAGCAGTAAAAAACTCAATGGAACTACCCGTCGCAAATGATTCATTTTCGAGATATCCGACAATTTATGTCACATAGTTAGTGCACACTTAATGGGGAACCCCAAAAAATTTTAGTCCCGATTTTAGCGAAAGTGGTATCGTTGAAAAGATATCAACGTGAGGACTAAAAAACTCAATGGAATCACCCGTCGGAAATGAGACGTTTTCGAGATATCTAACAATTTGTGTCACATTGGTAATGCACACTGCTGGGAAACTGCATTAAGTGGCATAAATTGTCGGATATCTCGAAAACGGGTCATTTCAGATGATTAGTTCCATTGAGTTTTATACTTCTCACAATGATATCTTTGCAACGACACCATTTTCATCAAAATCGAGAAAACAATTTTTTGCAGTCCCCCATTAACCCATTAACGCCCAGCGTCCTCGTTTGAGGACGGTTACAAAAACAGCAAGAAAGCAGTTTTCCCACCAGTAAAAAGGAAGAAAAATTTATACCTTATTTCACCAGACAGAATCCTTCATAAATTTAGATAAAAGTTAATTTGCTTTTAAAAGTGGTGGGAAATACAAAATTTAAATTTTAGCGAAGAAAATAATTCGGGCGTTAATGGGTTAAATGTGCACCAGAACAGTATGCATTAGCTATGTGACATAAATTATCAGATACCTCGAAAACGGCTCATTTCCGAAGGTTAGTTCTATTGAGTTTTTTCTTCCTCATGATGATATATTTCCAACGATACCACTTTTGTTAAAATCGGGAATAAATCTTTTGGGGTCCCCCATTAAGTGTGCACTAGCTACGTGGCATTAATTGTCGGATATCTCGAAAATGAATCATTTGCGACGGGTAGTTCCATTGAGTATTTTTCTGCTCTCGATGAGCCCTTTCCAACGATACCACTTTTGTCAAAATCGGTGACTTACACTTCTTTCAGTTCCCTAGTAAGTAGGGGCCAAATTGGCCCCTCGCTGTCATTCAGTTAGTATACAGTGTTAATAATACGTCCAATACGAATAATACATTCAGTGTTAATAATACGTCCATATTCCCATTGCATTCTACAGTGAGAAATTTTTAATATTTTTCTAAAAAATGTTCTTTTTATCAAGTACAGATTCATATTGTACCAATATTCTTATTACACCCCACTATGAGAATTTATTAATATCTTGCTAAAGAAGCTCCTTTTATCGGATTCAGATTAATAAAATGTCAATACTCCCTTTGTATTCTGCTGTGAGAATTAACAAATATAAAATTCCTTTGATAAAATAAAATTCATAATATGTTATTATTTCTATTACACTCTTCTGTGAGAATTTAGTAAGATCTTACGAAAAAAATATTCTTTTGGTCAGATTGAGATTCATACGGGTTATTCTCTGCAATAGTGCAAAAAGTGTTTCCCAGCCATATAAATGCTCTAAATTTCATTTTATTTTTATTTATTTATACTTTTATTAGAAGGTCTAAAGTTTGTTTATTAGGGGCAGGGCGTAAAATTTAAAAATAAACAAATTTAATATTTAAAAATGTAAGATATATCATGCAAATATCATTCCCTCACCTCTCCCCTACCCATACTACCATATTTTACTGCCGGATTTTTTCCATTCAGAAATAAAAATAATTAAAAACACCCTAAACAAAATAAAGTTCTTAATTGTACCTTACAAAAAATAATAAAAATATTCTTTTTTACTATAATTATGTAGTCTACTCAATCAATTATATGTCTCCCCATGTTAGACCATCATTCCCTCACACCTTGCTGTTATCGCAAATATTCTATTAATAAAGATGAGCAGCAGTCTAACATTCTTCACAGAGAGGAAGCTAATTTGAGTGCTTGTCAGTCCAGCAACATAAATTGGTGGTATAAATTTTTGTTATTTTTGTAGAAATTTTTTTCACTCAGAAAATCGGGGAGTATTTTATTAGCAGTCATTCCCTCACAGAATGCTAAATTTTTAGCAATTTTCAAAAATTTTAATTTTGTCATACATTATATATTATGTGTTCTTCTTTAAGGAATCAGTTTGGTTTTTTCCATAATTTTGCATTTTTCATGACAATTAGTAAAAACATCTTAATTTCATCATTCCCTCACTCGTCATTCCCTCACATTTATTGTTATGAGTTAATGATAAAGTGAATGGGGAATATGTACTTTTGTTTAAAATTTTATAACGATTTCTGCTGCTATTAAAATCTTCAACAATTGACCAATTACTAGCAATTTATCCAATTTTTATGAAAATTTACCTATGTAACATTCAAGTCAGACTGCTTGGTCAAATTTGCAGTATTGTAGAGAATAACCCATAATATGTCAATTTTTCTATTACACACTTATGTGAAAACTTACCAATATATTATAAAGAAATTTCCTTTGATCAGATTCATATTCATAATGTGAAGTTTTATATTATACTCTTCTGTGAGTATTTACTAATATGTACTTAAAAAGAGTTCCTTTGATCAGATTTTATACACTAAAAACTAAAACTATCACACATTTAAAAAATATAAATATTGACAAGCGCTTACGCATATCATTTCATCATGACCTCAAAACATTCTCGACACTGCAGCGTTTATTCATAAACCCTCAATAATAACTTTTTGATAGCTTTTACTCTTAACATAGATTATTAAAACTTTTCATGCTTGACGAATAATCAATAATATTTTTTTACCTGTGCATAAAAAATGCATATCAATCTTTAAAAAAAACTGTAAAGAATTTTTTTTTCTCGTTTTGAAAATTTTCTGATTTTTTATACCGAACATTTATTATGCTGTTCAAAATGTTTACTCTGTACTGTCAATCTAGATTTCTACTGTCGTTATTTTTTTTTTATTTTTTTTATTTTATTTTATTTTTTTTATTTCCTACTATCATGATTTTTGAAATTTAATCTTCATTGAATTTTCTTCAATTACATATACAGAAAATTAATACTCATAAACAGCGGTTGAAAAGTGTTTGTAAAATAAAGATCTTGGAAACCATAGCTAATAAGAAAACAATCTAATATAAAATTCATTTTTTTAACTTTAAAATTATTATTATTGAAAATGTTTATTCCGCTACTCTGTTTACTATGTTATTCTATTTGTCAGCCTGCACTGTAAAAAAAAAAAAAAAAAAAAAAATTCAAGAGGTTACTAAACATTTTTTAGTAAATTTGTATTCCACAGAATTTTTTAGTAACCATTACAAACTTTTTTTTGTAAGTGAAACAAGCATTTCTTTTGTAAATTGAACAAAAGAATTTTTCGTATAACTAACTTAAAAATTTTTAGTATGAACCACCAAGCAAAATTTAGTAATAGGTCTAAAATGATTTTTAATAACCTTTACGTGCGCCCGAAAAGCAAGAGCTTCCTTCGAGCTGCATCCAGACTTCTGAAGCGATAGATTTTCGGCAAAACCGCAATTGATGGCAGCACCAAACATTGCTACCACCTCCGACAGGATTTTCATAATCCCTTTATTAACGAGTACTTACACTACATACATTCGGTGCGTAATTGGCTGTGTCCAGCATCGAACTAGGAACCTTTTAGCCTGGAGTCCGTTACTATAACCACTATGTTATCAAGGCCACACCAAGTGAGTTTTAGTAATAGCTATTAAAAATATAAAACTATTAACTCTTATTCATTGCTAACTTTTTTCTAGGAATTCTTACAGATTTTCTAGTAACCGACTAAGATTACTAAAAATTTTTTAGTAATTACAAGGATCACTAAAGTTTTTTTAGTAGATCGACCCTTTTTTTTACAGTGTGTGAGCTAAAAAATCAACCGGTTTTTTCATCATTTACAATTGTTGTTAGCAGCTTTAATTTTAAACACAAATCTTCATTCAACATTATTTCTAACGAGGTAGTTCTTAATTGCACTTTATAAATATTAATTTTCATTTTTATTTTATTTTATTTAAATTCCTATTCTAGTTTTGATTTTATTCGTTTATCATTTCCGGTTTTGTTAATTAAACATCGTATTTGTTCATAAAAATTGTTTTAAAATAATCCATATTTCATAAATATATACAGGACAGTTGCACCATAAAATTTAACTAATAAGAATGTATTTATTAAAATACAACACATTGCTCAGTGGTGCACAAAACAAGAATTTTAATATACATAAAATCTTAAAATTTTTATTTCGTTGCAATATTTTAACACGTTGACGGACACTTGCGTCTATAGCCGTCAAAGCGAAAATTTTAAGTGTTGAAATTAATGATTGACACCGGGATTTGAAAATAATTGTATTTATAAATAAGAAAAAAGCTAAATTTTACGAATTTAATAAATAGAAGTTTTTTTTACAAACATTCTGGTGCCACTGTGCTCTTTGGGAATTAAACTTTGGGAACTTGTTCTTATTGTCCGTCAATGTGTTAATTTTTACTCACGTGTAAGTGGCAACATTTTAAACTTTTAATTCATTTAGATTTTAATTTATTAGAAATATTATCTCTCGATCAAAATGCAAACTTAGTCCTTCCGTTATCATATTTTCCTGAAGACGCCCGCAGAAGACGGCGCGAAACGTTGATAGTTTTATTTTATTTTAATTGTACAAATGTATATTAACTCTTTAACGATCAAAGAATTTTTATTGCTAAGATGTAGAAATAAATGAATGACACCGGTAATTGTGAACAGATATATTTGAAACTAAGAAAAAGCTATTTTTCACATAAATAATAAAAATGATTTTTTTAAATTAAAATTCCGGTGTCATTGTTGCATATCGGAATTAAAATTTTGTGATTGCGTAGAGAAACCAATGAACGTTAAAGGGTTAAAATTCTTGTTTTGTGCACCACTGAGCAATGTGTTGTATTTTAATAAATACAATCTTATTAGTTAATCCACATTTCATTGATTTTTATCCGATGGTAGATCCGATAAGAAATTAATGAAAGAGTAACGTGATACCTCCTTTATTGCGTTATATTCTGAACTTCTCCCGTATAAGCATTTCCGGAAAGGACTTCCTTTCTAGCTTTTTTCCGGATCTGGAAATGCGTGCTCGGCGTGCATTCATCTCCTGTATCGTCATGGAGACAACTTGCTTTCCAAAGATCAATTCAAAAAGGATTTTTTACGTACTTATATGCAGTGTAATAAGAAAGAATTGAAAAACATACAGTAGACTCCCTCAAATCCGCACTCCTAAAATTCGCAAATCTCTAAAATCCACACATATTTTACGGATGTAAACAATGAAACATTCAGTTCAGATGTTGGTGCAAAAATTGATTTTTTTCAGTTTTATATCAATTCCATACGTTTTTTTAATTTATAATTTTTGTTAAGGTTATTGAATTCATGTTTTTTCATGAAGAAAGAATAATTTATTTCTGAAAAAATAAAGATATTACTAATATCATTGGTAATCACAATCTTACCAAATATATTTATGTATTAATCAAGCTTTTATAGTTATTAAGTCTGGCTAAACCTGAAATAAAGTTTCGTTATTTTATGATCCTGATGTGAATTAGTAATATACCTTTATGAGACAAGTTTCATTGAATAATTTAGGAAAAACACATTTCCTCTTTTATAATGAATATTTAATTGTTCGTTATTGATTATTAACTTGACCTTTCCTTTTAGTATTTTAATCACTTTAAAAAAATATCGAAATTTTTATTATTTTAGTTTATTACTTTTTTAATATTTTAGTATATTGTATGCATTCATGACACTTTTGATTTCATTATTAATTACGTTCAAATTACTGTTTAAAAAATGGAAACAAAGCAATGACCAGAAATCCGCAAAATTCTAAAATCCGCAAAACCTCTGGTCCCAAGCTGTGCGGATTTGAGGGAGTCAACTGTATTACAATTCATCAGACATATAAGTAAAAAATTACATAATTACATATCTATATTATAAAGGCCAAAAGTATCTTTGCGTAACGCATACGTCATTTTGCGAATGGCAACAGATGGAAATTTGGACTGCAATTTTTGCTTTTGCGAATTTTTAAACTTCTAAGCATCGCACATTTTTAATGTTTACACCGTCGTATAAGAAAAAAATATACTTTTAAATGCAATTTGTTTCAAAGCTGTATCTTAATTTGTTTTTGAAATATTAATTTTGTTATAGTTTTTAATACCAATTTTATAATTGTAGCAACTCCATTTATTTTAAAAGTTAAAAGACAAAAAATATTAGTGTACCTTTTTCTTGCCATTTCCTCATAAAAACTAAAAAAAAAACTGAAATTAAAATAATTGTTTTGTTAAGAATATCGTCTGTTATTCCCAGGAGTTTTGTTTAAACATTTGTCCAGTGAATTTCGGTTTTATCGCATTTTTATTTATTATTTGATGGATTTTTAGTTTTTTGCAAACTTATTTTACACACTATACAGCACTTTTTCGTTACAAAAATTTATTTTATAGAATAGTTGTGTTTTTTCCAGTTTTACATAATTTTCATCAAATACTTGAAAGAATGCAAATTTATTAATCCATATGAAAAATAATTTTCCGCTAATTTAAACAATTTGGTTTTAAAGAAATAGTATTTTGTTAACTTTAAGGGTGTATTTCGATTCAAACTGCATATTTTCCGATTTATTTTTAAATTCATTTTTGCTCTCATATGCATCAAACTGGCAAATTGTCTTATTCAGAAAGTACTCAAGGTGCCGTAATCATCGATTCTTTCATAAATGCAGAAAATATTGCAAAAAAAGCAATCAAAAACAGCTTTTTGAACAGATTTTTCCAAGGCGGGAGATCAGCGAACGAAAAAAAGGGTCATACTGAGAAGATAATTGCTTATAAATCAAATTCTAATGAATAGAGCGTAAAATGACACCACACGGTACCTTGTATGTATCTTCAAAAATCCTCTCAGCAAGTTTCATGCTTCTACTTTTAAAAATGTGTCTGAAATTGTATCGGGAAAATTTAGAGCTCTTGAAGGTGGAAAAGCATTTTTTCGAATACACCTTTAAGTTAATATAAGATTTCTAACATAAAAGTAACAAAATTTTGGTTTGTTATATACACAAGCAATAACAAATTAGATATATTTTATGAGAGTAGATCGCGATAGTATTTAACTGACTTTATCAATTTTTATTTTAATTATATTTTTTAATTAATATCATTTAAATTAATCAGCAGTGATTCCCAACCTTTTTTCGTTCACGTGCCCCTTGCTTGGGCTTTTCATTTCGAAGTACCTTCATTTTGCATAAACACGACCTTCTGCAGAAGGCTGTGTACAAAATATACAATTGTGTCCCAAAATTAGATAATGATGCGGTAAAATGATAATATATTCAAGTATCGCAAAAAAGTGAGACTTTTTTAAATTAAGTAAAATTACCTAAGTATGGCAATGTGTCTGCATATTCTATTTGTTTACGACATGATTTAAGGCAATTGCTTAGGCGACACTGTGCATTTTGAACAAAAGCAACTCTCCATACATCTGAATTTACCACAATATAAAAAAATCAGACATCTGTGTAAAAATTCTATCGCGTTATCCGTTAAATCAACAAAATAAATAAATATTCTCTAAATACATATTTATGCAATTAACTTACACGAAATTCTTTTTTGACTTACCTTATCCAAAGAAAAAGAAATATTCCATTTTTTGGTAAATAAAAGTCTGATTACTTAGGTGATTCTGCAAAAATTTAATCCCCGAATCTGAGCTTAATGCAAATCGTTCCGAAAAACAAGCCTTAGGAAATTGGGTTTTATATTTCCATAAAGCTAAATAATATTATTTTTGCTTTTAGGCCGCAAAGTGTGCAAGAAGTTTAGGTAAAAATAGAAAAAAAAATACATAATCCGCTTACATTGCAAATTCCTAATCTGTAAAAACAGAGTAGTTAGAATTGCAAAAATATTTTCGTTACATGTCTTTTATGTTGAAAGAGTCTTCTTTTATATTGATTGTCTTTTGTCAATGTGAGAGATTTTGCAACTCCTTAATTCTTGAGACTGTAACTATTGCGTAACCAAACATCTGTTTGTAGAAATTTATATTTGTGTTTGGCATGGAGCTAATAACCTCTTGGGGCGCAAAAAGGCTTAAGAATCCATGTATATCCCCACCAGTAAAATTTTACTGCAAAATTTGCCTTATTGAATCGGAGCATTTTCTCGATTTAATAAGACACAAATTTCTGTTTTTAAAAGCCGGTGACAAAACATTAAAAATTTCGTAAAAGGCTCCCGTCGGAAAGGGGTTAAAATAAAGAAGCTTCAACTGCAACCGCTTTCGCAGGGGGTTCATTACCATCGCGGAAAGTTTCCAACAGCAAAATTAAGTAATTTTTTTTTTTTTTTTTTTTTATTTAAACGCCTCATTAATGGTAATATTCAATCAAAAATAATGTTCAAAACTGACATTAATTTTTATTGGTAAGAATTTATTTGTCAGTAATTGTTCCGCCACATTTTAACAACCAACACTCCAGTGAAAAATAAAATTATAATATTTGGTTAAACTGCCATCAGTAAAAAGAAATAGAATTTTTTTACAGTGTTTGTATAAGAAATTTCGAATTAATAAATCGCATAAGTTAGTCATAATTTTCTAGTCATATTTACTGATAGGAAAAACTGTTGATCTAATTAAAAGGAACAGGCTTTATCTTGTAACAACATCCTCAGTTAATTCATTCAGAAATGCTGGACAATACATTAAACGCCTCCTCTTCTTTATTCATAACTCCGTTGTTTATTGGCCATATTATGGCTGAAATTCTGCATTAATAAGGTGTTTAAATTAAAAAAAAATTCTACTCAAATTTACAGGTGGAAGTTTTCCCCAGCTCTAATGAGCCACAGCAAAATCATTTACAGTTGAAGTTTTACTTTTTGTGACTACTGCAATTTCCGCCGTATTATCCGTGAATCAAACAATTATGTTTCGATCCAAAAACTTTTTTTAAAAAATAAAATGTATGTTTTCAAATCGCGCTTCAATTACTGAATAAATTCGAAACTATACGCCGAGAATTACAGTTTTTTTATTCCTTTTTGTCAATAGTTACATGGGCTATACATGCTGCATTGTTGCCAAATCTAGAGATTGTTTTATTCAGATATTTTGAATTTACACCAGAAAATATTCAATACCAATTTTCCTGTCTTTCATTCACCAAATGCATGTTCGAATTACTTTTCGTGGCTTTCGCAAAAAACTATTTTTAAGTTCTTTTCGCGCCTTTTTTTTTTTCTAATTTTAATTATATTTCTCTTTCAAATGTTTTCAAAATGTATGTTAAGATGCCACACTAGTCACTGAGAAAGACCTGGATAATAACGTTAAATTTATGAGAGCTTTCTTTTCAAATATCTCGATCAAATTTTAATACTTTTACATGATTTTTTCCATAGGATAGCAGATGAAGATCTACAACCGGGCTAGTTTTTATTTTTTCGATATTGGTTTCACATTTAAAAAAAAAAAACTTTAAATTCAGAATTGGTTTGAACCGGTTGTGAATAGAAACTATCCTTAATATAAAAAAATATATAGCTAAAATTAAAAAAGTAAAAACTACCCCGGTTGTAGATCGTGCTCATCTATCTTATGGAAAAAAATAACGTAAAACTATAAAAATTTGAGCGAAATATTTGTAAAGAACGCCCCCATATTTTTGAACATTATCGTTCGGGTCTTTTTCATTGACTAAGTGTGGACTAAGTAAGTAACATATGGATTTCTGTTTTGAGAAAGTGGTGCCAGTAAGAATTAAACAAGTTCGAAATTGCACGTGAAGCGTAGCAAATGAGGTGCGTTCATACGATAACGAAGTTTTAAAAATATCACTCTCATATATCAATCGCATAAAATTGGAAATAGTGAATTATAATTAAAACGCTCATCAAACAATGTTCTCCCTATACCATTATGTAATGGAATACTTTTGTGTGGCTCTGTAATTTAATAATAAAAATTCTTTGCATCACAGATTGTACAGAATGCATATTTTAGTATATACTTCATAGATTCATGTCAATTCTATTATGTTCGAATGAGTGTAACATCATTAAAATGCATTTGAAACTTTTTTCCCCATTGACCGTAATGTAATGGAATACTTTTGATTGCCCCTGTAATTGATCTATGCACCCGATTATCAAAAAAATTGAAATAACTCGACAAAATTATGTAATAATTATGTATTTTAAATTTCAAACGATTAAAATGCATTTGAAACTTTTTTCCCCATTGACCGTAATGTAATGGAATACTTTTGATTGCCCCTGTAATTGATCTATGCATCCGATTTTCATAAAATTTGAAATGACTCGACAAAATTTTGTAATAATTATGTATTTCAAATTTCAAATGATTCGGTTGAGTAGTTTTTGCGTTGTTATATGCGGACAGACGGACGGACAGACGGACGGAATGAACGACCACTATAGGTGCTACGTATTTACATAATTACGAACGCACCTAAAAAAAGTTGCCTGTGGTGGCCTTGATCTTTAGAATAACCAAAAATAACTATTCAAACCTTTTATTCAAATCTTTCTAACTTATAAAAATTTAAAACATATATATTTCTCTTTGTTCAGTAAATAAAACTGATTTCTGTCAAAATTCTTCATAAATATAATCCTCAACCGTAAAAGTAATATTAAAACCAAAAGTGTAGACAAACGTTATGAAATTTTCTTTTGAATATATGACGTGAAGGAATTATATTTTGCCTTCAATCATCAAAAGACGGCTTAAAAAAATTCTATTCTATTGCACATTTTTAATCTACTTAAATAGCAAAGTTTGACTTTGACGTGGTTATTATTTCCTTTTCTATTATATTGCTGACATAACTTTTGTTTTTTATAATACAAAAAGCTACCGAAATATAGTTGTTTAGGTCTAATTACGTTCTAATTTGAATGGTAAATACTATTTTCGTATGATTTCATTTTTTAACTTAAAAAAAATTAAAGTCTGAAAGATAAAAGATTTTCAGTTTAATTAAGTTTTAAAATTCAAAGCTAAATACTGTTTATACATGCTGTTTTCTTTATAAGTGTTTTGAAATTGAATACTTTACTTATCCCTATAATGCATTACTAGTTAACTTATGTACAAAAAACTTCAAATGTACTTCAAACTTTTAAGCCTTTTGCATATTTTTTAACCCTTTCCGGCGCAGTGTTACCACTCCAGCAACACCTAATTTTAATTCAAAACTTACAAACGGCACAATTATATTTTAGTAAAATTTTACTTTTCGGATAACAACTTAAATCAGGGAATTCTTAATTTGTAAAAAAGTCTTTTGTAAATTCCGGTGTCAGTCAACAATTTCTGATTTTACGAACAGAATTTGTCTGCGCCGGAAAGGGTTAATCACAAAATTCTGCGATTAAATTAAGCACAAGATTGTATTAAAATGTAGTTAAAAAAAGCAAAAAAAGCAAAATTGCACCTGTACTTATGTTGACACATTTTATAGTCTAACCAACACTGTTTTACTACTGAAAACACAAAGTCTGAACACTTCTAGGAAGGAACATCTCATTGCTCCAGAGAAATGCCCCCCCCCCCCCGGGAGTTCAAAACTGATTTGTGAAAGAAGTCCGGTTTTAATCTTTTAGTACAATATAGTAAATTCTGTCCTCTATTTTTTAAGTTCCTTTAAAGTTTATTCGAAATTTCTCGCGATTCTTTTATGCAATTTTTAGAGTTTCGCATTTTGCAGAAATTTTTTTGACATTCGTAAAGGGAATTAGGTTTTAAAATTGCAGCCAAAATTTGGTCCTGGGAAATTTAGTGTCTTTCGTTAATATTTTCCGGAATAATAATCGTCAGTTATCAAAATGCTCGAATTTTGAAGATTTTCGGATTTGAGATTCTGTACCGCATTGTTAAAACATGTACATGTGTTCTCCGAGATTGATTAAACACGTTAATGTAGCGTATTCACTAGATATTTTTTAAAAATATCAGTTAAAATAATGGCATGATGAAAATTGTTCACAAGAAAAAAAAATCCAATGCAGCAGAGCATACAGAATACTAGGAAAAATTGTTCGTCATATGATGTAACGAGCAAGCTGTTGAGAAATCTTTACAGTTATGTTGGCGTTACTTACTCGTTGGCGCATTGCACGAATGGTACTCTCCTCATTTAACCCCTTAACGGGTGCATTAAATTACGGTTGAAACATTGAAATTCTTTATTGCCACCACTTAACCCTTTGCGAGGCAGGGCAAATTCATTGCTTAACTATTGAAATTAAAGACTGACACCGGAATTCGAAAACAACTTTATTTGTAAATAAGTAAACGCTATACTTCACGCATTCAATAAACCGTAATTTTCTTTAACAAAATTCCGGTGCGAATGGGGCGTTTGGGAATTAAAATTAAGTGGTATATCTATGAAACCACCGCCCCTCAAGGGGTTAAAAACATATATATATAAATATATACATTCATTCTTTTTAATTGAAAGTAAAACGATACCAAAATAAAACCAATTACACTATTTTATAAAACTGGTGGGAATCAAACAATTCTGAATAAAAGCCATGAAGCTTGCAGCCCGTGAATGTCTCGGGCGCGACGATTAAGTGGTTAAAGCATTTTTTAAATATTTCATAAGTATAGAGAACTAAAACTCCAGAGTATAAAACTTTTAAAACCTGATACCCTTTACAAATGTCCAAAAAAAAAAAAAAAAAAAAAAAAAAATTCGCAAAATGCGAGAATTTCTAAAAATTGCATAAAAAAATCGCGAGAAATCTCGAATAAAATTTGAAGAAAGAAAAAAAAATCGAGGACATTATTTACTATATTGTAATAAAAGATAAAAAATGGACTTCTTTCACAAATCATTGTTGAATTCAAGGTGGAGGGACATTTTCCCCAGAGCAATTAGATATCCCTCATTGGAAGAGTTCAGATTTTGTGTTTTCAGTAGTAAAACAGAGGTTCGTGACTATAGAATGTGTCAACATAAGTAAGGCTGCAATTTTTTGGAGATCTGCATTCCTTATTAGTAGAAAGGTAAGAAATAAAGAAAAATACACTTTAACCCTTCACAAACAGTGGGTTACTTTTTTACAATTCTGATTTCTTGACTGGCACCTCTTTTTTTGAAACGGTAAAATTTCCTTTGTTTTTACTGTAACAAACAAGTCAATAAATAAGACGCATTTTACTATGTCAAAAAAGTGGTGTCAATCAAGAATTTGAATTTTAAAAAAGTAGCCCATTTGACAACACTGTTCACAAACAGCGTCAATTTGAATATGAGCTATCATTAACTCCGCATCATTATAGAAATCTTATTCTTATTTAAGTCGGTTGATACCACTTTTTAAAAAGAATAATCATTCAAGTACACAATTTCAAAAATGCTTATATTAAATAAGGCAATTTTTATTTTCCCTTATTACTTACTGGTACCAAAACAAATTTTATAAGGAAAAATGTTGTCGCCGCAGTAGCGACAACGGAGATTTTCATTTACCTCACAATGTCGCTGCAGCGGCGACTGCGGATTGTTTCATTTACCTTACAATATCGCCAGGGGCCTCGCTAAGGGGGGGGAAGGGGGGAGCCTCCCCCCAAACATTCGCAAATGTTGTTACACTTAGCAAATTTAATTAAAATTTTAATAAAAATTGTAGTACATTTTCTATTTTTTATAGAATTTGCAAAAGTTACAACTCTAATTGGAAATATTATTAAACTTTTTACAAATAAGAACAATTTCTAAGTGTGGTAACTTGGCAAATTTATAAAATGAGTTGGCAAATATGAAAATTTGACTTGGCAATTTAAGGTCTTCTCCCCCACCAATAAAAAGTCTTAGCGATGGCTCTGAATATCGCCGCAGCGCCGACGATGGAGTGCAGAGGGTTAAAATACTTTCTTACTCTCTTCGGTATCTGGATCCCCATTCGGGGCCCTCTGTTCTTTTACTCATAAAAACTAATAGTCTGATTTTTTTTTTACATTTTTACATAACATCTTAATAGGTGAATGTTTTTTGCGTTAAAGCAAACGAATAAATGCCTTCATCTAAGCTGAATACTTCATAAAATTAATGTTATTTTCATCCGAGTTTGCAAAATATCCAAAAATGCACGAAAGACAGTGTGAACAAGAAAATGATAATTTTTCATAAGTATTAACCCTTTAACCTTTTCCGGCGAGGGCAAATACTGTTAGCAAAATGAGAAATTGTCGACTGTCACCAGAATTCACAAATGACTTTTTTAGAAATTAAGTATTTTTTTAATTTAAACTTTCATTGTAAAAGTAAAATTTTATTAAAATAATATTGGTGATGACGGCAAGTTTTGAATAAAAAATAAGTATCCTGGACTGGGCACAGTGTGTCGGAAAGGGTCTAAAAGTTAACACTTTGACTGCCACGGCAATTTTCAGAAATCTGGCCTAAAATGACAATTTGATTTAATCACATTATTAAAAATTCCCACCAATTGGGAATTTTTAATAATATAATGTGTACATACATTTTACCGTTTCAAATGTGGTTTACATTTTACCGTTTCAAAAAGGTGGTGCCAGTCAAGAAATCAGAAATGTAAAAAAAAATAGCCCACTGGCAGCACTCTTTGTGAAGGGTTAAAGTGGATTTTTTTTTCCTACCTTTCTACTAATAAGGAATGCAGATCTCCAAAAAATTGCAGCTATACTTATGTTGACACATTCTATAGTCACGAACCTCTGTTTTACTACTGAAAACACAAAATCTTAACTCTTCCAATGAGGGATATCTAATTGCTCTGGGGAAAATGTCCCCCCACCTTGAATTCAACAATGATTTGTGAAAGAAGTCTATTTTTTATCTTTTATTACAATATAGTAAATAATGTCCTCTATTTTTTTTTTCTCTTCAAAGTTTATTCGAGATTTTTCGCGATTTTTTTACGCAATTTTTAGAAATTTTCGCATTTTGCGATTTTTTTTTTTTTTACATTTGTAAAGGGAATTAGGTTTTAAAAGTTTTATACTTTGGAGTTTTAGTTCTCTATACTTATGAAATATTTAAAAAAATGCTTTAAACACTTAATCGTCGCGCCCGAGACATTCACGGGCTGCAAGCTTCACGGCTTTTATTCAGAATTGTTTGATCCCCACCAGTTTTATAAAATAGCGTAATTGGTTTTATTTTGGTATCGTTTTACTTGCTAAGTATTTTTCTAATATAAATACTAAAGTTGATTTCTCTTGCAAATGTAATTAACCCTCTCCGGTACACTGTGCCAGTGATGCCAGATGGGTTACTTATTTTAAATTGAGATTCTTGACTGGCAATACTTTTTTGAAATAGTAAAATATGCCTTATTTAATGACATATTAATAAAGGCGAAAACAAACGGATTTTTACCGTTTCAAAAAATGGGTGCGAATCGAGAAATCTGAATTTAAAAAAAGTAGCCCACTGGTAACACTACACTGTGCACGGTTTGGGACGCCTGATTTTAATTGCAAACTTGCAGATGGCACCAACAACACTTTAATAAAATTTTACTTTTACAGTGAAAGATTAATTTAAGGAATTCTTAATACAGTCGGCTCTCGTTAATTCGAACTCGTCAGGACCACAAGAAATGTTCGAATTATCCGAAGTTCGAATTATGGAAAATATGAAATGAAAACATGCTTAATATGATGCTATTACAAAACATTTAATGTTATAGTGTTTTTTTAATTTATTTCGTCTGTTATCATTAGAATATGACTTAATATTAAATTAGAATGTATAAATACATAAACCAATTAAAAGATTAGAAACAAGCACAATGGAAGAAAAATTTAAAGCGTCACTGATGGACAAACAGGACACTAAGAAAGTGGATATCAAATGCATTGGATTATATATATACTCGTTCCGAACAATTTTCACAAAAATGAAAGAAAGTTATTCAAATGATCTGAAATCCGTGAGAAAGATAAGAAAAATGAAACTCGGAATTCTAGTTAGTTCGAATTAAACGAAATCAAGAGAAAATGAGTTCGAATTAATGAAAAATTTTCACGATATTCTACCATTGAAAATTTCGGGACTTCATGTTTAGTTCGAATTAAGCGAAGATTCGAATTATCCGATTTCGAATTAACGAGAGTCGACTGTACCTAAAAAAGTCGCTTCTAAATTCCGGTGACAGTCGATAATTTTTCATTTTACTAACAGAATTTACCCGTGCCGGAAAGGGTTAAAGGATTTGTCAAGCATTTCTGTTTTTTAAAAGTGATGCTGTTTAGAAAAAAAAAAAAAAAAAAAAAAAAAAAAAAAAAAAAAAACAGAATTAACACATTGACTGCCGACTACCAGATAACTCGTAGTGTGTTCTTAGCATTTTCATTGCTAATATGTTGAAATAAATTGTAGATACCGGTAATTGCCAATAAATATATTTAAAAAAAAGTGGTTTTTCACACGCATAATAAAATGGATTTTTTTAAATTGAAATTACGGTGTAGTTGTTGCATATCGGAGTTAAAATTGTGTCGATTTGTAGAGAAACCAATGAACGTTAAAGGGTTAAATCTTTTCCAATAAATTTTTTTGAGGTTTTGATGATTACTTACTTGTTTAAAGCTCTTAAAATTGCGATTGCGTTAATTTAGGTTAATAGTTTTTAAATTTATGTTTTAAGAGGATTTGCACTTTTAGATCCATATTTTTACTTTCTTCTATCTTTACAAGAAGAAAGTATTGGATTCATGAAAATTTTCGACTTCCGGTTTTCGACGGATTTATACGTTTTAGGAGGTCCTGAACACGTTTTGACTATTTTTAGAAAATGTCTGTCTGTGAGTCTGTCCGTCTGTCTGTCTGTCTGTCTGTCTGTCTGTCTGTCTGTGTGTCTGTCTGTCTGTATGTGACAAAAAAATTGTGGGCGCTCTATCTCAAAAACTAATGCTCGAAATTTAATAAAATTTTATATTCAGTTAGACCTTGATATGAATTAGTGCCTATTGATTTTTGGTGAAAATTAGCCTGCAGGTGGCGCTGCTATACTATGTTTTTCATGATTTTCAAGATTGCTATATCTCAAGAACTAATGCACAGAATTTCACCAAACTTCAGATTCTGTGAGACCTTGATATACATAGACGCTGATTAAGTTTTGGTGTAAATTGGCCAGCAGGTGGCGCTGCTATGCCTTGTTTTTCATGATTTTTATGATAGCTATATCTCAAGAACTAATGCACAGAATTTCACCAAACTTCAGATTCCGCGATACCTTGAGATACATAGCCGCTGATAAGGTTTTGATGTGAACTACCCTATAGGTGGCGCTGCTATGCTACATTTTGCACGATTTTTGTGATAGCTATATCTCAACAACTAATGCAAAGAACTTCATCAAGTTTCAGATTCTGTTACACTAGAATATATAACATAATTAGACGCTGATTACGTTTTGGTACAAACCTCACAACAGGTGGCGCTGCTATGCTACGTTTTTCATGATTTTCACGAAAGCTATATCTCAAGAACTAATTCACAGAATTTAACCAAACTTCAGATTCCGGGAGACCTTGAGATACATAGACGCTGATTAGGGTTTTGTGTGAATTGCCCAATAGGTGGCGCTGCTATGCTACATCTTGCACGTTTTTTGCGATAGCTATATCTCAAGAACTAATGCTGAAAACTTCATGAAATTTCATATTCTGGTACACTATAATATATAACATAATTAGACGCTGATTACATTTTGGTATATATCTCGCAATAGGTGGAAGAAACAGGATAGACTCACAACAGGATAGAAGAAAGTTTTGTGATGGCCCCAACATACTAGTTTAACCTAAATTACTAAGCGCCTAAAGGGTCAATTTGAGAAAGATATTTTTTCTGTCATTCACAATGTCATTTTGTTTGGAAAAAAAATCCATGAATAAGTATTTGTATTATTATTTTAGCTTCAGAATTGAAGAGGTTAATAACCTGCTGTTTAAATGTGCATTGAGATTTACAGTAGAACCCCGATAATCCGGATTAATTGGGACCAGGCCCAATCCGGATTGTCGAAAATCCGGATTATCCGGAGAATGTGAATAAATGAAATAAAATAAAACTTACTCATAGAAAATCACCTTTATACTGAACATATTCAACATTTATAGGCAGTAAAAATGTTTACTTTGTAATTATAAAATTTGTCATATTCTGTTGTGCCAGTTTTGTGAGCCGCATGATCACACATTCCCTTGAGCATAAGTAGTTCGTTGGATGGAGTCTCCACATGACGTTCAAAATAAATCATTAATTGTTCAAAATGGGAAGTTGCTTCATTATAGTTTATAACTTCTAGTTGATTATCATTGATTTTGATATTCGTCTGCATCATCTTCATTTTCTTCAGTTGTGCACAAATCGATTATTAAGTCATCTGTAAGCGAAGCATACTGTTCATTATTTTTCAATTTTCCTCAAGTGATTTGTAGAAGGGTTTTGGCACGAAGACAAGGAAACAGTCTCAAGAGACCTAGGGACTGGCTGACAAAAATCAGAAAGCGATCCTTATCAGTCAGTGTGTCCATAAGGGCTATTTTACTTTGCTTTCCTGCAATGTTCTGAATAAAACTTTATTAAGCAGTGAGCTTTTGATGACATTTCTAAATGGATTAAATAGAGAACTGTGAAAATTGGAATTGCCAAAGCTTAAATGATGCATAGTTGTCCCTTTCATAGATAACATTAAAGAGTTTAAATAAGAAAGCTTGAGGTATTCTTCCGAAAAGATTTCAAAAAATACTTTTTTATTCCGAATATGGAGCTGAAATAAATTTATGTTATGAAAATTTGCCAATCACTGCTCAAACTTGAAAAAAAAAAAAAAAAAAAAAAAAAAAAAAAAAAAAAAAAAAAAAAATCGACCGAAATGATCCGGATTATCGGGGTCCGAATTTGCGGGGTTCTACTGTAATAAATTTTATCCACCTTATCAAATTATTCACAAAATAGTTATTCTCGAATTATTCACAAAAGTCACTGTGAAAGCCGTATTTATTATTTTAACAAGTTTCTAACTCCTAAGGGGACTCAAGGAATTTGAATATAAATCTTTCTCTTAAAACAATGGTCTTCATATTTAAAAAATAAAATATTTTCATTAAATAAGACAAATATTGCTTTACGGAAAATCAAACAAACAAACTACACAAACTCTGCGTAATTAGTTTTCAAATGCGAAAAATTTCATTTATTACATAAAAACTTTTTTGTTACTGAAATACTCTTCTAATAAAACTAACTATTATCTTTTGAATAAATCAAATGTTCCATTCCACATTTATACGAGGACTGTATTTAAAGAAAGGGCCGGTTATGAATTTAAAAAAAGCAAGAAAAAAGAAATATTTTATATTACTTACATTTGAAAGGCATATTATGCAATTACTTCTCAACATAATCGCCGTATAATTTAAAACATTTATCATAACGTGCAGCAGCTTGATAACTCCATGTGCATAAAATTTTTATGCTGCCTCCATATAATTTTTATGATTTAAGAATCTAATATTAAATTTGGACGTAGTAACACTGCCTTATCAAGAACATATTTAAATGAGGGGATAAAAATATTGTTTAGTCAAAGTAAATTATGTTTCATATCAAATTGTAATCGTAAATCTATTATAAGAAAGTCCATTGAAATTTATACGCGTAATAATTTGGTTTGCAATGATACCGTTTCTTTTATTATTCCTAAGTTATGGTTAGAATTAATGAATAAATTCCTCGTGAGGGCTTGAATGGGATGAACCAGATTGGAATTACTTTTAGATCATGGTCCATTTTTAATTTAATTTTTTACAATAGCACGCGTGTTTTTTGGTGTTTTTATATCTCATTGTCGCGTGTCATTTATATTGACCGTGAAATATTTTGAAATTTTATTTATATTTATATTTTAGATCATGGTCTGTATTTTAATTTAATTTTTTGCAATAGAGCGCGTGTTTTTTGTTATTTATATCTCATTGTCGCGTGTCATTTGTATTGATCGAGAAATATTTTGAAATTTTGTTTTATTTATATTATGACTATGAAACTTATTTGACGGTTCCGAAACATGTCAATGTATTTTATTTTTATTATAACACCTTTCTTAAGTAAAACTAAAATTTTTATTAAAATGTTTATATAAAAGGTTAATGTTTTAAAATATGATGATTTAAAAAAATCAATTGGATTTAATTAACTTTTTATGATTTAATTTTTATGCTTATTTTTATTACCGCCCTTTTCAAGATTGGGATTTTTTAATTTTATCTCGCACTACTTATAATAAGAGAATTTTTTAACATTCTCTTTTGATAACATGTCGCGAAGAAATATGCTGCAAACTTATATTTAAAAAAAAAAAATGATGGTGCCAGTAGAATATAAAAAAATCCATTGGTGGCAGCCACTGGCAACAATTTTTTATATTTTACTGACACCATTATGATTTTTTTTTTAAGTTTATAGTATATTTCGCTTCGACATGTTAACAAAACGAGTGTTAAAAAATTCTGTTTTGAGTGAGTGGAGCGAGATTGAATTAAAAAATCCCAACGTTGAATAGAGCGGCAGCAAAATTTTATGCAGACAGAATTAAGAAGCTGTTGTACATTATAATAAATGCTTTAATTCAAACGGCGATTATGTTAAGTAGCTGCATAATGTGTCTTTGAAATGTAAGTAATAAAAATTATTTCCTCTATTTTTAAATTTATAGTGGTTCTTATTTTAAAAATAGCTCTCGTACAATAAAAAGTACTTGTTTATTCTAAAGTTATCTTTCTTACCAGGGTTCGCACTACTCTACCACTAAATTTTTACGGTATTTTCAATGTATTTCAGTGCAGAAAAATGTTGCAAAACTTGAGAATCGAGGACATGGTTGTGAATTCTGTCTCTTAAAAGTTAAATATAATTTTTCTTATCATTAATAGCGGTGCCAGAGTCCTTACAAAATATAAGGCGTGTGCAAACCCTGCTTACATATATATCATTAATTTTCTAAAATACATTTTCCTCGTTATTAAATCATTAAAACTTTTAATATTCCTTCTCGGACCATTTTGTTAGTTTTCGCGTGTGTCATTAACTTGTTTATGTACACTTAAGATAATTATTTTTTCATTTGTTTTTTATATCAATAAATCTCATAAACCTATTTCATTGAAAAATGAAGATTATACATTTTTTATTGTTTTATATATTTTACTTTTCATTCAATCCGAAGAAGTGTTAACTATAATACACTGTAAAGAAAAGTCATGATCGTTTTATTTAAACTCAGAATTTTTCATTAAATAAATCCAACATTGTTTCAGAAAAAATAAAATAATCAAATTATACTCGATGCATACAAACGCTGTTTAATTTACACGTTATCAGTGAACAAGTGGATAAGTATGATCGCAGATCACGTAGATGGTTTTGTTTAATGTTTTTTCAAAACAAATTATTCTTTAACCCTTTCCGGCGCAGTGTTACCACTCCGGCAACACCTAATTTTAATTCCAAACTTACAAACGACACCAATAATACTTTAGTAAAATTTTACTTTTACAATGACAGCTTAAATCAGGGAATCCTTAATTTCTAAAAAAGTCTTTTGTTAATTCCGGTGTCAGTCAACAATTTCTCTTTTACGAACAGAATTTGTCCGCGCCGGAAAGGTTTAACTAATAAGTCCAAATAGTCAATTTATAATTAAACATAAATTCCTACATTGATAATAGCAAATTTAATTTTAAAATAATTATAAAAGAAAGTTTTTTTTATTTTAATCAACTTAAAAATGTTCAAATCAACTTATTAAAAAAATCTAAAGCTCTAAAATTTTCGAAAATCCAAAATGAAAAAAAAAATAGTGGAGATATAAATAATATTCTAAATTCCTAAAAACGAAAAAAAATTGTTTACACGAAATTTAAAATGCTGAAACTTTAATAAATCAAAATAACTTTTTAAATAAACTTGAAACTTGAAACTTTTTTAAATAAACAGAAACTTGAATTCCAAAAGATATTATGAATATCAGATGAACGAAATTCTAAAAATATAAACCTTTAAATTAGCAAAAAATACAAAATTTCGATACTACTCTGTTATCCCGTCGACCGATTTCGTCAAATTATACAAATCGCCAAACTAATAGCCAAATTATATTTATTGACATAATTTTTATTTTAAATAACGAAAAAAAAAACCAAATAATTATTGGAATATTAATAAAAATACAAATAAAAAGTCGAAATAAAAACGCAATGACGTTTTAAACACCTTTATCGTACTTAATGTCATTGAACGTGACATTCATGGTCATCCATTATTGGCATTTAATCTTAGAATTTGGCGATAATTTTTTGGTCGACGGAATAACAGAGTTGTAAGGAAATTTCTTTCAATAAAATCCATCTTAATATAAAAATTTCAATTTTCAGTATCGGGGGATCGAAGTAATTATCTCCTGTTTGTTAGTTTGACACTTTACCTTTAAACTGTGATGACTGCATGCGAAACGTTCAAATTAAAGTTCTCTTTAAAAATGTAAATTGCAGAAATGAACGAATGACATTGAAAAAGTTAATTTAATTAAAATAACTGATTTTTTCAAAATTTTATGATTTGTCGAGTGACACGAGGTATTCAGTTGTTAGTACACAATATTTAAAGCCTCTGACGTATACAGTTTTTATGTACGGACTCTGTGATAGACGGACGGACAGACAGAGAACAGAGACGAAGAACGTCTCGTCAGAAGAACGGGACCCTTAAAATTTTCTTTATTATAGAAGAAAAAATATGTCAATAATGAAACATCCGAAGAGTTAATAAGTATATTTGATTTGCAATAAAGGTTTATGAATGGTTTATGAATATTATAATACTACACGACATATATGCAATAAAAGCAAATGCGAACTCAGTATTTTTCTTTCATAGACAACATCATTAATTTAAAAAAAAAATGTCGTCATAAAATCATTAAAACTTTTCATATAATTTTTCGGATTTTACTTCGTTAATAATGTCGCATTTCATAAACTTGTTTATGTATTATTAAAATGCAAATATTTGTATTATATTTTTTTTATATTTATGTATTATAAAATGCAAACATTTTTTTTATTTCTCTTTGATAAAGTTCATTAGTAAGTAAAGTAACATGCTTCATTCTTTTTTTTTTAAATGATTATGAAGTTTTTAGAGTTTTACATATTTTATTTATCATTCAATCCCAAGTAGCATTTATAATAATGCACGGTAAAGAAAAGAGAACTCTGAAGTAATAATAGTTTGATTTAAACTCGGAACATCCTTTATTAAATAAATCTAATATTCCTTTACAAAAGCTAAAATAACAAAATTATACTCTATGCATACAAACGCCCTCTAATTTATAATTTATACGTAAGAAAATTCTTTATTACAGAAGAAAAAAATATGTCAAAACTCAAACATACGACAAATTAATCAAAAAATTTGATTTTCAATAAATGCTTAGAAAAGGATCATACTACTTGACATTTATGCAATAAAAGCAATTGCAAAGGTAGTATTTTTCTTCCATAAGCAACATCATTATTAAAAAAAAAAAAAAAAAAAAAAAAAAAGTCGTTATAAAATCATTAAAACTTTTCATATACTTTCACGAATTTTACTTCGTTAATTATGCCGTTTTTCATAAATTTGTTTATGTATTATTAAAATGCAAAAAACATATTTTCTTATTTCTCTTTGATAAGATTCATAAACATGCTTCATTCATTTAAATATATATATATATATATATATATATAGTTTTACGTATTTTATTTATCATTCATTCCCAAGCAGCCTTGAGAAGATCAAACTGTAAAAAAGACAAGTGTGAAATAATGGTCACCTTTTTAGGTGCGTTCGTAATTATGTAAATGCATAGTACATTATAGTCGTCGTTCAGCTTGTCCACCCGTCTGTCTGTCCGTCTATTCACATATAATATAGCAAAAACTACGCAACTGAATCATTTGAAATTTAAAATATATAATTGTTGCATAATTTCGACGAACCATTTAAAATTTTATGAAAATGGAACGTACAGTTTAATTACAGGGACAATCAAACGTATTCCCTTACATTATAGCCAATTAGAAAAAAAAAATATTTCAAGTACATTTTTATGATATTACACTCTTTCAAACATAATAAAATTGATATGCATCTATGAAGTATATATTAAAATATACATTCTGTACAAAGTGTGATACAAAGAATATTTGTTATTAATTTACAGGGCCACACATAAGTATTCCATTGCATAATGGTATAGGGGGCGATATTGTTCGGGGCGAGTTTTAATTAAAATAAACTATTTCACATTTTACGAAATTGATATACGTTGCTAAGGTTTACTAAAGGTCACTTCCTGTATAACAGAAAGCAGATAGTATTTACAGGGACGTACTTAAGATTTCGGCTACTATATTGAATCCGATGTACTGTATACTATTACACCAAGATTTAATATTTTAAAAATTCATTATATTATGAACGCACCTCATTTGCTATACTTCACGTGCAATTTCCGGCTTGTTTAAACGTAGTTTTTTCTTTAAATAAGTCGTATATTATATTAGAAAAAAATCTGATAATCAAATCGCATCCGGCGTACAATCCCTGCGTAATTACACTGTAAAAATTAAAAATTATATTTTTTACTCCAGGAAAAAAAACCTCATTTATCATCGTTTAACTGTTAAATTTTGAATTCAGTACAGATAATGAAACATTCCACTCCATATTTATGAAATAGGAAACAGTTTTAAAAGCAGCAGCTTTATTTAAAGGCACCAACATTAATTTCTCAAAAATATTTTTATCATTATCAAACCATTAAACTTTTCATATTGATTCTCAGATTTCTTTTCGTTAATTTCGCTAAATGTCATTAACTTTTTCGTACATTACTTTTTTCATTTTTTTGTTATTTATTTTTCTTTCTTTCTTTTTCTTTCTTTCTTTCTTTCTTTTTTTTTTTTTTTTTTTTTTTTTTTTTTTTTTTTGATAAAACTTACAAACTTTTTGATTCCTTTTTCTAAAAGATTTTACAGTTTTTAAAGTTTTGTGTATTCTATTTATTATTCATTCTCAAACAGACTTTTTAAGAAAGCAAAAAATTAATAATATTCTCCTCACATAACCTCCTATTTTTCATTAAATAAGTGAAATATTGCTTAGAAAAAAATCTAATAATCAAATCCCATACAAACCCTGCGCAATTACACTATAAGAAGTAAACATTCTACTTTTTATTAAAAAACTCTCATTTATCATCGCTTAGCAGTTAAATTTTGAATAAATGCTGATAATGAAACATTTCATTTAACATTTATGATATAAAAAACAGTTATAAAGGCAGAATTTTTTTTTAAAGAAACCATCATTATTTTCCCAAAGATATTTTTGTCATTATCAAACCATTAAACTTTTCTCATTTATTCGCAGATTACTGTTCGTTATTTTGTTAACCGCTTCCTTATTTTGCCCGTAAGTCGTACGGGCCATATCGAGCATCCATACGCCAATCATAATATATGATTTCCCCCAGTAAAACTTTATTGTAAATTTTGTATTACTTAATCCGAGCATAATTATGATTCTATTAAGCAAAATTTCAGTTTTAAAAAACCGGTGTCAAAAGATTAAAAAATTTGTGAAAGACATAAAAAAATAGACATTATTGAAAGTTTTTTCAAAAATGTTGATCAGTTAAGTTGTAAATAACATAAATTTGTTTATTACTGTTTTTTTTTTTTTTTTTTGATAAAACTCTTAAATTTTTTTCATTCATTTTTGCAAAAGATTTTACAGATTTTATACTTTTGTATATTTTATTTAGCATTCTTTCTCAAGTAGCCTTTTTAAAGATACAAAAATATAAATGTTAAGTAATATTCGACTTATACAGTGAAACAGTCCCGAACGACTTATACAGCTCCTATAACGATATGTAGGGACCTAGATAATATATCGTTATAGCAGATTATCGTTATAGGCAGGTTGAAAATAAAAAATTATATTTTTAAATGCAAGTAATAAGTTAACGTAAAAAGCAAACCAAATAAAATGTAAGCAAATGTTGCAAGCTTAAACTTGTTTGGTAAGAAAACTGCCTAAATACTTACTTTTAGAAAAGAAATTTAGAAAGTTAATTTTATTTTATTGCTTTTTGATGCAAATTACATGTGCATCCACATAATCCCCCTAATGACATTTCCCATCTAATGAATTTCAGATGCATGTCCGAAATATTTGGTACTGTTGCTATAAAATCTTGTAAACTGTTAGTTCAGGATATAGAGGTCATCCTCAGGAGAAATTTGCGTTTTGTTTTCTGAACACTCAACTACTTCTTCTACGTCACTCCGGTCACCTGGAAATATTTTTGTTAACACTAGAACAGCCATTAGGGGTCAAAATGACCCCCTCTACATTTATAATAATCGATTTGAACCGGTATTTTCTTCATAAGAAATGTTAAATGTGTGCAGCAGAAAAATATGCTAATTAAATAAGTTAAATAGATTTAAATTAAAATTCTGGTGAGATACTCTTTTTATGAAACTTGAGTAAAATACCCGGCGGTTCTAGTGTTAAAATATCTTTATCACTTGCGCCGATGAACATAAACACATTATTGTCTAAGCTTAAAATTTCTTCAGCATTCAAATGTAAAAGATAGCTTTGATGTACTTGGGAAAGCTCTAACAGCCGTGAATAAACTATACATACATTTTTCATCTTCCTCAATGATAGCAGCAAAATCAATATTATCCTTTTTTTTCAAAGAATGAAGATTTCTTTCAACAATTTTGGATTGTGGATGCTATTATAATATTCCAAAATCCGGTGATCGAATCGCTGCAAATAAATTTGGGAAATTGTCATCCAGATTAGTAACAATGGTTTTGAACTAATTTTTTTCGATAATATCTCTTGAAACACTTGATAATGCCTAGATCTAAAGGCTGCAGGATCGACGTGCAAGTTGGTGGAATGTAAGACACTGTTATATTTTCCAAACGTGTGCGATTGTTGTGAAGACATCAGTTATCAACAATAAGAGCAACATTCTTCTTTTTACTGTTCATTTCTTTATCAACATCAAACAGCCAGTTGTTGAAGATTTCTTTCGTCATGCAAGCCCTCTTACTTGTCTTGTTGTGAACTGGTAAACCCTTTACAGTTTTAAAGCACCTTGGCTTCGCGTACTTCAAAATGACTAAAGGCTTCCATTTGTCGGTTCAAACTTTCACCAATAAATTTTAATAGAAATTTTCACCTTTCTTAAACGCTTTATTAGGGCAGATTTTCAGTGATAATTATAACCAAAATCAGATATACCTTTTTACTAGTAGTGATTTACTTCGGTGGTAGACACGCCTTATATTTCCGCTACATTATCACAACCTAAACATTCTCCTGTCAATGTCAGCGAAGAGGGTTATAATACTTGGGACAGCGTTCACCACTAAAAACGAATAGATATTTTTAGGATATCTGTCATAAAAACTTTGCCTAAATACGCAGCTGGAAATTAGGCGAGATTTTCTAAAAAAAGTTTTCTAATGGAAGTTTACTTCGGCAGTAATATGAAACTATACACCCCAAGTAACAATTAAGCAAGCATCGTATGACAACTCACATAGTTACTTCATTCACAACTGATAGATACTACACTATGGACGAGTTCAGCGGACTCGCTGGTTACGTACCGGTAGCATATTTCAGATGTGTATATTGCTGGGACGATTACTGTTTCTAAACCAATAGGAGAGCGTCATTATCACGGTCAAGTACACGCCCACACAGTTTGATTCACAGGAACTCGTGGACAATTGACGGTGCTAATTATAATGATAATCTGTTGCGGATGAAAGTGAGCTGACTGGCTGAATGGTTAGAGCATCGAGCTTGAAACCGGAGGATATGGGTTCGAGTCCATCGCGGGCCGAGAGTCCGTTGGTGATTTTTTTTTTTTTTTAATTATTTGAGGCTGTCTTTTATTAATAAATAAGACATTTAAAAAAAATATTTCAAACCCTTTTAATATTCTAAATATCGTTCCAAATATATATATTAAACAAATGGGAAAAAAAGTATTCTGCGAAAATATCCGTATAAGCAAAATTCTTACTTTAATTTTTATTTATTTATTTATTTATTTATTTATTTATTTCAGGATCAGAGGAAGTATAATTTCTAATTGAAGTAAATAAAATTCAGTCATTTAAAAAAAAAAATTCTTTCGTACCTTTAATTTTTAATTATCGAGTACAAATTCAAACAATCCGAATACAAATAAATAATAAACACACACGATCAATTGTCCACGAGTTCCTGTCAATCAAACTGTGTGGGCGTGTACTTGACCGTGATAATGACGATCTCCTATTGGTTTAGAAACAGTAATCGTCCCAGCAATATACACATCTGAAATATGCGTTACGTACCGGTATGATCGGTTAGTTATCAGAGTGTTCAGTGCTGCTAACCGATACACAACCGATGTCGTTCAGCGGAAGTAACCAGAGTGACTGTTATGAGACTTAACTAGCCGAGAAAAAATGTTTGGTTGGTTGGCCACGTGAACGGTTACGTGAGCATTTATGACAACAACAATAAAAGAATATGTAATACAACGTAATACAGATGGCGCTACTAGTTAACAATACCAATAGAGTCAAGTGAATCTATCAACCGTTTAGAAACCGGTCTTTTACTTTGGTGTCATCTAACTAGTCACATTGGTCGCTTAGATTAGGCAGCTGTACGCGCTTTTTATGTCGCTTCAAATCACTTAACTTTGTTGCACGCCATAAATTTTTTTGTGCATAGTTAAAAAAATGTTTACTTCCTAATTCTCTTTCGTCTTTCTATGATTTTTCCCTGTGGGTAAATGAAATATCCCTTTTTTGTCGCCTCTTCCGAAAGAGAAATGGGATGTTTCATTTTCTCTTAGGGAAAAAATGTGATGATAAACAATGTTTTTCTTGTAAATTTTGTCATTTTTTTAGTAAAAAATATCACGAGGCCCCACTTATTTTTCTTTTCCATGTTTTTGTACATATGTTCAACTATTCTGTGACATATTTTTTTCCATTCAACTGTGGCGCTTTTTTCAAATAATCTACTTTAAAAATTGCAGATTTTGAAAATTTCGAATATTTAACATGTTATAGCTACTAACAGCAACAATATCTCCGTGCAGTACTATATTATTTAGCTTGTCCTAGTAGTGCACTTTCATATTCTATAAGAAAAACTTTGGGGTATTATAGCTTAAATAAGATAATAAGAGCGGAAAATGGACAAAAACGTCATTTTGACTGCACTTTGTGGCAACTTAACAATGTAAAATAACAATGCCCCACGGAAACAAATAAATTTCAATAAGCAGGTAGTATTATACTATAAGTTTATGCCAAAAGAATTTTGGGATGTTGTTGCTTGCCACAGATATATCATTCCAAAAATATTGGGATTTCATTTTTCATAAAAATGGCATTCACAAACGTGAACTTTGATATTTTCTATAGGGAAGAGAAAAAATTTTCAGGGCTTCAAAATTGCAGATTAATGATTAAATATGATTTACTTCAACATAAAAAATATCAAGGCAATTAAAAAATACAACTATCAAAACATCATTTTTTTGTCTGAATTTTAAAATAAGAGCTCTTCAAATTTGAATTTAAATATATATTTTAATTGAAAATGAGACACTTTATCTGAGTCAGTAATTTGTTAGTTAATAGATTCATGATTTTTTGAGTTATGTTTCTTTTACTACTTGATTATTACAGTAAAACCTCTAAATAACGGACACCTCGGGAACGCAGAAATTGTCAGCTATTCGGAGGTGACCGCTATTGGGAAAACCTCCGAGATTCAAAAACCGCTAAGAAATGCTTAATGGTTCATTAATTTACTTTTATATATCCTAAAACCTCTATTACATAATTAATCAGAAATTAAAATTATTTTTTAATCAATAAGAATGAAATAAATTTGTGCACACTTTTATCCATTGTTTATTATATTCTCGTGAAATAAACTGTTACAAAAGTTTACTTTTGCTTGCGATTACATGTAATTTGGTTTTCTGTGTGACGTTATTGGACATTGTAAAGTTCCGGGCGTGAAGCGAAGGATTGCACTTTTTGACCTTTAAAACCATAAAATCTCAATATATTCTTGGGTGACATTTCAATGCTGTGGAGATATTCCTCTCGGACAATACCCTGAATTTAGCACTGAACCTAGGGGGGGGGGGGGGGGAGAATTTTCTCCAGCTTTTTATCTACATTTATCTGCGATCACAAAATTTGTGACACGTTGTCCTGATAAATTCAGAGGCCTTTTTGCTTTGCTTTTCATTCTTTTTCTTTTTAAAACATATTTTTTCATCCTTTATCGCCGAATAAAGTGTCCGCTATTCGGAATGCCCGTTATTCAGAGGTTAAACATACAAAAATTTAGGTTTTGGGAGTGGGGATTGGAAAACTCTCCGTTAAATAGAGGTGTCCGCTATTCGGGAGTGTCCGTTATGGAGGTTTGACTGTACATGGATGAAACAGCTATCGCCAAACTATAAGATTAAATACCATAATGGCTTATCGTAAATGCCACATGCACTTGATATTAAATACCTTATAAGTGTTATATATATATGTGTATATATAAATGTGTTTATATATCATAGATGATTATTAATTCGGCGTTTTATTTGTATTTTTATTAATCTTTTACTAATTTATTTATTCTTTCGTTAATTAAAATAAAAAATGTGCCAATTTGAATAATTTCGGAGTAATTTGGCGATTTATATAATTTGTCGAAATAAGCAGACAGGATAATCAAGTGATACCCGCAATTCTGTTATAGTGCATTACGATGCATTAAAAATATTTAAATATGTGTTTCAGTTTTATTTTAGAATTGATGCATTTCCTAAATAGTTTACACGTATTTTATTTTCTTATTTTATAATATGCATATAAATGATGGGTAAGTATTACAATGACTTCTAACGACTAGTTTCTAAAAGAATATACCATTTCTAAAGTTGTACATATTTTATTTATCATTTTTTTTCCAAGTAACCTTAACAAAAATAAACAAAAAATTCCAATATTACTTTATCAATAAATCTGATAATCAAATCATTCGAGATGTACAAATCCTGCGTAATTACACTTAAAAAACGAAAGTTATGTTTATCACATAAGAAAAAAAAAGATTATTTAACTATTAAGTTTGGAATAAAATCTGATAATGAAACATTCCACTTAATATTTATATCATAAAAAACGACCATTACTTTCCGTTGAAATATACCATCATTAAGTTTCCGAAGATGCTTTGATTGTTTTTAAATCATTAAAACTTTTCCCATCCCTTCTGAGATTTATCTTCATTAATTTTAACGTGTGAAATAAACTCATTTGTGTATTATTAAAGTAAGGCTTTTTTTTTTTAATTTGGTTTTTTTATTGGTAGTCTTAAAATCACATTTCTATCGTTTTTTAAAGATTATATAGTTTTAAATTTTTATGTATTTTTAACGTGTATTCTCAAATAGCAGAAAATACTATAAATAAGGTGGAAATTGCACATCATGCGTAGTAAATGAGGTGCGTTCGTATAATAATGAAGTCGTAAAAACATTCCGATCTTAGCGTAAATTTTTGTGCGTTCCCTGTAAATACTATCTGCTGTCTATTATACAGCAAGTAACTTGTTGTAATCCTCGGAAACGCATATGAATTTCATCAAATGTGAAATTGTTTAATACACTAGAATCCCGGTTCCCTAATCCCCATTATCCGAAAATCGGTTTAGCCAAAATACCTTAAAAATTATTAGAGTCCTTTTTAAATGTGAAAAATTTTACTGTCAGCACTATTTTTACCGATATTAAATGAGACCTTTCATCATATTTTGATTTATGATTACTATTTTATTTGTAAGTTTTAGATCAAAACAATTCCGAATAATTTTTAATACATTGAAATTTGTTTTAATACTTTTCAACTTTAAAAATTAAAGGCAAAATAAATAAAAATCAGAAAATTGAAAGATGTTTTTAGGTACAGGTAGAAATAGTGTTAAAAAAGCACTTCTTTATAAAATAAATAAGCAGAGTCAACACTTCACCATTATACAAAATATGATGTGATTTTCTTTTATTTTTCAATTTTGCTTCTTTTCAATGCTGCTTTATCACGCCACCTTTTAAATAACAACATATCTGATGCTGTTGCATCTTCTTTTACTTGAGTATACCAAAGTGCCTCGACTAAGATCTTAGTAGCATCACTGTCTGTAATCCTGTACATCTATAATCGTTACCACAACATTTTTGTTACAAAGGTGTCCTAAATTACTATCATAGCTTTTCACCAAACAAGTTTTCAACATAAGTTTCCAGGGTTTCTTAAATAAAAAAGGGCAACTTTGTGACACATGCATTAATTTATTTTTGTTCGGAAATGCATGAAAATAGCAGGTGTTGTTATTCAGAAACTGTCTAATTGCACTCATTCTTTTGTTTTTTAAAAAACACATAGGATTTTTCATAACAAGCCTTCAAAGTTGACACTTTTGAGCATATTTCCCGACGAAAGCAGAAAAACCGGTCGAAAAGGAGGAGAAAAACGGGTGATTGCGTCATCGAAATAGCTTATAACTCGATAAGTAATTTAATTATCATAAAATGGAAAAATAAGTTCAATTCGAAATCGCTTTCATAGTCAGCCATTAAAATTTTATATCTTTCTGTTAAAAAATGAATTTGTAAATGTGTCAAAACGTTTTTCGCTTGTTGAGCGGATCAGTTAAGAACACTCTTAATCGAAAATTCCTACGGAACCCCGGTTATACGAAAAATCCTATGGAACCTCGGTTAACGGAAAATACTTTGGTCCCATGCTTTTCGTATAACCGCGGTTTTACTGTATTACTAAAATGCGCCCCAAAAAGTGCTTCCTTTTATACCATTATGTAATGGGATACTTTTGTGTGGCCTAGTAAATTAATAACAAATATTCTTTGCACCAGAGATTGCACAAAACTTATATTTTAATATATCTTTTATGAAAGCATGTCAGTTTTATTACTTTTGAAAGAGTATAACACCATTAAAATGCACCTGAAGTTATTTTTTCCATTGGCAATAATGTAACGGAATACCTGTGATCGTCCTTGTAATTATACTATTTATCAGATTTTCATAAAATTTGAAATGAATCGACAAAATTATGCGGCAATTATATATTTTAAATTTCAAATGATTCATTTCGGTATTTTTTGCTCTGTTATATGCGGACAGACGGATGGACGGATTTAATTACGACTATCGGTGCTACGTATTTACATAATTACGAAAGTACTGTAAAAAGGCAAATGTGAAATAATGGTCTTCATATTAAACTTGGAATTTCTTTATTAACCCTCTCATGCATAAATTATTTTTCATTATTTTTCATTATTCACAAAACATCTTTTTTATGATAAATGAAAGACCCATCCTAAAATAATTTTGTTATTGTACTGCATGCTAGCTATTACCTATCCACAAATCAGATCTCCATAAATGAATGCTCGAATTTTTTTTGCTTAATAATGCAATAATTATCTGTCCTCATATGAGGCCCGTATGCATGAGAGGGTTAAGTGAGTCCAATATTATTTATCAAAAAGTGGGATAGTCAAATTACTCGAGCCGTAAAATTCTGTATAATTACCATTTCAAAACAAAAAAATGTATTTATTAAACAAGAAAGAAAAACATCATGCATTTCCCAACACATCCATAATAATGTAACAAAACGACAACGTTTAGAAATTAAAAATATTATATCTCATCTCATCATATGAAAAAGTATAGCGCATTTCAAAACTGAATTTCAGTTGTTTGCATTTACAATCGGAAAATTATCCGAATTTTTTAGCAGTCCTGTATATCATACAGAGATTTGTATCTATTAACAACATGCATTCCAAAAAATAGTTCATTTAAGAGATACACATGTTTCAGTTGAAAATTTCCATTCAGCAATTTCCTCTCATAAAGGGAATGGCATGCGAACACTTTTGTGCAGCACTGTATATAAGGTATAAATATGAGGTGTTATGTATAAACAGTAACATGAAAATAACTATTTAAATTTAAAAGCGTATATCGAATTTTCAAACTTACTTTTCAGCAATTATTAAGCGAAACCGATTTCGTTTGTGTGTCCCTGTAAATTAATAAAAATTTCTGTGAATGCTCTTTTTAAAGTAATCGTTGTAAAATTCTGTGATATATATATATACATATCAGTTTCGATACATATGAAACAGCATAATGTGATTAAAATACTTCCCAAATGATATTTCCACATATACCATAATGTAATTTAATTCTTTTAAGTGTCCCTGTAAATGAGCCATTAACTGTACATACTTCATGTTCCATACCAAACATGCTTTGTCGACCCTAAAATAAACTTTATCAATTACATGAAAATCCGAGTATACGTATACGGGAATTAGAGCGTGAACAGACACACAGACAAACGGAATGCGTGAACACCTTTCGACTTTGTGGGAAAGTGCTTATAAATATATATATATATATATATATATATATATATATATATATATATATATATATATATATATATATCCATCCTACGTAGTATAGGGTAATTTTTGCAATCGTTTTAAAAATCGAAAAAAAAAATTGACGGATTTGTACGCTTCAGACACTGGAGATCCCGAAAAATATATTTTTAGAAAAAAAAAATACCGTGATGATAATTATGAAATGATGATAATTGTAAATGGTAAATTTTGCGTAAAGAATATTTGGCAGTTGGATATTTAGTTGCCGAGATATTTGTAATTCTATTTCCCACATTCTTCTATTTTTTATTATCCTGTATTTCATTCAACTTTCAATTCAAAGATATGATTTAATTGGAAATGAGACACCTAATCTAAAGCAGTAAATTGTAAGTTGATTAAATTATTATATTTGGAGTTATAAGGATGCTTCTTTACACAGTTTGATATTACTTGATAATTCCGTCGATCAAAATTTATCTCCAAAAATTAAGTAGTACCCGCAAATCCGTTGTGGAACAATATTATGAATTAAAAATATTTAAATACACATAAATTTTATTTTGGAACTGCGATGCATTTAATAAATATTTTTAATATGTTTTACTTTCATAGGTTGTATTCATATCTATGATGGGTAAGTATTACGGTCGCCACCAACGACTAGTCTTTAATTAGCAATGACATTTTGAATACATGTTTATAAAGAAAACATTTCGCTCCTTATTCATGAAACAAAATGCAGTTATTAATGCCGTAGTTTTATTTCACAGACATTATCATTTATTTTCCAAAGACACTTCATTCGTTATGAAATCATTAAAACTTTTCTCATTCCTTCCTGGATTTTTCTTCGTTAATTTTGTCCCTCGTGATAAACAAGTTTATGCATTATTAAAATAATTCTTTTTTTCATTGCGTTCTTTCATCGCTAAATCTCATAATGAATTTTTTTTATTCAATTTTGAAAATATACAGTTTTAAAATTTTATTTATTGTTCTAAAAGTTTATTCCATCTTTTTTTTTTCATCAAACAGAAATTGTATCAGTAAGTGTTAACCCTTTCCGGCACAGACAAAATCTGTTATAAAATGAAAAATTATCGATTGACACCGGAATTCACAAACGAATTTTTTAAATATTTTGAACTCTTTAATTTAAGCTTTTATTGTAAAAGCAAAATTTCACTAAAATATTATTGGTGCCGTTTGCAAGTTTAGAATTAAAATTAGGTATTCCATACTGGGCACAGTGTGCCGGAAAGGTTTCAGATTTTTAGAGTTCCGTACTTATAAAGTGAAAACGGAACCATTATAAGATCACTCCTGTGTCTATCTGTCTGTCATCGCCATTTTACTCATAAATTATGAAACGTGGAAAGCTCAAAATGGGGGGGGGGGAATAATAAACTTACTGAATCACATATTTATACACTATTAAAAATTTACAAATATGTTTTGGAGGGACTAGGGGGCTTACTTGGAGAATTAATTTACTTGGAGAAAACAAATCTTTTCTTTGTATATCATGAGAGGTATTTTGTGAAAGCTTTCGTTACGCTGAACTCAAAAGTGTATTTCTTTTAATTTTAGGTACTATCATCGAAAATACGATAGATTATGTGATATATGATAGAATTTAGATATCATCGAAAATATAGTGCAAAATTATTTTCTCCTCATCTAATTCCGAATCTACTGAAACTAAAATTATGAAAAGATTAGAGGTTATAGATGTTTGTTTTCGGTGCAGGAAAACTATAGCGATTACTCTAGATCGCATAGTTTTTGAGAAAAACATTTATTTGTTACACACAAATTTGATTTATGAGTGCTGAGCAACGGTGTTGAGAAACTTTAGTCGTACCTATCATAGCAGAAGTATTAAGCATTGTTGATAAAGATTTTTGAAAAAAATCATCGGAAATTAGCCAACATATTATCATTTAAAGACAAAGGTGGTCTTGACATAAAAAATGATGGAAGCGGAGTACTCTGCATAGCATCGGCTTTTACAGCCTGCATAACCACTTTTAATAATATATTTGTGTAACTCAATATCTAGTAATAGTATCAAAGCAATGAACTTCATATTGTTGCAAATATACAACTTTAATAAGACTTAATTGCATAAATCAGGGTTCGTATGCATAAGAAATTAAAAGATATATCCATTTTAGCACCAGAATTTTTTAAAAGTAGTATTTGCTTTATTTGTGTAAAACGTTAATACATCAGATATAGCGGCCACTACGTTACGATATTTCTGGTATTTAAATGTCCATGCAAACTTTCATAAATGCTATAGGAATCGTGACTAGTTTGTATTGAGTGGATCACTGATTGCGACTCTTGTGTATGTGAAATTTAAATAAAAACATATCTGTAAAAACGCGTCACAGACTAAACCACCTTTGCAAATTTGAGACCTCCATTCAACACAAGCGTTTTTAGCACAATCCCAAGGGAACAAGCTTTTTGTGTTAGATGCGCAAGAAAAAGATAAGGTATTACTACGCTTAATCTAGTTTTATGAAATGCCAAATGAAGTTTAAATATGCACTACCTTTTATTCTCAGTACCGAGTTAATTTCCTTATAAATAGATAAAGATAAGACAGAAAAAAATTTACTGAATAGCAGTATTTGATATTATTTAGGCTTCATTTTTGTTTGAACTTTTATGGTGTACCCATTCATACTTTTCTTGTTATAAGCAGCTATAACCAACCCTACATTGTGTTGATTTTACAAAGTCTTATTATTCTTTCAACGATTTTCTTTTAATAATACAGTTAACTCCTTCGCGATGAGAGTACTTTGCTTGACTTATAATCTTTAACGTTTTCGCGAGGAGTATCTTTTATGGAATTTTTAATGTTTTGTCACCGGTTTTTAAAAATAGAAATTTGTATCTTATAAAATCGAGAAAAAGCTCCGATTAAATAAGGCAAATTTTACAGTAAAATTTTACTGATGGACATAAACTAAGCTTCTTAAACATTTTTGCGGCACATATAGATATTGCTTATCCCCAAAGGGTTAACCACCGATTTTTCAAAACAGAAATTTTCTGTACACGAATTGTGAAAATGTTCCAATTAAATAAGGTATACACTCGAATCTCTCTATAACGAAACTCTATCCAGCGAATTTCTCTATTTAACGAATTTTTTGTAAGAACGGTCACTTTTTTCATGATTACATTAAAAAAAATCTCCATATAGCGAAATATTTATCTCCTTTTAACAAATTTTTTTCAAAAATGTTCTTTCATATGTTCAAAAATCGCTTGAAATTATTTGTAGAAAAGAAAATCGTTGATTTCTGGTTTATTTTTCATAGCTGCATTCCTCTACCTTATTTCTTATGTCAAAAAAAAGAAAAAGGCATTCACCCCCCTCCCCCTCTTCCCTAAAAAAAATCATTCTTTTTGAATGGTTACACTTGACTTTGTTTTATCTAAGATGAGCATGCGTTCTTGGAAAGTTTCGAACATTTGCTTGCTTGAGCGATTTGCAATTATCACAAAGCATCCTAAAAGATAAAACTATTCTATTGTCGTCTTGAAAATGTTGTTTGTTTCTTGTTTGGGATAGTAAGGCAGGAATAAGGAATCATAAGGGGCAATTGCAGAAAAGGTACTTAACTAACTCTTATACTTTTAGAGTGCATGTTTGTTGTTTGTGGCGACTCTGAGCATTTTTTGTTGTGACAGTTCATTTGAATGAAAAATTGTTACTAAATGTCATCTATGCTGGTGTTATCTTCTACTCCATCTGTATAAAATCGCTTCTAGGATAAGCATAACTCTCTCTGATAAAGTAATAATTTTGAAAATAATCAATAAGACATTGGAAAAAAAAAAAGGAAGTGGCGAAAAAGTTTGAGATTCTAGAAAAATTCCGTTAAATGTTTCAAAAACTTAATTAAACAGCTCAAAATCAATTCTGTTTCAAAATTTAAATATTAAATTAAAAAAAATTGCCGTTTTCTATTCAACGAATTTTTCTATATAACGAATTTTTGATTGAATAATGGATTTCGTTATAGAGAAACTCGACTGTATTTTACATTGAAAAATAACTGGTTCGGGAATAATGATGGATTCTGTGAATTTTAAATGACACGCAAATCAATCGCTCATCCCCAACGGGTTAATAATACATATCTTTATTGTATAAAACCCTCTGAGCTCGAGTAACACTCGCACTTGACCGTTTACTTTCTCATGATTTTTGAGTGTCTGTTATTCAACATTCCTTATTTAGAAGTTCATACTAATGTTGAAGCTATGGAATATGTTTGGTTCCATCAATAGGTAGAGGATATTAGGAGATTTTCATTGTTTAGAGGTGACAGTTAAAGAAGAATTCTCTGTTTTAAACTTTGAATTCTTCATTAATTAAGTCGAATACTATTTTGCAAAAATTGTGATAGTCAAATTACTCGAGGTGTCATTATCTTTCCAAACCGAAAAATTGTATTCATTAAAAAACACAAAAACATTTACCGTTAACTAGCAATTAATTTTTGAAAAAGTTCTGATAAATTCTCCACATTCATGACACAAAATACAGTTACTAAAGCCGTAGTTTTATTTCACAGACCAAAGGCACATTATTCGTTATGAAATCATTAAAACTCATCTTGTTCCTTCACAGATTTTTCTTCGTTAATTTAGTCCCATGTTATAAACTGGTTTATGCATTATTAAAATAAAGTTTTTTTTTTTTTATCATTGCGTTCTTTCAACGCTATATCGCATAAAGTTTATTTTATTCAATTTTAAAGATTATACAATTTTAAAACTGTACTTATACTTTTATTAATTTATTAACAAGTCCATTAACTGGAATATATTACATTAATTTATGGTATAAATCAAAGACATGTCAAAATATGGAATCAGTGAATTCTTCTTAACTATAGTATGATACATGAATTAAAGAAACTCCAAATTAATATCATAAATTTTAAATAGCATATTTTTAGTAACAGACGTTCCGTGTTTAAATAAAGCTAAATTTATTTTTTTGAATTTCCTCTTGTGAATTGAATTTCTTGAATAATGGAATTTCGAGAACGAATTCTACCATGGAAATTAAATGCACGCGGCGACATTGTAAAGTAAGTTAAAAATTCTGTTGCCGCCACTGTGATAACATAATTTTTCCTTGCAAAATTTGTTTTTTGGCACCAGTAATAAAGGAAAATAAAATTTTCCTTATTTAAATAGAGTATTTATGAAATTATTTACTCGAAGGAAACTTCTTTTTAAAAAAAAAAATTCGTCTAATATCGTGGAGTTGCTGGTAGCCTCAGGGGTCAAAGCGTCCCTAAATTTTCACACTTTCCTACCACAATTTTAAAACAATAATATTTGCTGTAGAATTTTACTGTAGATGTTAAAGGGGATCTGATACGAAGATTTTTAATTTAAAGCACTCGTAGAAAAGTGCGAAAATTTTAGGGACGCTGTGAACCTTGTGGCCTACAGTCAAAATAACGTCGAGTTCCCGATAGCGCATATTCAAAATGACTTCGATTGCAAAGGGTAATTATTATTTGGTTGATTTAAAAGTTACTGTCATTTTTTTACCAAAAATACTCAAGCAAATTTCCAAAACGACGAGACTTTTTTAAGATTATCTATGCTATTCTGTTCTGCGAACCTTATTCCACATTTCCATGAGTCCTATAATGCTTTCTTTCCAAGAATTTTTTGATTTTGTTCTAAAATACTTACCGAGGTGATTTTTTATGTCATTCAAACAGTTAATTTATTTTATTGTTGTTTAAGAGAATTTTAGAAAGAAAAGAGCAAATAGTAATTAGATAGAACAAAGTAAGTTAGATAGAACAAAACTAGTTTGAAAAGTAAGGAGGGTGTGTTAGAAAATTTCGATTGAAGGCAAGGGACTTGTTTTTCCCAGTCACAGATTGTCAAACGAGCTTCTTTTGCGATTCATGTGCTATTTTGTTTTATTTAACTGGCACCACTTTATTAGAATAAAATCATTTGCTAACAATGTGACAACGTTTGCAAATACTACAAAACGTAATTTTAAAAATATCGATGCGAATAGAATATAAAAATAGTTGCTAGTGGTTGACGCCCAGGTTAGTTGGTTGGTTATATGGGACTTTATGGCGCAAGGTCCCTTTAGGAACATGCTGCGACAAGGCAAAGACGAAATGAAACCAGAAGATTTTTAAAATCTAACAGCAATGAGATGTATAGTAAAAAAAAGTCAAAAGAGAACAAAATCATAAAAAACGCCAAATGACAAAAAAATGTAGAAGTGGGCAATAAATGATAAAATATGAACAATGAACAGGATGAGTGAATATTACATAAAAACAAGACTAAAAATAAAATAATGCAATGTCATGATACAATTAAAATCAGTCAATGTGGGCAAAGCAGAAAACTTAAAGGATATATAACAAGTTAAAAACTGTACTATTAAAACAAAGCTGAGACCCTAGATTATGAACTGTTAAAATGTATGGTTGAAATAATTTGTTAAAATATAAACAATGTACAAGATGCACAAAAAATACATAAAAACAATTTAAATAGTACAGAATTTAAAAGGGTAAAATCAGTTCGGCGTATATTCTTCATAAACAATATTCTCCTCTTCTTCACTCAAGTCGTTAGAGGCCGACTCCATAGCCTCCTCCACATACGTGTTTATCTGTTTTGGATCTTTTAAATTGGTACCAGATAGGCTATGACATGATTTCCTGTCTTTACTCTTCACAGTTTGCCACCGTGAAGAGCCCCAAATAGTCTTGTTTTCCTTAGTCCTCTGAATTGTCCTCACTGCCTGACTAGCATCAGATTTATGGAGATTTGATGCAGGTGAAATAGGATTTTTTTCAGTTTGTTTGGTTAACTTTTTAATTGGCTTGATGATTTCTGTGGCTGACTAGTTAGAAATTCAATTTTTACAGGTTCTGATGAAGGTTTCCAAAGCACTAATTTTGGCAAAACTCTTGTGGCTGCAATGGAGTGTACATCACGGGTCTTTTTCTCTATAGAGCTAGATGTTTTATCAGGTGAACAGTTAGGTGGAAAAGATGATTCAGTCTGAGTACTAATGTGTCTTGTAGGTTTAGATTGTTGCTTGAGTAAACTAGAGTAAGTAACACCAACAGATGGGGTTCTGGTTTCTACAAGTTTGCGGGCTTCAGGATAAGACAAATTTTGAGTAATTTTAACTGTGATAATTTCTTTTTCTCTGTTCCAATTAGGACACGTACGGGAATATGCAGTATGATCTCCTTTACAGTTTGCACAACGTTCAAGTTTTTCACAATCTTTCTTGTCATGGCCGACTTCTGCACAACGAGCGCAGGTAAGAGATCCACGACATGTACCATTAGTATGGCCGTAACGGTGGCATTTAAAGCAACGGAGAGGGTTAGGAATGTAAGGTCTGACAGGACAATTCAGGTAAGCAACTTTGATTCTGGTTGGTAAAGTAGGGCTATTGAAAGTGAGAATGACATGCTTTGTAGGAAGGATTTGACCATTCCGATGGATAGTGATACGACGTGCATCAAGGACATTTTGATCTTTTAAATTTTCCAAGAGTTCATCTTTTGTAGAGAAATATAGGTCTAGTTCAGAGATAACACTTCTGCTTGTATTTAGAGATTTATGTGTTTGTACAGAAACGGAAAATGTGCCTATTGTAGAGCAATTAATGAGAAGCTGCGATTGTTTAGCTGTAGATACTTCTACTAGTAAATCTCCAGATTGTAATTTTTTGAGAGAGTGGCCATCCCCTAAGACAGACTGAAATATTTTTGCAATAAAAAATGGTGAAGTTTTTCAAAAGGAACGATCAGAGTGGCTATCAGTTCGTTTAACGATAAAAAAGCGAAAGAAAGAGGAAGTCTGTACAGTTTATTGCTCTCCACTAGGGAGAGAGATAGAAGTAAATAAAGATTTTCCATCCATTATAAAACGTTAACTTCAGACACCGGCCGCACCACCCACTACCGAGCCCAACAAGGGGATGCACATTCGTGCAACAGTGCTAACCAGGGCCCATACGGTCACAAGACAACCCTATGTCAGCCTCCATCCTTAACGAGATGACTAGTAGTTACTCGATCACTTGATCCCTAAAGCCAGTGACAAAGTCAGCTGACCAGCCGATTGATGCATACGGGAACAATATGCACCTCCCGTCTACCTGAAGCAGAGCCCAAAGCAGTGTGTTGGTTTAACTCAACTACCAGGATCCCCCTTTCCAGGGACACGGGTCGCCACGCACGGCTAACACGTGGGTGGTTTAAAATTCCCCATGGGTCGATATACAGAATGATATCGGCCCATGCGGAAATGCCCTCACCTCTGGAGAGGAAACCACAATGAGAATGAAACAAAGATGAAAGGAAAACAAGAGGAGTAAGAGGGAAAGGAAAGGAGAAAGATCACTGAGGTGCCCGGGGTTGTGAAGCCCGTGAATATCGAAAAAGGTCAACCTCCCCCCCTGGGGGAGGTTGACTCCCAGGCCTTTCTAACGAGCAACTAATGTACGTCACATTTTCATCATCAAAAAGATATCTTTTTAAAAGATTGGTTTCCGTGAACGAAAAGCGGATTTTATATAACAACCAGGAATGCAAAAAGTCCTGATCCAGTAGAGATAAAGGTCGCATTCCTGTTTCTAAAGTCGGACTCTTAGAAAAGAAAGTTTTGATCTCAATTTGGAAAAATTGGATCTACTACCAGCGACTTCTATCTAACCAGACTATCAATTCAGAAAATTACTACTGGCAACTAGATAAGCTGAAGGTAGCAATAGTCATGAAACACCCCAGAAATGCAAACAAATCGATTATAACGACTCCATTCCACATGTATCCTTTCAGAAACAAACTCTTTGTTATCAATAGTGACTTTCTGATCCATCTTCTTTATTCTTCAGACATTGCTCTGTGCGATTATTATATTTTTCTTTCTCTCAAAAATTCTGTTCACCAGAAAACAATTCTCTCAGTGACATAATAAAATCACCACAGTAAGTATTTTGTCACCAAATCAAAAAAGTTTTGGAAAGAAGTTGTTATTCGACTACTGCAAATATAGAAGAACGTTCGTTCAACAGATTGGCTTAAACATTCTTCAATTAAATATTGCCTTAATCAAGATTTCCATAGTTTACTTATTAAAAAAAAAAAAAAAAAAAAAAAAAAAAAAAGAAAGAAAAGAAAAAAGAAAAGGAAAAGGCAGAAACCTTTCGGACAATCTAATATTTCTCCTTAAGAATTAAAAGGTCAATTGCTTGAGAGGAGAAGCAGTGGTAAAAAATTTGCCCAGGGACGTGCCTATTCACACCACTAATTTTCTATTGTATTATTCAATTAAATAGAAGCTCAGAAATCATTTCATTAAAGAAATCCAAAAATATTACTAAAATACAGTGGTGTTGACAGGCTATACCCCTGCGACTATTTCTAACACAGGGAGAAGCGAAAATAATATTACAGACACTCATTTTTTTTTTTAAATTTGTACAAAGGAAATAATATATAGATATAAAAACATTTTTTATGAGGTTATTTGAGATTACTATTAGAAAATTGTGTTTAATTTATCGCAATTTATCTTATATAGATGAATTTAATATAAGAAGCCACACATAAAGACAATGGGGGAAGGTATCCAAATATAATAAATGAAGGAAAACAAAATTCTTTCTCAAATCTATAATCCGAAGTATCCTATGTATTAGTATTTCCGGAAACTTTCTATTATTAACGATTCTGCCTGGATCAGGGAACAGATCCTGCGTAAATTCATTTCCTGCATTCTGATTGGTAGTATTTGTTTTACAAAGATCAATAGAGTCAAGATATTTTACTCTATTGCTTTCTAAATTCCAAATACTTACATATTACGACTGAAATCTATTGACTAAGGTAATTTCAAAGAGAATTTTAGAAAGCTATCAAATACTTGAATGTTTTAATTAACAATTTAATTATTTTATTTTGTTAAAAAAGGAAATTAATGTAAAATGCAAATAATGTTGAAGAAATTTAATTTCCATGTTTTGCAGAGATTTAACTACATTCAAAATCAATTATTGAACAATTGGTTATACCGTAATTTCGGGTGTATAAGCCGCAGATCAAACAATTCTTTTTCGACCCAGAATTTTTAAGAAACAGATATAACTACTTAGATCGCCGTAAATATTTGTCTTCAATCACTAAATAAGATTTCTGGGTCCAAAAAGAATTGTTTGACCCGCGGCTTATACACCCGAAATTACGGTACTTGTTGACTGCCATAACACAAAACATACCAACAAATGCTCAATGGAATGCTACCAAATGGAAATATTCTGCTATGAGTCAGAATTGTTTTTCATGAAACATACATCATTAAAAGTAAATTAAATAAATCAACGAAATATTCATAAATAAAAAGTGGATTTTTCATTTCAGGTAATCAAAACACAGACAAGGAATTTTAAATAACACAATGTCTTTTCTTTTGTATTTAATCACCAAAAATTACATCATTAAATGAAGTGAAAATTTCTATTGAAAATTTCTGGTGCAAATTCAGATTATCTGAATTAGCAAATATTTCGGACATATTCAAGCCAAGGAGTTAATCGTTAATTATATAAGAGGAGAAACAGTGGTAGAACAGTGGCGCAAAAGTAGGCCTATTAACACACTAATTTTTTATAGTACTCTTCATATAAATAAAAAATCAGAAATCATGTCTTTACATAAACCCAAAAATACTATTAAAATGTAATGGTGTTTGTAGGCACCACCCTTGCGGCAATTTTCCACCATTAGAGAAACCGAAAGTAATATTACTGATGCTCATTTATTTATTTTGTAGAAAGAAAATGACATATGGATATAAAATAAATAATCTAATAAATATGTTTAATGTTTTATATTTATGTTTAATTTAATCTAAATAAATATGTTTAATTTATTGTAGTTTAACTTTATATAAATTAAATTAATCTATGAAGCCATTTATAAAGACAATAAAAGAAGGTATCTAAATATAATAAAAGTAGGGGAAAACGAAATACTTACTCAAATCTATATTCTAAAGTATCCCATGAATTAGAGTTTTCGGAAATTTTCTTTTATTAACAATTCTACCGAGATCAGGAAACAGATCCTGCGAAAATTCATTTCTTACAATTTGTTTTACAAAGATCAATAGAGTCAAGATATTACACTCGATTGCTTTCTAAAATCTGTATAATTACATATTACGGCTGAAACCTATTGACTAAGGTAATTTTAAAGAGAATTTCAGAAACTTAGCAAATGCTTGAATGTATTAATTAACAATTTCATAATTTTATTTTATTTTGTTAAAAAATGTAATTAACATAAGATGTTGTTAAGGTTCAACAATTTTATTGGGTCACTCAGAAAATCGTGTTCGTTTGGAAAAATTAATTTGTACCGAAAAGTTCTATCATTTATTAGGTGCGATCGTAATTATATAATACGTAGCACTTATAGTGGTCGTTCAATCCGTCAGTCTGTCTGTCTGTCCGTCCGCATATAACAACGCAAAAACTACCCAACCGAATCGTTTGAAATTTAAAATATATAATTATTACATAATTTTGTCGAGTCATTTCAAATATTATGAAACTCGGATGCATAGATCAATTACAGGGGCAATCAAAAGTATTCCATTACATTACGGTCAATGGGGAAAAAAGTTTCAAATGCATTTTAATCGTTTGAAATTTAAAATACGCAATTATTACATAATTCTGTCGAGTTATTTCAAATATTTTGATAATCGTGTGCATAGATCAATTACAGGGGCAATCAAAAGTATTCAATTACATTATGGTCAATTAGGAAAAAGTTTCAAATATATTCTATACGTTTGAAATTTAAAATACATAATTATTACATAATTTTGTCGAGTTATTTCAAATTTTATGAAAATCGGATGCATAGATCAATTACAGGGGCAATTAAAAGTATTCCATTACATTACGGTCAATGGGGGAAAAAGTTTCAAATGCATTTTAATCTTTCGAAATTTAAAATACGCAATTATTACATAATTCTGTCGAGTTATTTCAAATATTTTGATAATCGTGTGCATAGATCAATTACAGGGGCAATCAAAAGTATTCAATTACATTATGGTCAATGGGGAAAAAGTTTCAAATATATTCTATACGTTTGAAATTTAAAATACATAATTATTATATAATTTTGTCGAGTTATTTCAAATTTTATGAAAATCGGATGCATAGATCAATTACAGGAACAATCAAAAGTATTCTGTTACATTACGGTCAATGGGAAAAAATATTTCAAATGCATTTTAATCGTGTTATACTCATGCGAACTTAATAAAATTTATATGCAACTATAAAGTACATATTATAATATACATCATACATAATTTGTGGTGCAAAGAACATTTGTTATTGATTTATAAGGCCACACAAAAGTATTCCATTACATAATGGTATAGGGAGAACATTGTTTGATGAGCGTTTTAATTGTAATTCCCTATTTACAATTTTATGAGATTGATATATGAAGGTAATATTTTTAAAACTTCGTTATCGTATGAACGCACCTAATTTGCTACGCTTCACGTGCAATTTCCAACTTGTTTATTACGTTTTGTTTCCGATATCTAATGTCGAGTAATTAATGGGCAGAATAAATTTAACGGATAAATAAATTTAACCGCTACGGATAAATTTTCCCTAACGGACAAGACTTTCCGAACGACCCAAAAACTTTCAAGTCTATAGTTACTCGTACATATTACGGTTGAAATCTATTAGCTAAAGCAAATATTACAGAGAATCTTGGAAACTTATCAAATGATTGAATGTTTTAATTAACAATTTTATTATTTTATATTAAGTTATTTTGTTTAAAAAAATTAATATAATATGCAAATAAGTTTTGACAGTTTAAACTTTCATGGATTTCAGAGATTTAACTGGATTCAAACTTAATTTCTAAATGGTTGGTTATAATTGTTAACAGCCATTAAAAATATTCCGAAAAATGGTCATTGGAATACTACCAAAGGAAATATTTCGATTTCAGCGTGGATTTTTTTCATGAAACATATATCATTAAAAAATGTGTTAAATAAATCAATCAGATAGTCATAAACAAAGCTGTCATATCTAAAGTTTTTTTTAGATACCAGTATTTTAATGCAGAAAATGTTTTTTTTTTATTTAATTCAAATATGCAATTGATTAAAAACAACAGCATTTTCTCCAAGATAATAATGGCATTCAAGAAGTCGGAACCTTGACAATTCTGCATAAATAAAAATTTAGTTAGAAATTTTTTTGTAAAACTTGAGTAAAATTTTCGTTATGTTTAGTATTAAGCATGGTGGTGGGTAGTCATTGATAAATCCAGTCAAAAAAACAAAAAAGAGAAAACTACCAGTATGTTTTTATCGAAAACATTTGAAATAATATAAAGCCATTGAGGGACGCAAATTTCTCTTTAACAAAATATTGGTATATAACATCTTTTTGTGTTTTTCCCTGTCCATTCAATATCCTGTTAACTCATTAACCCCTTCGCGACGGGAATCTTTTACGGATTTTTTAATGTTCGGGTCACTGGTTTTTAGAAACAGAAATTTGTATACTATTAAATCGAGAAATTGTTTCGATTAAAAAAAATATGGTAAAATTTTACTGGTGGTTATAAACAAGGATTCTTTTATAAACAAGGACGTTTTTGTGGTACATATACGTGTCGCTCGTCCCCAAGGGGTTAATGTCTATTGATTCATTTATTCTACAATCAGTACCTCCTATTTAGTGGATTTTTCATTTCATGTAATCTAAATTCATACAAAGAATTTAAAATAAAGAATGTTATTATTATTTAATTACATATAAGGTACCTGTACCCAATATGGACACCCTGAGGAAAATGTATTTTGTTCACCCCCATGTACAAGTCATAGGACTCCAAAAATATGTGACCACTATCGTTGGACTATTGACTATCATTATTAAAATTAGCGACCTTGTTATTATTCTGGTTTAATTTAAATGATAAAAACAAAAAAATGTTTACAAGTGTCCATATAAGGAACTACCCGTCCCTATTATGGATAGGTGTTTCCTTATTGACTTTCTACACAGTGTGTATGGAAGAGCCACTTTTCCAAGGGATTTTAGAGGAGAAAGAAAAAAAAATGCATCTCAAAGTATTCCGAGGAGGACGGGGCACAGTAAATATCTTCAGAACATGCATTTTAGAAAGGGGGGGGGAGCATTCTCGATTTTTACCCTTCGAAGACCCATGCAAAGCCCCTTAGTTACTATTAAATATTATGAAGTAATATTGTTAGTTTTGCTTAGCTTTATTGCATCTGTGTCTGCGAATTTACATCTGTTATTACTCAGTGCTCACAGCATGGACAAATAGAAACTTTTTTACCATGGGCAGTAAGTCCCACATAATCCTCATGAACATATCTGCCACATGTGATGAATGACCGCATGTTTGAAAAAGCATCAATATTGCAAAAGAAGCAGTACCAGCTTTCCTTTGTTCAGGAAGTCATAAAATTGGCACCTACGATTTCGCCAACAGATATCCTACTGGGGGCAGTGGCGCAGACAGAGGGGGGGTTTTGGGGTTAAAACCCCTCCAGAGCTAAGAAAGATCGCTATAATTGCCGCTTATATGAATCAAAAACCAAACTTAATATTTAAACATTTTGGCGTATTTCGGAATCCGCTGCATTATTGAATCGGATTTCATTAAATAAAGTGATTCATTTAAATGGCAAAAATTGTACTTAAAACTCTGAAAGTGCACATTACATGGATTAGTTAAATAAAATTTGGTTATTTAAACTAAATCACTTTTCTGAGACGTATTATGCTAAAAGAATGATGACTTCCTGCCACACAGATGCTCTTCTAGTTTAAGTATTATACAGTGAATATTCTAATTTGTACTGATTCTATTAACCCGTGATTCAAATAACCGGAGAAAATAATTATCAGAAACTCAACCCCCCCCCCCCCCCCTAGAACCGAATTCTGGCTGAGCCACTGACTGGGGGGTGCTTCTTTTTATTTTTCTGCAAGGGTTTTTTGGAGGAGATTTTTGGGGGATTGTTCAAATAGCATCTTGTTGAACAAAGATTTTACCACTTTAATGACTTTTCAAGTTATTGCTTGGCAACGTTGAATTTTCTTCTTTTTTACAGTTGTAGTCGATGGGGACATAAGCTGTCCATATTGGGAACTGGACATAGTTTTATTAAATCTTGTACCAAATGAATAAGGAAAATTATTTTAAGCAAAATATGCAATAGCAATCGAAAATATGTTTTATTAGCTTTCTAAAATACTCCACTTTTCAACATTTAATGTAATATTACTATTTCTAATAAGAATTTAACCTTCCTACCCTGAATGGGTCTAATCGACCCATAACAATAATTTATTTTATACGATTCGAACCAGAACTTTTCTCATGAAGAAAGTTATATAACAGATTCAGAGAAATAAGTCAGTTAAATATATTAAAATGTTTTAAATAACATTTCTGGTGTAAAATGTTTTTGTCAAGATTGAGTAAAATTTCAACAGGGTAGGAAGGTTAAGCTTACAAGTAATTAAGATCAGCACATCTCGAAATAACAAGTTTCCTCCTAAATGGCGAACAGCGCGCTTTTTTACATTTTCCAGACTTAATTATCTTTTCAACTACTTTTCTTCGCGAAAATGTTTAGCCATCTCTCGATCAAAATTATTACCTTTAAAAATATTAGGGGTGTCCATATTGAGAGCCCTGTCCATATAGGGTACAAATACCTTATTACATCATTGAATTAAGTGAAAATTTTTATTGAAATGTTCTGGTCATTTTCAGATTCTCTGAATTGCGAAATATCTTGAACGATTTCTACCGTGGGAATTAAAGGGTTAATTATTTGAGAGGAGAAGCAGTGGTAGTAATTTGGCGCAGAGGTTAGCTTAATGACACCGCTAATCTTTTACAGTAATCTTCAAGTAAATAAAAACTCAGAAATCATGTTATGATATCAATATATCATATATCATTGAATATGACGATGTTAGGTAACAAATTGATAAACTTATCTTGTCCTCCATTAAAAAAAAAAAAAAAAAAAAAAAAATGAAGAAGAAAGAAAAAAAAATCCTTTCTTTTAAAGTAACTAAAATCATGATCACAACAGGATCTACATTACAGTTGAAGTTATAAATATATTGCCCCTTTTCTCATTTTAGTAATACTTAAACCAATCCCTTAATATAACGGTTACCGAAATCCCAGCACATGTATTTCACTTTTTCCATACCTTATATGGTCATGAAAACCGAATGTGGTTTCCTTATACCAGCTGCTCTACAATAAAAATGCTGCATAAGATGTTTTGCGCGTCGTACATATTCGAATATATCTCCTTCTCATGCTACCGTTCCTTATATGGTATCCATTCGCGAATTTTAGACCGCATCATGAGCCCCAAAGCCTATCCCACAAAATTCCTTTGCTTTTTCAAATTCCAATAGCAAAGTTTAAACTCTTTTCTCGCCAATTAGCGATTATCTTGTTAATATGCTAAGTACAAAATCTCTCTCTCAGAAGAAAAATATTGCACGTATATTTTGGGCCAAATATCATATACATGCCAAACATTGTAACCTTTGGCGATATCTGACAACTGATGCTATCTTGGTTCTGACTAAAAGAAGGGTCACTTTTACTTTTTACACTTTTTCTCTTGGCCTGGCTCTGCTGTAACCACCAATAATTCAGGCTGAGCGTCCTACTCTCTCGAAAGGGCTAAAATAAAACTTTACTCTAAAGAACCTGGCTGCATACTTGTCTTTTTGTCGATCTCCTTTTCACGGCATTGATGGTAATTCGTAATAAACAATATTAAATCTACTAGATACAATAATCATCCAAGATTTCCATTACAAACTTTGGTGCTATAAGACCGTACTTAGCCCGACTAGAGGAGTATGGGCGCTCATAAAATCCGGAGAAATCGCTGATGTCTCTAGCAGTTTCGCATCTTCTCTGCATGGCATGCGGTGTTTTCGAACAACTCAAGATTTATTGCTCCGTCTGTGCATCGCAGGATTCGAGACTTATTCCTTCTTCTGTGGGTCGCAGGGTGTTGGATGCGGCAAAAGAGGCTCGTCGCTCCCAGTATGACAGTTACTCAAGCCTTAGCCAGCTGGAAAAGTGATGTCAAAATCAAAAAGTTTTTTTTCGACCCTGGTCGCTCCGTCCGCTGTTCTACATGAAGCAGTAGTTTCGTTATCTCGCCGTGCTGAAGAATTCGGTGTGACGCAGCGTTATCGGCGGCAGTGCACATAGATGTTTGTGAAAATGCAGGTGACATTTTTGTGAGAAATTATCAATCGTAAATACAGAATTCTTCATGTGTGAAATATGCTCCGGTCATCTCAGTGTTGTCATTTGCGTGTATCAGCTGCAATGCGTGTTATAAATGTGTGAAGATATCCAAATATGTGATAAAAACGAAAGTTATTTTTATTGTTATTGTCTCAGCAGAATTTTCAACATACACAAAAAAATAACAAATCCAAAAAAATTAGTGGCGATTAATGTGGCAACAAGTCGAGCACAAAAAGAATTAGTGTTGTGAAGTGTTTGTGATAAATAAGTCATCAATCTCACATACAGAATTTTTCATTGAGAAATACGCAAAAATATTAAAAAAAGTGTGTGCCAATTATCTTTATTCCTTGAGTGCTTTCCGAAATGATTATCAATGGTACGCACACAAGTTTTGAATGTGAAATATGCTTCTGATCCCTGTTGACAGGGGTGCTAAAACATACACACACACACACACACAAAAAAAAAAAAAAAAAAAAAAAATTAAATTTGTGCTCAAGCGAAATTTTATTACATCAATAATGCCACAATACTTAGATTTATGTTTTGCTATTATTATTGTTATTGTTTTACTTGGATACATGATTATTTAAATAACACTTTCTTGTTCAGAGCATTTAAAAAAAAAATAGTAATAATGCTTTTTAAATATTTATTTGATTAAACTTTGTCTTATGGTATTGAAGCATCTCAATTATAATCCTGTATCCAAGCATCAATAAGATACCCTTTAGATTTTTATTATGCATACAAACATTTTCTTACTCTTTAATCTAAAAAAAAAAAAAAAAGTGATTTTTTTTCATAAAAAAAAGGTTTTTTTGATACAAAGTAAGTAATTTTCAAAGTGATATTTTGTTGAGAGTCATGTGAGAACAAATAGATGTTTTCAGTAATAGATAAAAAAATATAAGAGTAAGACATTTATAATACTATCTCATTTACGAGATAGATTTTTTTTCAAATAAGTGCTTTAACAATTTTTATTATGGTATCTATTTTTATTATTTAAGTGATATTTTGTGTTTTTATTATTATTTTATTTGACTTTAAATGATTGTGAGTGCCTTTGAAATCTTTAGAATTTAGTCAAAGGAATACGTGTGCAATTAAATAGTAGCCCTACACCTACCAATTAACATTTACAAATAGTTAAACCTTTTGTAGTATTTGTTTCATTGGATCAGCTACATATTTAACTGATATGGCTAATTCTAAGATTACTTTCAAAACCATCACTTTTGATGGCGATGCTAATTTGGTTGACTTTTTCTTCAACCAAATCAAAACATTAGCCAAAGCGCACGGATGGAAGGATCAGGACACCATCCAATTTCTAGGTAGTAAGTTATCCGGACCTGCGCTTACTTTCTTTACTCAGAACCCATCCATTTATAAAGCTGACAAATTAAAATTTGTAGAAAAAGAATTCAAAAAATTCTTTGCCCCCCCTAGTAAAACAACTGCGCTTGTGGAATTTAACAATTTAATAATGCTACCTCAAGAAACGATTAGAAACCTTGCACACCGAATAAATATTCTAACTACTCGAGTACATGACAACATAAAAGATAAAGAAGCCTTAGACAATATTAAATACACAAAACTAATCTCGTGCATCCCACCCCCACTGAGAATTAAATTGCAAGAGGAAAACAATCTCGATTATGACACTGCTGTTGATAGAGCACAAATGTTGCAGGATATAATGCAAAATGAGAATGTGCTACAAACATGTAACACAACAAATCCTGTAGCAGACTCTATTGCTAATCAGTTAAAAATTTTAACTGAAAGAGTCAATGCATTAACACTAACAAGCATTCCAAATGAACAAAACTTAGACGCAATTCACAGTATAACCCCACAAAATTCAAAACAGCGTGAACAGTATGCGAACAAGGATTTTAAAAGGAAGCATACTGTTTCACCTAAACATAACACACGTAAAAATAAATCTACATCACCACCTGCTTGCCAGCTATGTGCGAAGCGTGGCCACACAGCAAAACATTGTTTTAAATGGCGTAGAGCAAATTCAAATAGAAATAAATATAATTATAAATACGACAATAACTATAGAAGAAATGATAACAGAAATGGTAATTTAAACTACTAATGAGATGTACTTCAGCTGATGGCTTTACATCTCAAAAGAAGTCTAACACATCAGCAACTTCAGACGAATTTCCATGGACTCATGACCCAACACTGCCTACACTCTGTCCAGACAGAAGGGTTAAATCCGTTGCTTCGCAAACAAAATGTGAAGTTAAATTGTCCAAAAATTCTGCATCACAAACAGTCGAAAACAATAATGAAGTAGCTTCACAAACTGTTAACATATGTGATGACAAAGTTGCAGTTATTTGCAATGTAAATAATTCATCCCCAACACTCCCCCTCATAAAGGCCTCCATTGCAAGACATAAAACTAACTTTTTGCTCGATACTGGTTCATCCATTTCAATTATATCACAAGATTTGTTTGAAAAAATTAAAGACAAACTCAAATATAAAAGATTAGGAACAGGCGTCACTATTAAAACAGTTAATTCAGATGTTCAGTTCACTGCATGCATTAAAACTTCTATTCGCATACACCAAAAGTCATTCTCGCATAATTTCTACATTGTTGACCTATCGAATTCCGCTAACTTCCAGGGAATTTTAGGCTTTGATTTTATTCACAAAAACAGAATTGTGATAGATATTCATAAGAATAAAATGTCAACAAATGAATTTAGCATACCATTACTTGATTCTGCCTTCTGTGAGAATGAAACACATCATCTTGAAACACATGAAATACATCATTCGGAAAAATTCCCAAAAGAAATCCGATTGGAGAATAAACTTAAACTAGAACCACAGGAAAAGAGGTGGATCTCCATAAAAATTGATTCAGTTGACCCAAGAAAACATTACTATTTTCAATGTGAAACAAAAAAGAATATAATTTCTTACGATAGTATTGTAGGTGGTCAGAGTTATGAATCGGATAAGGAAGGAACTGAAAACACAACTAGATCCCCACAAAAATTCTAGTTTTATGTTTTTATACAAAATTCATCTACTAAACCTGTACACATAAACAAAAATGCACGAATAGGAACTTTATTTGAAACAATGGACATTATGGACCCGTCACAAAACACAAATTTTCATCAAGTTATGAATTCATGTGAAAATGTTTCGAATTTTAATCTTAAATCTCAGGATAACTTAAAGGATTACATTTGTAATTATATTCAGGCATCAAATGAAACATTAAATCAACGTAAAGAAGAACTAAAAATTAGTGACTTTAATTTAAATCATTTACAGGAAGAGAATGCAAAAAGGTTAGGAAAATTATTGCTTGATAATTATGCATCATTTTCCAAGTCCATAAAGACACTAGGCCACACAGACAAGGTAGTCCCGAATTTAAGGTTTATAAATGACTATCCCATAAAAACATTACCATTTCCCCTCCCACAATCATTACATAACGAAATGAAAGAGCAAATTCATCAACTTCTTGAAGCAGATATTATAGAACGAAATTGTTCTGAGTGGGCATGTCCCATTTTGCTTGTAAAAAAGAAGACTGATCAGTCTGGAAAACAGAAATACAGACTCGCTCTAGACTTACGTATGTTAAATTCCGTGTTACAAGGCTCATCATACCCCCTACCAAAAATACAAACCATAATTTCAAATTTATCCGCATACAAATTTTTCACTTCACTAGACTTCAAAATGGCGTATCATCAAATAGACCTTCTGGAACAATTTCAAGACCCACTAACCTTTACATGTATCTATGGGACTTTTAAATATAAACGCCTAGTATTTGGTCTAAAGTCATCAAGTGGATTCTTTCAACATTTAATGGATTCTTTAATTGATGAATTGCAAATTGATGGAGTATACTCATATCAAGATGATCTAATATTTGGGTCAAACTCATTTGAGGAAACTTGTTCAAAGTTAGATAAAATACTTAAAATCTTAACTAAGTATAATTTAACATTGACTCCAAACAAATGTACATTTCATACATCAGCAGTTCACTACTTAGGGTTCCATATTGAAAACCACTCTATTGCACCTATTCATGCAAACATTGTTAAAATTAACTCGTTTCCCACACCAAAAACTAAGAGACAATTAAAAAAATTTATTGGTTTAGTAACATTTTATAAATCATTGGTGCCATCATTTTCGGAAATTATTCAACCTCTCATTGATTTGACCACTCCTAAAGCTACATTTAAATGGACACAAAAACACCAAGAATTATTCAAAAAAATGCAACAAGTGTTCTTTAGTTCACCTATGGTTCGCTTACCAGATTGGTCAAAAACCTTTTACGTTAACACTGACGCATCTAAGGTAGCGATAGCTGGTGCATTATTACAGGAACATGAAGGACAATTACTTCCTATTGCATATTTTTCTAAATCTCTTAAACACGCAGAAAAACGTTACCCGGCTTTAAAACTTGAATTAATAGCCATTTATAAATCAGTAATCGCATTTAAATACTATTTATACGACAGGAAATTTGTAATTTTGTCGGATAGTGCTCCCTTAAAAAAATACAAAAACACATGTAACCCTGCGGATTTAACTACACGTTGGTTAACTGAACTTTCTGAATACACCTTTTCCTTCGAACATGTACCGGGATCATCTAATGTACTTGCTGATTATCTATCAAGATGTACATTTGAAAAAAATACCCAAGATCTTAAATCAAATCCTGAACTCCTTAATGACCCTCATGCTTTACCAATTGTAGATAATGACACTTCGGACAATATCGAAGAATCCAATAACAACAAACCCAACTCAGTAAATTATTTAATTTCAGGCAGAGATACAAACAAGGATCCATTACTTGAAATATCAAGCGACACATTTGTCAGTGAGCAAAGAAAGGACCCAAAATTGGCCGAAGTTTACAATGATATTTTAAGAAATGGATCATCAAAAAAATTTCCAATGTACTTCATCCATCCTGACAGTAAGGTTCTCATGACAAAAAAAGAAAACGTATATAATGACACATTTTCGTACCATATTATTGTACCTGACTCACTTAAGGCTAAAGTTTTAACAATTTGTCATCTGTCACACTTTGGGTTAACTAAAACATATGCATTTGTAATAGCTAGATATTTTTGGAAAGGAATGTATACCGACACGTTAAACTTTGTGGCATCTTGTACTAAGTGTATTCAAACAAAACATCACATAACACCACCTGCTCCGCTTCAGCCCACTTACACACCAACCCACCCAGGACATACCATTGGGATTGACTTACTAGGACCATTTAAAAACGGACAATCAGTTTTAACGGTAACAGATCATTTTTCACGGCACCTTGAACTCTTTGCTTTGCATACAACAACAACTGACAAAATTGCTAAATGTTTATTTGATTACATAACTACCTTTGGCCGACCTGCCACTATTCTCAGCGATTTAGGTAAGCAACTGACTTCTGACATGTACAACAGATTCAACGATACATTGGGCATAAAAATACTCCATTCCTCACTATGTCACCCCCAAAGTAATACAATTTCAGAGAGAGTAAATAAATCAATAAAATATTCAATTACCACTTTACTTGAAGAAGGTCATTCTTTTGAAAATGCATTACGTATACATAAATCACTATACAACGGTTCCACACATTCTTCCACTAAATATTCCCCCAACTTATTACACTTTGGAAGAGAACTATCTTTATTATTTGATACTTTTGATCAAACTATTAATCAGCCAATCCTTGATAAGGGCATAGAAACTTACCAGTTGCTAAATGATTTGAATTCAATTTACAAAAAAGCATACACTAACATCAAAAATTCACAAGAAAAGAGAAATCAACACTTCCAGAAACGAGCGAAACTAAGAGTAATCTTAGAAAAGGATATAGTGTACCTCAAATCCGTGGATAAATTTAAACCAAAATACACCGGACCTTTTATTGTGGTACATAAATATTCGCCAGTTTCTGTTTCCATTAAGCGTTTACACTCACCCGATGAATCGGCATTCAGAGTACACATTGACAGGCTAATTATAGCCCCCCCCCTAGAAATGATCATTTATTTGTGCGTCATGAGGAAAATATAAGTCACCCAGGAAACAGCTCCATAAAATACAACCTAAGATCTCGTTTTTAACACAGCCCATCACAATATTAGGTTAACATAGATTTACAGTAAATGCAGTACTACACACTGATACACATGTTGTGTTGGAGTTTCCTTTGAGGGAGTTCATGGCTGGTCCAGGTTCTCCATCACGGGGGGCTTCCACATAACAGTTGTGTCTCTTAATTGCTGGGTTGTCGCCAATATTGTTACTTTTCCCTTTCAGTAGTTTTATTGTTCATACGTAATAATAATAAAAATAACATACAACATTGCACATACATTAAATGTTAGTCATATCAAACATAATCATGATGCACAATAAATCTCTAACCGATTATGACAAAGCTGTTTCTCACTACTCTAGGATTGACATTCCCTTTCAGATATATATAAATACCATATGTATTAGATTTTTATTTTTTTTATTTTTAATTATACCCCTTCGAAGTGAAGGCCCGTTCAAAAGTCGCCCAAAGGACCTGTAACTTCATTGTGGTAAGAAACAAATTTCGGATTGGTGCAGTTCACACCAATTTTACTTAAACTCCCTGTTTTTCTATGTAATGCGACGTGCGCTCCTCTGAGAAAGCAAAAGATTTCGGGAGGAGCAGAGGGTCCATGTAATGTGGGCTCTCGCCAATATTCCCACTTCCCATAGGGCTAGGCCATAAGCCGATGCCATCACCTTGTCATTTGACAAGATTAAGGGCAGCACCTTTTTATGGATCGCTTGTCGCCTTCCTTTTTTTTTTGCTTGTCCTGTGTGGATACACGAATTTTTTTTCATTTTTTTAAACATACTTATTAGTCACAAAATACACTTCATCCATAACATTTCATTAATATTTCACATCATTATGTTACACTTACATGGTTGCAAACTCCATTTCATATTTTCAACCTCCATTTCATATTTTTAACCTACATTTCATATTTTTACTATCCATTTCGTATTCTTTTAGTATAGATTTTCATATTTGTACCACATAATTCATACTTTTATTATATACTTCATATTCGTCATATTTTATTCGAGATTTTATTTTATCCATAACTTATGTTTTTATATTATTCGTGACCTATAGCTAACATTCTTCATAAACATATATATTATAAACAATTGATGGTACGAACTTCATGACTATTTTACATATTAAACATGCTTCCTTGCATTCGGCGCCTTATCTTTGATTAGAAAAAAAAGATAACCTCTGTAAAGGAACAATATATGGTATACCTATAAAAAAAAACAGGAAGAATGTCTTGTTGTGTGCAAAGTGCTAGAAAAAGCACAAATAAGGCCTGAACTCTAAGCAATAAAAGGCCAATGTGTTCCGGAACGACAACAACATCAAAATAAATGAGCATTAAAAAAAAAAAAAAGAGAGAGACTCTGAAGATGCATAATCATATGTCGACATAGTGTATAACTGTATAAATTCGAATATAGATATGTAATCAATTCTTAATATTTAACCAGCATAATCTTACACTTTCGTATGTAATTCTGAGAGAGACATTTTCGTACCGGGTCCAAAATTTTTCAAACCCAAACCAGCGAGGGAGATATATGATATCAATATATCATATATCATTGAATATGACGATGTTAGGTAACAAATTGATAAACTTATCTTGTCCTCCATTAAAAAAAAAAAAAAAAAAAAAAAAAAATGAAGAAGAAAGAAAAAAAAATCCTTTCTTTTAAAGTAACTAAAATCATGATCACAACAGGATCTACATTACAGTTGAAGTTATAAATATATTGCCCCTTTTCTCATTTTAGTAATACTTAAACCAATCCCTTAATATAACGGTTACCGAAATCCCAGCACATGTATTTCACTTTTTCCATACCTTATATGGTCATGAAAACCGAATGTGGTTTCCTTATACCAGCTGCTCTACAATAAAAATGCTGCATAAGATGTTTTGCGCGTCGTACATATTCGAATATATCTCCTTCTCATGCTACCGTTCCTTATATGGTATCCATTCGCGAATTTTAGACCGCATCATGAGCCCCAAAGCCTATCCCACAAAATTCCTTTGCTTTTTCAAATTCCAATAGCAAAGTTTAAACTCTTTTCTCGCCAATTAGCGATTATCTTGTTAATATGCTAAGTACAAAATCTCTCTCTCAGAAGAAAAATATTGCACGTATATTTTGGGCCAAATATCATATACATGCCAAACATTGTAACCTTTGGCGATATCTGACAACTGATGCTATCTTGGTTCTGACTAAAAGAAGGGTCACTTTTACTTTTTACACTTTTTCTCTTGGCCTGGCTCTGCTGTAACCACCAATAATTCAGGCTGAGCGTCCTACTCTCTCGAAAGGGCTAAAATAAAACTTTACTCTAAAGAACCTGGCTGCATACTTGTCTTTTTGTCGATCTCCTTTTCACGGCATTGATGGTAATTCGTAATAAACAATATTAAATCTACTAGATACAATAATCATCCAAGATTTCCATTATACATGTCATTAAATAAGCGAAAGATACTATTAAAATTTAGTGGTGTTGTTAGGCTCCACCCGTGTGACAATTTTCCACCGCTGAGAGACGCTAAAATAATACTTTAGATACGCATTTATTTATTTTGCAGAAAGAAAATGACATATATATATATAAAATCTTTGCTTGAAATGATTTATGAAATTATTATAAAATTGTATTTAATTTATAATAAATACCTTATGTAGATTAAATTAATCTAAGAAGCTATATATAAAGACAATGCAAGAAGGTATTTATATATAATAAAAGAAGGAAAAGGAATACTTTCTCAAATCTATATTCCGAAATATCCCATGTATTATTAGTGTTTGCAAAAACTATCTGTTATTAACAATTCTACAGGAAACAGATCCTGCGAAAAGTCATTTCCTTTATTTTGATCGATAGTATACGTTTTAAAAGGTCAACATAGTCAAGATATTTCACTCGACTGCTTTCTAAAATCTGTATAGTCACATATTACGACTGAAATCTATTGGCTAAGGTAATTTTAAAGAGTTTTTAGAAACCTATCAAACGCTTGAATGTTTTAATTAACAATTTTATTGTTTTATTTTATTTTATTTTGTTAAAAAGGAAATTAATGTAAAATGCACATAATGTTCCATTGATTGAACTTTGAGGTCTTGCAGAGATTTAACTACATTTAAACTTAATTATTGAACGATTAGTTACATTTGTTGACTGTCATAACACAAAACATACCAACAAATGGTCAATGGAATGCCGCCAAATGGAAATATTTTGAAATGAGTCAGAATTGTTTTTCATGAAACACATCATTAAAAACAAATTAAATGAGTCAACGAAATAGTCATGAGTAAAAAGTGGATTTTTCATTTCAAATAATCGAAAATCGCATAAGAAATTAAAAATAACATTGTTTTTTTATATTTAATTTCAGAAATTAGGTCATTAAATGAACTGAAAATTTCTATTGAAATTCTCTGGTGCAAATTTAGATTATCTGAATTAGCAAATATTTCGGACGTATTCAAGCCAAGGAGTTAATCGTTAATTATATAAGAGGAGAAACAGTGGTAGAACAGTGACGCAAAAGTAGGCCTATTGACACCACTAATTTTTTATAGTATTCTTCATATAAATAAAAAATCAGAAATCATATCTTTACATAAGCCCAAATTACTATTAAAATGTAATGGTGTTCGCAGGCACCAACCTTGCGGCAATTTTCCACCATTAGAGCAACCGAAAGTAATATTACTGATGCTCATTTACTTATTTTGTAAAAAGAAAATGACATATAAGTAAAAAAAAATATATATTTTTTAGATTACTTGGGAAATTATTAGAAAATTGTGTTTAATTTATTGTATTTTACCTTATATAGATTAAATTAATCTCTGAAGCCATGTATAAAGACAATAAAAGAGGATATTCAAATATAATAAAAGAAGGGAAACGAAATACTGTCTCAATTCTATCATATTTCGATGTTCCTATGTAGTAGAGTTTCCGAAAACTTTCTTTTATTAACAATTCTACCTGGATCAGGAAACAGATCTTGCGAAATCTCATTTCCTGCATTTTCATCTATAGTATATGTTTTACAAAGATCAATAGTGTTAGGATATTTCACTCGATTGCGTTTTAAAATCTGTATAGTTACATATTACGATTGAAATCTATCGGCTAACGCAATTTTAATGAGAATATTAGAAACCTATCAAATGCTTGAATATTTTAATTAACAATTTCATTCTTTTATTTTATTTTAATATGTTTAAGAAGGAAATTAATATAAAATGCAAATAAGTTTCTACACTTTTATTGGGTCGTTCAGAAAGTCATGTCCATTTGGAAAAATTAATTCGTACTGAAAAATTCTATTATTTATTTATTACATTTTGTTTCCGATATCTTTTCAGGGTTGATACGGGTGAGAGAATTTTCAGCTCAGGTATTTTATTATATAAAATCCCTCCTTAACCCTTAAATGCATAGGATAGAACGCGTTCCAAAAAATGCGCAATTCAAAGAATCAGAATTCATACCAGAAAAATCTAAATAGTAAATTTTTCTTTATTTAATTACGAATGGTCTGTCACAGTGATGGTAACTTGTGGGAAAATTCCCACATCTGTGGGGAAAATAGAGCTGTGTGGGAAAAAGGGGAAACTTGAGGTTTTGTGGGAAATTTTGAGAATTTCCCATTCCACTCTCATGAACGCGCTTTTTCCCTTTCTTTCTGCAAAACTTTTTAGAAAACCCTTTCTTTCGACTTGTTTGTCAAAACTCCTGGCGAATTGCATCGTAACTATTTCGCTGAATATTGCTATTGCGTTCCATTGACTCTCGAAACAATAATACAACTAAACTTCTCTAAATTAATAGATCAGATGCAACCACGTGACCACATGCCACCAATTTTCCACCAACCAATCAAAATTACTGATCTTTTATCGTTCAAAGCTCAAGCTCAAGCCGAGGCTCAAGCATCAAAGTAGAGAAACCAGAAACCTGGGGAATTTTTCGAAGGGGGGGGGGGAGGTTATGACGTCAGTCGGAACTATTCTATTCTATTTTCGGTTTCGGTCGCTCGCTTGCTTGAGAAAAGCGTAAAACGAAAACAGTTTTTTAGTTTTAGATTTTAGTTCAAATTTTTCTAGAATGTGTATAGTGTGGTATCTCGAAAGTTACATTTTAATGCTTTATAGCTATGGATTTGGAAAAGCAGAAGATTCGAATGTTTCGACAACCAACGTTAAAAGGAAAAATAGTTTTTCAAATAGAGAGAAATCGAAATTAAGAAATAAAGTATTTCAATACGAATGGCTCTTGGAGTAAAGTTTATTTTTTATTGATATGATAAAAATAATTTTGGAAATTAATTTTCACAATTGTTTTTTTACTGACATTATACCTGCAAATTATTGTAATGAATCTGCTTCTATTTTCATCAGAATAAACTTTTTGCGTTTGAAAATAAATATTGTGTGAATAGAAAAATTAACTTTTAAACTTCTGTTTCATAGAACTTTCATGAATGAATAACAGTTTTGAAAAAGAAAAATAATAATAATCATTATTGCCTTAAGAATTTATTTTTATATTATGTTTATGTTTGTTAAATTACTTATGTTCTTCGATTGATTGAAAGATTTTTGTTTAAGAACCAAAATGAAAAGTAGTATAAAATACATTTTGGTCATTTGTCGATAGACTGATTTTAACGGCTGAATGTAACAGTGTGGGAAAAATTGAGCTCACGAGGGAAATTTTGAGGGGAAAATTGAGCTCATGAGGGAAATTTCGAGGGAAAATTTCAGTGACGAGGTTACCATCACTGGTCTGTCATTAAGTAAAGTGAAAATTGCTCTGTTAAATTTCTGGTGAGGATAAGGCATATGTGAATAAAATCCCCAATAAATCGGGAACACTTATGGTATCGAAAATTATACAATATGCATTTAAGGGTTAAACCTCTGGATCCCAAAGAGCCCGAGATATTTTAAGATATTTTAATTTGTATATCTTAATTCCCACCAGAAAAGCTAAAAAGCACATTTTGCTTTAACTGATAACAGAAAATTCCGTATTTAAATAAAAAGAGATTAGTTTTTGTCTTTTTCTGGTATAAAATCAGATTTTCTGAACTATATAATTTCTAGAACATGTTCTATCATGGGATATAACCCCTTAATGCGCAGTGTTGCCGGGTCGGCAACACCTAAAGTTCTCCCTGTTTAGAGACACAAAAACTCCATGAATATTTCAAAAACTACTCTAATGGCTACTCTAAATCTTTCTTATGAGTTCTAGATGGTAGCACCACAGAGATCAAACTCTACTGTTTTTAAATAATAGGTAAAATATTTTACTGTAATACGCGCTTCACAACAATGCTCTTCTCATTGTGCTTATGAATGCTTTACTTATGGGAGGTTACCACTTCGGCAACAGCTGTATAATTAAAATAGTTAGTGCAATCTTTACAAAACAATACCTGTGTACTCCTCTAGGCCTAAATAGATTGCCTAATTTTTTTCTTTAAATTCCAACTTTAAAGAGTAGTGCGCCGGAAAGGGTTAAAGAGTTAAATAAGGCGAAATTTCAGGCACTTTATTGCTAGATTTATTTTCTCGTAAAAAAAATTTGACATTTGACCCATTAACCCATTCGTGCCCAGCACCTTTTGCGTAAATTTTATTTGGTTGGCACCACTATTTTTAGAAGATTTAAGTTTAGTTCATTAATCACGATAATGATTCATTTAAAATAAAATAATTATTGCTTTTCTTTTTTACCGGTGTCAAAAACAATGCTGAATGCACCTTTTGAAGCGTCCCTAAAAAGGGACGCTAGATATTAATTTCGTTGAAGTGTAGCAATCCTGTCTGATGCCGAGTGATTAAACGGCAGAATTATCCGCTACAAATTGATTTTCCCAAATGGAAGCGACTTTCCGAACGACCCAATAACTTTCGAATCTTGCTGAGATTTAACTACATTCAAACTCAGTTACTGAACGATTGGTTATAATTGTTGACTGACATAACACTAAATATACCAACAAATAATCATTGGAATTCTACGAGATGGAAATATTATGATTTGAGCCTGATTTTTTTTTTTTTTTTTTTTTTTCATGAAACATATATCATGAAAAAATGTGTTAAATAAATCAATCAAATAGCCATAAACAAAGCTTTCAAGTCGACAGTTTTTTTGGATACTAGTATTTTTAATGCGGAAAATGTTCGATTATTTAATTCAAACATGCAATCAATTAAAAACAACAGCATTTACTCCAAAATAATTGTGGTGTTCAAAAAGTCGGAATCTTGACAAGTCTGTATAAATAAAAATTTTCGTGTGATTTTTTTTTCTTTTTTTCTTTTTGTAAAACATGAGTAAAATTTTCGTTATGTTTAGTATTAACTAAGGTGGCGAGTAGTCAGTGAAAAATCCAGTCAAAAAAAAAAAAAAGATAAAATTACCAATATTTCCTTATCGAAAACATTTGAAATAATTTAAAACGAATAAAGGATGTAAATTTCTCTTTGACAAAATATTGGTATATAACATCTTTTTCAACTGTGTTTTTGACTGATCACTCACCACCCTGTGACCTCATTAACCCCTTCACGACGGGGGTTTTTTACGAAAATTTTAATGGCTTGTCACCGGTTTTTAAAAACAGAATTTCGTGCCTTTTTAAATCGAGAAAATGCTCCGATTAAATAAGGCAAGTCTTACAGTAAAATTTTACTGGTGGTGATAAACAATGATTCTTAAGCCTTTTTGAGGCACGTATACGTGTCAATCGTCCCCAAGGGTTTAATTTCCATTGAATTATTTATGCAACAATCAGTGCTTCCACTTTTGAAGATTTTTCATTTCAGATAATCCAAATTCATACAAGAAACTTAAAATAACAATGCTATTATTATTTTTATTTAATTTCAAATATTGCATCATTAAATGAAGTGAAAATTTATAATGAAATGGTCTGGTCATATTCAGATTCACTGAATTGCGAAATATCTTGGACGTTTTCTACCGTAGAAATTAAGGAGTTATTTACTTGAGAGCAGAAGCAGTGATAGTAAAATTGGCGCATAGGTGGGCCTAATCACACCACTAATTTTTTACAGTAATCTTCAACTAAATAAAACGCAGAAATCATGTCATTAAATAATGCCATAAATACTATTAAAATTTAGTGTTGTTGATAGGCTTCACCTGTGTGAAAATTTTCCACAACTGAGAGAAGCCAAAATAATAGTTTAGAAACACATTTATTTATTTTGTAGAAAGAAAATGACACATAGATGTATAAAAAAAAACCTTTTCTTGAAATGATTTCTGAAATTATTATAAAATTGTGTTTAATTTATAATAATTTACCTTATATAGATTAAATTAATCTAAGAAGCTACATATAAAGACCATGAAAGAAGGTATCCATATATAATAAATGAGGGAAAACGAAATACTTTCTCAAATCTAATATTCCGAAGTCTCCCGTGTATAAGTGTTTCCGGGAACTTTCTTTTATTAACAATTCTGCCTGGATCACGAAACAGATCCCGCGAAAATTCATTTCCTGCATTTTGATCGGTAGTATTTGTTTTACAAAGATCAATAGAGTCAAGATATTTCACTCAACTGCTTTTTAAAATCAGAATAGTTCCATGTTACGGCTGAAATCTATTGACTAAGGTAATTTTAAAAAGAATCTATGAAGCCTACCAAAGGCTTGAATGTTTTAATTAACAACTTATTATTTTATTTCATTTTATTTTATTAACATTTTCAGGACTAAGTTTTCTAAGAGTGAATATTAGTATATAACTGTTTATTTAAGCTTGTTTAGATGTAGAATAAATAAAAATAAGAAATAAACATAGCAATGTGTAGGTTTTTATTATTATTATTATTATTATTATTTTATGAGAAATATTTTTTCTAATGAACTGTAACGGTAACAAAAAATATAGTTAGTCTTGTTATGCAATGTCTCTTATTTATTGGCTTATTATAAGAAAATGTTAATTAAAATAATACTGCATTGTTGTAGCAAATGATATGTTAATTATGATTTTCTATGAAACAAAGATGGACATTGCACGTATTGCAAATGTCTGTCTTATTTTCTATGCAGCGTTTAGCATAATTTGCACATCTTTTACATAATTGCATTCATCATATGTTTTATGTTGACATTCTGTATAAAAAACGCAGATAAGGTTATAATTAAATACAAAAATCATCAGTTTTAAAATGGGAAAAATAAATTCCCTTAGTCGTGAAAGGATTGAAAATGAAATTAATTTAAAATGCAAATAATGTTCTATTGATTGAACTTTCATGTTTTGCAGAGATTTAACTGCACTCAAACTTAATTATTGAACGATTGGTTATATTTGTTCTGTCATAACACAAAACATACCAACAAATGGCCAATAAAATGCTACCAAATGGTAATATTTTGATATGAGTCAGAATTGTTTTTCATGAAACATACATCACTAAAAACAAATTAAATAAATCAGCGAAATAGTCATGAGCAAAAAGTGGATTTTTCATCTCATATAATCCAAATTCTCACTTGAAATTTTAAATAACAATTTTTATTTAATTATTATTTAAATACAGAAATTAGCCATTAAATAAAGTGAAAATTTCTATCGAAATTTCCTTGTGTGAATCCAGATTATCTGAATTACGGAATATCTCGGACGTATTCAAGCCAAGGAGTTAAAGAGTTAATTACTTGTGAAGAGAAACAGTGGTAGAAATTTGTTGCAGAGGTAAGCCTGTTGGAAACCCTAATTTTTTACAGTATTCTTCAAATAAATCAGAAATCATGTCATTAAGTAAGTCCAAAAATACTATTAAAATTTAATAGCGTTGATAGTCTCTACCCCTGCGACTTTTCCACCATTGAGAGAAACGAAAATAATATTAGAGATACTCATTTATTTATATTGTAGAAAAAAAATGAAATATAAATAAAAAAATATTTTTTTTAAGATTATTTGTGAAAATATTAGAAAATTTTCTTTAATTTATTGTGATTTACTTTATACAGATTAAATTAATATATGAAGCCATGTATAAAGACAACGAAAGATTTTATCCACATATAATAAAAGAAGGAAAACGAAATACTGTGTCAACTCTATCATGTTTCGAAGTTTCCATGTATTAGAGTCTCCGAAAACTTTTTTTTTTTTTAATTTTTTTTTTTTTTTTTTTTTTTTTTTTTTTACAATTTTACCTGGATCAGGAAACAGATCCTTCGAAAATTCATTTTCTTAATTTTGATGGTTAGTATTTGTTTTACAAATACCACTAAAGTCAAGATATTTCACTCGATCGCTTTTAAAATTCTGTATGTAGTTACATATTACGACTGAAATCTATTGACTAAGGTGAATTTAAAAAGAATTTTAAAAAAAAACCCATTAAAAGCTTAAATGTTCAAATTGGAAAAATTATTATTTTATTTTATTAAAAAAGGAAATTAATATAAAACACAAATATGATACAACAGTTACAACTTTCATGTCTGTCATTAACCAATTAGTGCCTAGCGTCCTTTTTTATTGACGATTATAAAAAAGGCAAGAAAGTACTTTTCACACCAGTAAATAGAAGGATAAATAAACACTATTTTTCACGAGACAAATTCCTCAATAAATTAAGATAAAAGTTATTCTTCTTTTGAAAGTGGTGGGAAACCCAAAATTTCATTTTTAATGAAGAAAATAATTTGGCCATTAATGGGTTAAAACTCATATACATTGATTATATTTGTTAGTTGCCATAAAACAAAACATACCAACAGTTGGTTATTTGAATGATAATAAATGAAACTATTTTTATTCGAATGACATTTTTGTTCATAAATTATATACCATACAAAAAAAGTTACATAAAACGAAAAAACAGACACAAATAAAAATTTTTATATGATTAATACACTTGCGTACAATGATTTCTGGCATATAATCTGCGGATCAAACCATTCTGTTTAGATCAGGAAATTTGATTTAATTATTGAAGCTAAATATTTGCAACGATTTAAAAAAAGTTACATTTTATTTTGAAAAATTCTAGTTCAAAAAATTATGGTTTTCCCACGGATTATATACCGGAATTTACAGTAAAACTCTCGTTATGTTTAGTATTAATCTCTTAAGATCCGAAGCTCATATTAAAAATACACATTCATTCATTTTTTACACAGAAAGTGGCAGATAAACAGTGCCGTAAAAATCTTAGCGCAAGTGGGTAACCTCTCACCACTAAATTTTATTAGTTTTAATCCCTTAAATTTTATTAGACTTCTTACAAAAAATTAGACGAAAAATAAATTTAGTGGTTAGAGACTTCTCGTTGGCGATTACATTTTTACATCCCAGCATATAGATGAGGTGAAAAAAGATCTTTTTTGAAATTATTTGAAAATATTATGTAAGTTACTGAGCTTCGCAATATGAAGATTAAATTAATATGCATTCGGTTTTCTTCAATTCGAACTCTTCGGGACTACAAGAAATATTCGAATTCTCCAGAGCTCATAGTACGGAAACTATAAAAAGAAAGCATGTTTAAAAGGGTGCTATTGCAAAGAAATTAATGTTATAGTATTTTTTTTTTAATTTATTTCGGCTGTTATCGTTAGAATGTAATTAAAAATCAAATTAAAAGATGTAAATACATAAACTAATTAATATTAAAATACAATCGGCTCTCATTAATTCGAAACTGGATAAATCGAATATTCACTTAATTCGAACTAAACATGAAGTCCCGAAATTTTCAGTGGCAGAATAACATTAAAAACGTTCATTTATTTGAACTCATTTTCTCTTGGATTCGTTAAATTCGTATTCACGCGAATTCCGATTTTTCATTCTGCCTTACTTTTTTTACAGACTTCAGATCTTTGAAATAATTTTCTTTCTTTCATTTTTGTCAGAATTTTTCTGAACTAGTATACAAATAATCCCATGCATTTGATGCCCGCTTTATTAGTGCCCCGTCTGCCCATCAATGACACCTTCATACTCTCTTCCATTGTGCTTGTTCCTAATCCTTTAATTAGTTTATGTATTTATATCTTTTAATTTAATATTAAGTCATATTCTTATCATGACAGCCGAAATAAGTTTAGAACGCAATGAATTAGAACAATTTTAGAACACTTTTACCTGAAATTAGATGATTAATTAAGAAAATATTTAAACTATTGATCATCACTAGGAAAAAAAATATCGATTGTTGTTTGATTAAGCCTATTCATTTTGACTTTCTAGTCAACTGTAGCAAACAATTACGTTCTTTGTCAGATGACGGCTGCATTAGGATAAATGTTCGCAAACACTCGTTTGTGCAGTCGACTTTTCTCTGTATAGGAAAAACATTTGGGACATAGTAGCAAAATCGCCAGAATCTGATTCCACCATTGCATTTTTCATGAATTGTTCCAATAATTTCTTCCACAGTTAAGGGTTCAAATATTCCTAAACTTTTGTCAGCTGACAAGTCCGTGAAAAATTCCAGAAAAAATGGAATTCCGGTTAATTCGAATTGAATGTATTCAAGATAAAATGAGTTCGAATTACGGAAAACTTTTAATGTTATTCTGTCATTGAAAATTCCGGTACTTCATGTTTAGTTCGAATTAAGGGAAGATTCGATTTATCCGATTTCGAATTAACGAGAGCCGACTGTAAGAAGTCATAAAGTCAATGAATGAAGGTATACATATAAAATAAGTGAAAGAAAACTAAATATGGGCTCAATTCTTTATTTCGAAGTACCTTATATATTACTATTTCCGGGAACTTTCTTTTATTAATAATCATGGATCAGGAGACAGATCTCGCGAAAATTCATTTTCTGTATTTTGATCGATAGTATTTGTTTTTCAAAGATCAAAAGAGTCAAGATATTTCACTCGACTGCTTTCTAAAATCTTTATAGTTAGATATTATGATGAAAATCTTTTGACTAACAAGGAAGTTCTCCATACGGGCATACTCAGAAAATTCTGAAACAATTACAGAATGTTCTTCAAATGTGGATGTATATGTTTGTAAAAAAATTTTTGGCGGAACCCCGATAGAACGTTCGTAAAAAAATAATAAACATTTCTTTTATTTGGCGATTTATCATTGGTTGTCATCATCAAAATAAAATTTCAAAAAATACTTTTTATGTGAAATTCTTTTTAATGTAAAAATGTTACATCTTGAACTTGTTTAAAAAATGTTATTTATATAACGTTAGTTTATTCAGCTTTAGTTTGTTTTAACTATATTTTTGTCATAATGTATTTAGAATGAAAATTCACTGTGAAATTTTATGAATTATAACAAATATTAAATTAATTAAAATCGTTTCAATCTCAAAATTAACTCCAATCTATAATTGAGCTCTGTCGATTCAATTTTGTTGCTATGGAAACAAAAACTTCTATATTGAAATGCATTACTGCAGCATTCTTCTTCTGGCCTTTATTTTGTCATACGCTTAAATATATGAAAAATACTTTCAATGTGAAAGCAATTTTTATAATATTTTTTATATAAGAAATTATTTTTAAAGTAATAAAATTAAATTACTGTAGCAAAAGCAACAGAAATATGTGATGTAAAATACATCTATGTGTCAAACTCTCTCATTGTTCAAATTTAAATTCATTAAATACTATTTACACTTATTCTAAAATTTAATTGACAAGAAATTTTCAGGTGCATTAAATCGTTTGCTTTTGGCGAGGGAAAATGCTGCTGGCCAAATCGCGTGACGCTTTCCTTTTTTCACGCCAAATACTCGAAAGTACTTTATTTTTTTACTGATTTTCTTCTGTAATTCCGCCGCTAAATTTGACTGATCCTTTATTACATACATGAGTAGTTTAATCAGTATTTTTTTCAAAAAAATCTGAGTATGCCCAGTATGGAGACCTTCCTTGTAAGATAATTTAAAAAAGAATATTGGAAACCTATCAAATTCTTGAATGTTTTAATTAACAATTTTATTATTTTATTTTGTTAAAAAAGGAAATGTGAATTAATGTAAAATGCAAAGAAGGTTCAACAGTTTTAACTTCCATGTCTTGCAGAAATTTAACTACATTCAAACTCAATTACGGAACGATTGGTAATATTTCATAATTGCCATAACACAAAACACACCAACAAATGGTCATTGGAATATTATCAAATGGAAATATTTTTATTTGAGAGAATTTTATTTTTTCATGAAACATATATCATTAAATTAAATTAATCAACGAAATAGTCTTAAATAAAAAGTGAATTTCTCACTTCAGATAATATAAATTCATACAAGAACTTTAACCCATTAGTGCCTAGCGTCCCATTTTTGGGACAGTTTTAAAAAATTCAAGTAAGCGCTTTTCGCACCAATAAAAAAGAAGATAAATAAATACTTTCTTTCTCGAGACAAATATCTCGATAAATTAAGATAAAAGTTATTATTGTTTTAAATGTGGTGAGAAACGCAAAATTTTAATTTTAACGAGGAAAATAATTCAGGCATTAATAGGTTAAAATAATTTTATTTTATTTTGTTACAGAAATTACATCATTAAATGAAGTGAAAATTTTATTGAAATTTTCTGGTGCAAATTCAGATTCTCTCAATTACGGAATATCTAGGGCATATTCTACAAGAGGAGTTCTTTCAATTCTATATTTCGAAGAATCTCATGTATTAATTTTTGTGGTAACTTTCTTTATTAACAATTCTACCTGGATCAGGAAACGGATCTTGCAAAATTTCATTTCCTGCATTTTGACCGACAACATTTGTTTTACAAAAATCAATAGATTCAAAACATTTTACTCGATTGCTTTCTACAATCTGTATAGTTTCATATCACAACTGAAATCTATTGACTAAGAATTTTTTAAAGAGAATATTAGAAACCTATCAAATGCTTGAATGTTTATGCTAAAGATTTTATTATTTTATTTTACTTTGATTAAAAAAATAATATAAAATACAAATATAATACAATAGTTTCAAGTTTCATGTCTTAGCTACATTAAAACTCAGATACATTGATTATATTTGTTTGCTGTCATAAGACAAAACATACCAACAATTGGTTATTTGAACGCCAACAAATTAAATTATTTTTGCTGGAATCAGAATTCTTTTCGTAAAACATATATTATACCAAAAAATTTAATTGAAACGAATAAACAGTCACAAATAATATCTATAATATGATTACTGTAATTTCCGGATCAAATAATTATTTTTCAACCGAGAATTTTTTTTAATTAAATGTAACTTTTTAGATCGAGGTAAATATTTGGCTTTAATAACTAAATAAATTTTCTGGGTCAAAAAAAAATTGTTTGATCCGCGGATTATACGCCGGAAATTACGGTAATACAGTCTGGGTGCCGTAATTTCTGTCTTATAATCAGCGGATCCGGATCAAATTGTTATGTTTTGACCCAGAAATTTTATTTAGCCATTCAAGCTAAATACAGTAGTCTTCCAATATTTGCTACTCTGAAAATTTGTCTTTTGTAAACATAGATTAGAAAAAATACAGATTTTTTATTTTTTAAACTTAAAGACAGGGAAAATTAACTGCTACCCTGATTTGCAGATGCGTTAGTGGGCCACAGAGTAGTAACAGAGCCTCAACTCAGCTTGAAAAGAGCGCCCTCAGTGGATCACTTAAAAACTAAACCATCGCGTTGGCGATTTTTATCCTCGTGATTTCTGTTTAACTGTAACCTTATTCTGCTTGGCGCTTCTTGCTGAATGCTGATTTGATTATCTTTGCACATGTGCTTATGCTATTTGATGTTAGATTTCCGCGCTTATACTAATTTGTAATTATTACTGTTATTATTCTTGAATTTTCAAGTTTAAATTATTAGATCGTTATGTTACGAAGAGACACATGCATTGTTTGCAAGACGAATACGTCAAAGTTATTTCATAATTCTTTCATAAATTTCAAAACAAGAAGCAGCAAGCCGTCGCTGTATTTTTTTTTTCCCTTATCATTTGTCGCCAAGGAAGCGATGTTTCGCCGAATTAGCAACCTCTCTTATGTTATGATCGTAGTTTCAGAGTGGTCCGCTCGTGTCGCTACTGTCTATGTGTAATCCCATGTTGAACAAGTTGCCATTACAGTGCATGAAAGTTGATTCTCTGTTCCGTACTCTGTAATGCGGGCAATGTGTTTTTGCCAGTTATGATTTTCCTACACTGCTCAAAACAATTAAAGGATATTTGAAGTTTTATATAAAATAAAGATATAAACGAAATTTTTTTTTGCCGAAAATAGAAGAAGAGAATCACAAATGCAAATTTTTCTGGTTTTCAAACTGTGGAGTATGCAAATTGTGGAGAAATGCAAAAATGAGTTCGACATCAAAAACGTCGCTTCAGCCTCAGCGAATGAAATTTGACTTTCAACTGGATAAAAGAGAATGAAGACAAGGATGATCGGCATTCAGTGATTGCTTAGTTTCGATGAGTACGATGTCTCAGCGAAGTCATTTGACAGATTCAGAAGCTTGGAGAATTATTGGTAGGTTAGAAGGGGGCCAAACTCAAGCCGAAGTAGCGCAAGCCATTGGAGTGTCACAAAGTGTCATTTCCAGGATCTGGAACCGTTTTTTGAAGAGTGGATGTGCGGGCCGAAGACCAGGGCAAGGTCGTAGACGGGCAACAACGCACAATGAAGATCGGTATTTAGCGTTAACAGCTCGGAGACACCGAAACATGAACGCTACTCTTCTCCAACAACACCTTCGCTCGGCTACAGGCACCACGATTTCAACTCAGACTGTCCGAAACCGGCTCCATGCTGTAGGTCTGTATGCTCGCCGACCGATGGTATGTGTTAGATTAACATCAAGGCATCGTCGCGACCGCAGGGAGTGGGAAACCGAGCATGTCAACTGGAGGAGAAATGAATGGAGCAATATTCTGTTTTCTGACGAGTCCCGTTTTTCTGTGCATCCGGATAATAGGCGTATTTTCATCTGGAGGGACCGTGGCAGTAGGAATAATCCTGCGTTCGTGCACGAAAGTGTCAGATTTGGCGGTGGAGGAGTGTTGGTGTATGGTGGCATCTCCATTGACGGGCGCACTGACCTCTACATCATTCGAGATGGAGCTCTGACTGGTCGCCGATATAGGGATGAGATCCTCAGACCTATTGTAGTCCCTTACGCTGCAGCAATCAGAGATAACTTCATTTTAATGGACGATAACTGCAGGCCACATCGTGCAAACCTGGTGGAGGATTTCCTTTTCGAGGAAGGAATCGTTCGAATGGAATGGCCAGCGTGTTCTCCAGACATGAATCCAATCGAGCACGTTTGGGATGCTCTAGGAAGACGAGTTTCTGGCCGCCAACAACCCCCACAAACTCTCCAAGAACTGGAAAGATCTCTTCTGGAAGAGTGGGGCAGAATACCACAACTCGTCATTAATAGCCTCATTGAGTCCATGCCTCAAAGTGTTCAACGTTGCTGGCCGCCCGTGGAAACTATACCCCCTACTGAAAATGATTTTCTTTGAAGAAAACACCTTTTCTTATTCTTTTTTTTCTCATATGCACAAATTGTGTTTTTTTCCTTTTGTACACAAATGCGCAATAAAATGCATTTTTTTCTGCCAAACATGTGTAATGTATTCTTATATAACCTACTATGTCTGTCGACCATGTATCAATCAGCTAAAAAGTTTCCCAGATACAAAATCTACCTAAAACTGCAATATCCTTTAATTGTTTTGAGCAGTGTATTTCGCGTACGGGCGTCCATATTCTAATCATGATTTATCATTCTCCCCAGAAATTTTTTATTGTAAATTTTGCATTATTAAATCCAAACATCTTTTCCGATTCCATTAATGAAAAATTTTCGTTTAAAAAAACTGGTGATAAAAGATTAAAAATTCTGTAAAAGGCATGAACTAAATACCGTAATTTCTGGCGTATAATCCACTGCACAAAAAATTCTTTTTCGACCCAGAAATTTGATTTAGTAATTGACGCAAAATATTTTCCAAAAATTTAAAAAATTAGATTTTATTTTCGAAATTTTCTAAGTCGAAAAAGAATTGTTTGAGCCGCGGATTATACGCCTGAAATTATGGTAGGCGTTATTTGAAAGCTATTTTGAAAAATATTGTTCAAATACGTGGTTAAAAAGGCGTTCGTGATTACAGTACATTTGTTGTTATACAAAGAAGTTAGAGGCATATATAAAGTCTAATTTAGATGAAAACGCCTTAAACCAAACTGTAATGAAACCTGGTTACTTTCAGTACATATCGACTCCACTTATACAATTAACACTAGAACCGAGGAGACGGGTCATTTTGACCCGTACTTAGTGAAAAAATGCTGACTCGAACCAAAGAATTCTTCTTAAAATAATTTTAATATAAGCTGCACAAAAATTATTTAAAATAAATAAGTTAAATAAACTTAAATAAAAATTCTAATGTGAATTATTTTTTATAAAACTTGGGTAAAATTTCCCGCGGTTCTAATGTTAATACAATCATTTTTTATCACTGCTAAACACGAAAAATACTGAGATTTACTCACACTTTAGAAGGAAATTCAGTGATTTTTTATTCCAGAGATAATGTTTAATTTTTAATTATATGTTGAATAAATACAGTCGGCTCTCGTTAATTCGAAATCGGATAAATCGAATCTTCGCTGAATTCGAACTTAACATGAAGTTCCAAAATTTTCAAAGGCAAAATAACATTAACATTTTTCATTAATTCGATTTCATTCTCTCTTGACTTCGTTTAATTCGAACTAACGAGAATCCGATTTTTTTATTCTTTCTTATTTTTTCATATGTGTCAACCTTTGAATAACTTTATTTCTTTCATTTTTGTCAGAATTGTTCGGAATTAATGTACATATAATCCGATACATATGACATCCGTTTGCTTAGCGTACTGTCTGTTTATTATTGATACACCTACCCCTACTTCTATTGTGCTGGTACCTAATCCATTAATTAGTTTATGTATTTATATCTTTTAATTTAAAATTGTCATATTCCAATGATAACAGTCGAAATAAATTAAATATATACCATAATATTAATTTCTTTGTACAGTAAATCCCCGCTAATTCGGATCCCGTTAATCCGGATCAGTTCGGTCAATTTATTACTTTCTTCTATCTTCAATAGAAGAAAGTATTGTAATCGAAATTTTTTTTCGACTTCCGGTTTTCGACGGATTTACACGTTTTAGGGGTCAGAGATTCCAAAAAACATGTTTTTTACAAAATGTCTGTCTGTCCGTGTGTCTGTCTGTATGTCGCCATTCTACCATCAAAAAGTGTATGAAGTTATGCATAGAATTGAATCAAATTTTTTGTGAATGTTTTTAGCTGTGGCAAGCAGGTCCTCCTTCAGTTTTGAAATATTTCGCCGGAAGGGGGCGCTGCAATCGCGATTTTTGTGACATTTTCAATATTGTACCGACCAAAAGTATATGAAGTTATGCATCGAATTGAACCAAATTTTTTGTGTATGTGTATGACTATGACTAGTTGGTCCTCCCTGAATTTGAAAAAAATCCGCCTTAAGGGGGCGCTGCAATCGCGATTTTTCTGCCATTTTCAATATTGTACCACCAAAAGTACATGAAGTTATGCATCGAATTGAACCAAATTTTTTGTGTATGCGTATGACTATGGCTAGTTGGTTATCACTGAATTTGAAAAAAATCCGCCGGAAGGGGGCGCTGCAATCGCGATTTTTGTGCCATTTTCAATATTGTACCGACCAAAAGTATATGAAGTTATGTATCGAATTGAACCAATTTTTTTTGTATCTGTATGACTATGGCTAATTGGTCCTCTCTGAATTTGAAAAAAATCCGTCGGAAGGGGGGGCTGGAATCGCGATTTTTGTGCCATTTTCAATATTGTACCGGCCAAAAGTACATGAAGTTATGCATCGAATTGAACGAAATTTTTTGTGTAAGTGTATGGCTATGACTAGTTGGATCGCTTTGAATCTGAAAAAAAATCCGCCGGAAGGGGGAGCTGCAATACCGAATTTTATGCCATTTTCAATATTGCCGCACATAAAAGTGTATGAAGTTAGTTCTAGAACTGAACTAAACATTTTGTGTATGATTATTTTTTGGTAAGGAAGTTGGTCCTCTCTGAATTTGAAAAAAAAAATCAGCTTATCATTCTATTGTTCATCGGCTCGTGCAGAGACGAAAATTCGTTTTTACTCCGATTAATTGATTGAAGAAGAAATTTAAGATGAAAATCAAAGTTGGTAAGGCATTGAATTAAAATTATTAAAGCATTAAAATGAGTAACTATTTTTTTTAATATTAAAATGTATGTATGAGATAGAAGAAAGTTTTGGGATTGGCATATCCAACTAGTTTTCCAAGTTTGAGAAGCGATTGGCTAATTTTCATAACATTAATTTGTTTCATTGTCGTATTCTGAATAAAAAAACTTTTTCTGAAATTTTTTCGGAAGAATACCTTAAGCTTTCTTATTTAAATTCTTTACTTTATATTTTAACTGTCTGTAAATATTTGATAAGTTCAATGTAAAGGTGATTTTCTGTAAGTATGTTTTATTTTATTTCATTATTTTCTAATTCTCCGGATAATCCGGATTGGGTCTGGTCCCAGTTAATCCGAATTATCGGGGTTTTACTGTAACAGTAATCCTTTAAACATGTTTTTCTCTCATACTTTCCACAATTCGAACTGTGTATAACTTGAACGATTCTTGTGGTCCCAAAAAGTTCGAATTAATAAAAGCCAACTGTAATTTGTTTTTTGTCACCGTTGACTCAGATTTATGTGTGAAAAAAAAGCGTATTTATTTTTATGATACTACAGTTATAGTTTTTGTTTGAAGAGTCTGTTGTACATAACAGCGAATTTTGAATTAAAATATTACAAATAACAGAACTTGTTCACCATGATTCGACCAACACTGTACAGAGCTGGTACTAGCAAATTTCCCCTCAGTTAATTTACGCCATATAAAGTCAATCCGTTGTCTACTACTAATCAGGGCCGTAGCTAGAAGTGATCTATATGGGGGGGGGGGGGGATCAAGAGATTGTAGGGGGGGCTCAAGAGATTATAGAGGGGGCTCATATATTTTTTTGTTTTGTTTTTTCTGATTCAGAAAGATAAATTAGTGTATATTCACATTGTAGGTACTCTGTTTCTTATTAAACTGTTATCATAACTTCATTTTATACTAAGAAAAGTATATGATGATGAAAATTTTGAGTATAACTGGTGCAAAATTAAATATCATATTAGCTTCATATGTTCAAATAGGATGAGGGAGTGTTGAATTACTTATTTCAGATGCAATTTAATAATTCTGCAAAACTATGAAAGGGTCTCAAAGCTAAATTAGATTTTTGAACAGAATTTCATTTAAATTTTCGAAGCAGAAATTCATTTAGTGACCTTGGAATTTTTTCCAGGGGGGCTCAAAATATTTTAGGGGGGGGGGGCTGAGCCGCCCATAGCGCCCCCTTAGCTACGGCCCTGCTATTAATAAAATCCGTATTGCCAGTTAGTTAGTCAATCCGTATTGCCAGACTTTTTAAATTCAGATTTTTTGAATGTTGTCCCTTTATTGAAATAAAAACATTCGGCTTATTTAAAAAATAGATTATAAATTCTGAAAAAAGAGGCGAATTATACTATTTTAATATTTATACTATTATATATTTTTTTTCTTTATGTAATCATGAAATGTCTGTCATTAAGTAAACAAAAGTATAATATATGAATTTTGTGGTAAGAATGAGAAATTTTGAAATAAAAAAAGGATCAAATAGGCACCTTCCCACATAGCATGCATGTTCACAGTGACGTCACAGTGACGTCACTGTGAGTCACTGTGGTCACGTCACATCTGTGACCAAAATGCCACTCCTCAGTGACGTCACATTGTGACTGAAATGTGACGTCACATCTGTGACCAAAATGCCACCCCTCAGTGACGTCACATTGTGACTGAAATGTGACGTCACATCTGTGACCAAAATGCCACCTCTCAGTGACGTCACATTGTGACTCAGATGTGACTTTCTTAGAAAACTTTAGAAAATTACAAAAGTTCTCCAAACCATGTTATTTACTGGTAAAAAAACGTGTTTTCTGGCATTGCAGAAGAATATTGTGCAATCGCTCTTATGTCACACATTACATGCACTGCATGTAACATGTACGTCATATCACATATATGAGATAAACCTCCCATCATATGAAACTAAGCACCCAGCAATGAACCTATCAGTGAAACTTCCATTTAAGGAAATTTCTCGTTATACTTAAATGCTTCGTTATGAAAAAAATATCGTTGAATAGAAATCCACGAAAATTCATGAAATTTGTATAGTAAACTACAAATAAAAATGGAAATATTATAAAACTGTGTTTTAATTTGGATAGTAATTTTTGTTATGCAATATAGCCACATAAAAAAAATCATTAGTATAATATCTAAAAAACCGCGTAATAAAGGAAGGGAAACAAAAACTGAATCGCAGCGTTCTAATTCTCGTTTTCTCTTGTATTTCAAATCGAAAAAAAAAAAAAAATCGAATATTACTTTGTGTGCGATCTCTTATGAAAGATACACTCATAAAAGCTTTCGCATCTTTTTTAAGTATTCAGAGAATGGACCTATAATATTTTCGCGGAACTAGAATCCCTTTTTTAGCATATCGAAAAATTTTCGCATTTTTTTCCTTTTTATTTAAAAGATAAAATAAATACATAATTTCAATTCATACAATCCGCTGAAATATATTCTCCAATCAATCTTAACAGCAATCTATCCTTTTGAATATTGTGCACTCACGGAAGTGCAACAAATTTTGCTAAGAAGAATTTTTTTTTAATATGAATATTAATTTAAATGTTAATTGCGTTCTAAAAGAAGGTTCAACAGAAAATTAAAAAAGTAGATAATTTCATTAAATATGCGCTTCGTTAAATGAAAGTTCCACTGTATTTCGAAACTAATTGAAAGTAAAATAGAAATGCGTGAAAAAAAAATTTAACTCAAAATTTTAATTAGGGAAACCCTCATAAAACTAATGCGCATGCGCATTCAACTTATAAATCTTCGAAGCTCAAACAACCAATAATAACAAAAAATCACCTGCTTAAAAAATATCGTTTGGCAACAACCAGAATAGTTTACACTAGTGTATTTATTCTTTAGAATATTAGGCAGCTGCTCTAGTAACTTTGTTATCATGTTATGCGTGTATATTTAGTACGTAAGTTGAAAATTTTTAAAAAGTTATGCAGAAATGCGATCAATTGACATTTTATATAAAATGCCGGTCCGAAAAAATACATTGTCAGTGGCGTTTTGTTAATATGACCGCGCCAATGTCAATGTACTTCATTCGGACATTCCGACTTCGAAATTATCTTCGCTATTTGGATTATGGAACTTGAATTAGAGGATAATGTCGTTAAGAAAGAGGTAAGAAAATGTTATTTTTCCTGCTTTTTTTAATAATGATTTCTGTGAATTTCGTAAAAAACATGTTATAAAAGGAATAAGTATCATATTAATTTAACTTTTTTGAATCCACTTACCTTAGTAAATTCAATAAATTTAACATTTATTTTGTTGAAATACGGAACAGCATGTCAACGATTTGAAAATAGCTAATAATATTATTTTTAAAATGCACTTTAATCACATTTTTTAATTACATGGTTTAAATCACATTTTAATAAATTAAAAAATATATACATAATCAAAAGTTAACGTTATAATTAATATATAAAGGAGTTTGGGGTTGTTTAATTGTTGAAAATAGTGATAAATATACTAATTTATGCACTAATATTGCAAAAATACTTTTGTAAAACTTTTTTATTACCTTTCTGAATATCTCATAATCCCAAAAATTTGATAACTGTAATTCCATGACATTTATTATTTTAAACCATGTATCTAAAATAATTAAGATATTGATTTTGTGGTAATAACAATTATTAATTTTAAAAAATGAGTAATTAACGCATTATTTTATTAATTTTTAATATCTTAATTGTTAAATTGTGTTGAAAATAACAATTTTGTTTCATTAGTATGTGTTCATTAAATCCTGGTTCTAAATAGTCATAAAAACAATTACATGTACACTTTTGTGGGATGTACATTGCTGAAATTTTTAGTGTTTGATGTATTTCTATTATTTTCAATAAAATTTTGTCTAATATTGGGAAGTGAGGCTGAGAATACTTAAATATTATTAATAGATTCATCTAATACAAAAAAATGAAATCTAATAATTATAACTATTAATAAGGAAACTTCAAAAAAAAAAAAAATCCTTAAGGATGTCCTTTACCGGCACATCTATACTATATGACATATACAATATATATATATATGAGTTTAACTACGAATTTAAACCTTGGTGTAATCATACATGCGCACAGGCAACTATAGTAAGAAAATAACTAAGCGTAATACTAGAACTAATTGCCTCATCTTCATTTGTACTCGATTTTCAAATAAAAACTGTATATTACGAATATTGCCCATAAACTTCACGTAGTTTTATCAAAAGATAATTCTATATTATATTTAACAGAATGATTTTAATTGGTAAATTAATCAAACGAATATTAATTTTCCAAAATGAGTAAAAAACTGTTTAGGTTAGGATTCGAACTAGAGACCCTCGATGTATGCTGCCAATGCTCTTCCAACAAAGCAACTTAGCACGCACAATTCACCCGGAGAAATATCATTATATACTCATACGAATAGTATGCATTTATCATACGGGTAGTTTGAAAAAAATTAAAGTATTATTACATAGGGTTATATATAATAATGATAAGTATGCGTTCGTATTCACTGTGTGAATTGTGTGCGTCAGATTCTTCCAGGATAGTTCAGTCGACAAAGTATTGACAATTTGCGCGAAAGACTGCTTAGTTCGAATCCTGACCTGGACACTTTTTCAATCAGTTGGAAAATTACAACAAAAGATAATTAAAAGATATGGGTAGATGCTCCAGTTTTGGCAACTGCACAAGTTTTGGCCACATTGGAATGATTTACCCTCTATTTAGGCTGTAAAGTGATTTTAACAAATTATATGCATTCTTACTCCTTAATCTAACACTCTCTTTTATTATTTTCAATCCCATTTGTTTATTTTTTGATAAAAAATGACTTGCAAAAAAAAAAAAAAAAAAAAAAAAAAAAAAAAAAAAAAAGTGTAAAACTATATTAAGGTAATAACACATATATTAAGGTTTTTGCTTAGGTAACAAGTTTTCACAATCTTTCAATATTAGGGATTTATCGAACTTTATTTGTTTTGAAACAGATTGCTATGAAGCTTTATGAAGTAGGCTTTCTCTCTGTTGCAATTTCATATTTAAATTAATTATTTTTACAGCTTAAAGTAGGGGTGGCCAAAACTACTTGCTTTACGTGCTAGTACGTGCTTTAAATTTGCTACGTGTACCAGTTATGGCCATGGTGTAGCCAAAAATGGCACAACATTATGCTCCACTTTTGGCCACAACACTAATTATAGTGAAAATTTCAGCAATATATTTAGAAATGTTGTATGACTTATAAATTTAAAAGTTCAATAAAATTACAGCATGATTTAGTGGTTTCTTGTATTTTTTCAAAACAAAATGAGGAAGTTGCATAACTTTTGCAAAATTTCAAGCACATGAATTTAGAAATAACAAATAATGTGAAAATCTTTATACTATAAATAGGATTCATTTTAACAAGTTTAAAAAAGACAATTCTGTACTCTTAAAAATGGTCTAGATTAAACACTGTTATAAGATAGGAAGTAAAATTATGGCTTTCAAAATTCATTGTCAGCTTTTCAAGATGGTTAAGTTTTGTAGTATCTCGTTCTACCTTGCAACACTAGTTTACAGAATGGAGACCAGTTTTTACTATTTTTGAATCTCAAGTAATAGGGTTGTGCTATTTATGATGGCCAATTATCTATATGAGAGATATGGGCTAAAAAGAAGGGAGATGCCCTCTGTGAAGGTCTTTCTAAGATCCTAGCCAATATTTACACAAGGAAATCTAAGGTTTGAAGAAAACTATCTCTAAATGATTAGGCTGACAGGCAGCTAAGTACGAGGAATTAAAGTTTAAAATCAGTTGAAAAAAATGGATTTTAGAGATTGTCAAAATACTATTTCATGTAAAAATGGAATAATTTCAAGATTCTAGTCATATAACTGTAAATATTGGTATAGTATAACATATGGTATATATAAATAAAAATATGCAAAATGTTAAAATAAGCTTTTTATGTCCTATAAATCTTTTTTATGAATTAAATATATTTTTTGTTTTTAAATTTAAATGTTCAGTTAAAATCAGCTTAAGTATATTTTATTCGATGTTTTTATGATTTCATTTAAAAAAATGCAAATCTTTTTTATACAGCAAACAAATATCTGTGTGGTAAAACAGATTTTGCACAAAAATGCTTTATTTTTACTTATTATCAGTTAAAATGTTTGCAAAATTACAAGATATTAGGGCGGCCAAAACTGGTGCAGGGGTGGCCAAAACTGGTGCAAATTGAAAGAAATTACTTAACGAGTTATTACTCACAATCTAAAATATTTGATAGAAAGTTATTATAATTAACAGAAAGACAACTAAATTTACTAAAGAATACTGTTATTGCGATTTAATATGCTTTATTCAGTCTAAAACTATAAAATTTCCATTTCAACTTTTCTCTTAATGTGGCCAAAACTGAAGCATCCACCCTATATATTTATAGACATCAGGATTATTGGTCAGAAATATTGGCAAGCTGTACAGTTTTAGATATGTGCTGAAATTTGTGGATATTAAAGCGAGTAAAAGTTTTTTTAAAAAAAGTTCAAAAAGATTAAACAGTTTGAACAGCATATTACAAAATGTGTGTCAGTTATAAATAAAATTGAAGCTATGCAATTTTCAGCATGTGGGGAAAATATATAAATATTTTTGAAAGGCAATATTTTTCAAATTTTAAAAACAACACCAGAGTTGTAAGGCATGTGAGGTAAATCGAATTTTTAACTTTAATTTAGAAGAAAGTCTCCTTACTGCAGGTAACTATTTTATATATTATACAGTATTTGTTCATAAATTGTCAATATATGATTTTAGGACTCAAACCCTATTTTAACAGAACATGGCGTGGAGTTATAGCTTCAGCAGATCCTGTTTCTTTTAAATTGTTAGAGAATCGTTAAGAAAAGTTAAATCGTCACAGAATCATCACAGTGTTAACGAAAGTTTTGTCACAAACGATCTGCATCGTGAGTCTAAAATAATGGGACAAACTTTAAGGGAGGTGGTAGAGCTCACTATAATAAATAATTATGGCATAGAAATGTATGACTGGAAATGACGCGTTAAAACGCCACACTTGTCACTGTAAAAGACACGGATTATAATGTTAAGTGTATGGGAGCGCTATTTTCAAATATCTCGCTAAAATTTTAATATTTTCGCATATTTTTTTCTCCATAGGATAGCTGAGGACGACCTGCAACTGGGCTGTTTTTTACTTTTTTGATTTTGGTTACAGATTAAGAGCCCACAATAATTCAGAACCAGTTTAAACCGGTTCTAAAACTGAAACTATTGTAATATAAAAAAAATACATAACCAAAATCGAAAAAGTAAAAATTAGCCCGGTTGTGGATCGTCCTCAGCTATCCTATGGAAAAAATATCATGTAAAATATTGAAATTTGAGCAAGATATTTGAAAACAACATCCCCCCCCCCTCATAGGCATAACATTACCATCCGGGACTTTTTTGGTGACTAGTGTAGCGTCTTGACGGGTCACTTCCGGTCATATATTTCTGTGCCATCATTATTTGTTATAGTGAGTCCTACCGCCCCCTCAAAGTTTGTTCCATGATTTTGGACTCACCCTGTATTTCACAATTTGGTCACAATGTGACTTGAAAGCATTGTCACTTTCGTCACAATTACGTCACAATGTTAATGACAAAATCGTCACAAATGACACACTTTTCACAAATTGGTCACATTGCGACGTCACAATGTGGTCACAATGTGACGTCACAAACAAGCTCTAAAACGGCCATAACGACTTCACATTTTAGTCACTGTGACTTCACATCGACGTCACGTGACGTCACATCGACGGTCACAAAGTCACAATGTGACTTCACAACGACGTCACAGTGACGTCACCATGTCTTACGGGTTGGTATTTGAACCTCAATGCGTCACTTGCGTCAATACATTCCTATATAATAAATGATTAGTACCGTGTCTTGTACCACCCTTAAATTTTGCACCAGGAATTTAGAATCATCCTACATGTATATATATATGTATACCGGGTGTCCCAAAAATGACTGATGGATTTTAAAATTCAATAACTTGCAAACGGTGACAGCTATTTAAAAATTTTTGCAGCAGGGTTATGTATAATGTCAGGAGTTTTTTTTACCGTAATTTTTTATTTTAGTTCGCATCTCAAACGATAGATGGCGCTGACGGCGATTGGAGGCCAGGTCGGCGCTTCACTCAGCACTGATCACTTGGCCTTCAATCGCCGTCAGCGCCACCTATTGTTTGAGATGCGAACTAAAATAAAAAATTACGGTAAAAAAACTCCTGACATTATACATAACGCTCCTGCAAAAATTTTTTTAATAGGTGTCACCGTTTGCAAGTTATTGAATTTTAAAATCCATCAGTCATTTTTGGGACACCCGGTATATATATACATATATTTATATATAAATACATGTATGTGTGTAAATATCAATGATAATAGAATAGAACCGTAAAATAACAACAAAAAATTAAAAACGAAAACAAAGAATGAAAAGGAATTATCACTTGTATGCCCTCGTACAACATTCTAGTCCAATAACTGAAAGAAAAAGAATTAGCAATAAAATAATACCCTTAACACGTCGTATTATCACCTAATTCGATTAAGTATACTGAAATTTATTTCGATAAACAAATTGTATTGACAATCTGATACATCACGTATACGCAATTTTTAAAAAAATGCTTATTTCATTCAATTTCCTCAATTAAGAGAAATAAAGATATTTTTCGTCCCATTTCAAATGTAATTTGTATTATAGTGAAGACTTAATTTATATTATTGATTTGCGGGGTGGAGAGAATTAAAACCGACCTACTCTGACCTCGATATGCCTATATTGTCGGTGCTATATCAAACTATTCAACATTAAAGTCTGCCAAAGGCGAATATTTTTGTATAAGAGAAAGTGAAAAGTCGGATGTGGCAGCTCTGCAGTACGAAAACAGTAGCACAATGATGAAACGATAAAGTTATATAAGGAACTTTATGAGGACTCAATAATCTTTGAACCTTTTTTTTTTTTAATTTAAGCATTTTAAGAGCCCACACTACTGAATGAAAAAGACCCGGATGATAATATTAAGTCTATGGGGGCATTCTTTTCAAATATCGCGCTCAAATTTTAATTTTTTTACATGATATTTTGACATAGGATAGCTGAGGACGATCTACAACCGGGCTAGATTTACTTTTTCAATTTTGGTTTAAGATTTTTTTGTAAAAAAATTACTTTAACTTTCGAAACCGGTTAGAACCTTTTATGAAATTGAAACTATCATAATATAAAAAATGTATAACCAAAATTTTAAAAAAGTAAAAACTGGCCCGGTTGTAGATTGTCCTCAGGCTATCCTACGCCAAAAAATTTATGTAAAAATAATGAAATTTGGGAGAAAATATTTGAAAAGAACCCCTCCCCCCATAGATTTAACATTATCATCCATCTCTTTTTCATTCCGTAGTGTGAGCTCTTAAGGTGCATTTTTGACATAATAATAAAGGACTAATGAAGAAAAATGATAATATCAAGAAACAGTTCAATATTGTTGACAAAATTCGCAAAATTGTCATTATTTTTATTTTATTTATTATGTATTTATTTTATTTTATTTATTTATTTGCCATTTGGCTTCTTTTTTACAATTCAAATTTCTTGATTAGCCCCACTTTTTGGATATAGTAAAATTCGCCATCTTTAACCTTAAATAATGACACATTAATTAAGGCGGAAACAAGCGGAATTTTATTATTTCAGAAAAGTGATGTCAATGAATAAATCTGATTTTTTAAAGAAAATAGTCCATTGGCAAGACTTTTTATTTTGGGCTATTTCCATACGAATTTGTCATGTCTGCCACACAGCTGAAAATCGCCTTGCTTGTTGACTACCATTATTTTCGAAGAGTTTGCTTTGCCTTATTCAATTAAAGAGGTATCTCCGATAAGGTTAGTCACATTTTTCCGTTCTAAAATATTGGTAGCCAAAAATCTTAGTATGTGACAGATATGACAAGTTCGCATGGGAATAGCCACTGGATAGTTTTACATGACTCGAAACCAGGAGTATGTAGATTTGACCAGAGATCGAAAAATCTACATGTCCAACATTCGTTCCGCTACTATTTTAAATTCAGATTGAAATCACTTTTTTAAATTTGTAATTCCCATCTAATTCAATTGCATATAAATCAAGTGGAATTTTTTCCTTTAATAAAAATGGTGCCAATTAAAATAAATCAAAGCAGTCAGTTTGGCAACACTGATAACGGGCATGTATATTTTTCGAGCCCTGGTGCGGACCACATATCGTACTCTAAGTGTAAAGAATTCAGCTTTTGTATGGATACTGTTCAAAATATGGAGAAACAGATCAACTTTTCGAGACAGAAATATGAGTCATGATATTTCATCATATATACCCAGGTATAAATCGACCCATAAATTCATGAAGAATATACCGTTGAATATGAGCATTTCAGAAAAGATATTTTCTCCATGTTTAATCACAGAAAAATTTTACGAATTCTGAGATTAATTTAGGCTAAAATAACTATTCACAAGACTTGTTTGAGTACCACTATTTCTGAAAAAGATTTTCGTGGTAAGTTTTAATAACTTACCCAATATATATTACTTACACAACAAAATAACTTACACAACAAAAAACCGAGGATCGTGTCTATAAAACTATAGAAATATATATATATATACATAAGAGTTTCTTTTAATTGCGTATGTTATTCATATCGCCGATTATCTGCGCGAAGGACATAGGCGGTAAGGGGAATGGCCTCCCTGGGGCTCTTTATAAGGAAATCTAACGATCGCTTACCCAAGGTTCAAAGAAAACCACAGAAAACCACGAACGGTTCTGCCGACTGGGGCGATTGAGTTCGAACCCACATCTCCCGTCTACAAGCTTCGAGAGCACAAGCTCTCAACCACTGGTGGGGAATTTTTTTTTTTTTTTTTTTTTTTTTTTTTTTTTAACTAGCACTAAAAAATCAGATCGAGTGGTAATTTTGCGATACAGAAATACTAGTATTTGTTCGTCATTTCTCTTTCAGTGGAATTGTTTACCATACTATAAAAATGAATAAATGTGTTTTAAAAAAGATTTCAAATGATGTCTATGTCTGATATATTACCTCCTCGTCTACATCTGATTTATTTGGAAAATCTCAAAAAAAAAAAAAAAATCATATTTGACTTGACACGGTATACCACACCACTGCTGATATGGCGATCCGGCTAAATGATTTAGAGCTGCATTTTACGTTTTAAGTATCTCTGGTAAATGATTTAACCACTTAACCCTTTCCAGCATGGACAAATTCTGATAGTAAAATGAGAAATTATCGATTGTCACCGGAATTTACAAAAGACTTTTTTTTAGAAATTAAGAATCCCTTAATATAAGCTATACTATATATTCTGAAAATATTCTGGAAATATATACTATATATTCTGAATATAGTTCTGAGCTATACTAAATATTCATTGATAAAACAAAATTTTATTAAAATGTTATTGGTACTGTTTGCATGTTTGGAATTAAAATTAGGTATCCCGAACGCATTTTACCTACCTTTACTCGATTAGAGACGACAGAGATATTTCCAGCCTCCAGATTGGTTAGCTTCTCCTTCCTCTTTTCTACTCTTTAAGGTCTTTGGAAGTTGGAATTTCTATGACGCCAGAAGTTAATACCATTACGTATATGTATTTTTTTCTTTATATATATGTGTGAATCAGCATTTTAACATTCAACATTTTAATCTCACTCAGTTCTTAACAAATGACAAATTAATTCAGAATTCGTCGATATGTTACTACATTAGAAAGCACAAATTAAATGGAACATGTCAGAAAAAATATGTAATGGCGCCATCTGTTTTTTCTATACGAAAGTTCAACTTGATTTTTTGCTCAGCTTCTGTCTTTTGCGACTTTTTTTCTTTTTTTCTTTTGGGGATTACATTACATTTGATTTTAGTTGTCCGCTTCGAAAATGTTTTAAGTGTGTACATTTTAAGAAATATATACATTCATACATAAAAAGAGTTTTAAAATTTCAAACATTTTATATAAGGAACGAAAAAAAATTTTCTTTTTAAATATCGATATATTTTAAACTAGCAGGACAATTCCATATGAAAAACATTATTGAAAATTTTATTGTGAAAATAAAATAAATCACAAGATTTTTAAATGGTGAATACATAATACAGTAAAGTGAAAAACTAAATAAACGTTAAATTTAAACATTAATAATCGACATTTTGGTGATGACGTTTATTTAGTTTTTAACTTTACAGCATTCTATATACATACATCACTTAGTAATTTTTCGATTTATTTTATTTTCACCATAAAATTTTCTGTTATATTTTTTATATTTATAAAAAAAAAATTCTTTCGTTCCCCCAATCCCCAAAATACTTTCGTTTGACCATTTTTATCCATAAGAGAAGCTAACCAATCAGGAGGCTGGAAACATCTCTGTGGTCTCTAATCAAGTAAAGGTAGTTAAGGCCCCTGTCCTCGCTCGAGGAAACGCTCGCGAGCTAATGATATTCTTATGGGGAAGCATTTTTCTAATAACTCTTTCGCATTTTGACATTTTTGAATATTTTTTTTTTTTTTTTTTTTTTGCATTGGATAGCTGAGGTGCATGCCGACAGCGCACCTTTTTTACTTTTTCGATTTTGGTTGCAGATTTTTTCTTAAAAAGCACTTTCAGTTTCGAAACCGGTTTTGAAAGTGAAACTAACTTTGTAAAAAATATCTGCAACCAAAATCGAAAAAGTAAAAAAGGTGCGCTTTCGGCATGCACCTCAGCTATCCAATGCAAAAAAAATTATTCAAAAATGTCAAAATGCGAAAGAGTTATTAGAAAAATGCTTCCCCATAAGAATAGCATTAGCTCGCGAGCGTTTCCTCGAGCGAGGACAGGGGCCTTAAAATGCATCTCGGACTGGACACAATGTGCCGGAAAGGAACAAATGATCAAATTTAAAAAATAAAACTTTCAAATAATATGTTTTTTTCATATCTTTTACAAAATTTTTAATCTTTTTTCACCGTTTTTTGAAAAAGGAAATTTTTTTCTAATTTAATCAGAAAAAAAAATGCTCGGATTAAATAACACGAAAATTTACCATAGAATTTTAATGGTGAGAATAATAAATTATCATTGGAGTATGGATACCCGTACATGGTACGGGCAAATCAAGATTGGCAAAAGCACGTTTCCTGTACCATATACGCGCGAAACAGGAAAGCGGTTAAAGGCAAATTTTTGGATACATATATTTTTTTCTAAACAAAATAAAGAATCATACATTTAAGGTCTTAACCATTCAAACCAGATAATGGCTAATTCTCTCAAAAGATTAATACAGTCGGCTCTCGTTAATTCGAACTCGTCGGGACCACAAGAAATGTTCGAATTATCCGAAGTTCGAATTATGGGAAATATAAAATAAAAGCATGCTTAATAGGGTACTATTACAAAGGAATTAATGTTATAGTGTTTTTTAAATTTTTTTCGTCTTTTATCATTAGACTATGACTTAATATTAAATTAGACTGTATAAATACATAAACTAATTAAAAGATTAAAAACAAGCACGATGGAAGAAAAATTTAAAGCGTCATTGATGGACGGACGGGGTACTAAAAAATATCAAATGTATTGGATTATATGTATACTCGTTCGGAACAATTTTGAGAAAAATCAAAGAAAGTTATTCAAATGATCTGAAATCCGTGAGAACGAAAAGAAAAAAGAAAAATCGGAATTCTCGTTAGTTCGAATTAAACGAAATCAAAAGAAAATGAGTTCGAATTAATGAAAATTTTTAAAGTTATTCTGCCATTAAAAATTTCGAGACATGACTGGTTCGAATTAAACGAAGACTCGAATTATCCGATTTCAAATTAACGAGAGTCGATTGTACTCCTAAAGAAAATTAGAATTGCTCCCGGTAAAATATTATATCGGTAGTCAGTTAGAAATCTATTTTTATTTGTAATTTATTTTTCGTTTATTCTATTAGCAAAACACATTTTTATTTATTCATAAACGTATAAAGTAACTTTACTTATTTTTCTAACAGAAATGAGATTTAAGGATAAAAATAAGCTTTAAAAAAGATTTCTATATGTTATGTTAATTCTGTTTCTTTTAGTAAAAGCTTTTGCTTGAAATGCATTTAACATCATCTTAGTGGGAAATGTGCATTAATGACAAAAAATTTTAATATAATTTTTTAATTTATTTTTTATGAAGTTACAATATGCATTCAAATACCATAAAATCTTTGCGTGTATTATTACAGATTTTTTTTTCGAAATTTCTGGTACGAATTGAGCAAGTGTGAATAAAATGTACTTAAGATACATTCCATGACCCATTAAAGGATTAACCATAGCTGTTAACTCTACTGAATTTTTGGACAAGAAAAATTTAATTGAAAATTACGCATTACGGCGATTTGCAAAGATTAAATTTCTAATAAAATTTATGTGGTACACAAAAGCGAATTTGTTGGCGTCTGTGGGTTAACCCTTAATCCCTTGGGGATGAGTGACACGTATACGTGCCGCAAAAAGGCTTACCAATCCGTGTTTATCCCCACCGGTAAAGTTTTACTGCAAAAATTGCCTTATTTAATCGGAGCATTCTCTCGATTTGATAAAACACAAATTTCTGTTTTAAAAAACCGGCTACAAAACATTAAAAATTTCGTAAAAGGCTCCCGTCACGAAGTGGTTAATTAAAGTTAAATAAGGTTAAATAAAGCTAAATAAAGTTAAGTAAATTTATATTTAACTTTTCGCAACCATTACGTATGTATAGAAAGATTAATCTTATATAAGTAATAAAAACAGTGTTGCCAGATGATCGACAGTCAAATTCCCCGAAATTTCTAAAATTTTCCCCAAATCAGTACTTTTTTCAAAAAAAGTCCCCAACATAAATTCTGCTCTAAAAAGCATATTTTCAACTTTAAATTTTCCACTACAAAAAATGTTTAACTACTTTAAACAAGAAATTTTTCCCAAAATCAACCATTTTTCTAAAAAATTTCCCCATTTACGAAAAAAAAAAAAAAAAAAAAAAAAAAAAAAAAAAAGTGGATATTTTTAATATTTTAGATGATCAAAGTCTGACATGTGATATTCACCTTTTACTGTTTTTCAATGATTTTTATAAAAATGTTTTTTTTTTCTGTAGTATATATCTATATTGATAAAATAAAACTTTATATGAGTTTATGTGTCTGTTTGTGATAATTAGGAATATCTGCCGCAGGTGCTAAATTCAGATGAGGGATAGTCCAAAAAGCAGACCGCGATGCACCTGTGATCCATGTAAAAAGTAACAATGATGAGCATGATCATGAGAATAATGATTGATATATCTCATTTCTGAATTTCATTTTCTTTTTTCAAATCAAAATTGATTTCAAAACAGATCCTGTGTTATCAGGTAACTAAAAGTAAACTTCGAGGTAAACTTTATGTGAAATAGTGAAAAAAATTCCCCATGTTTTTCCCCAAAAATGTTGATAGTCCCCAAATATTTCCCCAAGAGCTACTTGTCCCCAAAATGAGGACAAAATCACCAATCTGGCAACACTAAATAAAAATACGTTACTTAGTTAATTTAAAAATATGTCGTAAATTTTCTGGTATTTATTCTTTAATATTAGAATAAAAAACGTGATTTAAAAGGATACTTCATGCATTTATAAGTTAAATTTTACAAAAAAAAAGGCATTCAGAAATAAAGACGTATTATACAAAAATATGTCTGTGATTTATTTCTTTTTTTCTGCCCAATAAAGCTGTCTCAGAATTATATGGACTTTTTTCGAAACAAAATACAGAATAATGCAAGGGTTAACCAATGCAACCAGATAATGGCTAATCCCCTCAAAAGCTTAATACTCCTTAATAATAATAATAAAAGGAATTTCTCCCGGTAAAATATTATAGCTATAGTCAGTTAGAAATCTACTTATTTTTCTTTTGTCCCATTAACAAAACATATTTTTATTTATTCATAAGCACATAAAATAACTTTACTTATTTTTATAACAAAAATGCGAAAGGATAAACATAAGCTCCAAAAAAGATTTCAATACATTATATTAATTCTGCTTATTTAATTAAAAGCTTTTGCTTGAAATGCACTTAGCGTCATCTGGGAGTGAAAAGTGCATTAATGACAAAACCTTTTAATATTAATTTTTATTATATTTTTTATGAAGTTACAATGTGCATTTACCATAAATTCACAATAAAAATAATGCTAATAGCATTTATCTTCTTAAATGTGAGCGAAAACAAATCGCTGATTTGCATTTGTTTTTAAAATGATTATTCTAAAATGATTTTAAAGCTTCTGAACTAATAATAAAACTTATGTTTTACATTTTAGCAGAAATGTAAAATTTAAATAACAAAGATTTGTAAAATGTTTTAGACAGAAAAAGTATTATTAACTTATGTTTTACATTTTACCAGAAATGTAAAATTTAAATAACAAAGATTTGTAAAATGTTTTAGACAGAAAAAGTATTTTAATTCAAATACATTCTTCTGAAATGCATGTTTATTAATGTAATTATTTTTCCGTTTTTTTTTTTTTTTTTTTTTTTTTTTTTTTTTTTAATGTAGATTTCGTTTAGGTAATGAGAAGACAATTTTGCTTTTTTCTATGAAAAATAATGCTTTTATAATATACTGTTTGTGACTGATCAAAAATAAATAATACTTTTTACTAGGCCAGGTCGACGCTTCACTCAGCACTGATCACCTGGCCTTCAATCGCCGTCAGCGCCACCTATTGTTTGAGATGCGAACTAAAATAAAAAATTGCGGTAAAAAAACTTCTGACATTATACATAACCGTCCTGCAAAATTTTTTTAAATAGCTGTCACCGTTTTCAAGTTATTGAATTTTAAAATCCATCAGTCATTTTTGGGACACCCGGTATATATACAAACTCGTTGCAGAATTTAGTCGAGTCATGTCAAATTTTATAAAAATCGAATCAAAATGTTAAATATAGTAAAAGGTTTCTTCATTCTATTAAATCCTGTGATATGTAATTAATCTCTTAACTGATCAATATTTTTGAAAAAACTTTCAAATAAATTCCTATTTTTTCGTGTCTTTTACAAAAAATTTTTTTTATGTTTTATCACCGGTTTCTTTAAAACAAAAAAAATTAACTAGTTGAAGCAGAAAAATGCTGGTATTAAATAATGCAATATTTACCATAAAAATTTACTTGTGAGAAAAATAAAACATGATTGAAATATGGATGCCCGTACGCATTTTAAGAAAGAATCACGTTTTGAGCACCTTATTGCCAGTACAACGATAGGCGCGGAGATGAAGTCAATGCTACGCACCCTTTCTTGTTTGAGACGTCAAACGCCTAGCGAACAGCAACCCTTCTTTCTGCAAAGAGATCGCGCTTATTGTTCATTTGTTTTTCCGTAAATGTTATCAAGCAAATACTATAGTATGAGAAAACGTTATTCACCGTTGTTTACGATTAAAATATAGTTTAAAACAAAGAGCTTTTTCAGATTAAAATGCTTTAAATTTCACAAAACATCTAAACATAGGATTTTTTTTTTCTTCTCCCCAATTCAAAAATATTATTTCCTTAACTCGCTATGTTCGAAGAAATTGAGAAGTTAATTAAAAACAGTAGTAAAGATTCTCTTGTAATATATTTTATGACACATTTGAGCTTAGTTTCTTTTGTGTTTGGCGATGCAGCTAGCTCAACGTTCTCGCTTTCGCCAACTCGCTAAGGCTGGTGCTCAAAACGTTATTCTTTCAGAAAATGCTGCCCGTACGTGGTATGGTCAAATCATAATTGCCCATATCACGTCCGCGCAAATCAGGAAAGTGGTTAACCCTTTTCCCTTTCCGGCGCAGTGTGTCCCGTCTGGACACACCTAATTTTAATTCCAAACTTCCTATCGGCACCAATAATATTTTAACAAAATCTTGCTTTTAGAATAAAATCTTAAATTGAGGAATTCTTGATTTCTTAAAAAGTCGTTTGTCAGTCGATAATTTCTCATTTTACAAACAGAATTTGTCCGCGCCGGAAAGGGTTAATTCAGTTATATCCATGGTAGATAATAATACTATATTATCAAATTGATTTCGCCTATATTTTAACAAAATCTTGCTTTTAGAATAAAAATCTTAAATTAGGGAATTCTTGATTTCTTAAAAAGTCGTTTGTCAGTCGATAATTTCTCATTTTACAAACAGAATTTGTCCGCGCCGGAAAGGGTTAATTCAGTTATATCCCATGGTAGATAATAATATTATATTACCAAATTGATTTCGCCTTATTAAAGATGCTGTCATATTATTTCTGTATTACTAAATTTAATATATATAATCGTAATAAATTTTGTTTTCACGCATTTTTGCATAAAAGTAGAATTAAGTTACCGTTATTTCGTGTAGATAAGCCGCAGCTCAAACAATTCTGTTTCGACCCAGAAATTTTCAAAAATAAAATGTAACATTTTGTATCGCGCTACATAGTATTTATCTTAAATTACTAAAGAATTTTCTGGGTCGAAAATGAAATGTTTGAGCTGCGGCTTATCTACACGAAATTACGGTAAAGGAAATTTAGCTGCACTGCTTTGCAATAAACTTTGTGTTGTAATTATACATTTTTTTAATTTTGCCACTGTAACTATAACCGTGACATCGCGATTATTTTGTTTTATTACAATCTTGAACACACAACCTGAATAAATAAAAAGAAATTTGTCCTATTGGGATTGTTTTAAAACATTTCTTTTTCTTGAATTAATTATAACTAGAATAGAATCTTTATTTTTTATCTTTATTGTAATAAAACTAATGATACAAAAATCGGAAAACTTTTATAAACTTTAAATGTGATATTCTTTTATCTGTTACTGACTAATCTTTATTAATTCCCTTAACTTATTTTCATTATTATTATTTTTATTAATAATTGTTATTATCAAGTAATTGCATTTTACCGTTTCTTGTTTTGCACATGGTTAATTTTTGCCATAAAATTATGCTTCAATTTCAAATTAAAATTTTTGCTTTTATTTAAACATCGTAATTGTAGTTTATAAAAGAAAAACTTACATTTGAATAACTTCTTTTAAAAAGCTCATTAAGTCAGTGTAAACTTACAATTATTTAAATTTCTAATTTAAAACTAATGTATCAATTTACATTTATAAGAAAGAATATAAATATCTTATTAGAAGCAAAATTCCACAGAAAATCTTTGCAATAAAAAAGGTTAGGGGTTATATTTCTGTAACAATACCATACTGATCCTAATTTAAACTCTAATTGGCTGCACATATTTTTATAATGAGCTTTGTCTGCGATTTATATTTGTCGTGATGCTTTTGTTCTTTACTGTACAAATAAATACCCAGGCTATATTTGTAAAAATGTTTCAAATAATAAAGGGGCCTGTGTTAGAGGAATATTTAATAATAACTTGAATATAACAGTAACAAATGAAATGATCAGTACCATACATTTAAAACGGGCTAAAGAATATTTTATTTTTTAATTTTTGACAAGGGTTTAGCTAAATTACAACAAATTAAGTTGCAAACTTTACACATTATAATTTTTAATTTTGTGAGAATTTGACAGCTGTAATGAAGTAAGCAAACTGAAAAACAGTGATTTATTATAAAAGTTAATTCAGGGTGGTCAGTGGTCATGAAATACAGTCAAAAAAGATATTAAATACCAGTATTTTGTTAACCCTTTGAGGGGCGGTGGTATATATTGCATTTTATACCACCTAATTTAAACGAGATTCTCACCAGAAACTTTTACCTAAATTTTATATGTTTAACTTTGGCGGCAAAATTTGAAAAAATGCCTTTTCTTATTTAAAAATAAAATTACTCGATTTTTTCGGTCAGAATTCAATAATACAGAGACATTATTGCTTGCCCCTCAAAGGATTAAAGTCATCTTAGTTAATCTTAGTTATCTTAGTTAATCTCGTTATATTACAGCAAAAAAAATTCTATAAGAAAATAGCGGTAGCTACTATTTATTTTATTTTATTTTTATTTTATTTACTTATTATTTTTTGACTATGTTTATCTGTGACCACTCGCCTCCCTGAAATTCCTTCGCGATGGGAGCCCTTTGCCTTATTTTTTAACACCGATTTTTCAAAATAGAAAATTTCTATAATTGAATCGCGAAAATGCTCAGATTTAATAAGATAAACGTTGCACTAAAAAAATTACTGTTGGGAATAATGAAGGAATCTGAGAACTTTAAGTAGCACCTATGCAGATCGTTCGTATATCCATGAGGTTAATAATCGTTGCGGTCACTTTTGAATAGCGATTTTATTTTATTTTATTTGTGGAATATATATCATTTTTTTAAAATAACTATTTAAACTCATTGTTAAGAATTCGGAATTCCCCCCAAAAAAATTCAGCGAGATGTGGAATGTCAAAACTATAATGTGAAAATGAATACTATAATTTGAAAAAAAAAAATCTTATTGTGGAAAAATATAATGTAATCAAAAGCGAAAATATACTATAACCTCCAGAAAGTAACCCAGGATTTAGACTCTTGCAGATTTTTCAGATGGTGACATCTCACGCCATATATAACAGAAACACACAATATTACAAAAAGAAAAGATATGTAAACAGAATACAACAGAAACCAACATATTTTCGATCTTTAGCCCTTTAATCCCCATGATAGAAAACGTTCTAGAAATTATGCAGTTCAGAAAATCTGCTTTTACACCACAAAAAATTTAACGGCTAATTTTGATTTATTTAAGGGAGACCCGTACCCTATTTTCGGGCAAAAATCATCAAAAGTTCAAAAAAGTTTTTTTCTCAGAAAACGATAAAATACATATTTGCGAATATCCATGCAAAATTTCAGAACTCGGGGATACTTGGAACAGGTAGAAAATGAGCTTGATGAATGCTTGATGAGCCTGAAAATGACTTTTTTCATATTTTGCCTAAATTCAAAGTACTAAGGCTCAGTGGTAAAATGATTTAGAAACAAAGTGCTTATGTTTTTAGAATCTTAAAAAATTTTGCAACAAAAGTAAGGAGAGATATATTTTTTAACTATTTCTGAAAATTTTACATAAATTGGTAAACATGAAAATTATAACGAATTTTAGGAAATTTCCCATGCGTATATATATATATATATATATATAATACCATTAAAAGTAGACAAGATTCACCAATGGATTTTATCAATAAAAGAATTAAATTGAATTATAGTAAACAATATTAACCATTTGAAATTAACCATTGAATTTAATAACTTATAGTACATTGAACATGGAAGGAAAAAAGAATGATATGAATACAAATGAAATTTGTAGAACCAAAGCAGAATCTTCAGGTCCCAAATACTTTGGAACTACAAATGGAGTGTGTGGTTTCATCTTCGTATTTGCCATGAAAAAGCAAAACAATACGAATTTGGGACTACCATCACACAAAAACCAAATTATTAAACAAGGAACAAAGATATTTTACAAAAAGGAGTTGAAAGTAAGTAAAAATAATAGTTTTCCATAACAAACAAAAAGGATAAAGCAGAATGGAAATATAATTGAACCGGAAAAATAATTAATAATCGATATTAACATAAAATTAAATTAATAAAATGATTAAAATTAGAATTAAGAGATAACATTCATGTTAACATATAACTTAAAATACATTATTGTTACTTTAATCAGTAACATTTATTGTGACTTTACATGGTAAAAACTCATTATCTTAATATAGGATAATAAAAATTAAAAAAAAAAAATAATAATAATAAAATAATAATAATAATAATAATAATAGTAATAATATTAATAATAATACCAAAAATTATATCAATAACATTAAAAATAATTTGATAATTAAAATATAGCTATTTAATTATAGATTTAACTAGACAAATATCCATATATTGGTGTAAATTAAACAGTTTAAAAATTATGTTAAAATAAATAACCCACTCTCAATTTTTTTTTTTTTAATAAATAATTAACCTTTGCGTTTTTATCCAGACAACACCACCCTCCTCCGTACTCTAACATCTACCCACCCAACCAACCTATATATATATTTTTTTATTACTTTTTAACATTTTTAATTTTTTATTATTATTTTTATGTTTTATAATTTTTTATACATTTTTTACGCAAAGAATTAATAATAAGATCATGTAATATCTAATTATAAATTAAAGAATATATGAATTTTTTAGGATAACCATTATTTATAGCATCATATACAAGCTTTTTAATATTAGTATTAATTAAATGGGAAGAACATAGACATTTTATTCTATATAAATGGTTAAGTATTATATTACGATATACAGAATTATGAAGACAAGATTTAAAATTAGTAAAGGTATTAACTTTAAAATTAAATTCTTTCCTTTTGTCATAAATATCAGTTATAAATTTGTTCTCTTTTAATATAATTTTAATATCTAAGAAATTGATTGTATTATTAAAAAGTAGGTTTTTTGAAAGTTCTAGATTAGAAGGATAATCAACAGGGAATTGAGATAAACAGGTGTTATCAGTATCAATTAAAATTACATCATCTATATATCGATATAAATGTATTGTATTATTTAAATAATGACGTTCATAGTAATATAAGTATAAGTCAGATAATACACTAGATGTACTACCACCTTGTGGTATACCAACATTTTGAATATATATATTGTTATCATGCATGATAAAATTATTATAGATAATGAAATTAGTTAAGGTATGAAAGTAATCAGAATCGATATTATGTGATATATCCAACTCGTGTTGATATTGTTTAAAAAGCTCATTTATGATATTATGTAAATCCGATAAATCGATATTATTAAATAAATCTTTAAAATCATAGGTAGTGATATTTTTTATACATTTAAGATTTTTCATAATATGGACCAGTTCATAACTATTTTTTATGCAATGTGTATTATCACTTTTTTTTTGTAATATTATATATTTGATTAAGAATTACTAATAGAAGTTTGTTAGCAGCATTATTATAAGTATTGCAACCAATTGTAACAGTTCTGAATTTAACAGGATGCTTATGAAATTTGGGTATAAGGACTAGATAAGGATATTTAAAGTTAGTAGGGTTAATGTCTAATAATTTATAGAATCCTTTAATTTTACGATTATTGGCAAGTAAGTTATCATTAATTTTTTGGAATGTGTTATTATTAGATATACTAGATTTAAGTAGTTGATGATAATAAGATTTACAAATAATGGCATAATTATTAGGATATTTATCAACATAAGTTATTACAAAGTTTTGTTGTAATTTATTGATTTGCTTAAACAGATGCTGTGTATTTACATATTCTAGGTGTGAAATATTATATTTTAAGGACCTGGTTAATTTATCGATAACTAATATTTTCCATTGATTAAAATATTCAATGGGTTTATTATAATAAATTGCAAGTTTATAAATAAATATATCTATATCATATGTAAATTGTTTTATGATAGATTTAATGTTTAATTTGGATGGAATTCTGTACTTGGTCCCATAACCCATAATTCTTCTAAGTTGTAAATCATCTACAAGATTAAGATTACCAGTAATAATATGTCCATGATCTTTATTTATATATTTTTGTAGAGAGGGGTCATTGCATTTACAGAGTAAAGTACTAGCATCAAAAGAAGATTTAGCGAAAGAATTATAGTTAAAAATCGTTCTGCCGATAGATATGGGATACTTAAAGGTTTTAGAAATATGAATATTATTAATAGGAAATTGACAGTTTTTAGCATTTAATATGGAATTAATATTGATTTTATTAAATATTGGATTAGAAAAAGTAATTACCATTTGAGTATTAGTTTGTAGATTTTTAGGTTTTTTTAGTAAATTTATATTGTAAAGGTTGACACGAGTTATAATGAGATCATAAAAAACATCAGAAAAATGTTTAGAGTAAGTTTTACTGAGAAAAATATTTAAATATTGTACTATATGTTTCTTTTTTATTCCAAAAATATATTTACGTATTAGAAACCAATTGTAATTTTTTAAATAATTACGATGAAGATTATTAATTTGTTGAATTATAATGTTTTTAGGAGTAATACTAGAAGATGAACCTTTACCTCTTTTGTTACGTGTAGTTTTAGGATTTATAAGATGATTTAAACTATGATAAATAGGAGAATAATCTGTAGTATCATTTATAGATGAAAAAACTTTAACAGATCTTTTAAAAACCTCACTATTAAGACCATAAGGATAAATTGTATTATAATATTTCATATATGAAGACTCTAAATAGAGACGCTCAGATTTATTTTTCTGAATTTGTATTATTTCAATAGTAGTATTTTTAAATTTATGTTTATGAAAATGCTGTATTTCAGCTGTAGACTGTATATTTTTTGCTAAATTTTTATCAGAATCTGACCGATGTTGATTCATGCGTATATGAAGAGGACCAGAAGTTTCACCAATATATTTCAAATTGCAAATGTTACACTTTATACTATAAATTACATTAAAAGCCTTACAAAAAATAGAAATATGAGGATCTGATACGATTTGTGACTGAGAAGCAGATGGACAAGTTTTACATCGGATATCAGAACATTTCTGAAAATATAATTGAGGAGGAGGAGCATGTATATGGAAACTGGATGACGGTCCAGGAGTAACCCTATTATTGCTCCTGTACCGGGCACTACACTGCAAAGAAGCATTGTGTATCTTGCCAGGATCGAGATTTTTACTAAGTACTGCCATAATATAAGAGAAAATACAAATATAATAAAAAGATAAAAATAGAAAAATTACAGTTAAATAATCGAGTATCTTGACTAATATAATTTACTAAAGAAAAGGATCTAGAATAATACAACTATAAAATAAAAATAGATACAATATGTACAAAGCTTTAAAGCAATACTCAAACCTCCAAAAGGAAACAATACACGACCATAATACTACCAACCCACACCACATATAAAAAGAATCATAGTACTCACAGTACAATAAATGCAAAATCACAAAATCGACTCATTTAAAAGTGAAAAAATCACCGTACATAATAATCCACAAACTTATCCAATTAACATCTCAGCACAATGCTCCCATTGTTACTACATTTCACATAGGCTTAACTAATCATAATTTCAATGTATTTATTTAATGTAAAAAAATAATAAATAATGATAATTTCAATGTATTACTTTAATATTAAAAAATAATAAATAATGAATATTGATTTTGACATTTAATATACCATATATCAAGACAATGAATTAAACATAATAGCAAAATTAACAGTATATATATATATATATATATATATATATATATATTTTAGCCGATTAAAATAGAAAATTAAAAATATCTCTCCTTAGTTCTTTTCTATATACTATAACACTATTTAAGAAATTTTAGTAATACCAAAATATTGAAAATTGAATGAAGAGTAGTAATTTTAATAAGTGTATTTTTCAACAAAAAAAAAATCATAAAAATCCCCATAAAAAATATACTTTTTAATAAAAAGTGAATTTTTTTGCTAATTATTCGTCACAAGAAGATTCTTAAATAGTGCACCAAAATTCATTACTTTAAAATCAATAATAAAAATTTTGGGTTTTTTCTTACAGGTCTCCCTTAATTAATTAGAGCAAGCATTGCTGTTTTAATTTTCTGATGGGAATTAGGATATACGAATTAAAATATCTCAAAATATCTCGGGTGGTTCGGGATCCAGAGAGTTAATGGAGCATTCGAAAATAAGGGCTTTTTCCAGGTCCTGGAATATTCAAACCAGGAAATTCTTTTGTACCAGCATTTTACCATGAAAAAATCTATGTAAAAAAGCTAAATTTCGCGCATTTGAGCTAGATTTAAAAAGCTTTCTTAAAAAAAAGAAAAAAAAATTCGTATTTTACATGGAAAATATATGGGCGCGTACGATTTATGACCATTGTAAATTCAATATCTATTCCAGTGATTTTAAAAAAAAATGTTTCCAAGATGCTTTTATAGTCTCTTAAGAGGACAGTTTAGCTTTATCGCGAAATAATATTGTAAATTTTCTTAATACACACAGTGCAATTCCCAACACAAATGAAGACTTCAATCGGTTCTTTCTTATTTGATCACATATTCTTCAATTTCATGCTTTAAAAAATCTTTTTTGTATTTGTGATATCTACCTACGTTTAAAACGTCGATTTTGATGAAAATTCACATTTTTTTTTATTTCTTTTTCTTACGGAATGAACATTTCTGTTTTTAAATCAGTTTTTATTTTTTCTGTATGCCTATTAGAAATAAAATTAAAATTCGTTAAAGAAAAAAACGACATTAATTTAAACCGAAATTGAAAACTTTAAATGCGTTTTCTGAAAAATTAGATTTTAATCGGAAAAAGTAACCGACTTTTGCTCATCTCAAAATTTAATTAACCAATAACAATAAAATTTTGTGTAGCTTTTCGATAATGTCTAGAGGGTAATAAACTAAAGAATTTGCTCTAAGTAACTTATTTGTTGATATATAGCTATTTTTATAAAGAATTACGCGTAAATTTACTGAAAATTTTTACGTAATTGTATAGAATCAGCCGTATCTCTTTTAGATTTCCTTATATTGACTAGATTTTAATTCATTACACCAAAGAGTGTATGGATATGTTAAAATAGGTTTTGTGTTTTATGCATTTTTCGTTCGTTTTAGAGCCGATGCTGTTTTCATTTTTAAAAAAAAATTACTAAAAAATGGTAAAATTCTTCAAAATTGTAAAAAATTACAAAGACATCATATATTTTTTCATGATTTCTTTATTCTGTATTACATTACGCTGAAAAACACCAAAAAATGTGTCAAAAATAGAGCATTAAAAATGCCTCCGAACGTAGTTGAATTCATTAGTACATGTTCTCTAATATATATGATAAGTCTTCTCGAAATTGGATTTTTTTTTTTTTTTAAACAAAAGTATATGAAGATGCGTTGTATTTCATCGTTTTACGCTACATATATCAGCAGAAATTACATTAAATATAATACAGTAAAACCTCCAAATAACGGACACCACGGGAGCGCAGAAACTGTCCGCTATTCGGAGGTGTCCGTTATTGGGAAAAACCTCGGAGATTCAAAAATTGCTAAGAAATGCTTAAAGTTTCATTAATTGACTTTTATATGTCTTAAAATTCTAATATATGATTAATTAGAAATTAAAATTATTTTTTAAACAATAAAATTGAAATAAATTGGTACATTTCTTTATACACTGTTTATTACATTCATACGAAAAAATGTATTTAAAAAGTTTCCTTTAGCATTTAAAAATTACAATGTTTTTCTTTATAATGTGAAGTTTTAACCATGTCAATAGTTTTAATTTTCCTAAATCATCTTTAAAAAAAATGTACCACTGTTGACTGTATTTTACCACTTTTTAAAAGCATAAAATCTCAAATCTTCCGGAGGGGAGTTGTGGAGGGGGGGCATTGTGATGCTCCGGGAGGTAATGTCCCTCGAGCCATCTCCTGAATTTAATAGTGGATGAGGGAGGGAAAGCCCGGGTGGGACCTGGCACACTCTCTACATTTATCTGTGATCACAAAATTTCGACACATTGCCCTGACAAATTTAGAGGTTTTTTTTACTTTTTTTTCTTCGTTAAAAACAATTTCTCTTACTTTATCGCAAAAAATTACTGTCCGCTATTCGGAATGTCCGTTATTCAGAGGTTAAACATACAAAAATTTAGATTTTGGGAGTGGGGATCGGTAAACTGTCCGTTAAATAGAGGTGTCCGCTATTTGGGAGTGTCCGTTATGGAGGTTTTACTGTATTAGATATATTTAAATATACATTCGCAGCCACGAGTAATACACATTTGAAAAAAAATCGAAGAGAAAAATCGTCAAAAACTAGTTGGCTGTGCCAATCCCAAAACTTTCTTCTATCTCATACGTACATTTTAATATTAAAAAAAATAGTTACTCATTTTAATGCTTTAATAATTTTAATTCAATACCATGCCAACTTTGATTTTCATCTTAAATTTCTGCTTCAGCCAATGAATCGGAGTAAAAACGAATTTTCGTCTCTGCACGAGCCGATGGACAATGGTTGGTTGGTTGGTTATATAGGGTTTTATGGCACAAAATCCCTTAAGGGACATGCTGCGACAAAAACAAGTTAACTAGAAAAATAAAAGAGTGAAAATAAACAATGAAAAAAGCAATTTGGATGGGGTACCCCATCCAGATGTAGTCAAAGTCATGAAAGGTAAAGTTTAAGTACTAAATTCGTAAAAAACAATGTCCAGGTAGGAATCGCATCCAAATGTCAAAGAATGTATAAATGAAAATTGTAAACAAAAGAAACTATATTTGAAAATAAAATCCGGCATGTTTTAAAAAGGTAAAGAGTGCCCCATGAGGTGTTTCCCCAATGAGGTTAGTCCGATGGACAATGGAATGATAGGCAGATTCTTTTTTTCAAATTCAGGGATTCTTGCCATATAAAAAATAATCATATACAAAAAATTTAGTTCAGTTCTAGAACTAACTTTTACTTAACTTTTTTAGGTGGTGCAATATTGAAAGTGGCATAAAATTCGCTATTGCAGCGCTCTCTTCAGGCGGATTTTTTTCAAATTCAGGGAGTACCAACTAGCCATAACCATACATTTACACAAAAAATTTGGTTCAATTCGATGCATAACTTCATATACTTTTGGTCGGTGCAATATTGAAAATGGCACAAAAATCACGATTGTAGCGCCCCCTTCCGGCGGAATATTTCAAAACTGAAGGAGGTCCTGCTTGCTACAGCCAAAAACATTCACAAAAAATTTGGTTCAATTCTATGCATAACTTCATACACTTTTTGGTGGTAGAATGGCGATATACACACAGACAGACAGACACACAGATAGACACACAGACACACAGATAGACACACGGACAGATAGACATTGTGTAAAAACATGTTTTTTGGAATCTCTGACCCCTAAAACGTGTAAAGTCGTCGAAAACCGGAAGTAAAAAAAATTTCAATTACAATACTTTCTTTTATTTAAGATAAAAGAAAGTAAAAAGGGGTTCAGTCTTGATTCAGCAATCAGGCAGAGCACATGCAAAATTTTGATTGTTAATATCGTGATTTCATGACTGTATACCAAGGAATATGTTTTGTTGGCTCTGCATATCAGAGAATAGTGTTACCCTGGATACCTATGTTAATTTCACGTTATAATATATTTAATAAACTATTTAATCATATAATGCTCTCCCAACAATTAAAGACTGTGATTATTTGAACACATTTGTGACTGATACACCCACATACTTTAAAAAGATCTGAGTGTGAAAATTATTTTCAACCAAACCAGGAGGACCAACTAGCCATAGTCATACACTTACACAAAAAATTCGGTTCATTTCGATGCATAATTTCATATACTTTCGGTCGATGCAATATTGAAAATGGCACAAACTTCGCGATTGCAGCGCTCCCTTTCGGCGGATTCTTTTCAAATTTAAGAGAGCCCAACTAGCCATAGTAATACACTTAGACAAAAAAATTGGTTCAATTCGATGCATAACTTCATACACTTTTGGTCGGTACAATATTGAAAATGGAACAAAAATCGAGATTGCAGCGGCCCCTTCCGGCGGATTCTTTTCAAATTCAGGGAGGACCAACTAGCCATAGTCATAGACTTACACAAAAAAATTGGTTCAATTCGATGCATAACTTCATACACTTTTGGTCGGTACAATATTGAAAATGGAACAAAAATCGCGATTGCAGCGGCCCCTTCCGGCGGATTCTTTTCAAATTCAGGGAGGACCAACTAGCCATAGTCATAGACTTACACAAAAAAATTGGTTCAATTCGATGCATAACTTCATACACTTTTGGTCGGTACAATATTGAAAATGGAACAAAAATCGCGATTGCAGCGGCCCCTTCCGGCGGAGTTTTTCAAATTCAGGGGGAACCAACTAGCCATAGCCATATACTTACACAACAATTTTGGTTCAATTCGATGCATAACTTCATACACTTTTGGTTGGTACAATATTGAAAATGGTACAAAAATCGCGATCGCAGCGCCCCCTTCCGGCGGCGTTTTTTTCAAATTCAGGGGGAACCAACTAGCCATAGCCATATACTTACACAACAATTTTGGTTCAATTCGATGCATAACTTCATACACTTTTGGTTGGTACAATATTGAAAATGGTACAAAAATCGCGATCGCAGCGCCCCCTTCCGGCGGCGTTTTTTTCAAATTCAGGGGGAACGACCTAGCCATAGCCATACACTTACACAAAAAATTTGGTTCAATTCGATGCATAACTTCATACACTTTTGGTCGGTACAATATTGAAAATGGAACAAACATCGCGATTGCAGCGCCCCCTTCCGGCGGATTTTTTTCAAATTCAGGGGGGCTCAACTAGCTATAGCCATACACTTACACAAAAATTTGGTTCAATTCTATGCATAACTTCATACACTTTTGGTGGGTACAATATTGAAAATGGAACAAGAGCCGCGATTGCAGTGCCCCCTTCCGGCGGAATAGTTCAAAACTGAAAGAGGACCTGCTTGCCAGAGCCAAAAACATTCACAAAAAATTTGGTTCGATTCTATGCATATCTTCATACATTTTTTGAGGGTAGAATGGCGACATACACAGAGACAGACACACAGACAGACATACGCACACAGAGACACACGGACAGACAGACATTTTTTAAAAACATGTTTTTGGGCATCTCTGACTCTTAAAAAGTGTAAATCCGTCGAAAACCGGAAGTCGAAAAAAAATTTCGATTACAATACTGTCTTCTATTGAAGATAGAAAAAAGTAATATCAGTATTTAATTAGGTATTTTAATTGCAATAAACGGATTGTAATCTTTTAAAGTTTGTGCAAAACATTAAATTGGTAATGCGTGAAACATTGGTGATACGTTATACTTATTGGGATATTATACACCGCTTTTATTAAGATTTCTAGAGCAAGGACCAAACATTATTTAAAGATACTAAAATTATTTTAAAATATTTTTTGTTTTTGTGATGTGTAATTGATTTTTTTCACGTATGTTCAGGAAAGCTTTAACAAACCAAAAATTATGTAACGTAAACTTAACTTAAAGAATTTGAAATGTATTCTTTATGCAGGAGGTTCTTGAGATCTTGCCGATTTCGTGCAGTAAGATGTTTTATAAGATGTCTTGAGATGTGACTATAATAAATTTATAATGAATGCCAATTTAACAACGTATCTACTAACCGTCTGAATTTTGTAAGTCAAATATACATTTTGAAACAACTAATTTTACTTAGTCAGGGTTCTCACGGTTAAAGGCCATTTTAAGCACCTGTAACCCCCTTCGCGACAGCAAAATTTTAATGTTTACAAAATTTTTAATGTTTTATCACTGGTTTTTAAAAAACAGAAATTTGTGGCTTACTAAATCGAGAAAATGCTCTTATTAAATAAGGCAAATTTTACAGTAAAATACCGGAGTCGGAGCATATAGGACAAATTTTATTGCTCTTACCAATATATTTTATCAATAATCTTCAAGAGACTTTTTTATAAGATATGCGATAGGACTATATTATAAAAACTATTCATAAAATATACTGGTTAGAACAATAAAATTTGTCCTATATGCTCTGATCTCTGCTGGAGGGGATAAACGGGGATTCTCAAGCTTTTTTTCGGCACGTATACGTGTCGCTCGTCCACAAAGGGTTAACCAGAAATAAATTTTGGAAAATATTATTTGCCTTATTTTTATGGGGGAAAAATCAATCATTAGGTATAACGACCACTACTTTACGAAATTTCTGGTATTAAAACAACTGAAATCTCGTCCCTGATAGAATGCATAGTCACAGTGACGGCACTGTAAGTCACTGAAAGTCACTGTGGTCAAGTCACATTTGTAAGGGAAAACTACCACTCAGTGGTGTCACATTGTAACTGAGATGCGAACACCTTAGAAAACTTTAAAAAATTGCAAAAATCTTTTGAAACATATTATTTGTTGTAAAATTATATATTTTTTGACAATTTAATTTTTTTGTGATATCACTGTTATGTCACTGCATGCAATGCTCGTCACGTCACATATGTGACAAAAAACCTACCATTTTGTAAAGTCAGAGTGTAACAAAAATATGAACTTCAAAAATCTTTAAAATACTAATATATATATAAAGAGAAATATTTTAAAGAGACTTTAAACTAGCCGTCTAAATGTATTTAGAAGCTTGATTTTGTGCGCTTTTACAAATTAAATTATATTTAGTAATTTATTTATCGATATTTCAGAAAATGCTTTGTAAGAATGTTTTTCTTAAAAATATTAGTAGTTATCAAAATTACGAAGATTCATTTAACGCGATGACAATAATCCATTTTCCCGTACCAAATATCCAAAACAATAAACACACAATGAAAACAATGTAAAACACGTGAAAAGTCTAAAATATACAATTACATATTATACATTTTTTTTTTACCATTTCAAAACTGTTTTAATAATTTTAAATTTGAATGGATTGATGTGTATTTAACCTTCCTACCCTGAATGGGTTTAATCGACCCATAACTATTGTTTGTTTTACACGATTCGAACCAGAACTTTTTTCATAAAGAAAGTTAAATAAAAGACTCAGAGAAATAAGCCAATTAAATATATTAAAGTGTTTTAAATAACAATTCTGGTGTGAAATGTTTTAATCAAGATTGATTAAAATTTGAACAGGGTAGGAAGGTTAACATATGAAAAGAAGTGTGTAATTTGTCATACTTGACAAACTCAGAATAGTGTGATAATGTAGAAAAATATCAGCATTTACACGAATGGACGTGTTACAAATAACTATAAATGAGGATCGACAGAAAAAATCTTTTTTTTATACCAATATCGAATTTTCTATTACCGGTTGAAATTGAAAATTTCCAAAAACTGTCTTGATTAATTAATGCATACATAACTGTACATAATTTAAATTAATTATACCGGTATCCTAAGGTGGCTCAGTGGCTCTGGCAAAAACTTTTTATTTTCATATTACATAAATTGTGTTTAATTTATCAGTGGCATATAATGCATTTCTAATTATACGAAATTCATTTCATTAAAAATGTTTTAGACATACATACGTAGATTTGTTTCTTATAATAAAATGAATCAAATTTTGAATAACAATTTTCTGTCGAAAATAATAAATCATGATTGAAAAAAAAGGCTGCCCGTATGATGTACGGGTAAATGAGGGAAGAAGTTAAGAAAAGGTAATAAAGCTATTAAAATTATAAAAATCTCCAACCCTTTCAAAAACATAAATAAATAAATAAATAAAGCGTGAGTACCCGTTCTTAATGTTGTTCTGTTTAATCACTTCCCTGTTTTGCCCGTACGTCGTATGGGCAACGCGTTTTTGCCAATCATGATTTGCCCGTACTACATATTGGCATCCATACTCCAATCATAATTTACTATTCTCACCAGTAAAATTTTATTGTAAATTTTGTATTATTTAATCCGAGCATTTCTCTTATTAAATTAGGAGGAAATTTCTGCTTTGAAAAACTGGTGAAAAAAGATAAAAAATTCTGTAAAAGACATTAAAAATATAGGCATTATTTGGATAAATTTTTTTTCAAAAATATCGATCTGTTAAATGGTTAAGTGCCATTAGCTTTTAAAATCAGTGTTGCCAGAGAGCCATTTTTTTAAAATTCAGATTCCTTAATTGGCACCACTTTTTTGAAATGGTATAAAATTCGACTTATTTCACTTTAAATAATGTGTCATAAAATAGGGTGAATGCTGCAATTTAAAAAATCTGGAGCAAATCAAAGTGTCTGAATTTTAAGAAAGTAGCCCACTGGAAACGCTTATTGCAAACGTTACATATTTTGGGGGCAAACATTTGAGAACTTTTCATGTTAATCATGATTTTATGGTGATAAACTCTCAATTTCAGACACTCATCTATATTCTTCAACCTGCTGTCAAAATTTCACCTGAATACTTTTTTTTATAAACTCAACGTATAACACTACAAACATTTAACTTAACACATCATAGATACGACTTTGTTTTAAATTTTGTCTTTTCATTTTACTTACATAGAGTTATAAACGGTAGATTATCGCATCGCTTGCATGCCATAAAAGCCCATTTCGTGAAAAAATAATCTTTATTACACAATTGTTTTTGTGTATTTTAAAGTCTACGCCGCATGGATTAGTTAACAACTAACATTTTCTTTTTATATCGATATAAAATATCAAATTTCTATAACCTAAGTTTTAAAAAGCAGTTTCAAACCGTAAAAAGTCTATTGTAAATTTTAGCTGTATTGGAAATCTTAAAAATAATGCCTTGTATATTATGTTAATGACTTGATTTCATGTAGTAAGATGTATTTCGACGACATTTTTAGGCGTACTTAAAGAGATCTTCGACACAATATGAGGAATTCGCGTAAGAGTACTTTTTTCAAGGATTGGAAGAGGAAATTATAACAGGTACCGAAAAATTTGTAAGGAAGGAAAAAGAAGGTGAAATACAGGCATTCTTGCCGTTTTTTTTTTGTGAGCAAATTCACTGTAGTAACACTTTTAGGGAGAAGCGAGTTTGTTTCTGTGGTCTTGAGTTCCTGCCAAAATTTAGAAAAAAAGCTGTTTTGAAGTAAGGAAAATCATTTTTTTTTATGCATGTAGTAAGGTGTCTAAAGCATGTAGTAAGGCATGTAGTAAGATGTCTTCAATTTTTCATGCATGTAGTAAGGTGTCTAAGGCATGTAGTAAAATGACTTCAATTTTATATAATATATAATATATAATATTTTATAAAATATATAATATAATTTTATATAATATCTTCAATATGCATGTAGTAAAGTGTTTTTATGCATGTAGTAAGGCATGAAGTAAGATGTCTTTTGAAGACATATTTAGACGTACTCAAAGAGATTTTCAACACAATATGAGGAATTCGCGTAAGAGTACTTTTTTTAAGGATTGGAAGAGGAAATTATAACAGGTACCGAAAAATTTGTAAGGAAGGAAAAACAAGGTGAAATACAGGCATTCTTGCCGTTTTTTTTTTTTTTTTGTGAGCAAATTTAATGTAGTAACACTTTTAGGGAGAAGTGAGTTTGTTTCTGTGGTCTTGAGTTCCTGCCAAAATTTAGAAAAAAGCTGTTTCGAAGTAAGGAAAATCATTTTTTTTTATGCATGTAGTAAGGCATGTAGTAAGATGTCTTCAATTTTTTATGCATGTAGTAAGGTGTCTAAGACATGTAGTAAAATGTCTTCAATTTTATATAATATATAATATATAATATTTTGTATAATATATAATATAATTTTATATAATATCTTCAATATGCATGTAGTAAAGTGTTTTTATGCATGTAGTAAGGCATGTAGTAAGATGTCTTTTGAAGACATATTTAGACGTACTCAAAGAGATTTTCAACACAATATGATGAATTCGCGTAACAGTACTTTTTTTAAGGATTGGAAGAGGAAATTATAACAGGTGGCGAAAAAATTTGTAAGGAAGTAAAAACAAGGTGAAATACAGGCATTCTTGCCGTTTTTTTTGTGAGCAAATTCAATGTAGTAACACTTTTAGGGAGAAGCGAGTTTGTTTCTGTTGTCTTGAGTTCCTGCCAAAATTTAGAAAAAAAAAAAGCTGTTTCGAAGTAAGGAAAATCATTTTATTTTTATTTTTTATGCATGTAGTAAGGTGTCTAAAGCATGTAGTAAGGCATGTAGTAAGATGTCTTCATTTTTTATGCATGTAGTAAGGTGTCTAAGGCATGTAGTAAAATTTTACAAAAGTTGCTCTATACATGTAGCTAACATAATGTGCAAATGAAATTTTGATATCTTTGACGCATGTGCAGTAAAAAATTATATAGTAAACCTACTCATTTTTCATACAATTTTTATTATTTTTTAATTCTAATTACAGGGTATTATGTGCAATGTTGTTTGTCATATTTTCTGAAAAAAATATTATTTTATATTAAGAACTCTGAAAATTATAATGAAAAAACTTGGAAAAATTTGGGACCATTTTTATAAAAACCTTAATTACTCTGCAAGTGTGCATGCTATTTGCATAAAAATGAACTCAGTGTATTACAATAAGGCATTCAATCATAATCTAGAGTTTGAGCGCTTTTGCTACATTAGTTTTGACAGGGTTATTCAAAAGATATTCATTCTTTTTTAATTTGTTGACGGTCCCCTATGGTGTTTCGGTAAAAAATCTTCACGGAGATGTATGACGTATACTATTATATTTATACACTAAGAGTTTCGAGATGATTCCTCATGTATTTTTCTAGATATTTAGTAAAATGTCTAAAATCGCAAGTGTCCCATAATCAATGGCAATATAGTGTATAATATTTTATATAATATATAATATATAATATTTTATATAATATATAATATATTATATTTTATATAATATATAATATAATTTTATATAATATCTTCAATATGCATGTAGTAAAGTGTTTTTATGCTTGTAGTAAGGCATGTAATAAGATGTCTTTTGAAGACATATTTAGACGTACTCAAAGAGATTTTCAACACAATATGAGGAATTTGCGTAAGAGTACTTTTTTTAAGGATTGGAAGAGGAAATTATAACAGGTACCGAAAAATTTGTAAGGAAGGAAAAAGAAGGTGAAATACAGGCATTCTTGCCGTTTTTTGAATAGCAAATTCAATGTAGTAATACTTTTAGGGACAAGTGATTTTGTTTATGGTCTTGAGTTCCAGCCAAAATTTAGAAAAAAGCTGTTCCGCAGTAAGGAAAATCATTTTTTAATTTTTCATGCATGTAGTAAGGTGTCTAAAGCATGTAGTAAGGCATGTAGTAAGATGTCTTCAATTTTTTATGCATGTAGTAAGGTGTCTTTATGCATGTAGTAAGGGATGTAGTAAGATGACTTTTGAAGACATATTTAGACGCACTCAAAGAGATTTTCAACACAATATGAGGAATTCACGTAAGAGTACTTTTTTTAAGGATTGGAAGAGGAAATTATAACAGGTACCGAAAAATTTGTAAGGAAGGAAAAACAAGGTGAAATACAGGCATTCTTGCCCTTTTCTGTGAGCAAATTCAATGTGGTAACACTTTTAGGGGCAAGTGCGTTTGTTTCTGTTTAGGAAAAAGCTGTTTCGCAGTAAGGAAAATAAATTTTAAAATTTTTTTCCGAAAGTAGGGAACTTTCCGCATATTCTTATCCGCCGGTCTGAACTAGTGTTGCCCTGTGTCCTGCTTAAATGAGGGTCACAAATACTTTCGACACCACTAATTTTCTACAGTTTATTTCGCCACTTTTAATCCCAGATAACTTGCCATCGGATAAAGTAAAAAACAATTACTTTAAAATGCTGGTGTAAAGAGCATTTGGCTTCGCCCCGTTTTACGCGGAACACATAGTAACACAAATCATAGCCTTCAATACTCATCCCTGTTTTCTTGACCTTAGACCTGATGAAATATATTCTCCGGACACGTGAACAACTGGACACTAGAACCGCCGGATATTTTATACGGGTTTTACAAAAAGTGTTTCTCACAAAAATTATAAATTCAAACTATTTAAAATGTTAAATTAGTCTTTTTTTGAGCTACATATACTTTTAATATATCTTATGAAGAAAATTCTGGTTCCAAATGATTATTTTTAATCTAGCAGATGTCATTTTGTCCCCTAATGGCGGTTCTAGTGTTAAGTTATACACACAACTTCGGAAGCGATTTTTTAAAATTTTAGAAATTTTCTCTTGTTATCCATTTTTAAGTAGATTTAGTATGAAAATACTACATATTGTGATCTCCTTTTGAAATTTCTGAAAATGTTTTGCAGATCTATACCGATCATCACTGCTAGACCTCAAAACTACCACTATACACTAGGGTAGGCCGAAAAAACCTTTTTTCGATTTTCGATGATGGCGGGTGAGGAAAATTGGCCACTGGTGGCACTCAGTTCACAAAAAAATTGAGATTTTTTGGACATTTCCTTACCGTGCCGCAAATGGCTTGAAAATTTGCAAAAATGCTAATTTTTGAACTTTTTTAGCAAAAACTTTTAAAATATTAAATTAAATTTATTTTTGTTGCTTTTACTTGAAAAGGCATATTTAATATACCAACTGTTAAATAAGTGCTGTATTTAATTGCTATGTGTATTTTAAATTAGCCGATTTTTATAGCTTTTTCACGTATTACAAGGAAAAGTTGTATTAGTTTGAATCGTTCATTAGTTTCTCTCTTATTCTTGTCTCTTGGTCTTCTTTATTTTTTTTATGCATCAAAGGTCATATTTTTGGGCAAAGGAGAGCAGTATACTTAAAAAACAAATCTAAAAGGTGAGAAGGGGGTAAAAGCAGGACTCTAAGCAAGCGCAATGACTCATCATAATGTTGAGAGAGTTAAGGACGAAATAAAAGAGAGGCAAAATTTCAATGAAGGATTCTTATTATTTTCCCATGCTCCGTTTCCCTGCCACATTTGTTCAGTGTAAACGTGAAACCTTTTCCTTGTCAGATACAGTGCTTTTTGGATTGTTTAACATGCCATTACAGTGTTTTGTGCGTTTGATCACGACGAGCTGAGAAACGGCTTGTATGAAGTGCCATGACACGCGATAGTTTGAAAATGAACCTTTTTGGGATACCATGCATATTGAAAGAATTGCAATTGCCAACTTATCCTGATATCATGCGTCCTTACTACTGGTTGCTTCAACATGCAGAAGTTGTGACAGCAAACAAATCTCGTCATCTGTAAAAACAAGGTCCGAAGAGAGAAATAGAAACTTGGAAAGAAGATACAGGCGGAAGAAGTTCTTGAAGGAAGAAAAATTCAAAGCATATTTTTGTATGGTAGAAAGATAAAACTATCTTTATAGAAAAAAAAAGAACAAGCGGCACCGTCGAGAGAAAGGAAAAGAATACATCACCATGCTGCCTGAACCTGATTCGGATTACTTGGGTCGCTTAAAACCTCGTTCTGATCATAGAAAAGAAATTGCAAAATCATTATATAATCATTTAAGGCAGTACAAGTTAGACTTTTCTGAACTGACAGCACTCGGGTGTGATGGGACCACTGTTAATACAAAACAACGTAATGGTGTCATTGCCTGTCTTGAAAAAAAAAATTTAGGAAGAGAGTTGCAACATTTGATATGTACTTTTCATACGAACGAACTTTCACTCCGACATCTACTCTCTAAACTTGATAGTAGAACAACGGGACCGAAGACTTTTGTCACTCCGATCGGTGTTAGACTAACAGGATGAGAAAATCTACGTGTGTCACTTTGTTCGACCCTATTGCTGTTTTATGGACATCAGAAATGAAAAATACTGAAGATCTAAATTTCGATCAAAAGTACTAATTTAATATTTATACAGCGATTTCAACCGCAGTATGTTTTCGAGAACTGGAAAACAGAAACCAGGACCAATTGTGATATCGAAATAGATCATAACTGCTTGCAGAATTTTACTTTTGTACTACTAGTTCAAATCCTGATAAAGCGTTGAAATTTATCTCGCTTAGTACGTGATACGAGTTTATGCGCCTTTTGATTTTCTATAAGCAAAACGCGGTCGGACCTAGACATACGTGGCAGATTATTAAACTTTCAACGTTAAGAGGGCACTGCAATTCAGTCATCCATACAAATGGATACTATGGTCATCCTGAGAATTTACTGATAGCAATGTCAACTGACGATAGACAACATATTAGAAGAATGGCATGTGAAAGAATCAAAATATGCCGCAATTTAAAAAAAATAAAAACAATATAGTGCGAGAGCTTCAAGTTCTAAAGCTGAACTTTAAAGCAACGGAACACTTTGAGTGTATCGACTGGGTCGCCGCCGAAATCAGCGAACCTCCTATAACAAATACCTTTTCACTAGAAGAAATTGGAGAAATTTCAGATCCCATGTTGTATGAATCCTTAGTCTGTTTTCCAAGTCACTCCGAGGCTATGGAAAGAGTCATTAAAATTGCGACGAAGCTGCATCAAAGGTACGCAAGAGTAAAGGAAGAGATGCAAAACTGCAAGCAAGAGTAAAGGAAGAGATGCAAAACTGCAAGCAAGAGTAAAGGAAGAGATGCAAAACTGCAAGCAAGAGTAAAGGAAGAGATGCAAAACTACAAGCAAGAAAAAAGATACTAAAGTTCATTTCTAAAAAGGACTTTGTAGCGTAAAAACGTATACATTTTGAATGAAACATTCTATGGGTAAGAGGGCGGGTAAAACTTAAAATGTACAAAAATCAGCATTTTTGCAAAATTTAGAGCCATTTGCGGCAGGGTAAAGAATTGTCCAAAAAATCTCAATTTTTTGTGTGAACTGAGTGCCACCAGTTGCCACTTTTCCGCACCCGCCATCATCGAAAATCGAAAAAAAGTTTTTTTCGGCCCACCCTACTATACATATTATAATCGTGTCTGTATCGCAGATGATATCGCATTTAAAGTATTAATATGATAAAGAATCCGCAAAAATTTTCTCAAGTTTGTCATTTATACCAGTGTGAATAAAGAACTATTTAATATATTGTCTTTGCAGTTTATTCATTGTAAAGGCTTTCGTAGAAGAAGTGCAGAAACTTTTGTAGCATTTCATGCATAATTTTTTGTTTTGGGATTTTTACGTAAAAAAATCTGAAAACTTCATTTTGAAAAAAAAAAAAAAAAAAAAAAAAAAAACTAAAAAGAACTTTTAAACACAATTCAAAAGTTGTAATATCTAAAATTTCAAACGGCTTTAACTATGGTTATAATTAAGATAAAAATGCAACTTAAGCAGAATTCGACAGAAAGAATCGATTTTAATATTATTGCATAAATGAAAAATCGATACTTTGATTGAAAATTAATTTTTAAAGATGTTCGGTGTGCATTTTTGCCGATCCCACCGAAGCTAGCATAGGGGAGAAAAATACGGGCTTCTGATTGGTCGAAAAATTGTTTGCAAATAGATCATCTTGAATGCTAATGTACGTATTAGGAGCGTATATGGGAATATCATTAAAATAATAATAATAAAAAGAAATTGCAATTTTAAAAAAAAGTAATAATTAAGTTTGACGCCTTAAAATGAAAATATTGTTGTTTCTAAATAAATTGTTCTGATTGTGTATGTACGTGCATATCATGTTAAAAAAACAGAAAGAAGAAATGGCAATTCTATTTTTATTATTTTCTAAAAGTAATACAGAACAATTGTTAAACATCCTGATTAACTTCTTTAATTATAAGTTCCGAATTATCTATTTCTTTATCTATTAAAAATATGTAAAAACAGAAGAAAAATCCAGCTTTCAAAAGCTTTTCAAACAGAAATTGATGATTAAATAAATGTAAACTCAAAAATGAAGGAAAGCAAAATTATCCAACCAATCAGAAGCCCGTATTTTTCTCCCCTATACTAGCTTCAATGGGATCGGCAAAAATGCGTTCGGTGTGTAAAAACTGGAGTATCTCATAAAAGTAAGGCACAACTTATAACAGTGCATATCCTCTAAACCGGCAACCTAAGCTCCGGCATGTTGGATAATCCGGATCGACTTTCAGAAAAAATAGTTTTCCTAGTTTGATCATGCCTGATCTGTTAAATATAAGAAGACAATATTGTGTTCCCGTACAATCAAAGATACGAAAACTTGGAAAATTTGGGAGCAGGAATAAACAATGATAAACATACGAGTGGTAATGATAAACATACGAGCCACTAGTGGTATTAATTTTTGGCTTATGCACCACTCCATTTCCGGTAGACATAGATCATAAATTATTAATCTTCCTATCCCCTATTATTAAATCTCTCTATTATTAATCTTCCATAAAAAAGGGGGTTTATTTCTTGTGCTCGATAACACAGGTTTTCGTGCTGTCGTCTCTTGAACTATTAACAATCTATTACAAACGGTTGAAAACTCCAAATCTATATATATACAGCTCATAGAAACCCATCGACGTGAGGGTGAGTAAAAATCTTTTCTGCACCAATGAACCAAGACAGTATTTTGAAGTGCCTGCTGAGATTTTCTTGCTTTGATTTACCTTTTATAGACGATGATCTATCGATTTGTCCTTCTTTTTAGATTTTTTGCAGAAGAATTTGCACGCAAACTCCAAAGCATTGGTTGGTGGCCAGGCAAACTTGGAGTAATGTGAAAGGAAAAAGAAAATGACCCCAGAGTCTTAGAATTCTTCTTCATTTTTTATATAAATTCCAAAATAATGTAAACAAATAATTTGCAAAATCAAACTGTGAAATAAAAAATAATTTTTTATCAACAGAATTAAATACTTTTTCCATTTCAGAAGTGAATGCTTAACTTCAAATGGAAATTGATATGAGTCATTAAATAATACATAGTTAATGCAGATTCATTGCATTCAAATGTCATGTTCATAGGCTGTTCTTTGCATTATTGAGAATTTATTTATTTTTATTATTTAACCCTTTAACGATCATAGCATTTTCATTGCTTAGATGTCGAAATAAATGAATGACACCGGTAATTAAGAACAGACATATTTCTAAATCAGAAAACGTGATTTATCACATACAAAATAAAAGGGATATTTTTAGATAGAAATTATGTTAGTGTCTGAGATTAGTGTCTATGTTGCGTATCGGAATTAAAATTGTGTGGTTTCGTGGCGAAACCAATGAACGTTAAAGGGTTAAGCTATTTAAAGAACTAAAAAAAGTACAGTCGACTCTCGTTAATTCGAAATTGGATAAATTGAATCTTTGCTTAATTCGAACTAAACATGAAGTCCCGAAATTTTCCAGGGCAGAATACCGTTAAAAGTTTTCATTTATCCGAACTCATTTTCTCTCGACTTCGTTTAATTCGAACAAACAAGAATTACCACTTTTCATTTTTCCTTACTTTCTTACGGACTTCAGATTCTTAAAAATAATTTTCTTTCTTTTATTTTTGTCAGAAATTGTTCTGAAACGAGTATATATATAATCCCATTCATTTGATACGGCTTTCATAATGCCTCGTCTGTGCATCAATGACACCTCCAACTCTTCTTCATTGTGCTTGTTCCTAATGCCTGAGTTGGCTTGTGTACAGGGTGATTATAAAAAAACTATCCCGACATTTGGGCTCCTAACTATCATACCATTCACAGAAACTGAATGAAATTTTGGGAAAAAATATTTTGAGGAATGCGATCGAGAATGATATAGAAAACAACAGTGTCACTCAAACAGTTACGGTTACAGTAAGAAAATTTTGAAAAAATCAAATGGCAACACCCAGTTTTTTGTGTTGGAATTCGATCTCCATTGTGAAAAACCCCATAAGCATTTGGAACGGCAACTGCAGCATGAAAATCAGCGGCTGTAGATTGGCTGAAAGTGAGGACAACCGATAAGGACAGAGAAGCTGCATAAAATAAAGCATTTTATTGTGTTTCACAAATTTTTCATATGACTTCCTTCACACACGATGTGACTTTGCATGCAGCAGATGGTGGATAACACTACAGCTCGTACCATGGCAATAGCAATCTCTTGAATCGCAGTTCTAATGGCAACTTTTCAGATGCAGTTTGAGGACGAAACTGATACACTTTGGATTACAGATATTCCCACAGGCATAAATCTATTGGTGTCAAATCAGGGGACCTTCGTGGCCACAGAAACTGGAAACGACGGGAGATAACTCTGTCACCAAACTGTTGACTTAAGACACGTTTGGCTGAAGACTCAACATGTGGAGGAGCACCATCTTGCATTCACACAACTTCAGATATAGCATTTTGCCGTTGCAATGCAGGAATGGCGTGACGAGTTAACATGTCTAGATAGCGAGCACTTGTTACTGTACACGTTTGCAGATCACCGGCAGTAACCTCTTTAAAAAAGTAAGGGCCGAGGATGAACGTACTCGTTATACCACACCACAGAGTCACTTTTTCCTCGTGTAATGGACGTGCAAGCACATCATCTGGATTATTCTCTGCCCAGTGCACACAATTTTTCCAATTCACGTTACCAGTTAACGAGAAATGCGCCTCATCTGTCCACAGAATGAGTAACGTCCAGTTGCACACCGAATAAGCAGATGATTTGCAAAATCCAGCCGTAATTGATAGCTTCTCGCTTCCAACATCTAGATATACTGGAATCGATATGGAAAAATGTTTAGAACAAGGCGTAGAATCTTGTGTATAGTTGAAATCCGCAGATTCAGAACACGTGAAACACCGCGTGCAATTTCGGAACGGACTGTGCTTATCGTTTGATGGACTTCTGCAACAGCTTCCACTGGAACGGAAGATCGTCCAGACCGAGGTCGACCGCATGTGCAACAAATTTATGAATCAAGTCCCGTGCAGCTTTGGCAGTGCACGGGCCCCGCCATAATCCATGGTTGCGGCGGTAAACACGCAATGTCACCACCGCATTTTGTCCATTCAGGTAATAAATTTTTACGATTTCTCCACGTTCTTTACCTGAAAGCGGCATCTTGTTCGAAATGGCAGAAAACAACATACGCGGCTCGTATTTTGCAAAGAATTTTCATTCATGTAGCGTGACGATGTCAGTCATGAATGTGTCTTACGTACAACCTGAAATTTGCGTTTCTTGGTTTCTTCTTCTCGTTGTGGAGAACTAATCAGGATGGGATATCAGCCGAAGAAACGGCGTGATGTGTGAGGTAAATCAAATGAACATTAATGCTTTGGTGCACGGCAAAGTAATTTTTACTTTTTCCTTTCCTAGTTCCGGTGATTTTCATGCTACAGTTCCCGTTCCATCTCTATTTAGGGTTTTCACAACGGAGATCACATTTCAATACAAAAAACTGGGTGTCGCCATTTAATTTTTTCAAAGTTTTCTAACTGTAACCGTTAATTGTTTAAGCGACATTGTGTTTTTCCATATCATTCTTGAGCGCATACCTCAAAATGCCTTTTGGCAAAATTTCATTCAGTTTCTGCAAATGGTATGATAGTTAGGGGGGTCCAAATGTCGGGATAGTTTTTTTATAATCACTTTGTATTTATATCTTTTAGTTTTATATTAAGTCATATTCTAATGATAACGGTCAAAATAAATTAAAAAAAAATACTATAACGTTAATTCTTTTGTAATGGTCCCCTTTAAACATGTTTTCCTCTTATACTTTCTATAATTCGAACTCTGGATAATTCGAACTTTTATTGTGGTCCCAACGAGTTCGAATTAACGAGAGCCGACTGTATTTATTGTCATTTTTTGTTTAATTCTAACTTTTACACGCTTTCCCCGACATTCATCCTGTAATCCGGCAAGTTAAATCCTGAAAGTATGGTGTAAGAGAATGTTTTCTATAATTAAATTTTATGATACAAAATATGTTTTATTTATTTATTTATTTATTTATTTATTTATTTTGTACTTTCTTCTATCATTACAAAAATAAATTATTGGATTCGTGAATTTTTTTTAATCCGGCTTTCGGCCGATTTACATGTTTCAGGGGCCTGCGAGCCCCAAAAACATGTTTTTACAAAATGTCGGTCTGTTTGTGTGCAACTAAAATTTTGTGGGTGCTCTATCTCAAGAAATAATGCACGGAATTTCATGAAACTTGAGTTTCTATTAGATCTTGATATAAACTTGATTTGATTATTCTTGCTGTATTTTGCTCAACAGGTAATGCTCGTATGCTGCATTAATCACAATTTCCATAATAACAGCATCTCAAGAACTAGTGCATGCATTTTCATATTACTTTAGGTTTAGTTAGTACTTAATATAACATGGTGCTAAGAACGTTTAGGTGCAAATTGCTGAACAGGGGGCGCTCCCATGGTGCATTTTTCGTGATTATTTCAATTGCTCTGTCTCAAAAACTAATGCACGGAATTACACAAAACTATAGATTCTGTTATACCTGGATGTAAACAAGATCTGATTAGTTTTGGGTGTATATCTCTCAACAGGTAGCTCTCCTATGCAGCATTATTTAAAATTTCTACAATAGTACAATACTACCTCAAAAACTAGGGCATGGATTTTCATAAAACTTTATATTTAGTTAGTTCTTGATATAACATAATGTTGATTATGTTATGATTGAAAAGGAAATCGCTTAACAGGTAGTGCTGCCATGGTGCATTATTACCCGTAAGACATGGTGACGTCACAGTGACGTCGTTGTGAAGTCACATTGTGACTTTGTGACCGTCGATGTGACGTCACGTGACGTCGATGTGAAGTCACAGTGACTAAAATGTGAAGTCGTTATGGCCGTTTTAGAGCTCGTTTGTGACGTCACATTGTGACCACTTTGCGACGTCACAATGTGACCAAAATGTGAAAAACGTGTCATTTGTGACGAAATTGTCATTAAAACAGTGACTATTCTGTGACTATAGTGACAAGGTTGTGACCCAGTTTGCGATTATATTTTGATTTGTGACAAATTTTGTCACTAACTTTGTGACGGTAGCAGCATTGTCAATGTTGCGAAGTCACACTGGGACACAATTATACAGTTATGAACAATGTTATTTAGTGTAAAATCACTTACATCTATAATTTTATTATACTTTGGCGATGCATCTCAGTTAAAACTTGGGAGCTGCTATAAAAAGAATGTTCGAAAAGAAAGTTACTGAATCAAAATGTAATGTCATGCAGACTTTAATCTTTGATACATTTTTTCTGTTGCAATAAATGAGAATATTTAAGACAATTGAATATTCGATCTATCACAATAATTTCAAATTTAGCAATTTTTTATTCTAATAAGCATTAAAATTATCAAAGAAACACTTCCTTAAAGGTGCAACACTAATCACAGAAAAAGAGCCGGATGCAGTCCGTGGCAGCGTTCTTTTCAAATATCTCGCTCAAATTTTAATATTTTTGCATGTTTTTTTTTTGCATAGGAAGCTGAGGACGATCTACTGCGGGCCTAGTTTTTACTTTTTCGATTTTGCTTGCATATATTTTATATTTTGATAGTTTCAATATCAGTACCGGTTTAAACCGGTTTGAAATTTAAATATATTTTTTTTAAATCTGAAACCAAAATCAAAAAAGTAAAAACTAGGCCGCTTAAGGATCGTCTTCAGCTATGCTATGCAAAAAATCGTGTAAAAATACTAAAATGTGAGCGAGATATTTGAAAAGAACGCTTCAACACACTTTACATTATCATCCGGGTCTTTTTCTATGACTAGTGTTGCACCTTAAAGGAAGTGTTTCTTTGATAATTTTAATGCTTATAGGAAAAACAAATTGCTAAATTTGAAATAATTGTAATAGATCGAATATTCAGTTGCCTTAAATATTCTCATTTATTGCAACAGAAAAAAATATGTAACAAAGATTAAAGTTTGCATGGCATTTTTATTCGGTAACTTTCTTTTGGTACATTCTTTTTATAGCAGCTCCCAAGTTTTAATTGAAATGTATTGCCAAAGTATAATAAAATTATAGATGTAAGTGATTTTACACAACATAACAATGTTCATAACTGTATAATTGTGTACCAGTGTGACTTTTCAACATTGGTAATGCTGCCACCGTCACAAAGTAAGTGACAAATTTGTCACAAATAAAAAAATAATCACAAACTGTCTTCACATACTGTCTTCTATGAATATTAAAATATTATTAAAACATGCAAAGAGGAATTATGGAAAAAATGAAAGCTAAATATTTATTAGTATATTAATAAACAAAAAACATTAAAGGGCTGCAAGGCCATCCATCACAGACATATCTACCTAATAAAAATTCCGACGATAAACATAAATTAGAACAACAAATACGTTAATTATAATTATTAATATTTTATTTATAATATTAGAGAGTATTTATAATACCCACTTTAATCATGATGTTCACTTATACTACATATAATGGATATCCATCACAGACATATCTACCTAATAAAAATTCCGACGATAAACATAAATTAGAACAACAAATACGTTAATTATAATTATTAATATTTTATTTATAATATTAGAGAGTATTTATAATACCCACTTTAATCATAATGTTCACTTATACTACATATAATGGATATTTTGACATTTACCTCTGTAAAATTATTCAGGAAAGGAAATAATAAAAGTTTCTGAAATGAAAAGTTAATAATAAAATACAATTATTACTTTTTAGCTTCATACCGCTCAAGTATTTGCGTTATTTGTTTTAAATTCAATCATGTTTAAATTCTTATCGATTGCGTAACTTCCAAATTTTCATCCAGACTTCTAGTTCTTTCTGAAAAGATTCCAATAAGAATATTTACAACTGAAACGTTTTCACTCACGATGACTATCTATTCCGAAATTTTATAACATTTCACAAGTTGAAAAATACATTAAACAATCATTAACATAATTGTTTTTTTTTAATATCAAACATGTACGATTTCTTTTAATAGTTCTTCTCGTTCTCTTATAAATTCCTCTTCTGAGCAGATACATTTTTTTAAAATAAAATTATGCAATGTTTCAGAAGATTACTTAATACAAAAATTAAAAAAGGATGTTTGTAAATATGTTTTATTCGATAAAAAAGCTTCTTTATTACAAAATATAATTATCTTTAAATGTTTAATAATAATATTAACGATTTATTATAATTTATTATCATATGATTTTATGTTTATGGAAACATATTATTTTAACCAGATATTTTAAAAAAGGAAACAACGCAGATTAGAATGCAATTAAAATCACTACCTGTAACAACCTAATCCAAATTATTAAAAATCAAGTTCTTTATGACAACAAAATAAATAATGAATGCATTAGACTTTATTAAGTTAATGAAGCATTGATGTTTTATAGCATGTTTTTGACAATGTAATTAAAATCGTTCTCAGAACAATAATAATAAAAAAGCAACCATTAAAAATAATATTTTCCATACCTTTTTTCCATCGGAGTCATTCGTTCTAGTTATTCTTGCTGCACTAACTAAATCCGATAATAATTAAAGTGGCAAAGACCAAATTATTTTAACAGTCAAAGCCCCATTAATTTTCTCGGACTTATATTTTGCCGCTTGGAAGAGCTGTAGTGGGCATTCTTTTTTAAATTGTTAAATCCGTGTCAATACGCAACTACTCACAACTGCCATTGACGGCGTTCAGAGACGTAAACCTGGGTAACGTAGGGTTTCCCGAGTAGAACCCGAACCGTTCAGAGACCGCCGTCACGTGACTTTTTCTATCGTTCAGAGCCGTGAATTACCGAGATTTCGGGTAACCCACATTACCTGAAGAATTTTGTCGGGTAAAGTGATCACGTGGTTGGGAAATCTGATTTGTTTATCATTTGATAGCGTAACTGCGACTGTATATTGGAATATCTCTGTTTTGATTAGTTTTTTTGCACAGTATTTTCGTTTTTTCATATTAAGGAAATGATAATATAGACATTTTTTATCTAAGTTTTACATTTCTTACAAGTTAGAACAATAATTTCGTTTATTCATGCTAAAAAAATAATAATAAAGATATTTCTAGTCTGAATTTTATTTTAGATAAGTTAGAAGATAAATGTTAATTTTTCATATGACAAATTAGTTAAGATTAAAAGCGAAAAAAAAAAAAAATATTTATTTTGGCAAAATATGTTTAACATAAGCAAAAACTAAAGGTAGAGAATAGGAATAATTCTTTAGTAATTACAATTGTGTGTTCCATTTATTTGAAATTTTGTTTGTCCATATTTTTCTAATTGCTAAACATTTAGCACAGCTCATAATGATTTTAACACATAAACTTATTAATAAAGTATACATTTTAAAAACATTTTGATTACAAAAACACACAAAGAAAATATGCATATTATAGGAAAAAAGAAGTTACTGAAGTAATTTCCAGTGGAGATATTTAAAAAAATATGATTGCATTATGAATCTGTAGGTTTGACTCTAGCAAAGGAATTTGATATCTTACTGACCAGCACTCTTAAATATTTATGTTTTGATTCTTTAGCCAGAATAACAGTTTGGTTCTTCAGAATGAAAAATATAATTTTTATCTAATGTTTTTATGAGCAAATAGTGTAATATAAAGTTATTTTTCAATATTTGTTTTAGAATATCAGATAATATTAGTATTCACTCATTTTAACCCATAAAGGAGTCCGTCAAATAAAAAATGCTTTAAAACTATCCTCTTCTTATGAAATAACAATTCAAAGCATAGGGGGTTTTTTTAGTGTATAAAATTATTTTTTAAAAAAATCTTGTTTAACAACATGAAAGTATGTGTGTTAAATACTATATAAAATTTTTAATATTTTAAAACTCTGAAATTTAAAGAACCTGTGTGCTGAATATTCGGTATTTGGCCAAAATCGCTGTTAAAGTATTGTAATTCACATTATTACTTTATTTATTAAAAAAAATTAAATTCTTGTATCAAATTTATTTTTAATTACTTGTAACAGTTAAATTACTAATGCATTTCGGTACTTTTCCCTCCCATAGGGACTTGGCATTATATTAAAAAGCGGGGTACTTACGTATTAACGCCACCACAGCAGAAGTTGTGCTAATGCACCGATAAAGAGAAATTTTATTGTTCGCATGCGAATCCAGTTACCTTTTGGATCCCTTGTTGTCTTATTGTTTCCTGATTTTTGATGCCATTTGTTAGTGCTACGAAAATGGGCATTTGCGATTTGCCAAAAAAGAGACAGTTTTGAGTCTATGTTAAACTGTATATCAACTCATTTTCCACTGAAATCAGATTGACTATTTTATTTTTAAATAATGTTTTCAATTTTGAAAGTGTTTTAATTTTTAATAAAGTGTTTTATTTTATCCCAATTTTCTCGCAAAAATTTTAAGTGTAGATTGGCAGTACTTAAAAACTGTCATATCTGTCGCTGCAGTGGCGTTAATACTTAAGTACCAAAAGTGGGTTTAGAAAGTGATATCTAGTCGTCAAATACAGTAAACAGCTATGAAAAAAAAACCTGATGAACATTTGTTTATATACATTTTTATACATAGATATATATTATCTTTTATTTATAAAATACTTCTGTTTGTATATAATGAGATAAATAGCTTCTTTATATTAGATTAATTGTATAAATGTTCAACTAATTCTTGTGTGTAGGAAAATGTTGAATATATTGACAGAAAATCATAGGCATGACTAAAACTATTTTGTAGGCGTGTACATTGGTCCTCCAATCTCATAAATTCTTTAGGTGCATTCGAAGTTATTTTATTGGTTTGTTTTTGAAAAAATTGACGATATGTGAATTGCCTTTCTTTTAGGAACATTCTGTGATCATCAACAAATGAAAGACATACTCATCAATGTTCACTGGTGATCTTTGATTTTTAAACTTCTGATAAAAAGTCACAAAACATCAAATGGATCGCATAAAAACTTCTGACAGCAAGTGTTGGATTTTTAAGATCAAAACAAATTACAGTAGAACCCCGCAAATTCGGACCCCATTAATCCGGATCAGTTTGGTCTCTTTTTTTTTTTTTTTTTTTCAAGTTTGAGAAGCAATTGGCAAATTTCCATAATATTAACATGTTTCGTCGTCGTATTCTGAATAAAAAAACTTTTTTCTGAAATCTTTTTGGAAGAATTAAGCAAAGTAAACATTTTTACTGTCTGTAAATATTCAATAAGTTTAACATCAAGGTGATTTTCTGTAAGTATGTTTTATTTTAATTCATTTTTTTCTAATTCTCCGGATAATCTAGATTTTCGATAATCCAGATTGGGTCTGGTCCCAGTTAATCCGAATTATCAGGGTTTTACTGTACTTTTCTTGACTACAGAAATTTTCATATTTTATAACTTTCGTCAGATGCCTAGAGGTCAGACTTTAACTACTGGATGTAGTTGACATGTCCATCTCTGCCTGTTTCTTTATTGGTGACCACAGAACACTTAAAAAAGAAAAATATTTATAGAGTTTCGTTAGATAAAATAAATAAACCAAACTTTATATGCCTTAAATTGATGAAAAGTAATAAGTCATTCAGTTGGACTTTCTTTTCCAAGTATTTTGTGGTCATCAACAAGACAAATAGGTGGAAATGAACTTGTCGATGTAGTCATCTCGTAAATTTTTATTTCACATCCTACAAAAATCCTAAAATATGGAAGAGAGTGTCATACCACATCAAACGTTATGATCTATCACTGGAATATTTGTATTTATGCAATAAAATGTCAAATGTTTACGTTTACAAAATACTTTTGTAGCATAAACTTTAATAATAGATCATATTAACTTTGCTTTGTATGAAATATAAAGAAGTCATTGGAAGTGATCTAATTTTTGATTGAAATATATTTCACAAAAAGCAAAATAAGTCTGTTCTAAATATTGTTAAATATCTTCGGTTTGGCTGAATATTTGGTAGTACAAGTATTAAAAAATGCTCTGGTGAGCAACAAAAAACATTAAATGTTTAAATATGAAAAAGTGTTTGACAAGTGCTTCTAATCGAGCATGAGAGAGGACAAAGGGTTATTTCTTGGCTGCAGCTCACTGCCAATACCAAATTTGAACAAATCATATTTGCACTTTTTCTGTGTAAAGGAAATCAGTCACAATTACGATAAACATGTGAAGCGCAAAGACATAGCCAAGAAAAATGCAGCATAATTAAACATGAATGTAAGGCGAAATAGTACCAGAAACCTTAGTTCCTGTAGCGTATCATACTCATGCAGTGCCACCAAGCATGCTCCCAGCATAGAACTGCACAGAAAATGATTTGTAGTCAATAGTGCAGTTCACATGTAAAACAAAATTGAAAATTTTACCAAAAAAAAAAAAAAAAAAGAAAGACAAAGTTTTACGCAAATTTCTTTTATATGGAAAAAGTGCAAATATGACTTTTTCAAATTTGGTACTGACAGTGAGCTGCAGCCAAGAACGGACCCCTTGTCCTCTCTCATGCTCAATTAGAAGCATTTGTCAAACACTTTTTCATATTTAAAAACATATTAACCTTTTTTGTTGCTCACCAGAGCATTTTTTAATACTTGTCATTCAAATTTTTTGTTAAAAACTGAAGATTTTTTTTATATCTTGAAAAGAAAAATATTTGCTGCCAAAATTTTATTTTTATATTTGAATTAATTATTGCATTGTCAAATAAAATGCATGATGTCTGATAAATAAACCAAGGAGTCGAACAAAAATAATTACAGTGCACTCACAACTTTATTCAAAGAACTGAAACTAAATGCTTCTCAAAAACAATTACGTTTTCCACATGATTTATTTAATTTGAATGAATTATATTACATACATAAAAAATTTATACTTATTTAAACTCGGTGGCAACGAATAAAAAAAAAAAATCTACAAACAGCAATAATTTTCAACTGGAACTTTAAGACACAAATTCGATTTTCTTGGCAATCGTCAAACATACAAAGATGAAAAAAAAAATCTATTTTAAGTTTTACCAAAAGGGGTCTACTCTGTTACTACTCTGTTATCCTGTCGACCAAAAAATTATCGCCAAATTCTAAGATTAAATGCTGATAATGGAATATCACGTTCAATGACATTAAATACGTTAAAGCTGTTTAAAATGCCATTGCATGATTTTATTTTGACTTTTTATTTGTATTTTTATTAATATTCTAATAATAATAATTATTTTTTTTTGTTATTTAAAATAAAAATTATGTCAATAAGTATAATTTGGCTATTAGTTTGGCGATATTTATAATTTGATGAAATTGGTCGACGGGATAACAGAGTAGTACCCCAAAAGGATTAAAATAAACCAAAAATGAAGTTAATCCCTCCATGGGATCGTTAGCTATCGCTTGTTGAATTTTAGGTCTTCATTTTTTCATTAAAAGTTAAATAAAAAACTACAGTATACTACGATAATTTTTTGAATGCTATCATTTTATTCGTCTTGTCAAGTTCTATCTTTTGAAAAAAAAAGAAAATCACTGTCATACGTGAACTGTTTGCCACAAATTTCAAACAGACATTTGCATTTTTCATTTCTTAAACATGTTATACCAAATGCTACCGCGCATGCTATGATAGTATGACCAAGCCAAATAGACAGCGCTCATTGCATCCCTAGTATTTAAAATAAAAAATTGAAATGCATAGAATAGATATGAGCTTTAAAACATATTACAACGTTTACTATAAATAAATACCCCCAATCATCACAGTATCACTTCAATGTAAAATTCTGGATTGAGCAACCCCCCCGCCCTGATTCCCCTAGTTACATCTATGCAGAAAACATGCATACAAAATTTCTTATTCTCACCAAAATCCCTATAGTCGAACATTGTCTGCATTTCTTATTTATAACATTTTCAGACAAAGATAATGTAAAAATATTTACAGGATAAGAAAGAACATTTTATTATTGTTATCCAAAAAAGTATGAGTAGAATAACTTTTGAAATCCCAAATGAACTTAATATCAACATATTAACGTACTGTGAATGAAACACATCTACTGTCACAAATGAGACCTTGCAACATCAGTGAAGAGCTTGAGTGAAGACACCAAGGACTAGCGGGCTACATTTACAGACAGAAAATTAATAAAATATCTGCCTGATAATGTATCCAGCTGTCATAAAAATTTTAACAGATCTTCGATTCCAGAGTTCCTTGACTTCCCAGCAGGCTTCTTAACAACAGGGATAACATTATGTGATTTCATTCCATTCCATTATAAGTTAATATATTGATACCAAGTTCAATTAGAATTAACAAAAGATATTTTAAATGTACATTTTTAGATAGCAGTTTAAAAAACTTCTTTAATTTTCTGTAAATATTTTTATTTTTTCTGCTGTCTGCGAGGTTTTTTTTTATTTTTGTTTAAGAGTATAGAAATAAAGTAAACAATATTACTTGGAAATAAAAAATAAACTAAGTAAGCATCAAAACAAACACATTGCAATATAGTTACAGCTACCGATAGTTGTGTTACCATATTCTTGAATTCATGGAAACACACAATCTGCCCATTTTCGCCATGTACACAAAGATATTTAGCAAATTAAGCGACTGACTTTTTTTTCCCGATCATTTTAAATTTATTTTATAATTTACACATCCATAAAATAGAAGTTTCTTGGGAGGGAAATGTCAGCAGAAACGTTTATTTGATCTATGCTTTTTTTCGCGAGAGGGCGAGAATTTTATTACAAATTTTATAGATATAAGCACATAATAATTTAAACATACCATATTTTCAACCGAATGATTGCAGCTCCACTTCACACTAAAATCGCCAGCAAAATCTGCAGCAGACATTTGTGCCACAGTATATATTTAACATAAAAAATAACTTTTTAAACACTTCTCCTCTTCTGGGAACTCCTTCTAACAAGAGTGATTATTGAGAAAATATTATAATCTTCTCATCTGACGAATAATCTATCTGCACAATCAAAACCCCAGTTGCCGCCATGTTTGTTGATGTAAATAAAAAAATCCCGTAACTTTTCCCGAAGCCGTTCAGAGAAGTTTTAACCCAACCTTTCCCCGAGAAACCAGTATGACGTCATTCCCCGATTTTCCGAGTTACTCGTGTTTTGGTCTCTGAACGCGCTCATAAATTCCAGACAACTAACTTCTTGCGTCTATCATCAATTTAAAATGTTTCTGTTTACGTTTATTTATTCTTTCGTTTGCAAACGATTTTCATTTCCTATGCGCATGACCGTTTAGTTTTTTCTTTTTCTGCGCAACAGCTTCGGAAGTTAAATACGAATAATTTTATGAGAATGTCTTTTTTTAAGTGTATTTTTACTTTTTATTTTTATTAGTTTCAAAACAATTCAAGTTAAAGCAAATTGTTAAATAATAATAATAAAATTCATAATTAGATATTATTGGATAAAACGTTGTTTAGGTTTTAATAAAGTAAAAATAATAGCTTTATAAGAATTTTTTAATATAATTTTTTTTAATCATTACCATTACTTGTATCAAATGAAAACATACATAGTATCTTCTTTTAAAAAAAAAAGGAGCGGGAAGGGAGGGGAGTTATAGAAATAAAAAGTTTTTTATTTGTCAATCTAAATTTTTTATATAAATTTTCTGCAGAATAAAGCGTCTTGTAAAGTAACGTTTTTTTAAAGACGTACCTTTCTAAAACAAAAATTTGAAATAGGAATAAATAATTATATGATCATTCACAAAAATCATTATAAAAGATAAATCAAGGTATTAGGCCTAAAATATTTTTTAATGAGATGAAATTCGTATAATTTGAAAAGCACTTTGTGTCGCTGATGAATTAATTACACTTCATGTTATATGAAAATAAAAAGTTTTTGTCAAAGGCACAGTGTCACCGTGGACCACCTTTATAATTAATTAATAACTATGCTTAGTTATGTATGCATTAATTAGTCAAAACAACTTTTGGACAATTTAGTTTTCGACTGAAAATATGAAAATTACCGTGATTCGATTTCGGTCTAAAAAACCGTTTTGAATATCCTTACTTATAATTATAGTGTCTCACAAAAGTGATGGGACACTTGTGCTTTATAAAAAGAAACTGCAATAAAATAAATAAACAAACATCTGCAAAAGTTTTTTGGGTGTGTTTCATATTTAAGGTTAGTAACAATTATTACATAACATACATTTTGTCAAAATATTAAAATATTAATTTAGTAAAAATACAATTGTTCAGAACGGAGCAAAAAATGGCTCACATAAGTGATGGGACACTTACTTTTCCATCAAATATTTATCCAAAAATTTTACTTTTTAAAAGGTTTTAATATTTTATTGGATTTCCTTTTACTTTTAAAACATGATTTAATCTTTTTTGGGATGGATTCGACTAATTTTTTTGTGATTTCTGGAGTGATTTTACCCCATTCTTCTTGAAGCACCGATTTTAGTTGTTGTTTTGAAGAAATGGTGTGTTTGCGAATTCTTGATTCCAATTCTTGCCAAATTTTCTCTATGGGATTTAAGTCTGGAGATTGTGGTGGTGTTTTTATTATTTCAGGACAGTTATATAGCAGCCAGAGTCTAATGTTCAGAGCAGTGTGCTTGGGGTCATTTTCCTGGTAGAATTTAAAATCATTATGAAGGTTCAATTTTCGTGCTGAAGATTTCAAATTTTGCTTTAAAATATCAATATACTTGTACTGATCCATTATACTGTCAATAAAAACAAGATTACCAACTCCAGCGAACGACATACACCCCCATACCATAACTCCTCCTCCATCATGTTTTACTGTTGGTACCAAGTTCTGTTTGCGAAATTCTTCCCTGGGTTTTCTCCACACCAAGATTCTACCGTCAGAACCAAATATATTAAATTTACTCTCATCAGCAAATATAACTTTATTCCAGTAATCAGAATTCTTATTTATGTTGGATTTTGCGAAAGCTAGTCTGAGTTTTCTATTCTTTTCACTTACGAAGAATTTTTTTCCTGGCTACTCTACCGTGATATCCAGCGGATCGAATTACCCTTCTAATAGTCTCAGGATTAACAATTATTCCATATAATGCTTGTTGGTTGGTTGGTTGTATAGGGTTTAATAGCGCAAAATCCCTTCAGGGACATGCTGCGCCAACCATAAAATGCTTGTAAATCAGCAGCAACTTTTGAAGCACTATTTCTTGGATTTTTTAAATATTTCGAACGATAATTCGCTTTATTCCTTTGGATAGCTTTGATGGTCGGCCAGGTCTTCTTTTATCCTGAATCATATGATTCTTTTTATATCGTTTAATGATATTGAAAACTGTTGAACGACTCAAGTTAACTGTTTCAGCAGTTTTTCTAATAGATTTTCCACGTTCAATATGCAAATTAATAACTAATTTTCGAATTTCAGGAGAAGTTTCTTTTCGTTTAGCATTCATGGCTACACAGAGCTAAAAAACACAAAAATTCCAAAACAAACTGGAGAGAAATACTGCAGACGATTTTATAAATTATTGCCAATTGCTTTTAAGTAAAAATAAAACCCCAAAAAATATTTTTATTGCTTATTTCAGACGATTTTTGTTGCATATATAATAGTGTCTCATCACTTATGTGAGCTATTTTTTGCTCCGTTCTAAACATATGTGATTTTATTAAATACTATTTTAATATTTTGACAAAATGTATGTTATGTAATAATCTTTACTAAATTTAAGTATGAAACACACCCACAAAAAAGTGTGTACATGTTTTTTTTAAATTTATTTGATTTGTTTCCTTTTGTAAAGCACAAGTGTCCCATCACTTATGTGAGACACTGTATGTGTAATACATCCATGTTTTTAAATCCAAATATGTTTACGCATTATTTTCTATATTTTCGCTGTCAAAAATAACAAATTACACATTTGATTTCAAATGTTAGATACACATAAATACGTTAATATTAAAAATTATTTAAACAGTTTTGAAATGGTAAAAATTTTATGCAATATACAACTGTATTTTTTAATGATATTTCACAACACGATTTATACAAGATTTGTGGCAAGAAATCCTTAGGTTTTGTATATTTGGCACGGAAAATGGATAATTGTCATTGCAATAAGTGAGTCTTCGTAGTTTTGGTTATTGCTGGAAAAAATTTTATCACTTTCCGAAATGTCGAAAAATAAATTACTAAATATTAAATAAAACTTAATTTGTGAGACGCACACAAAATCAATCTGATTCAAGCGTCAAAATACATTTACATGGCCTATTTAAAATACAGCTCAAAATATTTCTCTCTATATTTATTGACATTTTGAAAGATTTTTGAAGTTCAAATTGTCACACTGCAACTTTATAATATGGTATTTTTTGTTGTTGTTTTTGTCAGAAATGTTACATGACGTGCATTACATGCAATGACGTTACAATTTTTTTTAATTGTCGAAAAAGGTGTAATTTTATAGTAAATAACATGTTTTGGAAGTTTTCTAAGAAGGTCACATTTCAGTCACAATGTGACGTCACTGAGGGGTGGCATTTTGGCACCATGCATGCTATGTGGGTAGTTATCCCACATAGCATGCATGTTCACAGTGACGTCACAGTGACGTCACTGTGAGTCACTGTGGTCACGTCACATCTGTGACCAAAATGCCACTCCTCAGTGACGTCACATTGTGACTGAAATGTGACGTCACATCTGTGACCAAAATGCCACCCCTCAGTGACGTCACATTGTGACTGAAATGTGACGTCACATCTGTGACCAAAATGCCACCTCTCAGTGACGTCACATTGTGACTCAGATGTGACTTTCTTAGAAAACTTTAGAAAATTACAAAAATTCTCCAAACCATGTTATTTACTGGTAAAAAAACGTGTTTTCTGGCATTGCAGAAGAATATTGTGCAATCGCTCTTATGTCACACATTACATGCACTGCATGTAACATGTACGTCATATCACATATATGAGATAAACCTCCCATCATATGAAACTAAGCACCCAGCAATGAACCTATCAGTGAAACTTCCATTTAAGGAAATTTCTCGTTACACTTAAATGCTTCGTTATGAAAAAAATATCGTTGAATAGAAATCCACGAAAATTCATGAAATTTGTATAGTAAACTACAAATAAAAATGGAAATATTATAAAACTGTGTTTTAATTTGGATAGTACTTTTTGTTATGCAATATAGCCACATAAAAAAAATCATTAGTATAATATCTAAAAAACCGCGTAATAAAGGAAGGGAAACAAAAACTGAATCGCAGCGTTCTAATTCTCGTTTTCTCTTGTATTTCAAATCGAAAAATTAAAAAAAAAATTCGAATATTACTTTGTGTGCGATCTCTTATGAAAGATACACTCATAAAAACTTTCGCATCTTTTTTAAGTATTCAGAGAATGGACCTATAATATTTTCGCGGAACTAGAATCCCTTTCTTAGCATATCGAAAAATTTTCGCATTTTTTCCTTTTTATTTAAAAGATAAAATAAATACATAATTTCAATTCGTACAATCCGCTGAAATATATTCACCAATCAATCTTAACAGCAATCTATCCTTTTGAATATTGTGCATGCACGGAAGTGCAACAAATTTTGCTAAGAAGAATTTTTTTTTAATATGAATATTAATTTAAATGTTAATTGCGTTCTAAAAGAAGGTTCAACAGAAAATTAAAAAAGTAGATAATTTCATTAAATATGCGCTTCGTTAAATGAAAGTTCCACTGTATTTTGAAACTAATTGAAAGTAAAATAGAAATGCGTGAAAAAAAATATTTAACTCAAAATTTTAATTAGGGATATCCTCATAAAACTAATGCGCATGCGCATTCAACTTATAAATCTTCGAAACTCAAACAACCAATAATAACAAAAAATCACCTGCTTAAAAAATATCGTTTGGCAACAACCAGAATAGTTGACACTAGTGTATTTATTCTTTAGAATATTAGGCCAGCTGCTCTAGTAACTTTGTTATGATGTTATGCGTGTATATTTAGTACGTAAGTTGAAAATTTTTAAAAAGTTATGCAGAAATGCGATCAGTTGACATTTTATATAAAATGCCGGTCCGAAAAAATACATTGTCAGTGGCGTTTCGTTAATATGAGCGCGCCAATGTCAATGTACTTCATTCGGACATTCCGACTTCGAAATTAACTTCGCTATTTGGATTATGAAACTTGAATTAGAGGATAATGCCGTTAAGAAAGAGGTAAGAAAATGTTATTTTTCCTGCTTTTTTTATAATGATTTCTGTGAATTTCGTAAAAAACATGTTATAAAAGGAATAAGTATCATATTAATTTAACTTTTTTGAATCCACTTACCTTAGTAAATTCAATAAATTTAACATTTATTTTGTTGAAATACGGAACAGCATGTCAACGATTTGAAAATAGTTAATAACATTATTTTTAAAATGCACTTTAATCACATTTTTTTAATTACATGGTTAAAATCAAATATTAATAAATTTAAAAATGTATGCATAATCAAAAGTTAACGTTATAATTAATATATAAAGGAGTTTGGGGTTGTTTAACTGTTGAAAATAGTGATAAATATATTAATTTATGCACTAATATTGCAAAAACAAATTTTTTAAAACTTTTTTATTACCTTTCTGAATTTCTCATAATCCCAAAAATTTGATAACTGTAATTCCATGACATTTATTATTTAAAACCATGTATCTAAAATAATTAAGATATTGATTTTGTGATAATAACAATTATTGATTTTAAAAAATGAGTAATTATCGCATTATTTTATTAATTTTTGATATCTTAATTATTAAATGGTGCTGAAAATAACAATTTTGTTCCATTAGTATGTGTTCATGAAATCCTGGTTCTAAATAGTCATAAAAACAATTACATGTACTTTTTTGTGGGATGTACATTACTGAAATTTTTAGTGTTTGATGTATTTCTATTATTTTCAATAAAATTTTGTCTAATATTGGGAAGTGAGACTGAGAATACTTAAATACTATTAATAGATTCATCTAATACGAAAAAAAAATGAAATCTAATAATTATAACTATTAATAAGGAAACTTTTTAAAAATAAATTCCATAAGGATGACCTTTACCGGCACATCTACACTATATGACATATACAATATATATATATGAGTTTAACTACGAATTTAAACCTTGGTGTAATCATACATGCGCACAGGCCACTATAGTAAGGAAATAACTAAGCGTAATACTAGAACTAATTGCCTTATCTTCATTAGTACTCGATTTTTAAATAAAATCTGTATATTACAAATATTGCGCATAAACTTCACGTAGTTTTATCAAAAGATAATTCTATATTATATTTAACAGAATGATTTTAATTGGTAAATTAATCAAACGAATATTAATTTTCCAAAATGAGTAAAAAAATGTTTAGATTAGGATTCGAACTAGAGACCCTCGATGTATGCTGCCAACGCTCTTCCAACAGAGCAACTTAGCACGCACAATTCACCCGGAGAAATATCATTATATACTCATACGAATAGTATGCATTTATCATACGAGTAGTTTGAAAAAAAATTAAAGTATTATTACATAGGGTTATATATAATAATGATAAGTATGCGTTCGTATTCACTGTGTGAATTGTGTGCGTCAGATTCTTCCAGGATAGTTCAGTCGACAAAGTATTGACAATTTGCGCGAAAGACTGCTTAGTTCGAATCCTGACCTGGACACTTTTTCAATCAGTTGGAAAATTACAACAAAAGATAATTAAAAGATATAGGGTAGATGCTCCAGTTTTGGCAACTGCACAAGTTTTGGCCACATTGGAATGATTTACCCTCTATTTAGGCTGTAAATTGATTTTAACAAATTATATGCATTCTTACTCCTTAATCTAACACTCTTTTATTATTTTCAATCCCATTTGTTTATTTTTTGATAAAAAATGACTTGCAAAAAAAAAAAAAAAAAAAAAAAAGAAAAAAGTGTAGTGTGCACTCACATATATTAAGGTTTTTGCTTAGGTAACAAGTTTTCACAATCTTTCAATATTAGGGATTTATCGAACTTTATTTGTTCTGAAACAGATTGCTATGAAGCTTTATGAAGTAGGCTTTCTCTCTGTTGCAATTTCATATTTAAATTAATTATTTTTACAGCTTAAAGTAGGGGTGGCCAAAACTACTTGCTTTACGTGCTAGTACGTGCTTTAAATTTGCTATGTGTACCAGTTATGGCCATTGTGTGGCCAAAAATGGCACAACAATATGCTCCACTTTTGGCCACAAGACTAATTATAGTGAAAATTTCAGCAATATATTTAGAAATGTTTTATGACTTATAAATTTAAAAGTTCAATAAAATTACAGCATGATTTAGTGGTTTCTTGTATTTTTTCAAAACAAAATGAGGAAGTTGCATAACTTTTGCAAAATTTCAAGCACATGAATTTAGAAATAACAAATAATGTGAAAATCTTTATACTATAAATAGGATTCATTTTAACAAGTTTAAAAAAGACAATTCTGTACTCTTAAAAATGGTCTAGATTAAACACTGTTATAAGATAGGAAGTAAAATTATGGCTTTTCAAAATTCATTGTCAGCTTTTCAAGATGGTTAAGTTTTGTAGTATCTCGTTCTACCTTGCAACACAAGTTTACAGAATGGAGACCAGTTTTTACTATTTTTGAATCTCAAGTAATAGGGTTGTGCTATTTATGATGGCCAATTATCTATATGAGAGATATGGGCCAAAAAAGAAGGGAGATGCCCTCTGTGAAGGTCTTTCTAAGATCCTAGCCAATATTTACACAAGGAAATCTAAGGTTTGAAGAAAACTAACTCCAAATGATTAGGCTGACAGGCAGCTAAGGAATTAAAGTTTAAAATCAGTTGAAAAAAATGGATTTTAGAGATTGTCAAAATACTATTTCATGTAAAAATGGAATAATTTCAAGATTCTAGTCATATAACTGTAAATATTGGTATAGTATAACATATGATATATATAAATGAAAATATGCAAAATGTTAAAATAAGCTTTTTATGTCCTATAAGTCTTTTTTATGAATTAAATATATTTTTTGTTTTTAAATTTAAATGTTCAGTTAAAATCAGCTTAAGTATATTTTATTCGATGTTTTTATCATTTCCTTTAAAAAAATGCAAATCTTTTTTATACAGCAAACAAATATCTGTGTGGTAAAACAGATTTTGCACAAAAATGCATTATTTTTACTTATTATCAGTTAAAATGTTTGCAAAATTACAAGATATTAGGGCGGCCAAAACTGGTGCAGGGGTGGCCAAAACTGGTGCAAATTGAAAGAAATTACTTAACGAGTTATTACTCACAATCTAAAATATTTGATAGAAAGTTATTATAATTAACAGAAAGACAACTAAATTTACTAAAGAATACTGTTATTGCGATTTAATATGCTTTATTCAGTCTAAAACTATAAAATTTCCATTTCAACTTTTCTCTTAATGTGGCCAACACTGGAGCATCTACCCTATATATTTATAGACATCAGGATTATTGGTCAGAAATATTGGCAAGCTGTACAGTTTTAGATATGTGCTGAAATTTGTGGATATTAAAGCGAGTAAAAGTTTTTTTTAAAAAAGTTCAAAAAGATTAAACAGTTTGAACAGCATATTACAAAATGTGTGTCAGTTATAAATAAAATTGAAGCTATGCAATTTTCAGCATGTGGGGAAAATATATAAATATTTTTGAAAGGCAATATTTTTCAAATTTTAAAAACAACACCAGAGTTGTAAGGCATGTGAGGTAAATCGAATTTTTAACTTTAATTTAGAAGAAAGTCTCCTTACTGCAGGTAACTATTTTATATATTATACAGTATTTGTTCATAAATTGTCAATATATGATTTTAGGACTCAAACCCTATTTTAACAGAACATGGCGTGGAGTTATAGCTTCAGCAGATCCTGTTTCTTTTAAATTGTTAGAGAATCGTTAAGAAAAGTTAAATCGTCACAGAATCATCACAGTGTTAACGAAAGTTTTGTCACAAACGATCTGCATCGTGAGTCTAAAATAATGGGACAAACTTTAAGGGAGGTGGTAGAGCTCACTATAATAAATAATTATGGCATAGAAATGTATGACTGGAAGTGACGCGTTAAAACGCCACACTAGTCACTGTAAAAGACACGGATTATAATGTTAAGTGTATGGGAGCGCTATTTTCAAATATCTCGCTAAAATTTTAATATTTTCGCATGTTTTTTTTCCATAGGATAGCTGAGGACGACCTGCAACTGGGCTGGTTTTTACTTTTTTGATTTTGGTTACAGATTAAGAGCCCACAATAATTCAGAACCAGTTTAAACCGGTTCTAAAACTGAAACTATTGTAATATAAAAAAAATATAACCAAAGTCGAAAAAGTAAAAACTAGCCTAGTTGTGAATCGTCCTCAGCTATCCTATGGAAAAAATATCATGTAAAATATTGAAATTTGAGCAAGATATTTGAAAACAACACCCCCCCCCTTAGACATAACATTACCATCCGGGTCTTTTTTGGTGACTAGTGTAGCGTCTTGACGGGTCACTTCCGGTCATATATTTCTGTGCCATCATTATTTGCTATAGTGAGTCCTACCGCCCCCTCAAAGTTTGTTCCATGATTTTGGACTCACCCTGTATTTCACAATTTGGTCACAATGTGACTTGAAAGCATTGTCACTTTCGTCACAATTACGTCACAATGTTAATGACAAAATCGTCACAAATGACACACTTTTCACAAATTGGTCACATTGCGACGTCACAATGTGGTCACAATGTGACGTCACAAACAAGCTCTAAAACGGCCATAACGACTTCACATTTTAGTCACAGTGACTTCACATCGACGTCACCGTGACGTCACCATGTCTTACGGGTATTATTCCCGTAAGACATGGTGACGTCACTGTAACGTCGTTGTGAAGTCACATTGTGACTTTGTGACCATCGATTGTCGATGTGACGTCACGTGACGTCGATGTGAAGTCACAGTGACTAAAATGTGAAGTCGTTATGGCCGTTTTAGAGCTTTTTTGTGACGTCACATTGTGACCACTTTGTGACCACTTTGTGACCGATTTGTGAAAAGTGTGTCATTTGTGACTACTTTGACATTAACATTGTGACGAAACTGTGACAAAAGCGACGATATTTAAATTGCCAGAAACATGTTTTTTAAAGTAAATAACATGTTTTGAAGCATATTTGTAATTTTCTAAAATTTTTTAAGAAAGTCACATCTCAGACACAATGTGACGTCACTGAGTGGTGGCATTTTCGTCACAGATGTGATGTGACCAAAGTGACTCACAGTGACGTTATTGTGACGTCACTGTGACCATGCATGCTATGAGGGATTAATATTCGTGATTTATTTCGCTATACCAATATCTCAAGAACTAAAGCACGATTTTTCTAAAACTTCACAGATTCAGTTAGTCTCTTATATAGATTAATATTTTTTAATTTTTTGGTGTAAATCGCTTTAGAGCTGGCGGTGCTATGCTGCATTTTTCAGGAAATTCATAGCTGTCAATGTGGCGACGCCATCTTGCCCGGTCAGTAAAACGAGTTTCTCGCAGGAAATGATCGAGCTAGCCTTTTGCTCGGCACTCAAGATCTCGATTTCTGACCGTGGGTTCTCCGGTTCGAACCAAAACTGCATATATTTCAAGCGTTCCAACTCCTATGGAAGAGCTGTCCGCAAGATTAAAGGCGGGGTCAAGGCATATGCCATCTAGCGGCAGGGGTGCATAACTAGAGGATTATTAAGTAGAGGATTATGGCAGTTTCTTTTGTGTGGATGGCAACAAAACTTTTTTGTTTCTATAAAATGTTACTTCAAAATATTTCGTAGAATAAGTTTTAGATTTGAAATATTCTAAATAAATATAGAATAAATAAGTGTAGTACGACTAAATATTAACATAAAATATACTAAGATGAAATATCATTTAACTATGCGATACAAATATTGCTGATTAAAATATGTTCGATTTTAATTACGCTTTTAATGTAATGAAAGATGACTCATTAAATTTTGTAAGTACTTATTATATAAATGCAGAATTTTGAAATAGTGTCACATTTTAGTAATTTTTTGATGAGCTAAATTATACAAAATGATATACACCGTAGTATTTCATATGATAATATAATATTTATTAATATTTAGAAATGTATAGAATTTAATACTAAATAAAATATTCAACTTTTATTTACAACAAGCTGCATTTTTTATTTACCAATTTCAGACGATAAAAATCCAATGTTTTCTTGGTCGTATCGACTTTTATTATTTAACTTGCAAACTTTTCATTCTTTTAATTTAAAAACCTATTTATTATACGTATATTCGGAATAACTTTAATTTTAAATGTATGTATTAAATGTTGTTTTGTTAAACAAAGAAATATTGTTAATTTATTTGTTTAAATATTTAACGTTCTGGACAATAATTTTCCTAAAATCGTTGCTTAGACTTTTTTTTTTTTTTTTTTTTTTTTTTTAAACAGACAAAGCCATTTTGAGAGTTCATATTAAAAATTCATTCATAAATTTCAAGCTATTCTCTCAATCATGACAGATTAATCAAGTCTACGAGGTTTATTGCAAAATATTTTTGCTATAGTTTGTTTCGGTAAAGTCATGTACATTTAAAAAAATAGTCATAATATCATTTTAATTTTGGGCGAAAAAATACTAACTTAGTAGTCATAAGTACCATATAATGCTACGAAAAATATTGACTTTTACCCTAAAATTAAAATGACAATGAAACTTTTTTAAAAAACACAGATCTTTTTAATTAAAAATATGTGTATTTAAAAAAAGTCTCATTATTATTTTAATTTTAGGGTAAAAGTCAATATTTTTCGTAGCATGATATGGTACTTATGAGTACTAATTAGTACTTTTTCTCCCAAAATAAAATTAAAATGATATTGTGACTATTTTTTTAAATGTACATGACTTTATCGAAATAAACTATAACAAAAATGTTTTGCAATAAACCTCGTAGACTTGATTAATTTGTCATGACTGAGAGAAAATTCAGAAAATATGCGCAAAAGATATGGAGATAATAAACATCTGCGCATATATGACGTCAAACCCACGTCATCCTCTAGTTACGCACCCCTGCCGCTAGATGGCATATGCCTTGACCCCGCCTTTTGCTTACGACAGATTCCAGCATTAAGTTGGTACGCTCTAGCAGCTCTGGTTCGAACCCTGCCTGGGCATATCACTTTCATTGGTGATCTTGGACAAACGAACACGCACTTCAATATCTTCGCTCTTGACTAACAGATGGCAGCACTGAAAACACCCCCAGCATCCAAAGCCTGCGAAACGCTCGTAGCACGCAACGCTTGTGAAATGCTTGTAGCACGCAAAGCCTGTGTAATGCTCATAGCACACGACCAAAGCATGTGAAACGCTCACAGCACGCTAAAGCATAACTCTCTAATAAAACTCTCATAGCACAAAGCCTGCCACGCCGCGCTTCATCTAGGGAGCTCACTATTATATCAACATCTGAATATTTTTAGGTGAGTTCGTGATTACATAAATATGTAGCACCTATAGTCATTGTGTAATATGTCCATCCATCTGTCTGTCAGCATATAACAGAATATATACTATCCAACCAAATCGTTTGCGATTAAAAATACATAATGGTTGCATAACTTTGTCAAGTCATTTCAAATTTTATTATAGTTTTATTACAGGGACAATCAAAAGTATTCCATTACATTACGATATTAATTATAAAGAAGTTTTCTTATAAGTCCATTAAAAACGTTTCAAAATATATATGTATTAAAATATTTAATTGCTAAAACGGACGTCAAATACTAATAAAAGACACTAAAAGATCTTAATAATTTGACATGTTTCGATTGAATTTACTCAATCATCATCAGAAAAAACAAAAATAAAAATAAACACAAAGATGGAAAATGACAATAAACTGTTACAAATGAAATTTAAAAATAAATAAAATACCAAATATGAATAATAAATACCAAATATTTGGGTTGAATTGTTAGATAATTGGAAAATTAAAATTAAGTAACGTGAAACATAATTAAAATATAACGCGCGTGATTTTTATTTATTTTTAAATTTCATTTGTAACAGTTTATTGTCATTTTCCATCTTTGTGTTTATTTTTCTTTTTATTTTTTCTGATGATGATTGAGTAAATTCAATCGAAACATGTCAAATTATTAAGATCTTTTAATGTATTTTATTAGTATTTGATGTCCGTTTTAGCAATTAAATATTTTAATATGTATTTTTTGAAACATTACATTACGGTCAAGAGGAAATATAGTTTCAACTACATCATGTTACACTCTTTTGAATATAAAAGAATTGACATGAATCTATAAATTATGCATTGAAATATACATTCTGTACAGTTTATTATTAAATTATTCTTATTTTACAGGGCCATTCAAAAGTATTTCACTGCATAATGGTGAACGGAAAACATTGTTTGGGGCGTATTTCAACTACATTAAACTATTTCACGTTTTATGCAACTCATGTGCGCTGCTGAAGCTTAATACAAGTTATTTCCTGTATATATACCAGAACACACAAAAGATTTCGACTACTATAGTATATCCGAAGTATTGTATTCTATAACAGCAGGATCTGAATATTTTTAAAACTTCATTATAGCACGAAAGCTCCTAATTTTGCTACGTTTCACGTGCAATTTCCAACTTGTTCAATTAGTAATACTTGCTGTGTTTAATGACGTATTACAAGTGACTAAAATGGTTTAATCAATTTCAAAAAGTTGCACATGTCAAGTAATCTGATTGACTCTTTAAAACACAAAGTGCGGAATGGTTATAAAATTAAGGATCTCTGTTTTGAGCTGCTTATGGCTTGAAGTAATAATTCAAACGAAACCAAAATCAGTGCATTTATTATTCGAGAAGGCAAAGAAGAATCTAACAACAACAGAAAAATTTGCAATTAACCGTCAAGAACCTGTGCAAATATCACGTTATTAACTTTTTTGTAATTTTGGATTCCCTCTCCCGTTAACGATATTGTTATCAAAGGTGAAATTATTTTGATTTTTAGAATTTATTTCTTATATTTAAAGTGATATACAAATATGCAGGGGTGCCCAGAGAGGGGTTTGGTGACGCAAGATGCCTCATACAATTTAGTTTTTTTTTTTTTTGGGGGGGGGGGGGATTTGAGAAAAGGTACATTTTTTTTCTTAATATTTCCTTTTTTTACGGGGAATTTGAGAAAAGGTACATTTTTTTTCTTAATATTTCCTTTTTTTACTGTTAAAAATTCTTGATTATTTTAATATCACTTTTAATTTTTTTTAAAATTTAATTTCCAGAAATGTTCCGATGTTTTCTTTCTTTAAATTCTAGATAAGGGCAATAAGAATTCATTCTGCTATGCTCAACTCACTATCTTTTGAAGGTGCAGTAGCTTATAAATAGAATGTATTTTACAATTGATATTTTGTTTAGGGAGGGGGGGGAGGAGTCTATGTTAAAGTATGAAGATTTTTTTTGGGGGGGGGATTTGCGTCATTGGGTTTGGAGGGGATGGTCACCACTGCAAATATGGTTGCATTTATTTTTCGCATACTTTATTGTTTCAAATGGAACAGAAATCAATAATGATTCAAATGAAAAGAAGTCAATAAAATATCTCATTATATCTAATAACACTTAAAAAATCGTTACTATTTAAATGCATTTCATAATAGCTTTTTGTTACATAGTGCATTCGACAGTGCAAATCTTGTTGCACTTGCCCTGAATTTCATGCGGCGCAGTGGTATACCTATGCAACCACTTAATTATAATACCCAAACGCCACATTGGCACCGGATTTTTGATTTAAAAAAAATAGCAGTTTATTTAATGCGTGAAAAATAGCTTTTTCATATTTACAAATAAAGTTGTTTTCAAAATCCGGTGTCAGTCATTAATTTCAACAATTAAGCAATTAATTTGTCCAGCGCAGCAAAGGGTTAACAGAGAAGAATTTGAAGATAGATGGAAATGCGTATACACATACGAAAAACAGGTATTTCAGGCTTTGGAATGTTTTCCATATTTTAGAATTAAATAATTTTTAAATAACTTAGCGTTTTAATAACAAATTTATAGTTTCATAAAAAGTAAGTAACCAGATAGAAATTCTAATCGACAAAGCAAGTGCTACAACATTTTTCCGCTTTGTTTGATACTTTTTATTAAACACTAACTTCATTTCAAATGTACTTCGCATATGATGATTATATATGCATACACATATGAAGAAGAATAGGTATTTCATACGATGGGGTATTCCATATGTTAGAATTAAATAATTTTAGACTAATTTATTGATTTTAATACCGACTTTATAGTTTCATAAAAATAGGTAACCGACTGAAAAAAGATAATATACTATTTTGAACCAAAAATCATGTTAAAAATAAACTAGTTGGATGTGCCAATCCCAAAACTTTCTTCTATCTCATACGTACATTTCAATATTTAAAAAAATAGTTACTCATTTTAATACTTCAATAATTTTAATTCAATACCATACCAACTTTGATTTTCATCTTAAATTTCTGCTTCAATCAATTAATCGGAGTAAAAACGAATATTCGTCTCTGCACAAGCCGATGGACAATAGAATAATAAGCAGATTTTTTTTTCAAATTCAGGGAGGACCTACTTGCCTTACCAAAAAATAATCATATACAAAAAATTTAGTTCAGTTCTAGAACTAACTTCCTACACTTTTATGCGGTGCAATATTGAAAATGGCATAAAATTCGCTATTGCAGCGCCCCCTTCCGGTGGATTTTTTTCAGATTCAGGGCGATCTAAGTAGCTATAGCCGTACACTTACACAAAAAATTTCGTTCAATTCGATACATAACTTCATGTACTTTTCGTCGGTACAATATTAAAAATGGCACAAAAATCGCGATTGCAGCGCCCCCTTCCGACGGATTTTTTTTTTTAATTCAGGGAAGACCAAATAGCCATAGTCATACAGATACAAAAAAAATTTGGTTAAATTCGATACATAACTTCATATACTTTTGGTCAGTACAATATTGAAAATGGCACAAAAATGGCGATTGCAGCTCCCCCTACGGCGGATTATTTTCAAATTCAAGGAGGACCAACTATCCGTAGTCATACACATACACAAAAAATTTGGTTCAATTCGATGCATAACTTCATATACTTTTGGTGGGTATAATATTGAAAATGTCACAAAAATCGCGATTGCAGCGCCCCCTTCCTGCGCATTATTTTCAAATTCAGAGGGGCCTATCTAGCAATAGTCATACACTTAAACAAAAAAATTGGTTAATTTCGATGCATAACTTCATATACTTTTGGTCGGTACGATATTGAAAATGGAACAAAGATCGCGATTGCAGCGCCCCCTTCCGACGGATTTTTTCAAATTCAGGGAGGACCAACTAGCCATAGTCATACACATACACAAAAAATTTGGTTCAATTCGATGCATAACTTCATATACTTTGGTGGGTATAATATTGAAAATGGCACAAAAATCGCGATTGTAGCGCCCCCTTCCTGCGGATTATTTTCAAATTCAGGGGGGCCCATCTAGCAACAGTCATACACTTACACAAAAAATTTGGTTAATTTCGATGCATAACTTCAGATACTTTTGGTCGGTACAATATTGAAAATGGCACAAAAATTGCGATTGCAGCGGCCCCTTCCGGCGGAATATTTCAAAACTGAAGGAGGACCTGCTTGCCACAGCCAAAAACATTCACAAAAACTTTGGTTCAATTCTAAGCATCACTTCATACACTTTTTGATGGTAGAATGGCGATATATACACATACAGACACACAGACACACGGACAGACAGACATTTTGTAAAAACAGGTTTTTTGGAATCTCTGACCCCTAAAACGTGTAAATCCGTCGAAAACCGGAAGTCGAAAAAAATTTCGATTACAATACTTTCTTCTATTGAAGATAGAAGAAAGTAAAAAAGAACGTTTTGATTGGTTCAAAAATCGGTATCCAAAGACACCCCTTCCTCCCCTGTAGATATCAAGTGATATCAGGTCTCAGAATCCTCTCCCCCCCCCCCAAGATAATAACGGTATATATGAACAGCCTGCAACAGATGGCGCTACGAGTCAACACGGTGCAAATTTTCTGGTTAGCGCCAGTAAAATCATAAAGTGGTCATTTTTCTCATTACGTAGAATTGTTTTATAATTAAAAGTTGGTCTGACAAACTAAGAGGCATTTCATGCCACATTTCTGGCAGAAATGTGCGCTTTTTGATTTTTTTTTTTATGATTACAATTCAAGGCTGCCACAGGGAACTAATTTTTTTTAATTCCGTTCACACCAATATTTTATAAAACAAATTTTAAAGTTAATTTTTCTTGCAAATGTTGTCAAAGTTTCTGTTAATGATTTCTGTATTAAAAAAAAGGTGGCGCCAATTAGAGTTAAAAATAGTCGCCTGTGGTAGCCTTGCAATGTCTTTTGCACCGACAATTTAAATATTGCCAACTGTTGGCAATTATTACTATTTTTTTTGTTGTTCCATTATTTATTCCTCTTCTCAAATAGTAAGTACACAAATTTCGTTTCATTTTACAAATTTCGGTTATCCGTTCAACCTGCAGACAGCTGCAAATAGAGATACTTATATTATAACCACTCAATACTTATGTTACTAAATTGTTGAAATTATTTAGTGACACCAGCACTTATTTCAAAAAAAAAAAAATATCTGAAAATAAGAAAAAAAAAACTTTTCTTCTAGGATAAATTAGAATGAATTTCTTCTTACCAAAATTCTTGTACTGCTTCTAGATTAATATTCAGTGGGTTAGAATTATGCTGGAAATAATTTAGCTCGCGAGGCAAAACTGATCTTCGAATTATCAATGTTAATACAATCAGATCAAGTACAGTATTAACACATTTTACAATAACGGGCAAATTGAAAAGCAAAACATTTTAAACCTGTCTCTAAAATATTTTAATTTCACTTCTTTGATTTATTTCTGGTAAATATTGTTTATATACCAAACCAATTCAAACAAGTTGGAAGTTGCACGTGAAGAGTAGCAAATTAGGTGCGTTCGTACGATAACGAAGTTTTAAAAATATTACTTTCATATATCAATTTCATAAAATTGTAAATAGTGAATTACAATTAAAACGCTCATCAAACAATGTTCTCCCTATACCATTATGTAATGGAATACTTTTGTGTGGCCTTGTAAATTAATAACAAATGTTCTTTGCAAAACAAATTATGTATGATGTATATTATAATATGTACTTTATAGTTGAATATAAATTTTGTTAAGTTCACATGAGTGTAACACGATTAAAATGCATTTGAAACATTTTTTCCCATTGACCGTAATGTAACGGAATACTTTTGATTGTCCCTGTAATTGATCTTTGCATCCGATTTTCATAAAATTTGAAATAACTCGACAACATTATGTAATAATTATGTATTTTAAATTTCAAACGTATAGAATATATTTGAAACTTTTTCCTAATTGACCATAATGTAATTGAATACTTTTGATTGCCCCTGTAATTGATCTATGCACACGATTATCAAAATATTTGAGATAACTCGACAGAATTATGTAATAATTGCGTATTTTAAATTTCAAACGATTAAAATGCATTTGAAACTTTTTTCCCCATTGACCGTAATGTAATGGAATACTTTTGATTGCCCCTGTAATTGATCTATGCATCCGAGTTTCATAAAATTTGAAATGACTCGACAAAATTATGTAATAGTTATGTATTTTAAATTTCAAACGATTCGGTTGGGTGGTTTTTGTGTTGTTATATGCGGACGGACAGACGGACGGACAGACGGACGGACTGAACGACCACTATAGGTGCTACGTATTATATAGTTACGAACGCACCTAATGAACGACCACTATAGGTGCTACGTATTATATAATTACGAACGCACCTAAAAACGAATAAAAATTCACTAATTCAGAAAGTGTGGACCACGTGTGCTGAAAAGTTTTGTAAATAGAGATGCACTTCATTAGGTGACAAACAATGGACAGCGCCATTGTCTGTGTATTTGTAAACACGCGCCATTTTTATATCAGTATGGAAATATAAACACAAGCGCTTCATACATTGTACACGAATGTATCAAAGTGATATGAATTCTTCATGACAAAATAAATAAATAAATAAAATAAAATAAAAATAAATAAATAAAATAAAATAAAAATAAATAAATAAATAAATAGAAATTTTATCCTCACATTTACCTGATTGGGGGTAGGGATGCTATCTGAAAATGATTACAAGAGAACAAAAAAAAAATCTTAACCCTTGAGGAGCAAGCAGTATTGTCTCTGTAATATTAAATTCTCACCAGAAAAATCGAAAAAAATATTTTAATATAATGAAAAACAACTTTTCAACATTTTGCCGACAAAGATAAAAATATAAAAATTCTTTAAAGTTTCTTGTGGAAATCTCGTTTACTCCCCTCCCCCTTTCAGACGAGATTCTTTTACAGAATTTCTAATCTTTTATCACCGATTATTCAAAGCAAAATTTTTGCCTATTCGAATCTCGAAAATGCTCGGATTAAATAAGGCAAAATTTACAATAAAATGTTATTGATTAGAAAAAACAAGAATTCTGAGCATCTTAGGTGGCGCTCATACTGGGCGCTCGTCCCTATGGGGTTATATTATGTGGGATAAAATCTATCCCCTCAAAGAGTAATGAGCCTTAAAAAACATAAAGACATAGAAATTACGCGTTTCAAGAACTTTCCAGGAATTTTTACCAGAATTTTCATAAAATAACAATTGCCTTATTAAATTACTGATTTCGTTGATACATTCGAACACTGATACATAAACCCTTAAATGCATATTGTATCATTTTCGATACCATAAGTGTTCCCGATTTATTGGGGGGGGGGGGGGCGTATTCACATATTCCGTATTCTCACCAGAAATGTAAAAGAGCAATTTTCACTTTACTTAATGACAGACCATTCGTAATTAAATAAAGAAAAATTTAGTATTTAGGTTTTTCGGTTATAAATTCTGATTCTTTGAATTGCGCAATTTTTGGAACGCGTTCTATCCTATGCATTTAAGGGTTAATGAATTTTGGGCTTATTCTTTTAACACTAGAACTACCGGAAATTTTGCTCAAATGTTATAATAATATTTCACACCAGAATTTTTATTCAAAATTATTTAACCCATTAACGCCCGAATTATTTTCTTCGCTAAAATTTAAGTGTTGTATTTCCCACCACTTTTAAAATCAAATTAACTTTTATCGAAATTTATCGAGGATTCTGTCTCGTGAAAGAAGGTATATATTTTTCTTCCTCTTTACTGGTGGGAAAACCGTTTTCTTGCTTTTTTTGTAACCGTCCTCAAACGAGGACGCTGGGCGTTAATGGGTTAATTTGTTTATTTAACGTAAATCTGTGAGGCTCAAATTTAAATTATTCACAGCGTTGCCAGATTGGGGATTTTGTCCCCATTTTGGGGAATTTTGAACCTTCAGGGGAATTTTATGGGGACAAGCAGTTCTTGGGGAAATGTTTGGGGACTATCAACAGTTTTGGGGAAAAACATGGGGATTTTTTTCAGTATTTCACTTAAAGTTTACTTTTAGTCTTCTGACAACACAGAATCTGTCTCGAATTTGATTTTGATTTGGGAAAACAAAAGAAAAGTCACAAATGAGAGGTATCAATCATTATTCTGTGGTCATTGTTTACAATGTTATAGTTTAGGTGTATGACAGATGAATTACAACCTGTCTTGGATTATCTCAACATGAATTTTCAGATCAAGTGAAATAGAAGCGCATGATGCCAACACGATCTCAAATTTTTTCAAACCTCAACTGATACGAGATAGCCTAAACCTTGAAAAAATGATTAGTATAAGTGTAGATAAAGTTAACAATTTTTTTTTTTTTTTTTTTTTTTTTTTTTTTTTTTGTAAATGGGGAAATTTTTCAAAAAAAAAATGCTTCATTCGGGGAAAAATTTTGAGTTTAAAATAGTTACAAAAATTTTATAGTGGAATTTTGAAAATTGAAATTTTACTTTTTTGAGTAGAAATTATATTGGGGACTTTTTTGGAAAAAAGCACTGATTTGGGGAAATTTTCAGAAATTTTGGGGAAATTTACTTTAGACAATCTGGCAACACTGATTATTCAAAGAAAAAATTTCTGGCTCGAATGGAAATTTAATCATATACGGGTCGGAGTTGAATCGACTTCTTCCCATTGCGTTAAGAACAAAAACGAGGAGAAATATAATATATCGGCTATCAGTTGCGAATGAGGTAACTGAGGAGGTTGTCACAAGATGGCTGTGACACACAGTGGCGTCACTGTCACGTCAATGTGACCATGCATGCTATTAGGGTGATGGTCAAAATTATAAGGACAAGGCAAAAATCTCCAAATGTTGGCTACATTTGGCCGGAAACTTATGAATATTTAATGGCTGGAAACCAATGAAAAATGAAGAATATTTTTATAAGTTTTTACGGAAATATGTGAAAAATTCATATTTATAAAATATATTATGAATTTATACAACCTCTGATATGGACAAAATTGTAAAAACAGCTATATTTACATGTTCTAAAAAGTAAAATTTGCATATTTTTTGTCCTGCACACTTAACTTCAAGACGATATAAATGCGTAGTATGCGTTTGGGATCGTGATATTCTGTTTTCCAGTCATGCCGGTAGGTACGAAGCTTTCGGAGTTTGAAAAAGGGAAAGTGGATGCATTTAAAAGTTCAGGATTTTCTATACGCCAAATTGCGACAAAGCTTAATAGATCAAGATCGGTTATTTATAATTACCTTAAAAATCCTGGTAAATATGGACGGCAAAGACATACAGGTAAGCCATCTTTTGTTTCTAAACGGGAGAAAAGGATGGTAATCATGCAAACTTGCTCCAAAAAACAAACGTCAAGAGAAATAAAACGCGAATTGAACTTAGAATGCAGTGCTCGAACTGTTCGACGTGTTTTGCAAAACGAAAAAAAATGTTCGCTATGGTAAACATATGACACGACCGTCTCTTACAAAAGTTCTTATGAGACTGAGGATGAAGTTTGCCAAAAAATACATTATAATGGGAAAAAAGTGCAAAGATGTCATCTTTTCCGATGAGCAAAACTTTGATTTGGATGGACCAGAGGGTTTTCGCCACTTCTGGTATGATCTCCGTAGAGAAAAGGAAATTTTCTCAAAGCGTACTTTTGAGGGTGGCTCAGTAATGATCTAAGGAGGTTTCGCAACTGGTGGAACTACTCCAGTAGTTTTTGTGCAGGGTAGAATGAAATCTGAGAGTTATATTGATGTATTGAGCGATAATCTTTTACCGGAAGCACCGTTAATAACGAGTGGAGACTATTTTTTTCAGCAGGACAACGCCTCAGTACATGTTTCCCAAACGTCAAAATCGTGGTTTGATGCTAATTTTGTGAAATTACTTGATTGGAAGGCCAGAAGACCAGATCTGAATCCAGCGGAAAATCTGTGGGATATTCTGGTACACAAAATATACAAAAACGGTATGCAATATAAAAACAAGCAAGAGCTCATCTCCTCCATCAAAAACACCTGGTCAAAAATTTCCAAGAATATTCTTAAGGAACTGTCTAACTCCATGACCTTAAGACTTTTATACGTAATTGAGAATAAGGGGGAAATTATTGATTATTAGTGTGTTTAAGGCAAAAAACATTCACTGTTCTTATAATTTTGTCCAATTTTTACAATGACATATTTTGTTAATTATCACAAAACATTCATATTTTGCATTTTTCAATGTTTTGAATCTTATAATGATATCTAGCATAAAAAATTACTTTATGTATAAATTACACTTTATTTACTTCAAAAATAAATTATCCCTGTAAAATTTTCAATTGTTCTTATAATTCTGACCACCACTGTATTAGACAGAAAATTTCATCTTATTTAAGTACACTTTTTGCTTAAATTAGCTGTAAAAAATGTAGTCGAAATTTCCTGTTTATTTTTACTGGTGTCACTTTGCCCAATTATTCTAACCTTTTTACTGACATTGATAGGAAGATATCTTAGTTGTCACAATATGGCGGAACGGGTACCAATAAAGTAGACTGCTACCAGAAAAATTGATTGCCAGTTTTTGCTATTGTTTTTGACTGAATTTTTCTCTTAACAAAGCAATTAAATAAGAAGAAAATTTCTACTGAATTTTACTGGTGGAATTTTTTTTCTGATGGTGAGATGAACTCCTGCGAAAGCGGTTACAGTTAAAGCTTCATTATTTTAGGGCTATGCCTGTTTCTCTTTCGAAATGGTTAACCCATTAACTGTTTATATCTTTTCCTTTCAATAAATTGAAAACAACGGATTCACACCACTATTTTTAAATAAAATATTCGTAACATTTAGTCTAAACATTTCCACCTTTAAATAGTAATTACTTACAAAAAAAAAAAAAAAAAAAAAAAAAAAAAATAGTGCTGTCAAAAAACTTTAAATGATGAATCAAGCAAATTCGTCTTGCCCAAACGGCGTACAGGCAAATCAGTTAACCCTTTCCGGCGTACTACTCTTTAAAGTTGGAATTTAAAGAAAAAAAATAGGCTATCTATTTAGGCCTAGAGGAGTACACAGGTATTGTTTTGTAAAGATTGCACTAACCATTTTAATTATACAGCTGTTGCCGAAGTGGTAACCTCCCATAAGTAAAGCATTGATAAGCGCAGTGAGAAGAGCATTGCTGTGAAGCGCGTATTACAGTAAAACATTTTACCTATTATTTATAAAAGTAGAGTTTGATCTCTGTGGTGCTGCCATCTAGAACTCATAAGAAAGATTTAAAGTAGCCATTAGAGTAGTTTTGAAATATTCACGGAGTTTTTGTGTCTCTAAACATGGGGAACTTTAGGTGTTGCCGACCCGGAAACACTGCGCGTCAAAGGGTTAAAGGGTTAAATAGCATAAAGGGGAAATATAAGGCTCAGGAAAAAATTCATTTTGATTAAAAGTGTTTGCTCAAACAGTGCTTGTTATTGACTGATGAACATTAAAAAAAAATAAAAACACTAGAACAAAGTCCAATACTTGTTTCATTCAAGTCACAGAAACACTTTGTAGTGTGGTTGCAAAGCTACAGTGAGGTATGAACAAAAATATCACACATTCTTAATCCCATGATGACGAGCGACGCGTAAACGTTTCGCAAAAGGATTTAAGAATCCATGTTTGTCCCCACCAGTAATATTTTACTGTAAAATTAACCTTATTTAATAGGAGCATTTTCTCGATTTAATAAGGCACATATTTCTGTTTTTAAAAACCGGTGACAAAATATTAAAAATTTCGTAAAAGGTTTCCGTCGCGAAGGGGTTAAATATTTTTTCTTTTTATAATAAATATTATGTTCCTTAATAAGTTGTTTGCATTTACCATTCATCATTAAGTAACCATATTTTTATATTATATGATGGTCGCAAGTTATTTATCTAAATGTGTCTGGATATACAACAGCATATTCTAACAATATATAAATAAATATATAAATACATAAAAAATGTAAAAACCAGTAAAACAACTGACATCTTTGTCTTGAATAAATTAAGTAAATGGAAGTAAACAATATTCCATTTCAGAATTCAGATGGAAGCAGTTTTGTTTTCTTAGAATATTTTCCTTTATCTAGAAATGAAAGCATTTCGTAATCCCAACTGTATAGTCTAAGTGATTATTGTTTACTTACATAAGTAAACTTTTCTCAAATATAAGCTTCTAAGAGAAATGGAAAATATTTTCGTGTGAAATATTTGTTTCTAATTTGTTATATCCGTATGATAAACAATATTCCTGAATATCCAGAGATATCCTGAATGCCATATATTCTTAAAATAATATTAATTTTAATAAAGAAATAGTATGTTTTCCAATAATTTACGAAAAACCTGTTATTTCATTTCCCACCGATTTCCATTAAAGGCTCAAAGCCGATCGAATAAAATAAATTTTTTTATGTCTTGGCAAAATATATTTAACACCATGATTGACTCGTGGAAGACGAGCTACCTGCATACGTGCAACATAAACTGCTCCAGAATGTTCGATTCTTCTCACCATTTTTTTTTTTTTTTTTTTTTTTTTTTTACTTCGATTAGGCAAAAATTTCCGTTAAAAAAAAAGTGAGAAAAGATTTAAAATTTTATAAAAGATGCTCGTCAGGAAGAGGTTAATGTAATGGAATTCACGTTTATTGTTAACAAAATATGAAACGAAAGTTTACCGTGCTTTGAAATCTCCAAAACACAAATTTCCAAATATAACAATTTATAGCTAAAAGTTGCCAAAATGAATTCCAGCATTTAGACGCTACTCATCAACTTCCTGCAAGTAACTGAGGCTCATTAATCTTTGCCGCGCTACTCTAGAACCACTGGCAAAAATTAAATGCTGTATCCCATTCTACCTTAGTATCCCATCCTACCCGACGTCCCGTATACACATTACCCAGATAAAATAGCAATACAGTGTTTACAACCCTTCAAGGGGTGGTGTGGTGTGGTGTAATTTTGTCGGCCGATTATCTACACAAGGGATATAGGCCCAGGGAGGAGTGCGCTTCGTGGGGGTCTTTCTAAGGGAACCTAACCCGTATTTACGCAAGGCTTGAAGAAAACCACGAAAACTCCGAACGGTTAGGCCGACATCCGCGATTAGGCTCGAACCCAGCACCTGCCGTCTACCAGTTAAGAGGTCAGAACCTCTCGGTCACTGGTGGGGCAGCTTCAAGGGGATTTTACCAGAATTTTGTAAAGGAATGGTTGACTAAATTAATTGAAAATATATATATATATCTACCTACAGATTAGAGAACAGTATTTCATGAAATTTTTGGTGGCAAAACACTTAAAATCGCCTGAATTAGTTAGCGCTTACGAACCCTGTAATAATAGTAACAAGTACTCGTACTTTCGAAAAAATTAATAGTTTTATTAACTGTTAATAAAATTTTCGCTAATGCATAGTTTCGCTTGCAAAAGTAATTAATGATGCAAATAAAAAAATGAGTTTGAGAGATTTCTTATATAGAGGAGACTAGAGAGGGTTGATAGTGTCAGTTTTCATATTTAAAAGTATTTCAGAGTTTCACCAATAGGTATCAACCAAAGCTACAGGAATGCTCAAACAATTGTCTGTGTTTTATGCAGTTAATCGAATTATGGAAAAAGCAATTGTAAGGCCTTCTTCAACCTATAAGTTATGTGCTTTTGCAAGGTTCGAACACTCCTTGGAATTTTCAAGGACTCTGGCACCACTATTAAAAATAAGAAAATTTATATTTAATTTTTAAACCACAACATTCGCAACCCCACCTTCATTCACAGATTTTACGATACTTTTCTGCAGTGAAACACTTCGAAAATATTCTTAAAATTTAGTGTTTGAACTGTGCGAACCATACTTTGGCACATTTTGTGAGTCTTTTTTTTTTTCGAATAAAATATGCCATAAATTTTAAATTGTAGCATGATTTTTTTATACGTTCATGTAAGAATTAATTATGTGTCACTGTTATCAAGTTATAATTGTAGCAATAAATTTCTATCTTTAGAATGTTTATCGCACAATAACGCACATAAATCCAGAGATTTCATAAGAAGTGTTACAAAAGCTATGGCAAGTATTATGAGGTATATTATTTGCATACAAACTTTAATTTAAGTTGAAAAGAAATTTTATAAAATACAGAGAAAGAAAGTAACTTTCGCAAGGGTTTGGGATGGCCCAGCAAATTCAGAGCATGTTGCCAGAGCAACTCTCTAATACAATAATGATGATAAACAGAAAAAAAATATATAATTAAGGCGATTTATTAGGTTGCTTGTAAAAATGTTTTTGTAATAAACTTTTTTTACAAATTTTTTTTTTTTTTTTTTTTTTTTTTAAATTGCTTATAAAAAATATTTTTGTTGGTATGTTTTTAAATTTCATGTTTGAAAAAAAAAAGTATTTTTAAGTAAAAATAAAAAATTTCTAATAATAATGTCATTCACATACAAGGATTACGTAAGAAATTAAACATATATATGTATATATTAAATATTTTTGAATAATTTTAGAAATTAAATTTCTATAATACATAATTACTTTTAGTAAAATTAGTAAGTAAGTTTGCTTGTAAAAATATTTAGTTTGTGTCATTATCTTTCATAGATTTATTGTATAAAATAGGTAAACTTTTACTCGTCCAAAATTGCTTTCTCCGATTAGTCTTTATTTCTTAAGTAATAAAATGTACTATTTAGACATATTATCCACAAATATGCATCATATTTGATTTTTTTTTTTTTACATTTTTTCATTAAAATTAGAAACTTTATTTAATGTAGGTTTTACATATAGATGACAGCACATATATGATGCAATATGTGATGAGTAAACACAGTTTTTACGTTAAAACAGCAGTTCTTTTAAAGACTCCTGTGTAGTACATAATTAGATTTTCTGCAGTGTTGTAGTACGTACGAAGATAATTAATACCCGGTTTTTAAACAGTAACGAATATTTTCTAACTGTTGGCGAGTTCAAAAGTAACGACATCATAAGGGTATTCATTTTATCGTTACTTTTACAGCACTATTAGAGACCTTGGCTGCATTCCTGCACCCAGGGGTCGTACGCTTCAGGGATTTATTTTTTTGGACAAATATCAGAATTTTCTTATAAAAAAATAAGTCTAGGTTATATATATGCGAAATTAGACCTTATTTAAGAAGAAATTTTCTATAAGAAAATACTGGGACCGAAGAGTTTTGTGATCTTAAAATTTCAGGTACGATCCCTGTGTCCCTCTAAAAGCGCTAAAGTTTGCACCAGTAAGGAAAAAAAAAAGATTTTATTTAATTATGGCATTTTCGTGATTTACAAAGTTAAGCCAAGTAATTTAAAAAAGCTGTGTCAAACGAATAAAATCCGTGTAAAAATTGTTGGTCCTTAACAGGTTAAATTAGCCAAATATTCAAATTATTTAAATTATCTCAACACTAGAACCTCCGGCTATTTTATTCAAATTTTATAAAAATTGGTTTGGCACCAGAATTTTTATTTAAAACTATTTAATTAGCCTACTTATGTGTTGTACACATTTAACGAATATTATCAAGAAATTTCTGGTTCGAATCGCCAATTTTCAATTTCGCAGGGGTCAGAATGACCCCTAATGGCGATTCTAGTGTTAACGACATTTTAAAATCTTTGTTTTCTATCTGACAGTTTACAATTTATTTAAAATATTTATAATAGTAGAATAATTTCAAAACAAGTAAAAAGAATTCTAGTAATTTTTATACTATACCCATACATGCCAACCTTCGATTTTCTTAAAATGTAACAAATATATTTTGTACCAAAAAATTATTTAATTAACAAAATTAAGTACATTTCAAATTACTATCCCATTCAATGCCAGACACATTCACGTCAACATTTTTTCTGATTCAAAATGCGTTTGTTTCATATAAAAAATCTTTAGCTTTTCATCTATGACTACACTAATTTATATTCGCAAAATTTTTTCATCATCACATGCAAATGTTCAGAAGCATTTTTCAATAGTTTGAGAAAGCTGAGCTTTCTCGTGGCTCTAAATATTTGGGTTATTTAATTTCTTAGGCTTTTTGCGTTTTTTAGTAAATATATTATGTACCACTAATCCACACACTTAGATAAGAGATATGACACCGAGTTCAAAACTTTCTCACTGTTTATGCAATACAGTGAAATCTCCCTATGATACCACCTCCATTAATTCCTTGGGGACGAGCGCCACGTATACGTGCCGCAAAAAGGCTTAACAATCCTTGTTTATCCCCACCAGTAAAATTTTACTGTAAAATTTGCCTTGTTTAATCGGAGCATTTTCCCGATTTAATAAAGCATGAAATTCTGTTTTTAAAAACCGGTGACAAAACATTAAAAATTTCGTAAAAGGCTCCCGTCGCGAAGGGATTAAGCAATCACCTCCCTGAAAGACCATTTTTTTTGCGAATTTTTTTTTCCAAGCACCTTCGTCGTTCCAAGCCCAAGCTCGCACTCTGATTGGTTGGTGCTCTCGGCACTGTTTTCACGTAACTTGGCGATAACCATACTTGGCGAAAAATGCTTCGCTCGTAAGTGAACGAGTAAACCTAAAACCTAATCTACTCATTCTTATTCCTCCTTCATTCTTATCCTCGTGGTCTTGTGCTCTTGTGTGTAAAAACTTTTAAAGAGTACAGCTTTCAGTAAGACACGTTCCATCCAATCCAATGCTGCAAGAGAAAAGTTACTTTGTACTCGGTTCGGAAGGATATCAAACTCCACGGACGGAAGCATCTATCGCTACGCCAAGTATGATTATCGCCAAGTTGCATGAAAACAGTGCCGAGAGCAACAACCAATCAGAGTGCGAGCTTGGGCTTGGAACGACGAAGGTTCTTGGAAAAAAAAATTACGCCATTTTTTCATGGAACGAAATTAATTTTCATAGGCTGAATACTAATTTTACTTCTATTCAGAGACCATCCCAGTTCAACTCCTTTCATGAGAGACCAATTTCTTTGTATAAAATTAAATTAATTCCGTTTATTTCTGGTTGGTTGAAGAAGGTTTTATAAAAAAAATAATTCGGTTATTCATCAAATGTTCAAAACTAAGTTATGAGTTTTTTTCTATTTCCGCTAATTTTAAATTGTTAAAACTCCTTTGGGTCTTTTAGGCAATATATTTAACTCTGACAAATTAAAAATGACGTTTAATAAACTCCTCCTGTCCTATTTTGTCAGGAAACTCTCAAAAGAATACATAAATTAATGAAATTCTCGTTATTTGTTTCCATTAAAGAAAAAAGAAAAAAAAAACATTTATTTACTGAAGTTTGAAAGCATTTGGAAATAAAAGTTATGAAAGCTAAAATCGTAAACTTATTGCATTCTCATTTTTACTTATTTTTTCAAATACTCATTGTTTGAACTCTGCAGTAATTAACTTATGTATATTTCTATGAGCATATGTCGTGTAAGCACGAAGTACGATTTTTGCTATACCAGTATTTTAGAACGGAAAAATGTGAGATACTTTATCAGAGATATTTTATTAATTAAATAAGGCCATGCAAACCTTTCGAAAATAACGGTGGCCAACAACTTAACAGTTACAAGTAATGTCAGTTTTACGACAAATGCTCATGGAAATACCCGTATGTATAACTAACTTATGGTTTGATACTGAATTATTATTATTATTATTATTATTATTATTTTTTTTTTTTTTTTTTTTTTTTTTTTTTTTGCTAATAGGAAAAATTAATACCGTTGCCTTTTTTAAACAATTAAAATCTAAATTTAAATATGACCTTCATTCCACATGATCCTCCTCCATAGATGCATATCACTTTTATTATGTTCGACTGAATGTGATGTCATTAAAATTCACTTGAAACTATTTTATCCCAATTTACCAATTTACTGTAATGTAACGGAATAATTTTGATTGTCTCTGTAATTAAACTATCCATCCGATTTTCACAAAATTTGAAACAACTCAATAAAATTATACAACAAATGTATATTTTAAATTTCGAACTATTTGGTTGCGTAGTTTTACTTTGTTATATGCGGGCGGGCAGACGGACGGACGACTGAACAACGACTACAGGCGCTATGTAATTACATAATTACAAACACACTTAAAAAATGAAAACGTTTGCAGAGAAAAACACAAAAAATGATTAATTGAAATTATATTAAATTCCATTTGAAATTCCATTTGTAGATATACTATTATTAAAACCAATCCTAATTATATTTTTTTAAACTTTTTAAACTATTTTATCTTCAATATGTTTGTTTTTATTATTAAAAATGTAATAGAAGAAAGTACTATTATTAACCAAATGTTCAACCATTGTCTGTTTCTACCAATTCATTATGACTTCGTGACACAAAACTGATTTTGCTGAATTTCGATGTTAATCCCCCTGATACAGAAAAAAAGGAAAAAGAAAGAAATCCTTCTTTTCCTTTTGCTGAGTCAGAAACTAAGGGATTTGTATGAAGTACAATGTATGATTTTAGCTTTAAATGGAATACAAGAGAAAAAAATAGAAATATATAAAAAATTGGAATGGCTTTTGATGAAAATATAAAAGGAAATATTTAATGAAACTTTTTGTAATATTATGATGATTATTTCCAAGTAATTTACAAAACAATCACCTAGAAAATTATTGCAAAAATTTACAATTGTATAAGATTGAGTTTTATAAGTCCGCTATTAAGAGCAGTATTGCTAATGGACTTTTTTTTAAAAATTCAGATTTCATGATCGGCACCATTTTTTAATTATAAAATCACCTTATTTAATGACATGCTAATTAACCCCTTTCTAGCATGGGGAAATTCTGTTAGTAAAATGAGAAATTACCGACTGACACCGGAATTTAGAAACAAGATATTAAGAACTTATTGCTTAAAGATTTCACCGTAAAGGCTGAATTTTATTAAAATAGCATTCGGACTGTTTCCAAGTGTGGAATTAAAACTAAGTATCCTGGCCTGGGCACAGCGTGGTGGAAGGGTTAAGATGAAAAGAAGAGGAATTTTACGATTTCCAAAAAAAAGTGGTGCCAATCAAGAAATCTGATTTTAAAAAAGTAGCCGACTGGTAACTTTGAGTAAGAGCGTTATCACTCTATCGTTATTTTAGGGGTACCGTTCGCATGGTGCGAACACTTGAATTTAATTCCTACAACCAAAGACTAACACTAAATTTTTAGCACGATTTTTCTTTCATGATACAGATAAAGAAAATATTTTGCTTTTTTTTTCAAGCAAATTTGTTCCTATGTTGTGGCATCAATACTCAATTATTATAAGTGTTCTCGCTGATATTTGACCAACGTTAGTAATTTGGCTAATTAAAAATAAAAAAACATTCGCCAAATGAAAAAAATCATTAGCAAAATAGATTCGCCCTGTAGCACAAAAAAAAAAAAAAAAAAAAAAAAAAAAATATCTTTAATCCTTTAGTGTATCCCCTTTTTTATCAACATGTTCTAAAACAACCTAAGTTTTTACAACTACGACAGCGATTGTTATTAATCTAATTTCAACTATCCGCTACAGATACATTAAAAATATGTATGTATGTATATGTATGAAAAACGGAGAAGAAAAGAAAGAAAAAACAAAAATTGAGCAGTTGCAATTTGCCGAATCTAATCTCTTGTTTACTCGCCAAATGAAAAATTTAGTCGCAATTTGGCGCAAAGGCGAGCGACAGCGGGAATCCTGATTATTACAACATTCTTTCAGCAGAAATGTCTTATTTCTTAAAAGGTTAACCATTTCTCTGATTAGCACAAATGTCATACGGGCAACTTGTTTTTGACCAATCATGATTTGACCATACCACATACGGTCATCCATAATCCAATCATGATTTATTATTCTCACCAGTAAATTTTCATTGTAAATTTTAAATTATTTAATCGGAGCATTTTTTCTGATTCAATTAGGCAAAAAAAATTGTATTTTGAAAAACCGGTGATAAAAGATTAAAAATTTTGTAAACGAAATGAAAAAAAGGGCATTGTTTGTTAACTAATTAAAATATTTTTTTAAAAAAATATTTTAGTTAAGTAATGACAGTAACGTACTATGTTTAACTGTTTATACACATATAGGTTAAATCTATGAAAATTTTTAATGAAGTGGGTATATTTGAAATATGCATGGAACATTTTCAGATTATGAAAATTATAAAGATATCCGATCTTACAAAGACAAGTTTTAATAGATGAATAACTTATGTATGTTCAATATCTTTTTTTATTAGTAAAAGCTTTGAGGAAAAAAAAGTAAGGATTATTTGAAAGTTATTTACAAAAATATTGATAAGTTAAATGGTTAAGTTTTCAGTTTCCTACATTTTGACTAGCAAATAATTACTAATAATAATCTTCCGAACAGATTTCTATTTTAGTTTGCAAAGAAATCTAAACTTTAGATCACTATTTAAACAATTAAGTCAAAATATAAGATATGCTTACTGAAGAACTAGATACGCTCTTTTTCTTCTTTTTCTTATTATTATTAGCTACTATATTTATTAAACAATAATTTTCCGTTAGATTTATCTTGCAATTACTACAAAAAATTTCCTAGGAAGATTGTTATTTTAAAATAGTGCCGCATAAAAATGTAATCGCGCAAGCCCTTTAAACCAGAAAAAGAATTTAATGGAGTGGAAGTGCAATTAAATTTACATAAGAAATTATAAATTGCAGTGTTGTATTAACTAAATTACAAGTGTTTGAAGAATGGAGTTAAGAATAAAACTTAGGAGATATGTAGAGTATTGTCTGCAAATTTTGAATGAAGTAACTCAGAAGGTTGTCACAAGATGGCGACTGTTTTCCTATTACTGCCGGGGCAATCTTTTACCAATATATTTGACTAGAAAATTATTTAAGCCTTATTTAAATTTTATTTAAGCGCCATATTCATGAGGAAATTCTCTCACAAATATGATTAAGATCTCTCTATTTTTTTACTGGTGTTCATTTGCCAATGTATTTTATTCCTTTACATTGATTGACAGCAATTCTTCAGGTTGTTACAATAAGGTGGAAACGGAACGACTGACTCCCGTCGAAAAATAAGTAGAAGGGCTACCACAGGCGCTATTTTTATTTTCAATTCGTACCAGTATCTTTCTAATATATATTTTAAATTGTATTTCTCTGACAAAAGTTCACGAAGGGATATTTGTTTAAATAAAGTGAAGCCGCTTACTAGTAACCTGTGGCAGCTCTAAGGCATCTCTCTTAGGCATCCATCAGTATCAATACATTTCTGTTCTTTTTATAATTTGTAGCTACAGTTCTGCATCAATAAGGCTGCACTAATAACTAAAAAAGTTCTATTGATTTTACTGGTGGATAATAATTTAAAAAGATTTGGTGTTTTTGCTATTTAGATAATGTGAAATTTAGTTCTGAAAGAAAAAGAAATTCCAAATTATGTATTGCATACAATCAAACATAAAAATAAATAAAGGATGTAAAAAATTTACTATTAGCTAGATTTAAAAAATTTTGCATTAAATATTTTACGCCAAACTAATAAAGTTGTATGAGGTAAAATTTTAATACAAAAGTTTTAAAACATTTTACTAATTAGCATGAAGCTAAAATGAATTCAAAATATTTCGATATTAACTGAAATTTTTTCTACTTTTATAGGAAAAGGGGGAAAAGTTACTTTATTCCTTGAAATTTATGCGAAAAACATTTGCCGAGTTTGTGCATTTTCGGATTAAAATTACATTTCAAATTGGTGACAAAATAACGAGTTTAAAATATGAAAACATCAATGTCGGATCTTGCAATTAAAGCTGGTTGTGCTCTTCCCTAACCTTTTTTTCGAACAGTAATTCTAAGATTTTTTAAACGTAAAATTATACAAAGTTGCTACGAAGATTATTACCTTTTGAAAAGAGTGGTGTATTGAAACATGTTTAGTTTAAATACAAAGATTTAAATGGGAAAAATATGGTTAATATATTAAAGACTAGAGTTACGATTTCGCAATAGGAAAGCTGTCAAGTTTCTGACTCTGAACCACTATTTCCGAAAAGAAATATTAGATTTGTTTATTGACAGAAATTATGTAATTGAATAAAAAAAATTTGCTAATCAAAAATAATGATACCCAAAAAAAAAAAAAAAAAAAAAAAAAAAAAAGAGAGAGAGAGTTAGCAGTTATATGATAACATGCAATTTTGTCCACGTTAATAAATTTAACCCTTTCTTGATCAGCTTTTCTTACGCATATTTAATACGTTTGGCAACACTTTTTTAATGGAAATTACCTTTACTTTCAAAATCTGATAATGTCTCTAATTAAATTTAGCAACTATTTTTATGTTACTGGTAGCAAACACATATTCTGCATGTACTTTTTGATGGTGCGTATATCAGAGGTTAGAGCATATAGGACAAATTTTATTGTTGTTATAAGTATCTTTTATCTATAATCTATTTGATATATCCCTATTGCACATTTTAAAAAATTGTCCTTTGGAGATAATAAATAAAAAACACTGGTAAGAACAACAAAATTTGTCTTATTTGATGGGACTTTGATATATACACCCATGTTTTTGAATGTGTTAACCCTTTCCGAACATTGGCCCGACTCTCAAGCACACTTTATTTTAATTCCAAACTTGCAAACGGTAATTGAAAATATTTGTAATAAAATATTGCTCTTACAATAAAAGTTTAAATTAAGGAGCTCTTAATTTCTAAAAAGTCTCATGTAAATTCCAGCATCAGTCAATAATTTCTCATTTTACGAATAGAATTCAACTCAGCCGAAAAGGATAAAAAAAAAAAAATCGCTATTCATTAAATGCTGAAATGATCGAATGACACCAGAATTTAAAAGCAAATTTATTTCAAAATAGATAAATGCTTATCTTCGCGTACTTGATAAAATTAAAATTTTCATTTCAAAATTCTGGTGTCAATGTGGCATTTTTCAGTTAAAATTTAGTGGTATTTATTTTATCCCACCGCCCTTCAAGGGGTTAAAGTATTTGTTTTTAAACTTCAGACGACTGAAAGTACTTCATCACCAATAAATCTGTGTTGTCCCTTGAATTATGCGCAAAATTTCTAGCATTAATATAAAGCTACTTATATTACATTTTGAAATAGTCACAATTTTGTAATCTGCATGCCTGAACACCCCTTTAACCCCTTAATTGGTTAGCCCGAATGGCGTTCAGGCAAGACGAATTTGTTTATTTCATCATTTAAAGCTTATTGACTCCAGTATTATTTTTTAAGAAAATTTTCGAACTATTGAAAGGCGAAAATGTTTAGACTAAATTTTACGAATATTTTATTTAAATAATAATGGTGAGAGTCCGCTATTTTCCATTTATTGAAAGCAAAAGAATTAACCAGTTAAGGGGTTAATTTATGGGTTAAATTAAAACTCTTAGATTTGTCAATTCTTATTAATAAGTGCTACTTCTAAATATACGCACGAATTTATTTAATATAGAGATAATTATTCATCAATGAATGTAAAAAAAACTTAACAATTTTAAAATAAGCAGAATGCATACAGAAAAAAAAGCTTACATAGTAATGTTGATTTATAGTAAATTATCTAGAAATTTTATGAATATGATAGTACGTCATACGAGATTTTCCCCCTCAACGTAGGTAAAATAATAAACATCTCCTTTTTAAGTGGAGTCATAAATCTACTGTTAATTTACATTTCCCCATATTTTAAGATTATATAATTCATCATGACTTCGAATTTCACTTACTTAGAACACAAATATTTATTGCCTAATGTTAGTTTGATTAATTTCTTGTAATAATCAGAAGTGGAAATTAAATTTCCTTCGACTAGAGTAAGATTTTTCGCATAAAATGGGGAAGAAAATTGCGTTTAAGAATTTTTTGGGGATTTGAGATTTATTACACTTCATCCTTATTAAAAACTGACAGAAAACACATTCGTTTAGCATATAAATTAAATTTTATACACTAGCTACATAATATTTATCATGCATTCCATGTGTATGGTTTTGAAAGGTATAATCAAATTCAAGATTTATTTGCCAAGGATTTTATTCATTCATTTATTTGTTTGTTCGTTTTTTAAATTACGGCAAATGTTCATAGTGTTACTCGACGGCAGTATACTTATTTTTATTAAAATATCTTTCACGTTTCTTGAAATAATCAAATTTAACTAATTCGGGACAGGTGATGCATATATGCATCATAAAAGATGCATGCAGAATTTGCTTTTGGCACGATTAATAAATAACTGTAATATTGCTCTTTTTTAATTAAAGCATTTATCTTGTTATTTCTTCAGTAAAAGAAACTTTTTTTAAAAAAATGCGGGTTCATTCAAATAAATCTTGTATAATAAATGCCGTTGCGAAGGAGTTAAATTTGATAAAATTCTAAATTATTAGCATTCTTCAAAATGCTTCATCAATACTTCATTTTTACATACAGATTAAGATGTTCTATAATAATCACTTTTTTTAGAAAAAAAAATCGCAAATAAAGTATTTTAAAATAAAATAAATTAATTTGAATTCTATTTGTTGCAATAAAAATCGAAAATTTTATTACGTGATTTTTTTTTAATTAATTGGCGAAAATATTTTTTTTTAACTGCTTCTCTAACTCGCCCGTATGTTGTACGGGCAAGGTGTTTTAGTCAATAAGGATTTACAATTCTCATCAATAACTTTTTATTGTAAATATTAAATTAGTTAATCCGAACATTTTCTGATTCAGTTAGATTAAAAATTTCTGTTTTAAAAAACCGGTGATAAAAGATTAAACATTCTGTAAATGAAAAAAAAATGGCCACTATTTGGAAGTTTTTTTTTTTCAAAAATATTGATTAGTTAAGTGGTATTGAAAATCCATGATTTTTAGAGCTTGTCTACAAAAAAATATATATACAAAAAATATATTTTATGTGGTATTGGACGTATAAACACATAACATAAAGAATAGTCATTTACGTTTCAAAACTAATATCAATGCATTTATTATAATTAGCATTTTGTTCCATTTCATTTTCATTTACAGTAATTTTTAAAAGCGATCATTTTGCTTCATACGTGACCTCGAAATAGCATCGCAAGAATCATTTGTGAACAATTATTTCTCTAACTCAATTCATAAATTCTCCGAACGAAAATCAATTCCTGCCGTGTTTCTGCAACTTAGGTCATCAAGGTAAAAAAAAAAAGGGTATGAAAATATATTTTTCATTTTTGTTCAATAAAGGTCTGAATGCATTTTATGAGGAATGACGAGGTTAAAAACATAATATTTTGTCTGATATATATCATACAAACAGAAAATATAAAGAATAGTCATTTTATATACCAGAACTAATGGCAATACACTTATTAGAATTGCCATCTCATTTTTATTTTCAGTAATTTTTAAACGATCTAATTTTGTTTTATACTTGACAGCAAAATAGCATCGCAAGAATCATTTGTGAACAATTGTTTCTCTAACTAAATTCATAAATTCTCCGAACGGAAATCAATTCCTGCCGTGTTTCTGCAACTTAGGTCATCAAGGTAAAAAAAAAAAAAAAAAAAAAAAAAAAAAAGGGGGGGGTATGAAAATATATTTTTCATTTTTGTTAAATAAAGGTCTGAATGCATTTTATGAGGAATGACGAGGTTAAAAACATAATATTTTGTCTGATATATATCATACAAACATAAAATATATAGAATAGTCATTTTATATACAAGAACTAATGGCAATACACTTATTAGAATTACCATCTCATTTTTATTTTCAGTAATTTTTAAACGATCTAAATTTGCTTTATACGTGACAGCAAAATAGCATTGCAAGAATCATTTGTGAACAATTGTTTCTCTAACTCAATTCATAAATTCTCCGAGCGAAAATCAATTCCTACCGTGTTTCTGCAACTTATGTCATAAATGAAAAAAAAGATAAAAAGATATGTTTTTCATTTTTGCTCACTAAAGGTCTGAATGCATTTTATAAGGTTTGACGAGGTTAAAAACATAATACTTTGTTTGACATCAATCGTACAAACTGAAAATACAAAGAATAGTCATTTTATATAAAACAACTAATAGCAATACATTGATTACAATTGCCGTTTTGTTTCATTTCATTTTTATTAACAGTAATTTGTAAAAGAGAAAATTTTTCGTCATACGCGACAGCCAAATAGCATCGCAAGAATCATTTGGGAACAATACGCTTATTAAATTCATGAATCTCCAGGCGAAAATTTATTGTTGTTGTATTTCTGCAATTTATGTTATCAATTTAGAAATAGGTAGATAAATATCATTCCATTTTTGTTCAGTAAAGATCTGGATGAGTTTAATAAGCAATAGCGTGGGTAATTTTTAAAGAAATATTTACAGTTGTAGTGAAATAAAGAAAAGTTAAACTAATTTTAATGTAGAAACAAGTTGGAAATTGCTCGTGAAGCGTAGCAAATGAGGTGCGCTCGTTCGATAATGAAGTTTTAAAAATATCACTCTCATATATCAATCTCATAAAATTGTAAATAGCTAATTACAATTAAAATGCGCAACAAACAATGTTCTCTCTATACTCATTATATAATGGAACACTTTTGTGTGGCCTTGTAAATCAATAACAAAAGTTCTTTGCACAACAGATTATGCAAAATCTATATTATAATATGTACTTTATGATGCATATCAATATTGTTATGTTCGAATGAGTGTAATATTAATAAAATGCATTTGAAACTTTTTTTCCCATTGACTGTAATGTAACGGAGTACTTTTGATTGTCCCTGTATTTGATCTATGCATCCTATTTAAAAAAAAAAATTATTTTACAAAATTATGTAATAAGTATGTATTTTAAATTTCAAACGATTAAAATGTATTCTAATTCGGGACAGGTGATGCATATATGCATCATAAAAGATGCATGCAGAATTTGCTTTTGGCACGATTAATAAATAACTGTAATATTGCTCTTTTTTAATTAAAGCATTTATCTTGTTATTTCTTCAGTAAAAGAAACTTTTTTTAAAAAAATGCGGGTTCATTCAAATAAATCTTGTATAATAAATGCCGTTGCGAAGGAGTTAAATTTGATAAAATTCTAAATTATTAGCATTCTTCAAAATGCTTCATCAATATTTCATTTTTACATACAGATTAAGATGTTCTATAATAATCACTTTTTTTAGAAAAAAAATCGCAAATAAAGTATTTTAAAATAAAATAAATTAATTTGAATTCTATTTGTTGCAATAAAAATCGAAAATTTTATTACGTGATTTTTTTTTTAATTAATTGGCGAAAATATTTTTTTTTAACTGCTTCTCTAACTCGCCCGTATGTTGTACGGGCAAGGTGTTTTAGTCAATAAGGATTTACAATTCTCATCAATAACTTTTTATTGTAAATATTAAATTAGTTAATCCGAACATTTTCTGATTCAGTTAGATTAAAAATTTCTGTTTTAAAAAACCGGTGATAAAAGATTAAACATTCTGTAAATGAAAAAAAAATGGCCACTATTTGGAAGTTTTTTTTTTTCAAAAATATTGATTAGTTAAGTGGTATTGAAAATCCATGATTTTTAGAGCTTGTCTACAAAAAAATATATATACAACAAATATATTTTATGTGGTATTGGACGTATAAACACATAACATAAAGAATAGTCATTTACGTTTCAAAACTAATATCAATGCATTTATTATAATTAGCATTTTGTTCCATTTCATTTTCATTTACAGTAATTTTTAAAAGCGATCATTTTGCTTCATACGTGACCTCGAAATAGCATCGCAAGAATCATTTGTGAACAATTATTTCTCTAACTCAATTCATAAATTCTCCGAACGAAAATCAATTCCTGCCGTGTTTCTGCAACTTAGGTCATCAAGGTAAAAAAAAAAAGGGTATGAAAATATATTTTTCATTTTTGTTCAATAAAGGTCTGAATGCATTTTATGAGGAATGACGAGGTTAAAAACATAATATTTTGTCTGATATATATCATACAAACAGAAAATATAAAGAATAGTCATTTTATATACCAGAACTAATGGCAATACACTTATTAGAATTGCCATCTCATTTTTATTTTCAGTAATTTTTAAACGATCTAATTTTGTTTTATACTTGACAGCAAAATAGCATCGCAAGAATCATTTGTGAACAATTGTTTCTCTAACTAAATTCATAAATTCTCCGAACGGAAATCAATTCCTGCCGTGTTTCTGCAACTTAGGTCATCAAGGTAAAAAAAAAAAAAAAAAAAAAAAAAAAAAAAGGGGGGGGTATGAAAATATATTTTTCATTTTTGTTAAATAAAGGTCTGAATGCATTTTATGAGGAATGACGAGGTTAAAAACACAATATTTTGTCTGATATATATCATACAAACATAAAATATATAGAATAGTCATTTTATATACAAGAACTAATGGCAATACACTTATTAGAATTACCATCTCATTTTTATTTTCAGTAATTTTTAAACGATCTAAATTTGCTTTATACGTGACAGCAAAATAGCATTGCAAGAATCATTTGTGAACAATTGTTTCTCTAACTCAATTCATAAATTCTCCGAGCGAAAATCAATTCCTACCGTGTTTCTGCAACTTATGTCATAAATGAAAAAAAAGATAAAAAGATATGTTTTTCATTTTTGCTCACTAAAGGTCTGAATGCATTTTATAAGGTTTGACGAGGTTAAAAACATAATACTTTGTTTGACATCAATCGTACAAACTGAAAATACAAATAATAGTCATTTTATATAAAACAACTAATAGCAATACATTGATTACAATTGCCGTTTTGTTTCATTTCATTTTTATTAACAGTAATTTGTAAAAGAGAAAATTTTTCGTCATACGTGACAGCCAAATAGCATCGCAAGAATCATTTGGGAACAATACGCTTATTAAATTCATGAATCTCCAGGCGAAAATTTATTGTTGTTGTATTTCTGCAATTTATGTTATCAATTTAGAAATAGGTAGATAAATATCATTCCATTTTTGTTCAGTAAAGATCTGGATGAGTTTAATAAGCAATAGCGTGGGTAATTTTTAAAGAAATATTTACAGTTGTAGTGAAATAAAGAAAAGTTAAACTAATTTTAATGTAGAAACAAGTTGGAAATTGCTCGTGAAGCGTAGCAAATGAGGTGCGCTCGTTCGATAATGAAGTTTTAAAAATATCACTCTCATATATCAATCTCATAAAATTGTAAATAGCTAATTACAATTAAAATGCGCAACAAACAATGTTCTCTCTATACTCATTATATAATGGAACACTTTTGTGTGGCCTTGTAAATCAATAACAAAAGTTCTTTGCACAACAGATTATGCAAAATCTATATTATAATATGTACTTTATGATGCATATCAATATTGTTATGTTCGAATGAGTGTAATATTAATAAAATGCATTTGAAACTTTTTTACCCATTGACTGTAATGTAACGGAGTACTTTTGATTGTCCCTGTATTTGATCTATGCATCCTATTTAAAAAAAAAAAATTATTTTACAAAATTATGTAATAAGTATGTATTTTAAATTTCAAACGATTAAAATGTATTTGAAACATTTTTTGCCATTGACCGTAATGTAACGGAATACTTTTGATCGTCCCTGTAATGGATCTATCCATCCGATTCTCATAAAATTTGAAATGAATCGACAAAATTATGTAATAATTATATATTTTAAATTTCAAAAGATTCGGTTGGGTAGTTTTTGCGTTGTTGTATGCGGACAGACGGACGGACTGAACGACAACTATAGGTGCTACGTATTTACATAATTAGGAATGCACCTAAAAAGGGAAATGGTAGATTGAAATTTAAATGTGGAGAGTAAGAAGGATAGGAAAGTTTAAGGAGTGTAAGGAAGAATAAGAACTAAATATCTTTTAGTTATTTTTTTGCATTCTTGCCGCTTTACAAGTTGTGTTTTATTTCTCTAAAAAAAACAGTGTTAAAAAAAGCAACAAGTAGAAAACAGAAAAAAGAAATTGAAATTTTTATCAAATTTGTGGAAGAAATTTCGCTTGAATAAGGTGCTTATATAAAGATAAAAAAATTTTTTCTTAAATTTACTGTCGGAAGTTTGCTCCGCCGTTAATCCGAAACTGTTGATGTAACAAACAGACGAAATGTTGTGATTACCTCCTCTGTTACTCCATTCGCAACTGGTAGACACTAAACTACATGATTTCTCATCTTTACTCACAATTCCATTATAGGAAACCTGATAATTATCCATATCAGAATATTAAAAAAATAGTATAGCTCAAAGAATTTTTTTTTAATTATAATGTGATGTAATATATGTAGGTTGATCCAAAAAAAAGTTTACAAGCAGAAGCATTTGAAACGTAGTAATTGTGGAGCGAATATTTCCACCCAGGGTGGTTGACAGATGGCGCTAGTTATCCTACAGCGGTTCTACGAGTAAGTAGCGTCAGTGCGCAGACACTTAAGAGCGACAGTAAGGGCACGACGTCTAGAAAAGTGGTCTCGCATAGAGGTTCGAGCCGTAATTCGATTCTTATGGGCCAAGAATGTGGCCGCATCCGAAATTCAGCGACAAATTCACAGACATTCTTCTGCATGACAATGCCAGCCCCCATACAGCTCGCCAGACTCAGGAATTGATGCAAAGGTTCAAGAGGGAGGTCTAGAATCACTCCCCCCCATACAGCCCCGATTTGGCTCCAAGTGACTATTTCATTTTTCCGGCGTTGAAGCGAAACTTATACAGAACAGGGTTCACCTCAGATGATGCCGTGAAAACAGCTGCCGAGAAATGGCTCAATGAGCAGGGCACTGATTACTACCAAGACGGGATAAATAAGTTGGTCGAACGTTCTGACAAATGCCTAAAGAGGTTTGGCGACTATGTAGAAAAGTAAAGGCCAGGTGTGTCTCTTGATTGCCATTTGTATCTTGTTTCTATTGTTAATAAATACTTTTTCCTTTGCCTTGTAAACTTTTTTGGATCACACCTCGTAAAACTATTGTCAATCCTGTGCTACAATCAAAGACTATAACCGCTTCCCTGATTTCCAGTGCGTCATTCGGCAATGTGTTTTCGCCAATCATGATTTGCCCGTACCACGCACAAGTATCCAGGTTCCAATCATGATTTATTTTTCTCACCAGTAAATTTTTATTGTAAAATTTGCATTATTTAATCCGAGAATTTTTCTGATTCAATTAGGCCAGAACTATTTTTTTGAAAAAACAGTAATAAAAGAATAAAAATTTTGTAAAAGACATGAAGAAAAAAAAATAGACCATAATTTCAAAGTTTTTTTTTACTTTTTTCAAAAATATTGATTAGTCAAGTAGTTAAAGTGGTATTGAAAATCCATAATTCTTGGCCTTTGTCTAAAAAAAAAAAAAGCAATAAATATATTTATTAAACGTACAAATGCATAACATAAAAAATAGTCATTTTAAGTTTCAAAACTAATATCAATTCATTTAATACAATTAATATTTTGTTCCATTTCATTTTCCTTTATAGGGTATTTCCATGAGCACATTACTAGTAACTGCTAAATTGTTGGCCACCGTTATTTTCGAAATTTTTGCATGGCCTTATTCAATTAATGAAATATCTCTGATAAAATAAGTCTCATTTTTCCGTTCCAAAATACTGGTATCCAAAGTCGTTGTATGTGACTGACACGATATATACTAATGGAAATACCCTACAGCAATTTTTAAAAGACATCATTTTGCTTCATACGTGACAGCGAAATAGCATCGCAAAAATCATTTGTGAACAATTGTTTTTCTAATTCAATTCATAAATCTCCAAGCGAAAATTGATTCCAGGCGTGTTTCTTTAACCTTTCTGGATCCCAAACTGGCCGAAATATTTTGAGACATTTTAATTCGTATATCCCAGTTCCTACCAGAAATTTCAAACAGCCGTATTTGCTTTAATTACTAACAAAAACTTCCATATTTAAATACTAGCTGACCCGCCCGGCGTTGCCCGGGTCCGTTATAATAATGTTAAACGAACTTGAAATTTTTATGATTTTATCTTCAACTCAAAATATGTGTTAATACACTGTTAAGAATTTGACCCTTTTGCTGCATCGTCACTCCACCGCTTTTATAGAAAATGATTACTTCAGCCTATTTTGGAGCATTGTCATAGGTCAAAAGAGATATATTCTATAAAAGCGGGGGAGTGATGATACAGCAAAAGGGTCAAATTTTTTACAGTGTACATTATATTAAATACGTGCCCCCTGACTGTGTCAAAAATTGGTTTTTTAAAAAACTAATATTTAGCTGCAAAAATACCTAAAATGACTGCAATGGGAAACGCAGGAGGGAATATGTGTCCAACGATTTCGTGTTGATATTTATCCTTAAAATTACTGTTAAGTGACTTAACTAAATACTTTTTTCACATAGATATCCCAAGTGAAATATTTTGAATTTCAAACTAATTATATATCACTCTTAAATCTGACTATACCGAGAATGAAATCGATTCTCAATGATTCGCTAAAAGGTTAGTATATAATATTATAAATACAGAGCCATTTTACAAAAATAGGTGTATATTTTTTATCAAACATGCGTAATGTTCATTCTATGAACAAAATCCTATCCGTAACCTAATTGTATCGGAATCATAACTTGTCTGTAACTTAGCTGTATCTTAACAGTAACCTAACTGCAAGTTAAATATACCATAAATGTAACTTGGCCGTCACCTAATCATAACCTACCCATAATCTAACCACAACCTAACCGCAAATTAACCTTAACCTAACTGTAACTTAACCATGACCTAACTGTAACCTAACCGGAAAATAAAATAACAAAAGGGTCACCGGAACGTAATTGCAACCTAACTGTTATCTAACCGTAACCTAGTTCTAATTTAACATTAACTATAAACAAAATATTTTAACCATCTCGCGCTAAGTACTTAGTTTCACTTTCCACCGCTACGGAGCGCATTATGTTTTGTAGAACATCCGAATTTTAGGTTCGGATTGGATTCATGTTCATGGAAATTATTTTGTCTTCTTCGGATACGGTTATGATTGTGTGGAATATTTGTGTTCAGTTTAGATTCGGTTCAATTCAGATTTCGTGGGGTTTTTTTTCCCCTTCAAATGGGATTTTTAAGTTCGGGTCGGGTTGTACTTATATGGAAATTATTTTACCTAGTTCCAATGAGGTTATACTTCACTGAAATATTTTTGTTAGGTTCAGATTAAATTTGGTTCAAATTTCGGGATTTTTTTTTTCTTTTTTTTACAAATTTTTTGGTTTGGAATGGGGATTATGTCCATGGAAATTATATTGTCTTGTTCGTATCTGGTTATAGTTATTTGGACTATTTTCGTCGGATTCAGATTTGGTTCGATTCAGATTTCAGGTATTTTTTTTTTAATTGATTTTTAAGGTTCTGGTTGGATTCATGTCCAGGGAAATTATTTTGTCTTGCTCGGATCGGGTTTTGGTTCTTTGGAATATTTTTTTCGGGTTCAGATGTCGTTCAATTCAGATTTCGGCTTTTTAATGGAATTTTTAGGTTCAGGTTGGGTTGCGCATCAACGGAAATTATTCTGCATTGTTCGAATAAGGATATGCTTCTCTGGAATATTTTTGTCAGATTCAGATTTAGTTCATTTTTTAGGTTCGGATTGGGTTCATGTTCATGGAAATTTTTTTGTCTTGTTCAGGTCCGGGTATGGTTCTGTGGAATATTTTTGTCGATTCAAATTTCAGGTATTTTTTTCAAATGGAATTTTAGGTTCCGATCGGTTTCATGTCCACGAAAATTATTTTCTCTTATTCGAATCCGGTTATGGTTCTTTCGAATATTTTGATCGGATTCAGATGTAGTTTGCATAAAACTTCAGGCTTTTTTTTCAAATGGAATTTTTTAGGTTCGAGTCAGGTTTATGTTCATGGAAGTTTTTTTGTCTTGCTCTTATCAGGTTATAGTTCTTTGGAATATTTTTATCGATTTCAGGTTTCGTTCTGGTCATTTTTTGGGTTTTTTCAGAGAAAAATTTTAGGTTCGGGTCGGGTTGCATATACACGAACATTATTTTTCTTTGATCGAATTGGAGTATGCTTCATTTGAATATTTTTGTGGGATTCAGATTTGATTCGGGTCAAATATCAAATCCATAGTTTTTTTTCAAATGGAATTTTTAGGTTCGGGTCGCGTTTATGCTCATGAAATTTTTGTCTTGCTTGGATCGGAGTATAGTCTGTTTTTTTCTGGTTGGGATCGGGTTATGTGTTAATACGCCTAAACATTATGTTTTGCTACTATTCTTTTAGTGACTATTTTTTATATATAATTTATTTTGCTATTTGATAATTTATTACTGTGTATGAATCGTCTGCCTATTCGAAAAATTTTACGTCAAAGAGCCATTTCATTTTTGTTTTAAAAACAAATTAAAGTGTTAATAAAATTTTAACTTAAATAAATGCATTCAAATTTAATCAATGATTTAAAAAAACTGCTAAAAAAGCCTCATATATACATATACATATATTAACTGCAACATAGCCGACCACAAATACATTCTAATGTACGAAGTACCAACGATCTGACGTAATAGCTATGTTCAAAAATCCTAAGTTAAACTGACATTTTGCCAGTCTATGAATTTTAAAGGTCTTTGGGAAAAAAACAGTCACTTTTGAAATGTCAAAATCTCAAATTGGTTTCTTTCATAGAGTAAAAAGAAATTAATAGAGTGGAGGTATTATCTCTGGAGATGATGCTTAAGATGTAACCCTACATTAAGTCCAATTAAGTACCAACAAAAGCACGTGCTTTGACACGCCTATCAATTGGCGAAATTTTAAAATGAAGGGCCAAAATCACAGTCAAGTGAAATCCAGCCACCCCATTGGTCGAGTGGTAAGGGTGAAAATCACGAACTTGTTTCTCCATTTGAAAAAGGTGAGGGGGAAAGTATTTTTTAAGCGATTGTTACCGTCTGTTCTTATTTAAGATAAACCATCGAAATTAACTCAATTAAGATATTTTGATGCCATTTTATAAAATGAGAGTGAAAAATTTAGATTATAAATGAAAAGAGATAAGATTTACTTCAAAACTGCCGCTACGATTTTTTCTCGGAAAAAGGAGTATGACAACATTTACCCAACTGCTAAGAGATTGTTCCCTGAAAAGGACGCGGCTCAATGACCAATGAGGTGTTTGGATTTCACCGGACTGTGATTTTGGCCCTCCATTTTAAAATTTCGCTATCAATTGAAACAGGTTTAAACCTGTATTTTTTTTTTCTCTCGTTTTTAAAAAAAGAACTAATTTATCGCTTCACCGGTAAAAATTTATTAATTATTTTATCATATGTGTTTTAAATATCAATATAGAAAATTATTTTAACGTTTTGCTTGAAAATATAACATTATTTTGTTAGTACATTAAAATCGTCTGCAGTCAGAAATTTATATTTTAGATTAATATTTATTACTTAAGTTTTCATACATGATTTTAAAAGAATGTTTTCATCATTATATTTTAAATATTTATTTACATGCAATTATTAAGTCATAAACATTTTTCATCTACGTTATAAAGTATTGAAAATTACATTAATGAAGGAAACTTTTAGTTATACAATTTTTAATTCGTATTAAATGTTTTCAATATCTTATTTAATTTTAATTTGATATTTAATTATTGCTAATTTTCCAATTTCCTTCATTTTAAAAGCGAATATTTATTCTAATAAATAATAATAGAACGAAGACCATTTTAAAAATTTGCTATTTCCTCTTGAAATATGCTTCAACTGTAATTCATTTCTTTCAATTCGTCTTATAATACAAAATCTCTTCCACGTCCTTTTGTTTGCCACATTAAATTTGAGCGATAAATGGTTTCATATCGCAAACCTTTTTTGAGCTTACTTCACCTCCACTTATCTTATTCCTCCATGGGTTTCTTTAATTCTGTCTCAGCTTTCTTATGACTTCTGCGAAAATTTTTACACAACCAACCAACCGTAAACAAATGAAAAAGAAAAAAATTGGGAAAAGATGATTTTTTATGAGAGTGACCTCTTGATTTTAATTAATTACTCAGTTAATAATTGGAATTTTGAAATTCTGAAGCTCAGGTGCATCAGGAGAGATATTGGGCTACTCTCAAAAAAATTTTGAGCTTTGTACGTGCTGTAGATTTTGCTAGCCATCGCAGACACACACACAGACACACACACAGACAGAGCGTTTTGTTCTTTTATTAGTATAGAAAACGAAATTTGCAATTGCATTTTTCTGGTGTGAAGTCAGATTTTCTGAACTACATAATTTCTAGAACGTGTTCTATGATGGGAATTAAAGGGTTAAGTTATAATGTCCTCAATGTGAAAAAAAAAAAAAAGGCAGAAAAATTTATTTTTTATTTTTGATCAAATACGGTTTGAATGCATTTTATAAGGAATGACGTGGTTATGAATATAATATTTTGCCTGACATCAATTTTACAAACAGAAAAATATAAAGAATAGTCATTTTGTATACAAAAACTAATAGCAATACATTTATTACAATGGCCATATTGTTTCATTTCATTTTTATTTACTGTAATTTTTAAAAAAATCTAATTTTTCTTTATACGTTACAGCAAAATAGCATCGCAAGAATCATTTGGGAACAATTCTCTAACTCAATTCATGAATCTCCAGGCGAAAATTGATTCCTGTTGTATTTCTGCAATTTATGTTATCAATTTGGGAAAAGGTAGAAAAATATTTTTTCCATTTTTATTCAATAAAAATCTGAATGAGTTTTATAAGGAATGACATAGTTATTACTTACCCATCATACGTAGTATAGGGTAAGTCTTGCAATCGTTTTGAAAATCGAAAATTTTTTCTCGACGGATTTAGACGTTTTAGACACTGGAGATTTCGAAAAACATATTTTTAGAAAAAAAAAAATGCCGTCCGTCTGTCTGTCTGTCTGTAAACGCTCTATCTCACGAACAAATTGAGATAGAGACTTGAAATTTTGTATGTACTGAGTATGTAAGAATGGGACGAAGCCTACTTAATATCAGAAACCTCGATTATCCGGAACTATTTTTTCCGGATTCTCGAAAAAATCGGTCTGATGAAGGCATATAAAATTTTTCGAATTTTTTTATTTTAAGGAATGCATGTAAAAGGCAATAAAAAAACACAAATTTTGCATCAAGAACAAAGTCGATCGGATCATTAGTTGTCGAGATATTTGTAATCCTGTTTTCCACATTCTTCGATATTTCATGATCCTGTATTTCATTCAAATTTCAATTCAGAGGTACATTTTAATTGAAAATGAGACGCTTAATCCGACGCAGCAAACTGTTAGTTAATATGATTATTATTTTTGGAGTTATAAGGATGTTTCTTTTACGTAGTTTGGTACTTCTTGAGTAGTTTGGCGTTTTATATAATTTGTTGAAATTGGTGCATCAGCAATTCATTAATAGAGTATTACTATGTGCATTAACAACATTTAAATTTAGTTTTGGAATTGAAATACATTGTATAAATAGTTTTCACATATTTTATTTTCATATGCATATAAATGATGGATAAGTATTACGGTGGCCTCCAAAGACTAGTTTTTTAGAGAAATATTTATAGCTGTAGTGAAACAAAGAAAAGTCAAATTAGTTTTGATGAAGAAAAACGGGGAATTGTAGTTTGAAATTTAAATGGAGAAAAAGAAGATAGGAACGTTGAAAGAGCGTAAGAAAGAATAAGAACGTAAATATTTTTAAATTAATTTTTTGCATTCTGCCGCTGAAAAAGTTTTCTTTTATTTGTCTCAAAAAAAATATTAAAAAAAGCAACAAATAGAAAACAGCAAAAATAAAGGGAAATTTCTATTCAGTTTGAAAAAGAAATTCCTTATGAATAGGGTACTTATATAAATATACATTTCCTATTTCTTAAATTTACTGATGGAAGTACGGGATGATATTTCCGTGTTTTTCCACAGCAGTCTTTTGTTAGAGAAAATGTTATTTGATTTAATCGGAACATTTTTGCGGTTTCATATAACAACTTTTTTTCTAAGATAATACTGGTGTCCAAAAACGCGGAAACCCTGTGGAAGTTTAGTTAATGCGAATCTTTTGGTGTAACAAACAGACGGAATCTTGTGACTGCCGAAACAGTTAATTCACGGGCAACTGATAGACATTACACCAGTAGCGGTTCGTCAGGAGGTGCTGCATCAATTTATTCACACCAGTAAAATGGTATGGTTATTTCAGTTTTCTTTAATGAACAAAATTTGCCGAATAAATAATATAAAAGATTCTGTTAAGGGGGCTCAGGGGTTGAAAACTTTTCAAAAAATCGATTTTTTTTATGATCTAGTTTGATTATTCAATTAATTCTTAACTCAATGCAAAAAAACCGCATAAAAATATTAGCATTTTTAACGGAGTTATGAGCATTTATGTATCAATACTTACCATCCAATACATAGCCGCAATACTTACCATATAATACATAGCCGCATCCATATAATTTCAACTTTAAGTCATGTTTTCTCAAAACTTGATTTTTGACGACTAACACCAAGGTTTAAAAAAACTATTTGATGGAATGGCTTAAATTTTTTTTGCATGCATTTAACATCATAATCTAGATTATGAATTAAGCATATAACTATCACTTAATAAAAACAGTATTAATCTCTCAAAGTTGAAAATTTAAAAAATACAACTTTTTTTCCATTAAAAATACTCAAAATATTAAACTATCTAAAATATATTAATTATAATCTAGATAATGATGTTATATACATGCAAAAAAAAAAAAAAAAAAACTAAACCATTCCATCAAATAGTTTTTTTAAAATTTTGTTGTTAGTCATCAAAAATCAAGTTTTGAGAAAATGCGAATTAAAGTTGAAATTATATGGATGCGGCTATGAAAGTGTTGATACATAAATGCTTATAACTCCGTTAAAAATGCAAATATTTTTATGCAGTTTTTTGCATTGAGTTAAGAATTACCGTAATTTCGGGTGTATAAGCCGCGGCTCAAACAATTCTTTTTGGACCCAGAAATCTTATTTAATGATTAATCACAAATATTTACGGCGATCTAAGTAGTAACATTCATTTTTTAAAAAATTCTGGGTCGAAAAAGAATTGTTTGAGCCGCGGCTTATACACCCGAAATTACGGTAAATGAATAATCAAATTAGATCATAAAAAACGATTTTTTGAAAAATTTTCAACCCCTGAGCCCCCTTAAATTTTAATGCTAAGAAAAATCTGATGCAGCCCTCCCTGACGAGCCGCTACTGCATTACACTATATGACTGATATCTTTATTCACAATTCCATTAAAGGGAACCTGACACCTTTCCATACTAGAATATTGAATAGACCTTTCACAGAATTTTTCAGGTCTTACCACTTTCCTGCTTTGTCCGTTCGTCGTACGGGCAACGAATTTTTTCGAATCATGATTTGCCTGTACATTATTGTCAATCATATACTTAAGGATGAGATTTTTCCGCGTTTTTACATACCAGTTTAATATTAGAAAAAATATTGTTCTGTAAAATTGCAGCATTTTTTATTGAGTAAAATAACATTTTCTCTAAGATAACACTGGTGGGGGAAAAATGCGGAAAATTCTCATTCCTATGTACTGCAATCAAAAACTAAATTAAAATGGTATTCTTAGTCCATTATTCTTGGCGTTTATCCAACAATAGGTATCCAATAAACCCTAATAGCATGCATGGTCACAGTGACGTCACTGTGAGTCACTTTGGTCACATCACATCTGTGACCAAAATGCCACTTCTCAGTGACTTCACTTTGTGACTGAGATGTGGCTTTCTCAAAAATTTTTAGAAATTTATAAATATCCTTCAAAACATGTTATTTACTTTAAAAAACATGTTTCTGGCAATTTAAATATCGTCGCTTTTGTCACAGTTTCGTCACAATGTTAATGTCAAATTAGTCACAAATGACACATTTTTCACAAATTTGTCACATTGTGACCACTTTGTGAAACGTCACAAAAGAGCTCTAAAACGGCCATAACGACTTCACATTTTAATCACATTGACTTCACATCGACGTCACGTGACGTCACATCGACAATCGATGGTCACAAAGTCACAATGTGACTTCACAACGACGTTGCAGTGACGTCACCATGCTTTACGGGAATAAAACGTAAATTTCGGCATATAATCCGCGAATCAAACAATTATTTTTCGACCCAGAAATTTTTTTTAAATAAAATGTAACTTTTTAGATCGTGGTAGGTAAATGACACCAATTACTAAATGAAATAATAGGTTGAAAAAGAATTGTTTGATCGGCGGATTATACACAGGAAATTACGGTAGTATTTAATCTGATATCAAACGTATAAACGCATAATATAAAGAATAGTCATTTTAAGTTAAAAAACTAATATCAATTGTCATTTTATTCTATTTTATTTTTATTTACAGTAATTTTTAAAGAGACTATTTAGCTTCATAAGTGACAACGAAATAGCATCATAAGAATCATTCGCGAAAAATTGCTCCTCTAACTCAATTCATAAATTTCGGAGCGAAAATTGATTCCTGCTCATTTCTTCAACTTATGCTATCGATGTAAAAAAAAGATAGAAAAATACATTTTCTATTTTTGTTCAATAAAGCTCTAAATGAATTTTATCAGGAATGACGTGGTTATTAGAGTTTTAGTGAAATAAAGAAAAGTTAAATTAATTTTCATGGGGAAAAACGGGATTGCGTAAATTGAAATTCAAATGGAGATGAAATTTTTAATGACAATCTGACAGAAGGTTTGAAGAAATTTAGCATAAAGTAAGTATTTTAGCTTAGTAAGTTTATGGTAAGTACGTATTTATTGCTGTAACTTATTTCGTATGGAAAAATTGATGTAAGATTCATATTGATTTCAAATTTACTCTGTACGAATTTTTCTTTAGTAATTATGTTCCATTTAAGCTTACGTTTAGGGTTAGGTACCAGATATATTATAAAATCGTTTAATATATTTAATAAGAGACACATTTTTTTTTCTTTTTGGTGGGTTCGTAATTATGTAAATACGTAGCACCTATTGTTGTCGCTTAGTCCGTCCGCCTGTCCGTCTGTCCGTCCGCATATAACAACGCAAAAACTACCCAACCAAATCGTTTTAAATTTAAAATACATAATTATTACATAATTTTGTCGAGTCATTTCAAATTTTATGAAAATCGAATGGATAGATCAATTACAGGGACAATCAAAAGGATTCGTTACATTACGGTCAATGGGGAAAAATGTTTAAAATGCATTTTAATCGCTTGAAATTTAAAACGTATATTTATTATATAATTTTCTCGAGTCATTTCAAATGTTATGAAAATCGGATGCATGGATCAATTACAGGGACAATCAAAAGTATTCCGTTACATTACAGTCAATGGGAAAAAAAGTTTCAAATGCATTTTAATGGTGTTACACTCATTTGAATATAACAGAATTGACATGAATCTATGAAATATGGACTAAAAAATACATTTTGTACAACCTGTGATGCAAAGAATATTTATTATTAAATTACAGGGCCACATAAATGTATTCCACTAAATAATGTTATACGGAGAAACATTGTTTGGGGCGTGTTTTAATTATATTAAACTACTTCACATTTTATGAATAAGATATACGTTAATTAAGTATAATGAAAATTACTCCCTGCATATTTACAGGAACACAAAGATTTCGACCACTATACTGTATCCAAAGTACGCTCTACTATATCAGCAAGATCTGAATATTTTAAAACTTCGTTATCAATGAACGCACCTCATTTTCTACGCTTTACGTGCAATTTCCAACTTGTTTATTCTATTTTGTCCTTTGTTATTTGTAGCTGAACTAGTGCTAACATTATAACATTTTTTAACTTATATTAATTTTGTTCTCAATTCTCTTCACTAGTTTACGTAACTACATTTATGTTATCTTATTTAAGGCTTACTTCATAATTTGTCTATGTTATTAGCGAATTATCTAAATTGAATTTTTATTTTCGTTAACCCCTTAAGAATCGCTTTATATCTGAAAAACTATGCAAAACATATCTATTTTTTATTACAAAAATTGAATAATTATAAGATATCCAAATAAAATATGCTGTTTTTTTTTTTATACGAAAAAGGGTATTATATAATGAAATCACATTTGTAAAAAAGCCATTATGCGAGAATTCTGAATCTTAACCTTCCTACCCTAAATGGGTCGAATCGAACCGTTTCTATCATGTATTTTATTCGATTCGAACCACAAATTTCTTTATGTAGTAAATTAAAGATTAAGAGAATTAAGTTAAATAAATATGTAAAATAGCTTTAAATAAAAATTCTGGTGTCAAATGTTTTTATCAAGTTTGAGTAATTTTCAACATGGTAGGAAGGTTAATGTTTGTATATTCATTTTACACTATACAAATAAATGCGAACAAGACCTTTATTTTTTACATTTTTATAAATAATATTTGAACTAATATGAATGCATTATATCAAATCAAAATGTGTCAAATGTTTTTATCAAGTTTGAGTAATTTTCAACATGGTAGGAAGGTTAATGTTTGTATATTCATTTTACACTATACAAATAAATGCGAACAAGACCTTTATTTTTTACATTTTTATAAATAATATTTGAACTAATATGAATGCATTATATTTTAATTATTAATAATTTTTTTTTTAGTATGACAGCTTTCGAAATTTGTTACACTAAGACCAATATTAGAACCAATGCCAAGTACCAACCCTTAACAGAAATATTCAAAGATTTCACATGAAATGTCAGTTCAATTTTTGTGGTTTTAGAAGTTTTTTAAGTGATTAAATCTCCAAACCGAAATTAATTATGACATCATATTTAAAGTAAAAATAAACGCATACTAAACATCGATATTTGTTTCGTTTATGAGAATTTTTCTGAGAAAAATAGCGATACAATTAGAAGTAAAAAGATGAAAAAAAGTTATTTTTAAAACAAACTATTTCACTTAGAAAAATATGACGTCATAAGTGAAATGAAATAAAACTGGTATTTTATAGTAGTCGTTAAAAATACAAGGGACATGGATATCAGTAATTAATGGAACCGGATAAATAATGACGTCATATTTAAAATGAATGAGAAATATTTTTTGCTAATACTTATTAATAAGTTACAAGTTACATACAAGTGAAAACTTTCATTCAAGGCCCATATAATTATCAATGGTAGTCTTTTTTATGTGAAAAGAGGAAAACAAAACTGATTACTATATTTTTTGACGCTGTTTTTTAATAAAAATTAGTTTAATTTAAATTTGTGTAAATGGCATGAAAACACGATTCAAGAAATTTTTTCTAAAACTAAAAACATTGTAGCTAAACTAAACCTAAAACTAAAAACATAGCTTTATTAATGAATTCTTCCACAGAACTCAAAAACATCTATTAACATATTAAAATTTACAACCAAGGATGTAAATTTAACTTCAATAAGTTTAAGAGGATATTATTGCCTTTTATTAATACGAACTAAATTTTAAAAAACTGTTTAGTATTTCAATTAATCATTTTTAAAAGATGACACTCAAAACGACGATAGGCGTTTTTAGTAAAAGGTTTTGTAGGATAAAAAGGATGTAATATTTTTTTGTTTAAAGCATCAATTTTAATTAGAAAACATTACTATATATTTATATTAATTTCGCAAAGTAATGTCACCTACTTCGAAAAAAAAGTGAAAAAAAACCCCTCTAATATAGGGTCCGTATATTTCAGGGTCCGTACAGTTAGTTTCCCAGATTTCTCAGGTCATATACCATTTCATAAAAAAAAATCATTTTCATAAAAAAAATAAATGTAGTACAAACGCGCGAAGATTAGCCTTATTTAAAGATAATTTTTATATTAGAAAAAACTTGTGCTGAAGATTTTCCTGGTTCTGAAATTCCAGGACTCGTAGGAATCCTGAATATACATTTTAGAAATAGCATTTTGCGTTAATTTTAGCTTACATTTTTATACATACTCTTATTTGAAATTTGGAATGTAATAAAAATGATGTTTCAATATTGGTATAATATACTATATTATTGGATTTCCTGTTTAAATTAAATTAAAACGCTTACTTTTACATAATTCGTGACGCGAAAGAATTTTTTTTAGATCTTGACAAGTATTATTCGTATGAAATCCTAACCTGGTGACGCCGTCATATTTTGAATCATTAGTCAGTTTTATTTCATAAAATATTTTCATCTTATAGCAGTTATGCAAAACAGCGTGATTGTCACAGAATTTATCCTTCATAAATACATGTTTAACACCCTTTTACCTTATAATCTCTCAGAATGCTGGCTTCAATAAAATTTAGTAAATTTGTGACTGAAAGAGTCACAGATTTGTGTAAGAAAGTTTAGCAAATAATTTTGTTTAGAATTTAAACTTTACATGTGGCATTGTTTCCATGTAAAGAAGAAGTGAAATCATCAAAAAAGCAATAAATTCATTTTCTACCTCACATCCATCTAATTTTTAGAAATGGCATGATTTCCGAAAAGCGAAACATAACAAGGGAATTTTTCTTTAGATAAAAACATACTTAAATGTATAGTTAAAAATATCTCTGAAACACAATATTTGTGTCCCATTGGAAAATATTCCTACAAATTTCCAAGTTTTCATAACCTAAAATTACAATACAACAGTGGAACATATTCTCATAGTGAAAAGTGAAAGAAATTTCTACATTCTTTACTGTTTACTTTAATGACAATGTAAAAATATCAAAATAATTGCAATTAAATTCGATGCATTTTTCTTTTAGTTCATACCATTTTAAGTAGGAAAAAGTTATAATAAAATTTTTAAAACTTGGTAAAGCATATTTTGCAGCCCAGCTTCCGTCTCAGAAAAAGTAGACTGCGAAACGTCAAACATGGTACTCTGTATTGTTAATGGGTTTATACGGGGAAAAAAAATCTATTTTTGTTTGCGCTTATGAAAACTATATTACTCTTTCAGGTCCAATCTACTTATATTCGTAAATTGTCGAAATAATAGAATTACACCAATATTCTCAAGATGCAGTGTACAAAAAAAATTATTTGTAAACAAGAAAGCACCTGTTTCCGAGTACTTAATGAAAACAAAATTTTCATTAGAAAAAGAATCGGGTGCCAATGGGGCAATTAGGGATTATAATTATATGCTACCATTGCGCCATCGCCGCCCTCCTAGATGGTAAATCAGTGTTGTTCATGAACAGCATTTTAGAAAAAGGGAAAATTGCTTGATTATAACTTTTTTAACGTAGTGGTAATTAATTTCAGCAGTAGTAGTAATTGCACTCTTTTAATGATAAATGTATTTAAATTTTACTATTACGGGATGACGTAAATGAGACGCTATGCCCATTCACATTAATTTTGTACTTACATTTCATACTCATTTATTATATGTAATTAAATTTATCCAAGCACTTATACGTATTTTAACTCATGTTTTTGATAAAACTCTGCATGAACTTTAAAAAAATTAGAAGTGTCTGAGTTTTTCAGGTCACCGAAAAGTTGTAATTTTCAACTAAAACCCTCATTAAGTCCTAAAGTACTCAAGCGATTTCAATAAAAAATTGGTGTTAAAGCATAAATATAAGATCACATGTGGCATACAAATTAAGAAAAATTAAATAGTATAAAAAAAAAACTTTACTGAAAATAGAAAAGTTTTCAAAAATTGTCATTGTTCAAAACAAAATGTTTTAGACGCAGAAGAAAACTGTCAGCGGCAAATTTTGAGCATAACCTAGTAAATATACAGAGTGTTTCACTAATAGACCGATAATCTCTCAGGAAGTGTTGAAAACACAGAGATGACTCCGAATTACATAGCAAAGCAGGGTACAAAATGCCTTAGTTGCAAGTTATGATATAATGCAATGTTGCCAGGCAATGCAAAATACAGCATGCAATACAATGCAAAATGCCCAGTGGGCTACTTTTCTAATTAAGTTTCTTGATTGACACCATTTTTTGAAATTGGTAAAATTCTCCTTATTAAATAATGTATTAATAAAGGAGAAAATAAAGGGATTTTTACGATTTCAAAGAACTGGTGCAAAGCAAGAAATCAGAAAGTTGTCAACTGTCAACACAGGTACAAAGAAACAGAAAAAGCAACACATCAATGGGAGAAAAAAAACATTTTATTGAAACGTTGTACTACAGTAGGTTGTCGAAATAACGACCGAAAGTTTTCAGACAGACTTGACAGAGACACTCTTTTTCTTCAATTGTATAACTCGCTCGAATATTTGTAGTTGCCGAGATGATACTCGACACGCCAGGAATTTTCAGTATCTTAACCTTCCTACCCTGAATGGGTCTAATCAACCCACAACTATAATTTATTTTATACGATTCGAACCAGAACTTTTTTCATAAAGAAAGTTAAACACCGTATGTAAGGCGCACTTTTTTTTCCAAAAAATTAAAGTAAAACTCCTAGATGCGCCTTATATACGGAATATTTTATTACTGTTGGATGCAGTCGAACGATATACATATGAAAACAGAAAATTATTCAAAGAAGATATTAAAACTCGGAAAATGTTACTTAATACATTACTGTATATTTAATTCATTCCTTGCAGTTTTTTATGCAACAGAGCTAATGACATTATCTAAACGCTAATTAGCAATTCTCTTTACCGTCAGCCAATCCTATTTCCCGTCATTCTCTTACAACCAGAAGTCTAAAAATGCATTTTCGTCTTGTTTTCTGGTCTGGTGTAATGTTTGTTTCGACTTTTTTTTTTTTTTTTTTTTTTTTACTGAAATTCATTTGGTCATTCTTCATGAGCGTATCAAATTTATGGTGCGCCTTATATATGAGATTTTAAGAAATCGCCATTTTTGCTTGTAAAGTAGGGGTGCGCCTTATACACGCGTGCGCCCTATACACGAGTAAATACGGTATTAGATTCAGTGTAATAAGTCAATTAAGTATATTAAAATGTTGTAAATAACAATTCTGGTGTGAAATGTTTTTATCAAGATTGGGTAGAAATTGAACAGGGTAGGAAGGTTAAGGATATTTTTAAATAAAAAAGAGCAACTTTGTGACATAAGTTTTAATTTATTTTTGTCCTGAAATAGAAGAAACTAGCAGGTGTTGTTGTTCAGAAACAACCTAATCGCACTCATTTTTCTATTTTTTTAACAAACGCGATAGATTCTTTAGAACAAGCCGTCAAATTTGACGTTTTGAACCGCTTTTTCCGACGAAAGCAGAAAAAACAATCTTACATAGGGAGAAAAAAACATGATCCCTTGATCGAAATCGCTTATAACTCGATACGTAATTTAATTTTCATAAAATGAAAAACAAAGTACGTTTCTAAATCGCTTTCACAATCAGCCATCCCAGAGTTCTATCTTTCAGTTAAAAAAATTGAATTTGTAAATGTTTCAAAACTTTTTAGGTTTGTTGAGCAGAGCAGTTGAGAACAGCCTAAAGGAACTTTATGCATAGCCGCTGTCAAGCCTGTCTGACGACTTCTGATTGTAACTTTTACCGCATTCAATAATACAATCTTTCAATATTTTTTGTTAGCTTGTTTGATTATTAATCTTCTGCCGTTTCCCTTCTTTTACTTTGCTTCTTTGTATCAGTGTAGTCAGTGGGCTACCTTCCTTTATTTCAAATTTCTTGATTTTCACCAGTTTTTTGAAATTGTAAAATTTTCCTTATTTTCGCCTTAATTAATATGTTAGGCAAATTTTATGTAAATGATGTAATTTTACATAAATTTTCCGTGATTAATACAAAAAATTTATGTAATTAATATGTAAAAAGAATTTTGCCATTAAAAAAAAAAATGGTGCCAATTAAAGAATCTAAATAAAAAAAAAAATTAGCCCACTGGCAACATTGCTTTTGTACCATAACTAGCGACTACGGCATTTTGGACCCTTAGTCCAAGAGCCGACCACACAAAACCCTAAGTCATCGAGCACAAGAAAATTTTCTTTATTTTATGGAAGACTAGTAATAGGGAACCTAATCATCCATCTTTGCCGGAAGCGAAGTGATGCATAAGCCAAAAATGAATGTCACTAGTTGTTAACTCGAAGACTTACAAGGGGACCACCAGACATGGTACTCACAGATTTTGATGATTTCAAAGTATGTTGTAGGGGTCATACCACTAATTATTCTGGTGAAAGGGTTCCTTCAAATGGACCTTGGTTTTTGAGAAATTGGGGGTCAAAGTTCAGCGTATATTTTAAATACTTATTAGTACCAGCGCTGCATGTCAGTTTGTGGCATCGTGTCAAAGCACGTGTCTGTGAATCGAAAGGTTGTGAGTTCGAATCCATCCTAGGCTTCTATTTTCTTTTTTAATTATATTTATATTTTTTACATGTTACAAAATTTAAGCAGAATTGGGAATTCTACAGCTTTGAACCTTTTGATATTTTCTGAAGAGGACAGTTTACTCTTTCAATATTTTATTATTACTATTATTTAAAAAAATATGGCTCAATTGGTGAACTGACTGCAGTTCAGGGTTCAACTAAAAGTACATTTTGCAACAAATAATTAAATAAAAATGCGTATTTAATTAAAATTTTGAAAAAGTACAAGAAAATTTAAATATTTTAAAATCTTCACAATTTTAAATAATAATATTTTTAGATTAATCAATCACCTTTTTTTTTTTTTTTTTTTTTTCCTTCAAATGTGTATTACACAATACTGTGCATGGATTTTTAGATAATGTAATGCTACATTTAATATATATTTTTATTTGATATAAGTTGTGCAAAGTGGTGAAATCTAACACATCTTCATATATACTTTTATTAATAACAATTATAATAATAATAACGTTAAGTCTAATTTCATGCGCATATTTAACACATATATAACAATCAAATTGTACAAAACATTTTAAATATCTGTATCAAACACAAAAAAGCCTTAACATTTTTAAAACATGAAAGCGAAGTAAATATAAACATAGAGGAAAAAAAGTTTAAAGTTATCATTAGTGTGGGAATCGCGTTAGGTGTATTAACAAAATTTACAACATGTCAAGATATGATTGTCGTATGGATGTAAAAGAGGTTTTAAAATATTCACAATTAAACAGGCTTTCATTTAATGTTTCAAAAATAAAAACCATTTTTTGATCAATTTTGGGGTAAACGGTCCCCTTAAGAAATTAAGTTTACGTTTATGAACTTTTAGAGAAAATCAGTATTTTTTACCGAAATTTTTAATCTAAACGCAAATCCGATTTAATTTATGTGAAACTTCATTTTTTCAAACTTCCATATTGAAAATTGAAAATTTGGATAGCTGGTGACAACTTGCATTTTAGCATTACTGTATTAATTAATATTTTATTACTCTTTCAAAGATATGCATTACTTGAATTATCTAATCCTATAAACGTTTAAGAAATTTCACGCGAAAATTATTTTGTATTATTTATACAAAAAAGGATAAATTTGCATTTAAAATACTATAAAATAAATTAAAAAAGCGATAGAAAAAAGAAAAATCATTATTTCAGAATTGTGCATAAAGTAAAAAATATAGATAATATTTTAAAAAAAAGTTCTAGGCTTAAATTAGTTTTGCTGTGTTATCAAAAGAAATATTAGTTTAAAAATTGCAGAAAAAAAATAAATTTTCATGAAAAGATTAAAAAATGTAACTGCAATTTATTAATAAAATATAAAATTTGTAGCAATTTCTCTAGTAATAAAAATACTTAAAATTTGTAACGTGTAAAAAATATAAATATAAGTAATAAAGAAAATAGAAGCCGAGGATGGATTCGAACTCACAACCTTTCGATTCACAGACACGTGCTTTGGCACGACGCCACGAATTGACATTCAAATGTTGTACAATTAGGTATTTGAAATATACGCTGAACTTTGACCTCCAATTTCTCAAAAACCAAGGTCCATTTGAATGAACCCTTACACCAGAATAATTAGTGGTATAACTCCTACAACATACTTTGAAATCATCAAAATCTGTGAGCACCATGTCTGGTGGTCCCCTTGTTAGTATTATGTTTTCCAGCACACAATTTTCCATGTTTTCCATCTTTTAATTGTATGGCAAACGCAGCGTTAAACGTACGAGTGAACCAATAGTGGTATCAATTTTTGACTTATGCACAATTTTGCTTCCGACAGACATGGATCATAAAATTCCCTATTACTATTCTTCCATAAAATAAAAGAATTTTTCTGTTCCTCGATAACTTAGGGTTTTGTCGGTCGCGAAATTTTTTTTCCAAGCACCTTCGTCCTTCCAAGCCCAAGCTCGCACTCTGATTGGTTGTTGCTCTCGGCACTGTTTTCACGTAACTTGGCGATAACCATACTTGGCGAAAAATACTTCGCTCGTAAGTGAACGAGTAAACCTAAAACCTAACCTACTCATTCTTATTCTTCCTGCATTTTTATCCTCGTGGTCTTGTGTTCTTGTGTGTAAAAACTTTTAAAGAGTACAGCTTTCAGTAAGACACGTTCCATCCAATCCAATGCAGCAAGAGAAAAGTTACTTTGTACTCGGTTCGGAAGGAAATCAAACTCGACGGAAGCATCTATCGCTACGCCAAGTATGATTATCGCCAAGTTATATTAAAACAGTGCCGAGAGCAACAACCAATCAGAGTGCGAGCTTGGGCTTGGAACGAAGAAGGTGCTTGGAAAAAAAAAATTACTTTTGTCGGTGGGCTCTTGGACTACCTGCAATGCTAAGAGATATACCTGCCTGCCACACCTCCAGAAAGTTTATCGGTCTGATAGTGAATCACCTTGTAGATTCCAACAGTTTAATTCCATCTAAATCGATAGGATAGTATCCAAGGAAACGGTCTTAAAGTTTGCTTATTTCCCATAATATTGCATCCGGTCTTGTTTATCTTTAAATAATTAAAATAAAGTGTGGTTCTAATAAAAAAATCGAAATTAAAAGTAAGTTTCGGAATAGCAACTCTCTAAAAAGTAATGGTTTTGTGCGAATACAGAAAAAGGGTAATTTGTGCTGAACTGTATTTTACTAATGAAATGTTTATAATCGATACATATAAATAGGAAGCATGAGTACATAATATATGTATAGGCTGCATGTAGGCGACATGTGGACTGCGTTTGTTGTCTTAAAACTATACACTAAGTTTGTATTTGTTACTGATATTTTTGTAAAAACAAAAAGTAATTAACAAATATATCTTAAACTACATATCTGTCTTTTTTTTTTCTCTTTTACAAATACAGGAATTTTACATCCTTTCAAAATCTGTCTTTTATTACTATTATTATTATTATTATTATTATTATTATTATTATTATTATTATTATTATTATTATTATTATTATTATTATTATTACAAAAACAGAAATTTTATTCCCTTTTATTCGAAAAAAAACTTTTGAGCATTTTTTAATGCATTATTAATTCTTTAATGATAAAAATCGTAGGAGGACCTTAGAAGCCAATACAATTTAAGTACCAAATACAATAATTTAAGAGACTAATTTAATTTAAGTACCATTTCTCACGTCTAATTTTAACCATTGTGGTCCACTTTCAATCTATCATTCTCATTTTGTTTTATTATTACGTAGTATCGTTTTTTGGCTTCATCTTTTCTATCTTAACATAATATGGGATCTCTTTTATTTTTGCACCACAACTTTTGAAGTGATTTTGCACCCTAAATATTAAGATGTAAGGATCGCCTTCCCCAGTCTGAATAATATTGAGGCAAGAATTGTAATGGTCCAATTTGCCCTAACTCGTGTAGAGGAAGGGGTCTAACTTCTTTTTAATTGGTCTTTATTAAACATCGTTGTATAGGTCCTGTCATGAACTCTCCATTTTCAGCGTTCTTTTCAAAATTATTTTACCTTGGTGTTTATAGAGTGTGCATTATCACAATTTATTGGTCTCTCATTAAGTAAGGTGGAATGATATATTCTCAGAAAAGACTCGATCTTAACTTTAAATTTAGCTACTTTTCATATTTTTAAACTCCTTAACAGGCGGCATTTTTTTCCAATTTCCCTTACTTATAGCGTAACCAAGGTGGTGTATTATATATCCAGTATGGTCTCGCCCTCCTTTTTTAACTTTATTTTTTAACTACTTTTAACTCTTTTTACTGCTTATACTGAGTGATTTTTCACTTTAAAAAAATTAAATTATATTTATTCAGTATTAATTTTAGTTTTAAAAAAAATTCCGAAAAGTTGATGTAATTTTACAATTTTTTTAAACTTTGTTTAACTTGAATTCATCTTATTGAATGCAAACAATTATTCTATATCATTGAAATGCTGACTTCGATTAAAGCAGACTTAGGATAATATGGATGTTCTAACAGAAAGGTCGCCTTAAGGATGTTCTTAAATCAAAAAAGGGCAACTTTGTGACACATGCATTAATTTATTTTTGTTTGGAAATGCATGAAAATAGCAGGTATTGTTATTCAGAAACTGTCTAATTGCCCTCATTCTTTTGTTTTTTAAAAAACACAATAGATTTTTCATAACAAGCCTTCAAAGTTGACACTTTTGAGCCTATTTTCCGACGAAAGCAGAAAAACCAGTCGAAAAAGAGGAGAAAAACGGGTGATTGCGTCATCGAAATAGCTTATAACTCGATAAGTAATTTAATTATCATAAAATGGAAAAATAAGTTCAATTCGAAATCGCTTTCCTAGTCAGGCATTAAAATTTTATAACTTTCTGTTAAAAAATGAATTTGTAAATGTGTCAAAACGTTTTTCGCTTGTTGAGCGGATCAGTTAAGAACACCCTTAACAAAAGTTCACTGTACTGTGTATCTTGCAATTAAATTTAAAAAATAAGATATTTCATACCAGAAATCTTTAAGAGATTTTATAAAATAGATTTGTCCGACAAAGTTCGAAGTATAATTCAATAATTTCAGAAATTTCGAGTAGATGGCCCCGCAAGCAATGCTTCTCGGTGGCCTAGTCAGAGTTGAAAGATTGAGATCGCTGCGAATTTTCAGACATTCCAGGAAATGTGTAACTCTTTCCGGCACAGACAAATTCTGTTCCTAAAGAGTGGAACAGACACCGATATTTACAAACAACTTTTCTTTAGAGATTAAGAACTCTTTCACGTAAGTTTTCATTCTAAAACAAAAATTTTATTAAAATATTACTAGCTGAGATGCCCGACGTTGCCCGGGCCCGTAATTATATTCTAAAACTAACCTGAAATTTGTATTGCAAAATGTCATAAAAAGACCCAATCTCGTACCGAATCCCCGGTGCCTATGGTACCATTTAGCAGAAGTGCTGTGCACACACGGCAAGAAAAAAAAAAGATGGTGGAGAGAGGAGGGATTTTCTGGAATTTTTTAGTTTCACATTTAACCACCAAGGGGCGAACTCAACAAAACTGTTTCTGAATTTAAGAAAGATATTTAATGAAATTTTCTATCTTGCTTTTATACCTCTGGACCGAGTTGGCGCATTGCCAAGATTTGCTTCCTCTGGACCGAGTTGGCGCATTGCCAAGATTTGCTTTCCCCTGTGCCTCAATTATCCTCGGAATTCCTTTTATTTATAGAGATTGGTGCCTTTTGGAATTAAAATTATCTGTGCCCGGAGTGACACTACTATGCCGGAAAGTGTTTTAATGGACAAGAATTAATAAGCAGTTTTTAGGAAAAACTTTTTAATTTTTCGCCACGCTTTTAATGTTGTTCAACAGCCAGTTAAGCATAAAATTTACATTTTTTTTCACTGCAAAAATGTCTATTATCCTAAATTTTCAGAATTTTTATTTAGTCCCTTTTGAGATATTAAGTTGCAAAAATTATTAAAATCGTTCAATGCATTTCATGATCAGCTGTGCAAAAAAGAAAGGAAAAGGTTTTAAAGATTAAATTTTGTGAAAAGAAGTAGTCCTATGAGAGATTTGTCTCAGAAAAAAATATTTTAGGTGATTCCGATCTGTTGCATAAAAAATAATAGCAGCTAAATGTGGTCTTTGAACTAAGTTCAAAATTCATTTAAAGTAAGTTCATTTAAAAGATTTTGAAAAGATGTAAAATCTTACAAACTTCAGTTTTTCAGATTATTATAACGACCTCCGGACAATGCGACGGGTCTAGTATATACATATATGTTATAGAAATTTTAAAAAATTATGTTTGGTTTGTGTCATCTGTTTCTGTATATAGAATTAATTATTCGACGCGACACGCAATGGAGAATTTGACCGAAAAACTTGGTTAGAAATGCAAAAAGTGAAATTTGCTCGACAGCTGTAAAAAGCATATTTTTAATAGCTGACTAACCGGTGTATTGATCTAATGTTTTTTTCAGATACGTGAGTTATACTAGACTCCAACCGCATCTACTATAGACTCAGTTAAAGAGGTTGTTTCTTTGCTACAAAATTTTATTGTTGATATTCAACTTTTTTATTATGTTTAATTATTTCTAAATGTACATTTTTTGCAGCTTCAAGAACTTTGTATCTGAATAGTTTCATTTTTAATGTAATTAAAAAAAAATAATTAAAAAAGTGTTTTTTCTAGACTTTTTTCAGATTTAATTCAGGTATGGCGATTTAGACACATGACCTTTTAAAGATGTGCTAGGCTTTGCCGGACCATCTTTGAAGGATAGTGGTACTGCTTATAGTTATAAAGGCCATTTATCACGGCTAATATTAATTAAGTGTTATAAAAATACTTCACAATATTTAATAAAAAATTCTGATTCGAAACATGTTAAACATGTGTTAAATTAGCCAGCGTATTAGGAAAGATTGGTAGGAGTTTGTCAATTATGAGATTATTTTTGAACGAAAATTTAAATTAAGTGGTAGAAAATTCAATCACCAAAGTTCAAAGGGTTAATAAACAACGATTTTTTTTTTTAACCAGTTGGAAAATGATTCGTTTTGTCGGTCGAGAATAGAGATATCTGAAACCCTGATCTCCAGATTCTACACGTTTTCTAATTGATCTATGTTCAATGCCCAGAAATGGTATACCTTTATTGCCCCAATGACAAAAAAAAAAAAGTATAAAAAATCCACAAAAACATATAATTGAAAAACGGATTGAGATACAGCTTTCAAGCAAATTTAATTTAAAAGTACATTTTTTTCCTTTACAACTATATAAAAATTTAAAATGGGCAATGTTTAAAAAATTGCAGTGCTGAAAAATGTAAGACTGACATTTCATTTAAAATGTGTTTATGATTGGTTTAGCAATATTAATCTTTAATCAATGGCGTATGTAAGTTTGACTCTGTTATTACAAAAGCCAATTTTTGCTCATCATAAAAGTAATATTTATTATTATTATTTATTTCTATTATTAATTTTACAATTATTAATATTAAATTCCTTATATTTAAACTTATATATCTGAATAGGGGGAAAATGTCTTTGTTAATAAACAAAAAAGTAAAGTTACAAAACTGGTAGACGCAAATTTTTAGATATGAGAAAAATTTAATTCAAAGAAAGACGTCGTGTTAAAGATCGTCTTTTAACCCTTTCCGGCATGGGCAAAATCTGTTGGTAAAATGAGAAATTATCGGCTGACACTGGAATTTAAAAATGATTTTTTTAGATTTTTTGAATTACTTAATTTAAGCTTTTATTGTAAAAGCAAACCTTTACTAAAATAATATTGGTGCCCATTGCAAGTTTGGAATAAAAATTAAGTTCCCAGGCTGGGCACAGTGTGCCGGAAAGAAATAAAGTAAAAAAACGAAGTTTGATTATCAATTCCACTAATTAGGAAATGTCCGACGATCACAGAAAAGAAAACAGTGTAATGTTGAACTAATTGACTGTAAAGGACCATGTTATACATACATATACATATTACAAATTTTATTTTTTTTTCGCCAAAACTAACCTTTATACTATATTAATTTCCTTATAATAATATTCCGTACTTACTTCAACTTATTAAATTAAAATCTTGTTTCTAGATCTAATCTAATTTTTAAATCTTTATGGAAACGATATAAATTCTTAATTCGCCTTAAAAAACATTTATTCCAGTATGCGTAAATTTAAAAAGATGGCTCTAAATTAAAAATATTCTTAATTAAACTTTATTTCTTAATATTCCAAATAAAACTTATTTTTCTATGTTTTTATCAACCCTTTTTAAGAAAGTCTTATTACATTTATTCCAAAACCATACCTTTCAAAAAATATCATTATTTTATTTTATCTATTTATTTATTTTCCCTCCGTCAACATTTGATATTGTGCATATCAATAAATTCATTTATTTTCTTTTTCTCCTAAAATTAATCGTCTATAAAAATTGTCTGCCTAAGATATTTAAAATTCTGAGTCGATTATAAATTGGTTAAATAATATTTTTTTAAAAATAAAATTGTTGTCTGTCAAATAGTAATCTCGACTCTGGGTATGAGTTATGTTTACATAAAAGAATGATGGTTTGAGACTAAAGAATGTTCTAGAATTTTCTTTTTAGATTTAAAAAGGGAGAAAGCCTCGAGAGGTGGTAAGAAGAAGGATTCTTGGGTTCTCTCTTCCATGAGTACGCCTGGATGTAGTAAATGATGGAATATTTTTTTGGATGTTTCGGTAAAAGATAGTCTACAAAAGGAACTTTTCTCTCTATTATAGCTACAGTTTAATAAAATGAACTTGCTAGCAGCCAAGGAGTGACTTATTGGATCTTCTACATTTATTTTTTATTTATTTTTTTTTTTTTCTCGCTGGCCATGACTTCTGTGCGGAGAAAGGGAAACCTGGCGATGATGTTTCTGCCTCCCTAAGTTTAAAATATTACATACATGTACATATATATATATATTTATTTATACAAATTCCATTTGTATTCAGTTTAATTATTTATTTTCCCCTCCAAGTTCAATGTGGTATAATATATTAAATTCAATGGTTCATATATGGTAATACAATTAATGGTTTTATATTAGCGTTAAAATTATTATGCTGCTTATAGTGTAAGTAATTATGGATGTATGTACAATTTTATAATATTGTATAATTTCATTTTGAATAAAATGTTCATTATGAATTTTTTCCTACTTATAGTATAGCAACCGCAAAAACAAATTTGTACTGAAAATCAAAAAATCTGTAAGATTACTGAGAATTTTTTAGGAAGCTTCGGATGCATAGAATATACCATGTAATTGCAACCGAGGTTATAGATAAAATTTTAGTAAAATAACTATAATTTTAGTAGATTCGTTTGTAAAATTAAATATTTCTGTAGTTTTACAAAAAAATAGTTTTGTCGATTTACATCTTTTCTTGCAGAAGATACAGATAAAATGTTAGTAAACAGATTTCGGCAACTTTACATTTTTAGGATTACAGTATTTTTACAGTATATAAAATAACGAAATTTTACACACATTCAAATATCTCTATTAAAAAAATAACAAAAAAACCTGACGGCTAATTCCATGCGAATATTTATCACATATATAATAAAGAATATGTACAAAAAAGAATAAATCTCTATCTAAAATACGAAAAAAGACATTAGAATACTTAAAACATGAAAATGAAGAAAATATGAATATGGAGAAAAATCCAACTAAAATTTTAATTTGCGCGGGTAATTGCGCTGGAGGTACATCGAAATTTAAAACATCTCTCAATATAATTGTCGCATGAGTAAAAATGGGGTGTCAAAATATTTACAATATAATATAATAATATTTACAATATTAATAATATATAATATTAATAATAATAATATATATAATATTATTAATAATATTAATAATATTTTTTATAATATAATAATATTTTACAATATAATGTAGTAATATTTACAATATAATATAATATAATACAATTTATATTAATATTTGATTTAATACTAAAAAAGTTTTTTTTAAAATTATAACATGTTGAACTCAAAGCCTGTTTTATGTGTCTTTCAATTTTTGTTCTCGGGGTAAGATTCTGCGACACACTTGTCGATAACACCTTATTAAACACCCATAAACTCATAAAAACACATATTTAAAAAACTCCATGAATTGTAATTTATTTAACTTAATCTCATTTCAGCCGCTCAGGCTACGTTCGTTATTTACAAAAACATTCTCAAAACTCGTAAACAAACGCAGACGATAAAAATCATTGCCAAAATTACAAAGCATAAATACAACCGAACAACACTCGCAAAAAATAAACACCAGGCTCAAATGATCAGCGAACTGAACAACAGGAATTTTTTTTTATTTTTTAACAGGAAATTTTTAAATGTGTTTCAACAAAATTCGAGCTAGAATTAAACTCCGCACGTGTGTTTTGTATTGTTTGCAGGGAAAACGTAAAGAGAAAATTTTTATAAGATAATATCGGTGTTCAGTTGGCGGATCATTTGGAAGCCCTGAAACCTAAGAATGTCTTTACACACACAAATAATATTTTTGAAAAAAAAAAAAAAATTCCAAGTAATGTATATATTTTTTTCAAATCTTTTACAGAATTTTTCATCTTTCGTCATCGGTTTTTCAAAAAAGTAATTTTTGCCTTATCGAATGAGAAAAAAGCTTGGCTTATATAATACAAAGTCTACAAAAATAATAATAATAATAATAATAAGTTAAAAAAAATAAATATTGGTGAGAATAATAAATCATGGCTCGAATATAGATGCCCTAAGGGGTACGAACAAATCATGATTGGCAAAAGCATGTTGGCCATATGACATACGGGCAAAAGAGAGAAGTGGTTAAAGATCGAAGGTACTGTAAATTATTTTACGAAGGAAATACGGTGAAATCTGGCAAGGAAATTTTTTAAACAAGTGTCCACATTTTGCGACATCTGCAAAGGTGAAACGCTTTTATGCTTACAGTATCTATATTATAAAGGACAAACGTATCTGTGCATAACACATATATGATTTTGCGAATGGCAACTTGAAATTTGAAATGAAATTTCGAGTTTGCAATTTTTGCTAATGCAAATTTTTAAACTTCTCAACATCGCACATTTCCAATATTTACACCATCGTATCGGGGAAAAAAGTGCTTTTAAGTGCAATTTGTTTGAAAATTGTATCTTAATTTATTTTTGAGTTATTAATTTTCTTGTAGCTTTAAATACCATTTTTCTAATTGTGGCAACAAAAGAACTCCATTTCTATTAAAAACGAAGGGGGAAAATGCTGAAAAGAGCAGATTACTCTATTTTTATGTTGCCATTTTCTCATTAACCTTTGACATTTCACATGTTGGATTTAAATTTCATTGGGAAAAAATTCTACGATTAAATCAAACTGGAATAAATTTTGCTGTTTTTCATTTTGGAATATCAAGCATAAAAGCCTTAATTGATTATTCTTTCAAAATAACATATTTTTATTATTTTTTACTGCTTACACGAACGATTAAAGTTTAATTTAAAAAATTTTTACATCTGAGTTTTCTAGAAATATTTTTTTTAGGTTAAAGTAATATGAATAAGACGGTAAGGCAAACCAATATTTGATGCATTTTCTATAATAACTTATTTTGTAAGTTTATTATAAGTCAATGAAACAGTTACTTCATACATATTTTCTTTCATCGAAATTCGACGGGTTCTACCTTGTTTTAATAAAACCCATATATATATATTTTTTTTTGTTAAGTAATATTTCGATGCATTTATGGCAATATTTTGAAATTACTTAACATTTATTTAGAATGTAATTTTTTTAGTTATATATCGCAGTTTATGCTGTCAATCATTGGATACTGTCGCGATCTGATTGGAAGTTTAGTGAATGCACGAAGCGGTTTAAACAAAATGTTGTGTCAATCACCGATGACTGACGTAACACTTAAATCTTTTCGCCACAATGTGCCCAGTCCTTAGGATACCTAATTTTAATTCCATAATTTCAAATTGCATTAATAATATTTTAATAAAATTTTGCTTTTAAAATGAAAGCTTAAATTAAGGAGTTCTTCATTTCTAAAAAATTCGTTTGTGAATTCTGGTGACAGTCGATAATTTCTCAATTTACTAACAGAATTTGCCCATGCCGGAAAGGGTTAACATATAAAGCGCTGAAAAATATTGCCACTCCGAAATATAGCCCAGTCATTTTAGCAAAAATAGGAGAAAAAATTAGAACAAAGCTGGATTTTCGCATAGGTGCTAGTTAGGTTATGTAGTTAAACATACTAAAAGTCCCCATCGATCCGATATGAAATTTCGCCACCAGGGGGCGCTAAAGAGCTTGAAAATCAGTTTTTTGTGAATATCTCACGAACAATGGCATTTAGAGAAAAAAAGTGAATTACAAAGTTGTAGATAATTTAATTTTCTATAAAAAGTGTCATTAACATTTGTTTGTCACAGTAACCCTTCCCTGTCAAAAATGTAAAAACGTGACCATATTTGAAAGTAAAATTATAAAAATTCAAAAAATCTGCTGCTATTTTTAAAAAAAATTGTAAACAGATCTATAATTCTCACCTTTGAATGGGGAAAGTGAATATATAATATACATTTATGCCTATTTCCACACCACGCCTGAGGTAAAACACTTAGTGCGGGTTTTTTTTTTTTTTTTTTGTGTGTGTTTCCCCAGTAGGCACATTCCACTTATAGTGACTGGCTTAATCCAATTTAAGTCGTTTAACTGCTTTAGTAGTTCTTTGCACAGCTTCAATTTCTACACTCGTTTCAGATTCGTAATTATCTGTATTTATTTCTTTCGTTGCTGTACTGCTTTCAGTATTTTTTGTTTGCCTTTCGATATCATCACTGAATACAGAAGTAGCGCTTCTCTCCTCCCTTGCAGTGGGCAGGATACTATCAACATTTTCCTCGTCTTCAAATTCAATTTTACTTGCATTATGAAATGAAACTCCGCAGCAATTTATGAAATATCAGAACATTTCAATCCAATTTTTCGGCATCCACATGCTTTTCTACATCCTTTGGAGCAAGTATAAAAAATAGATTCAATAATATCTTTTGGTGCGGGCGGTAAGGTAGCAAGAATTGGAAACAAATTAGGTGCATTTTGCCAGCCCCAGTTCTCAGGAAGTAGTTTATTGCTCAATTAGTATTGTACTTGATGATAAATACGTAAACTGTACAATCTAGCTGCATCTTCGGCAGGCGGCAACGATAAAAGGCTTTTTTTTTACCAACAGCAACTCTTTTCTTGAAACATACATAACGGTACTTGTTCAGAGAAATTTCTGCTTTACTATCGTATAAAGCAAGAAAAATAGTTTTTCCAGCCTCGAAAACTTTAAATTAAGATACTCGATCACTTTTAAAAATGCTAGCAGCTTGTATGTTATAATCTTCTTCCTTCTTCAAAAATTTTGCTAACGACATTTTACCTTTCCCAAACATTTCTGATGTCGAGTCACAACCTGAAAAAGCGTGATGGAACAATATATGATTTTTCAGAACAGCATCATTGTTAAAACTGTGCGATGAATACAGGGTGGTAAAAATTCGTCCTCTTCCAGACTTAATAAAAAATATCTCTATCTCTGGAGGTGACAGTATCATCGCCAATAATCGCAGTAAGCGCACGAGACTTTGCTACTTCAATAACTATGTTAACAATTAGTGTGTCTGCATCATCTTCTGCTTGTTCCGCTTCGAAACCATTCTCGATAAATTTCTCTATAAGCATGGATATGAGACGTGTCTTATTTTAATGATTAGATTAAAAAAAAAATCTTTTCCGCGATACTTTAGAGCTTTCTTTTTTCCTTCTGTAAAAAATCTTCGTCTAATGTATCAGAAATAACAAACATTTTCCCTTAAATTCAAACAACGGACTGTCATTTCTCAATTTTTCCTTCAATGGATGATTAATTTGTGCGGATGTTGATTGTTTTTCGGCAATAGATTTATTGTATGATTTAATAGAATTCTTTCGTGAATAATTTTTCTTACTCTTTGAATGAACTGTAAATTCATTATTGTTTTTAGCCATTTCTAAAAATATTTTCCACTTATGGTCATCTCTTTCCGAACTTGCTGTCACAAGCGACTTCAGTCCCTTTTTGTTTCTGTTTTTAGAAAACCTTTCGAAACCCAGTCCTCATCTCATGCAAGATAAACTATTTTGTCAATCTCCATCTTCCGCTCAGAATCAGCAATTAAGAAAGAATCATTTTAAACTGTCATAACTAATTTAAAACTGTCTACAACATGCGTTCAAAATAAAATTATTCCCTTCCTAAAATCTTAAAAAGAATAAATACTTCGTTCAATAAATTAGGGTCATTTCATACTAGCGAAATGAGCACCAAATAAAAATAAAATATTGAAAAGTACTTGCACGTGGTACATTTCGGCAAATGCAAAGAGAGATAGGGTATTGGGCAATGACTATTCGTCACCTGAGAATAATAAAGTTCTATCTGTGTTTTGAAAATATTGACTTATCTATATAGAAAGACTCTATTTGTATCTATGAAGGCATTTTTTGCATCAAAATGATGTTATATATAATTTACATATAACCTTACAGTTATATTACGACATTATTTTAATCCATAAATGCCATCATAGATACAAATAGAACATTTCTATATCGATAAGTCAATTTTTAAAAAAACACAGATAGAACCTTATTATTCTCAGGTGACGTATTGCACAAGCGCGCGAAAACGCCATACGAACAATGGGGGAGAGATGAGGGGGGGGGGAATCAAAAGTTGTTTAGTATTTGTTCTGCCTCTTCGCCGCGTTATGATTGTGCTTTCACATTCTTTTTCAATAATGTTTATTTTATCTTAATTTTTGGCAGGGAAGGGTTGGTGTGACAAAAAAAATTTAATAACACTTTTTCTAGGAAATTAAATTATCTACATTTTTGTAATTGAACTTTTTTGTCTAGATAGCATTGTTCGTGAGATATTCGCAGAAAACTGATTTTCAAGCTCTTTAGTGCCCTCTGGAGGCGAAAGCTCACATCGGATCGATAGGGACTTTTAGTATGTTAAACTACATACCCTAATTAGCCCCTATGCAAAAATCCAGCTTTGTTCTAATTTTTTCCGCTATTTGCAAAAAAAGGTGCTAAAATGACTGGACTAATAGCGGTATTAAGAATATAATGTCATTGTCATTATACACACCGGACACTACAAAGTCTGCGGCAGTAGAGGCTCGTCAGGGAGTGCTGCATCCAATTTTTCACACCACTAAAATTTAACAGAATCTATCATATTATTTATTCGACAAATTTTGTTGATTAAATAACACAGAAATAACCATACAATTTTTGTGGTGTGAAAAAAATGATGCAGCACCCCCTGACCAGCCGCTACTGGTCTGCGGTTGCAACTTTAACCATTTTTAACTGACTAACTCAAGGGGGTGAGTGACCAGGGAAACATACAGTCGAAAAAAGAGAAAACTACCAGAATTTTTTTTTATAGAAAATACTTCAAATAATCTAAAGAGATTAAAGCAAGAGAATTTATACTCTTTAACAAAATACTGTTATTTAACCTTCTGAGAGGCAAGCAATGATGTCTCTGTGACATTTTGTTCTCACCGGAAATATCGAAAAATTTTGTTTTAAAGTAGGAAAAGGCAATCTTTCAATATTTTCCCGCCAAAATTAAAGATATGAAATTTCGCTAAAGTTTCTGGTAAGAATCTCGTTTAGATTAGGTGGGGAAAAATATATCCCATCCACCTTCAAGGGATTAACAACTTTTTTGACTGCATTTTTCCCATACCACTTGCCACCCTACAGTTGTTCCACTGCATAGATATAACTTACTCTGAACTATGCTTTGATGAGAGTAGAAATAAGTAATAACATTAGTCGTTACCAACTGATTTAAGTGTTCGTTTTGTAATGTAGTGAACAAGAAAACTATTAAAAAGACACGACGCCGAATGATTTATTATTTGTGTGTTTGTTTATTTTTTATTTTTATTTGTATTTTTTAATTTCGTTTTCTTTTGTTTCACCACATTTCAAAAATTTGACATTCAGTACCTTTTATGAATACTGTAAGTTTTTCCATTGAAATTATCTTTACTGTCATAAAAAAGATCATCTTCATATAATGGTTTTGTGAAAATACTCGGCCAATTCAAAATAGTGTCATAAACATCACAATATATACAGTAAAACCCCGATAACTCGGATTAATTGGGACCAGACCCAATCCGGATTATCGAAAATCCGGATTATCCGGAGAATTAGAAAAAATAATGAAATAAAATATAACATACTAACAGAAAATCACCTTTATGTTAAACTTATGGAATATTTGCAGACAGTAATAATGTTTACTTTGCTTAATTATTCCGAAAACATGTCAGAAAAAGTTTTTTTATTTAGAATACGACGATAAAACAAGGTAATGTTACAGAAATTAGCCAATCGCTTCTCAAACTTGAAAAAACAAATGACCAAACCGATCCGAATTATCCGGAAATCCGGATTATCGGGGTCCGAATTAGCAGGGTTCTACTGTAATTTAATACCATAAATTAAATTTTGTCTCCTGGAATTTTTAAAGAACGTTAAATAGAATTCTGAAAAGATTTGAATGCAGGCAGTGTTGCCAGATTATGGACTTTTTAAATTCAGATTATTTGATTGATACCGCTTTTTTTATATTACAGTTTTCTTTATTTCTCCGGATTTTTCGACTTTATATTTCTTAAATATGCGGAATATTTCAATTTCAAAACAGCGGTGACTATCAACGATCTGGGGATTTTTTTGTACCCAATCTGGCAGCAGTGAATACATATCAACAACAGGCGACAATTTTTTAACTGTAAATCGTCCATTTTTTTTTTTATTAACAAAAAATTTTCAAATGCACTTTGACAACATCTGCAAGAGAAAAATGTAAAACAAAATTTATTTCTTTAAATTCTTGGTGATAGAATATAAAAATAGATGCCTGTGGCAGTAAATACATTTGTTGCAATTTTACTGTAATTTCCCATGAACACTTTCGTTTAAAATGCATATTATTACAGATGAGAAGTTCTAAATTAAACATTCTCATATGAAAAATTAAAAGAACTTCCTATATCCTTTACTGTTACTTTAATGACAACTAAATTAAAATTAAAGGGCATGGCCGGATAAGCCGAGCCCTATGAAGCTGAAGTTGGACCCAGGGCTTGTTAAAAAATTGGACCCCCTCTACCTACCCATTTTTGGCGACACTTTCACAAAAAAGTTTTATTTGACGAGTTGCCAATGTTGTTTGGGTGAAAAGTACCTAGGTTAAAAGCTTCTAAAAAATTTATTGAGTCATTGAGAATATTTAAATTTTGCATTTCACATTTTATAAAACAATATTATTTGAAAAGTATTTGATGAAGGAAAAAAAATTAGCCACATAATTTGTAAGTCCCTGAAATTGGTGCGCCCAGAGCCAAGGCCCCGGAGGCCCGTGCATTAATCAGGCCCTGAGAATAAGCATTGGAAACACGCCTTTCAATCAAATAACTTGATTTTTTACCCAGGTGTATCTACCTATATGACCAGGGATGTAGTCGAGAGTATTCGCCGTATGCCTTCTGGGTTTTTTAAAGGAACACCGTATACCCTCTGTTTTTCAAGAAAACTATAGTATATATGCACTCTAGGATATACCCTCTGCTTAGAGCGTATAACCTCTGCTATTTTTACGACTACACCCTTGTATAGGACAATGTAGCTACCCTATTATCACCTTATAAATATTCATATTTTGTGAGATAAAAATGTTTTTCCGATTTTTTATAAACCTCATTTTTTCATTTTCTCAACCGAATGGCATGCCCTTAATTGAGTTTATATAAACACAAAAGATACAAAACTGGGAATTTTTGATAATTTTCTTATTATAAAAAGCGTGTAAGAGAGCATTTAAAAAATTTACAAAAAATAAAATCATATCTTATAGTTGTCCGAAAATTATCACTTTCTTTTAAAAAATTCCTCATATGTGACCGCATGTTATGTTTAAATGCTTAAAGTTTGCATTCGGTACTACATATAAGCATTTACAAAGATATGCATAAAATTTATTAAAATTCATTAAAGGCGGTATTTGGGGCGGAGCTACACAACTTCGACATCGGAAGACTTTTTGAAGAAATGTCTGCAAACAATGTGCCAGCAGATGTATTTTAAATTTCATTAGGCATATAGGCCATAATTTTCACAACTGTCGATACTATTTCTATATCGGAAATAGATGTTTTGTTTCTAAGACAATAGAAAAAAATTGTTTTGCTCGGAAAACAAAAACATTCTTCGGTATCGAAATATAACGACAGTTATTGTAATTTAAATTTATGAAATGTTTTTTATTCAAACATTTGATTAAAATTTGATTTAAGTGATTTTTATTCAAACATTTTTGCCACCTTAAATGAAGGATAAAAAGTAAAGTAGTTCCGTTTATTTATTTATTTTCATTGCGCTAAAATTAATCACGGCTGTTGACTATTACTTACACATACGAATTTAACACGATGGTTAATAAGCCATATCGTTTCGCTAGAAAACCTGAAATTACTGAGTACTCTTTATAAAAACTGATAAAAAACATTTTCATTTAAATTATTTGTGATCACTGTCGTGACATTTGGATATCGAAAAATGTAGCTTTGTTTCTATGCCAAGAACATTCTTCTCTGTTGTTGTGAGCGGCACGAACCAGAAATTTTGATATCGAAACATTGTCGTCAGCGTTTACAGCAATTCTGTAAATATATATTCCAAAATTCTTCAGGTGTCGAAGATGAATAACTCCGCCCGAAATACGTCCTTTAAATGAATTTTAATAATTTTTATTCTTATTTCTGTAAATAAATATATGTAGTACCCAACTCAAAATTTCAGCATTTTTATGTAATATGCGGGCACATATGAGGATCTTTTTACAAGAAAACGGTAATTTTTGGATAACTATAAGATATGATTTTTATTCTTGTAAAATTTTTAATCGCTTTTTCACACACTTATTACAATCAGAAAGACATATTACAATCAGAAAATTATACAAAAATTCCTAGTCATGCATCTTTAATGTCTTTACAAACTCAATTAATACATATAATTCGCCTCAGTAGTTTTTGAGAAAAAAAAATTAAAAAAATCATAAAATATGAATATTTATAAGAGTATAATGGGGGAAATACAATGTCAGATAGGCAATCACACAGAGGGAAAAATTCAAGAAATTTGATTGAAAGGCATGTCTCCAATGTTTATTCAGCTATGTCCTTTCATGCATCATTTTTTTAAAGTTCAAACCACAAAAGTTAAAAAGTAATATTTTATTAGAAGTTTTAAAACCAATCATTGATGTTATTGTTATTTTATCAAAAAGAAGTCAAGTAATGGAAGATTCACGGATCTTCCTAATTGTAAACTAAGGAAAAGGGTTGTTCATGTGTAACGTTAAATTATTTTAAGGGGCAGAAGTGCCTGGAACGTGAAACGTAAGATATCTCTTGGGGAAAGGGGGTTGTCTTTTAATTTCCATATCATTTTTGACCCAATCAAAATTGTCTTTTAGAAAAAGTTATTATTAAAATCACTAAATTATTGTAAAATTATCTAATTCTAAAATATGGAATACCAAACGTTTGACATTCCTATTCATCTTCGTATGTGTATGCATATATAATCACTGTTCGAGAAACTATAGTATAGTGTAGTATATTTAAAATGAAGCTTCCGTTTTCTAATAAATAAAAGAGAAAGAATGTTGTCCGCTTGTTCTGTTGATAAAAATTTCTATCTGCACCTACTCCCCACCCTTTCGGAGTGGGGGCGGAGCTCAACAAGACTCTATTACTGTTGAATGCATTATGTAACAAAAAGATATTATAAAATACCTTTAAATAGTAACTATTTTTTTATTTTATTTGAATAGAGCAATATTTTATGGATTTCTCTTCATTTGAACCAATAAAGTATGCGAAAAATAAATTTAACCAGTTTTGTATGTTACTCAAAAAAAAAAAAAAAAAAAAAAAAAAAAATTGTTATTTTGATAACGTTATCATTCCGGTGGGGGGTGGGAGTGGTGCGAAGGATGATCACATATCATATCGAAAGGGGGGAGGAGGTCGAAAATTACCAAAAAGTTGATAACGTTATACTTGCGCAGCTCCTAAAGCAAGTGTTGCATTGTAAAGTTTCAGTCTCAGAAAATATTGAATGCGAAACATATGCTACTCTGAACTGTTAATGAGTTTATACGAAAAAATTTCTGTTTTCGTTTGTGCTCATAAAAAGTATATTAACCCTTCGAACTTCGGCGTCTCTTACACATATTTTTTTTCGGTTAGCACCACTTTTTCAAAGGAACTTTCCTTGAAGCACACAATTTCAAAAATGCTCTGCTGAAATAAGGGAAATTTTATTTTCCTTCATTACTGGTGCCAAAAACAAATGTTGGAAGGAAAGATGATGTCTCCGCAGTTGAGTGCCAAGGGTTAAGTCAATTTTGCACGTCAACACCATTTAAAAGAAATTCAGATAGCTCGATTACCACTTTTAAAAAAGTAATGGTAATTACTTTCATAAGCAGTTGTAATTACATTCCTTTAATGTCAAATAAAGATGGATTTTATTATTAGCCCCTTTGCGACGAGAGTCGTTTATGAAATTTTTAATGTTTTGTCACCGGTTTTTAAAAACAGAAATTTCTGCCTTATTATATCAAGAAAATGCTCCGATTAAATAAGGTATATTTTAAAGTATAGTTATGCTGGTGGGAGTAAACAAGGATTCTTAAGCCTTTTTGCGGCACGTATATGTGTCGCTCGTCTCCAAGGGATTAAGAGCCGATGTAACTGAGACTCTAAGCCCACTATCATTAATTGTAGTCTAACACTTTATACTAATTCATTATATGTAACTCAATTTTATCCAACTATTTAAAAATACTTGGATCCATGTGTTTAATAAAACTAGGCAAGAACTTGACAAAAGTTAGAGGGTTCTAATTTTTATAGGTCATCGAAGGATTGTGTTTCTCAGCGAAAATCCCAACTAAATCCCAAAGTACTCGAACGATTTCAATTTAAAAAATTTGGTGATAAAGCATAAATGTCAACTAAATTATAATTAAAGGGCATAGCCGGATAAGCATTGAAAACATGCCTTTCAATCAAATTTCTTGATTTCCCCCCAGGTGTATCTACATATCTGACAATCTATTTCTCCTAATATTAGCTTATAAATATTGATATTTTATGAGATAAAATGTTTTTTCGATTTTTTAAAAACCTCATTTTCTCAAACACTACTGTACCGAATTACATGTGATTTCTTGAGTTTATATAGACATTAAACATGCATAACTGGTAGGTTTTGTATAATTTTCTGATTGTAAAAAGTGTGTGAAAAAGCGATTAAAATTTTTTGAAAAATAAAAATCATATCTTATAGTTATCGGAAAATTACCATTTTTTAGTAAAAAATTCCTCATATGTGATCATATATTATATATAAAAGCTGTAAGTTTGCGTTGGGTACTACATATAAATATCTACAAAAGTATGCATAAAATTAATTAAAATTCATTTAGAGGCGTTACTTTGGGCGGAGTACGCAACTTTGAAATCCGAAGAATCTTTGGAAAGTATAGTTACAGAATTGGTGTATTTTAAATTTTAATGAACACATGAGCATCATTCTCGACGCTGACGATACTGTTTCGATAACAAAATTGTTTGTTGGTGTCACATACAAAAACAAGGAAGAATATTTTTGTCATAGAAACTAACTGCATTCTTCGATATCGAAATATAACAACAGTGATCGGAGCCAATTTAAATGAAAATGGCTTTCATCAGTTTTTATAAAGAGAAATTATATTTAGTAGTTTCAAGCTTTTTAACCGAGCGATGGGCCCTGATTACCATCATGTTAAACATTTGTGGGTAAGTAATGGTTAACCGCCGCGATCAGAAACAAATTTAATGTAATGAATGATTTCTATTTCTTATGATGTTATCTAAGAATGATAATTCGAAATGTAATTGTTAAGGAAGTTTCTTGAAAAAATGCGTGGTTACAGAATTTATTATTATTATTATTTTTATGTATAAATTAATGTAATACATTATCAAGTGTCAGCTGCTTTTTTTCCTCATAAAAGTCACTGTTCTTGACAGTGAGGCCTAAAGCACTGAAACCGACTATGCATTTACATATAAGATTATATATTCGTATAAAATTAGCTATGTCTTTACAATATTTTATTTTCTGTTAATTTTCCGCTTCTTTTTTTACTATATTTATTTTTTAAAAAAATTATCTCATCAAATATAAAACTGTTCAAAATTGTAGAAATATATTTTTCAGTACAAAATATCATCCAGTGCTGTCAGCTTTTTTTTTTTACTCACATTATGAATCTTTCGGTAATATTTATCTTCGGATTAAATGGCCTTAGAAATCTGCTATTAGAAGAAAAATGTTAGCATATATTTTGAATAAAAGATTGCCTGTTACTACCCAATCCCGATGATAACTCAGAATTAAAAGAGTGCATTACGCTCCATTTCTAGCTTTTAAAACAATTATATTTGATCTGCGTTGGAAAAAATAAAAAACTGAACTTCTTACTCACATTACCCTTCATTAAAAGTGGTGAGAATGTTCGAATAAAAATCATTATAGAAACATTCGTAACATTTAGATATCGAAGAGTGTTGTTGTTTTCCAATTGAAAATATTTTTCAGAATATTATCTTCGATAGAAATCATCAGTTTTCGATATCGAAATAATATGGACTGAGTTGAAAATTATGACCTATACTATTAATGAAATCTAAAATACATCAGTTGACACATTTTCTATTGACATTATTCCAAAGATTCTTCGGATTTCAAAGTTGTGTTGCTCCGCCCAAAGTAATGCCTTTAAATGAATTTTAATTAATTTTATACAAACTATTGTAAATATTTATATGTAGTACCCAACGCAAACATACAGCTTTTATAGATAATATATGGGCACATATAAGGAATTTTGTACTAGAAAATGGTAATTTTCCGAAAACTATAAGATATGATTTTTATTTTTCAAAACTTTTTAATCGTTTTTTCACACATTTTTTCTAATCAGAAAATTATACAAAACTTACCAGTTATGCATCTTTAATGCCTATATAAACTCAATAAATCACATGTAATTCGGCTCAGTAGTTTTTAAAAAAATGAGGTTTTTAAAAAATCGAAAAAACATTTTTATCTCTTAAAATATTAATATTTATAAGCTGATAATAGGGGAAATACATTGTCAGATATGCAGATTCATCTGAGGAAAAAATCAAGAAATTTGATTGAAAGGCATGTTTCCAATGCTTATTCGGCTATGCCCTTTCATGCATTATTTTATTTACGTTCATACCACAAATGTTAAAAGATAATTTTTTTTATCAAATTCTAAAAACGTGACCAAGTGAAGCAACATCCTCAAAGAGCTCTGTCAAGTAATGGAAGACTCGCGGGTCTTCCAGGTTGAAAAACATAGTAAAGCATGCGCGTGACCGTGAATCTTCAGTATCAAGAAATATTGAGCGTGAAACGTCAAGTATGCTACTCTGAATTTCTAATGAGTTTATATGGAAAATATTCTATTCTTGTTTGCACTCATGAAAACTATATTAACCTTTTCAGGGGATTAACACCTTCGAGGCAGGAACTTTTTACGAAATTTTTAATGTTTTTTTAACAAAAGAGATTTCTGTCTTTTTAAATCGAGAAAATGCTTCGATTAGATAAGGCAAATTTTACTCGTGGGTATAAACAGGAATTGTTAAGCCCTTCGTGCGACGTGTGCTCGTCTCCAATGGGATAATATTTGTACTTATTACTATTATTTATGTTCGTAAATTTTTGAAACAATAGAGTGACACCAGCATTTTCAAGATTTTTTATTTTTATTTATTTTTTTGTAAACAAAAAAAAAAAAAAAAAAAAAAAAAAAAAAACGTATATTTTTACGTAATTAATAAAAGCGAAATTTTCATGAAAAAATGACTACCAATGTGAAAATTAGGGACTAAAATTATGTTATGGCACAGTGGCACTATCATCTACAAGGAGGTAAATCAGTGCTGCTCATAAACAACAATTTAAAAAAAAATCCAAGTTACATGATTACCATTTAAAAAAATAGTGGTAATTAATTTCAGAATTAATAGTAATTACACTCTTTTAATGACACATAAAGGTAATTTTTACTATTAACCACTTCCTTTATTTGTCCGTACGTTACATGGGCAATGTGTTTTTGCCAATCATGATTTGCCCGTATCACGTACGGTCGTCGATAGTCCGATCATGATTTATTGTTGTCAGTAGTAAATTTTTATTATTAATTTTGCATTATTTTTATCCGAGCATTTTTCCGATTCAATTACTAAGTAAAATTTGCTGTTTTGGAAAACTGATGATAAAAGCTTAACAAATTGAAAATTGCACGTGAACGTAGCGAATGAGGTGCGTTCGTACGATAACGAAGTTTTAAAAATATTCAGATCTTGCTGATATAGTACAGCGTACTTCGGAAAGAGTATAGTAGTCGAAATCTTTGTGTTTCTGTAAATATGCAGGAAGTAATTTTTATTACACATCAGCAACGTATATCTTATTCATAAAATGTGAAATAGATGAATATAATTAAAACACGCCCCAAACAATGTTTCCCCGTATAGCATTATGTAGTGGAATATTTTTGTATCTCTGTAATTTAATATTAAATATTCTTTGCATCACAGATAGTACAGAATGCATATTTTAGTACATATTTCATAGATTCATGCCAATTCTATTATGTTCGAATGAGTGTAACATCATTAAAATGCATTTGAAACTTTTTCACATTGACCGTAATGTAGTGGAATACTTTTGATTGTCCCTGTAAATGATCTATGCATCCGACTTTCATAACGGCCCCACCAGTGGCCGAGAGGTTCGGACCTCTCAACTGGTAGACGGCAGGTGCTGGGTTCGAACCCAATCGCGGCTGTCGGCCTAACCGTTCGGAGTTTTCGTGGTTTTCTTCGAACCTTGCGTAAATACGGGTTAGGTTCCCTTAGAAAGACCCCCACGAAGGGCACTCCCCCTGGTCCTATATCCCTAGCGTAGATAATCGGACGTCAAAAATGAACCAACCGACTTTCATTACATTTGAAATGACTCGACAAAATTACGCATTAATTATATGTTTTAAATTTCAAACTATTAAAATGCATTTGAAACTTTTTTCCCCATTGACCGTAATGTAACGGAATTCTTTTGATTGTCCCTGTAATTGATCTATACATCCGATTTTCATAACATTTGAAATGACTCGACAAAATTACACAATAATTATATGTTTTAAATGTCAAACGATTAAAATGCATTTGAAACTTTTTTCCCCATTGACCGTAATGTAACGGAATCCTTTTGATTGTCCCTGTAATTGATCTATCCATCCGATTTTCATAAAATTTGAAATTACTCGACAAAATTATGTTATAATTATATATTTTAAATTTCAAAAGATTCGGTTGGGTAGTTTTTGCGTTGTTATATGCGGGCGGACAGACGGACGGACTGAGCGACAACAATAGGTGCTACGTATTTACATAATTACGAACGCACTTAAAAATTATGCAAAGGTTTTGAAATATTGATCAGTTAAGTGATTAATAGAAGACGTACCTGAGACTCACACACACTAATTTAACTCTAACATTTTATACTCATTTATTATGTGTAAGACAAATTTATCCAATTGTTTATAAAAACAATCATTAAAACCAACGTCTAAACACACAATACAGTAGAACCCCGCTAATTCGAACCCCGTTAATTCGGATCTCCGGATAATCCGAATTGGTTTGGTATTTTTTTTTTTTTTTTCAAGTTGTAGAAGCGATTGGCTAATTTCTATAACATTAATTTGTTTCATCGTCATATTTAAAAAAAAAAAAAAAAGACTTTTTCTGAAATATTTTCAGAAGAATACCTTAAGCTTTCTTATTTAAACTCTTATTTAAATTACAACCAATGAACTATCATGCTCAAGCGGAAGCGTAATAGTACGGCTCGTAAAAGGTACAGAAAACTGGCACAGCAGAAAGTTACAAACATATTTATTACAAAGTAAACATTTTTAATGTCTATAAATATTCAGTAAGTTTACCATAAAGGTGATTTTCTGTAAGTATGTTTTATTTTATTTCATTTCTTTCTAATTCTCCGGATAATCCGGAATTTCGATAATCCGGATTGGGTCTGGTCCCAATTAATCCGAATTATCGGGGTTTTATTGGATTTAAAATCACAAAATCATACATATACGTTTCACGAATAACTGGGACTCGCTTCCTCAGTGATAAAATATTTAAAATCAACCCCCCCCCCCCCCCCGAACTATTAACAAGTCAGAAACCCAAATGATTGCAAACACAGACCGTAAATACCAATAAGTCTCGGTAACCAATAGAATTAAACCGGAAATGAAGTTTCGTGATATAACAAATCTAACCAGAAAGTTGAGATGTACGGTACGCTAGACAAATCATTAACCAAGGAGTTTTTTACTTTATTGATATAGAGTGCTTCAAAAAAGTCTAAATCAAACAGAGTAGTGCATTTTTGGAAAAATTGGCTGTGGTAAAATTGAAACTATGACCCTCCTCCCAACAATGAGAAGCAATAGAGGAATTTTTCAACTCTTTTCTCTTAACATCCCGTAAGGCATGGTGACGTCACATCGACGTCGTTGTGAAGTCACATTGTGGCTTTGTGACCATCGATTGTCGATGTGACGTAACGTGACGTCGATGTGAAGTCACAGTGATTAAAATGTGAAGTCGTTATGGCCGTTTTAGAGCTCTTTTGTGACGTTTCACAAAATGGTCACAATGTGACAAATTTGTGAAAAATGTGTCATTTGTGACTAATTTGACATTAACATTGTGACGAAACTGTGACAAAAGCAACAATATTTAAATTGCCAGAAAATTGTTTTTAAAAGTAAATAACATGTTTTGAAGACTTTTTTATAATTTTCTAAAGGTTTTAAAATAAGTCACATCTCAGTCACAATGTGACATCACTGAGTGGTGGCAGTTTGGTCACAGATGTGATGTGACCAAAGTGACTCACAACGTGACCAAAGTAACCAAAGTGATCAATGTGACCAAAGTGACCAAAGTGACGTCACAGTGACGTCACTGTGACCATGCATGCTATGAGGGATAACCTATGTGTTCTGCTACTCTTTTTCGGAGTTTACGTTTGGTTTGTCCAATGTAGGACAAACCACACTGACATTGTATATTATAAATACCCCAATAATCCAGAGGACAAATTTGATCTTTTAATTGAGATAAAGGTAATTTATCGACTGGTTTGAATACCATTTTGAAATCATAATATCTTAAAATATTTGCAACTTTGAAGCTAATGCTATGATGAAAAGGTAAAATTATTAAATTGGAATAAGAAACTGGAGAGGCAGAAGAATCTAAATTATCAACATATTTATTAAAACTGTGAGAAATTAATCTGTTGATGTAAGATAAACCAAAACCACGATCTATAGCAACAGATCTAATGTAATTTAACTCTTCATTGAGAGAAATGTTGTCTGAACAAATTAAGTAAGCTCTATTATTCAAATAAAGAAAAGCAGAAGCTTTTTGAGAAGGTGGTGACATGAATTAAAAAGAGGAGGGAGTGTGACAACAAATTGTTTACGGTAAACACGAGTGTCAAAAGAGGTTAACTGACGAATAACTAAAACATCTAAAAATGGTAATTTATTATTGTTTTCGACTTCATAAGTGAATTGAATGACAGGATCTATTTGGTTTAAAATAATCAAAATATTATCAACAGAAGGAACAGACAGGTCAATGAGTGCAAAAGAATCATCAACCTATCTGCAATAAAATGGAAAACTGATGAGGTTAAACATCAGTCGTAAAAAATTTTTGGTTATAGATAGTAAGTATGAGGTTACATGTGGCATACTGTTAAAAAATTTAATTTATTTGTGAAAAAAAAATTTTGAAAATGGAAAAATTTTGAAAAATTGTCGTTGTTCTAAATTAAAAATTTTTAGACGCAGAAGAAAACTGTCTGCCGCAAATTTTGATTAAAGTTCAGTAAATATAGTTTCCAAGTGTTTCGAGGCCGATGTCCCTAAGAAAAGGATACCTATTTTTAATTTGGTGGCAACCAGAATATTACTTTAAAAATTTTCTTTTATAGCATGTTCGAAAACAAGAAAGTTCTTATTTTCTAAAAAATTCGTTTATATATTTCTGATTTAAGTTAATTATTTCGTACAGATTTATTGCGGGCCGGTAACGAATACTCCATCCGGCACACTGTGCCCAGTCCGGGCAGCATTTTCAGAAAGAATCACGTTTTGAGCACCTTATCGCCATAACAACGATTGGCGCGGAGATGAAGTCAATGCTACGCACCCTTTCTTGTTTGGGACGTCAAATGCCTAGCGAATAGCAACCCTTCCTTCAGCAAAGAGATCGTGCTTATTTTTCATTTCTTTTTTCGTAAATGTTATCAAGCGAAGACTATAATATGAGGAAGTGGTTTACGATTAAAACATAACTTAAAACAAAGAGCTTTTTCAGATTAAAATGCTTTAAATCTCACAGAACATCTTAACATAGTTTTTTTTTCTCAGTTTAAAAATATCATTTCCTTAACTCGCTATGTTCGAAGAAATTGAGAAGTTAATTAAAAACAGCAATAAAGATTCTCTTGTAATAAATATAATTATATTAAACATATGTTTTATGACACATTTGAACTTAGTTTATTTTGTGTTTGGCGATGCAGCTAGCTGAGCGTTTTAGCTAACGCCAACTCGCCAAGGCTAGTGCTCAAAACGTGATTCTTTCGGAAAATGTGTCCGGGCACACCTAATTTTAATTCCAAACTTGCAAACGTCACCAATAATACTTTAATAAAATTTTGCTTTTACAAATAAAGCTTAAAATGAAGAAGTTCGTATTACCGTAATTTCGGGTGTATAAGCCACGGATCAAACAATTCTTTTTGGACCCAGAAATCTTATTCAGTGATTGAAGACAAATATTTACGGCGATCTAACTAGTTATATTTGTTTCTTAAAAAATTCTGGGTCGAAAAAGACTTGTTTGATCTGTGGCTTATATCCCCGAAATTATGGTATTTAAAAAAATCATTTGTAAATTCCAGTGGCAGTCGATAATTACCCATTTTACTAACAGAATTTTCCGTGCCAGAAAGGGTTAATGTCATCCAAATAGGTCAGATAATATCCAAAGAATCAGGTCTTAAAGCTATCATATTTACAATAGTATTGCACCCAGTCTTGTTTTCCCTTTTAATAGTTAAAACCGAAACACATACATAAAATAAAATAAAAAATAAGAAAATAAAACTCAAACATCGCAAGTATGCTTCAGATATCCCTATTCTAGCCGACAAAAACAATCATATTGCAAATAGTTAAAAATTGTAATTTAACAAATTACATCGAACATTTGAAAAATCCATTTGAAAATTCAATTGAAATACTTTCAAATTCTAAAATTTTTGAAATATAAATAAATTTTATCTTAAAAAAATAAAATCATTTTTTATGATGGTCAAAACACGGCTGACGTAAAAACAGAGTCATATTTTATTAAACAAGGATTAAATATTAACATTCTTAACCTATCATAACAAATTTTAAATGAAACTTCAGTTTTACAATTTTCAGTTCTACGAATTTTTAAACTTTTAAACATCGCACATGTTTTTACATCGTCATATAGAGAAAAAAATTACTTTTAAGTGCTATTTGTTTGAAAGATGTGTCTCAATTTGTTTTTGAGTTATTAATTTTTGAGTAGTTTTTAATACATTTTTGTCGTTGGTGACAACAGAAATATTTCAATTCTTAACATTAATCACGGACCAATCGGAAAACGAATAAAAATCGGACATCACAAACATTCAGATATGTCTTAGATATCGCTATTATTGACCGACGGGAGCAATCATTTTCCAAAAGGTTAAAAAAAAAAAACGGGTGGTTCCAATTGAGAAATGAAAATTAAACAGAAGTTTTCGAATAGCATCTCTGTAGTAAGTAATACTTTTGGTGCAAATAAAGAAAAAGTGCTAATTTATGACGTACTGTAATCTACTAATGAAATGTATAAAAACAACATGAGAACATGATGCATATAAAGCCACATGTAGGCGATATGAAGCCTGCATTTGTTGTTGTAAAACAATACACTAAGTTTGTATTTGCAGTTGTAAATTTTTAACAACAAAAATTAATTAATAATTATATCTTAAACTATGAATCTCTCAGATTTTTTTTTTACAAAAGCAGAAATTTTATTTCCTTTCGTTCAAAAATAACTAATCATTTTAAGCGCTTACAAATGCATTACTTTTTAATGATAAAAATCATATACCATACAGGTTGTACATAGGCGTTTGCTTTTGTGTACCACCATTTCCAAGGAATGAAATTTGTTCTATTTAATTATATAATCATACGATTATAAAGTACCTCTACGAACCCGATAGTAAGTTAATTTTTCTATTTTTATGCTTTAAATTAAAAAAAGGTTAAATGTTAAACATTATTTTTTAAATAACTCAGGAGTTTTCTTTAACATATTAGTAAATAAAAGATGAGCTGTCAATAATCTGGTCTATAGAGATTTTCTAAAAAGATTGTATAAAAATGCGAAAGTTTAGTTATTTTTAAAGTGTAAAAAATATCCTCTTCATGAGCCATAAAATGACCTGCATTTGATGGTGCATTTGAAAGTATTAAAACCCTCACTTTAAAAGCCAATTGCACCATTGTTTTGAGGAAAATTTCAGCTTTATAAGCATATTTTTGGTTTGTCAGTGTCTTTAAATTTGCGTCGACGTTGCAATAATTGGAAAAAACATTTTCAGAAAACAGACCTTTTTGAAAATGATTTTTCAAAAACTTAACAGCGTAATTAAAAAAAAAATATATTGCACCATTTAAGACGTAAAAATCCGATCTTTCGAACAATGTCCTTAAATTTTAACTGTACGGATCGGTTTGGTCAAATTAGATTAAAAAAATACACTAAAAAAAGAAATGCTGTCGAAAGGATCCTTCACTACCTTCTGTTTGGTAAATGAGTTTATACGCATGCGCATGTATTTCCTCGATCGGATATCATATAAATGTCTTTTTGATGAGAGTGAGTTTTGGTATTAATTATTAACTCAAATAATCATAAAAACTAAGGATCAGGTACATTAGGAGAGGCTTTGGGTTGTCTTCATGAAAAATTTGAGCCTCGTACATGCCGTAGTTTCCGCCAGCCACTGCACAAGCACAGATATATAAATACGTACAGACAGAGCAATTTGTTCTTTTATTGATCTAGAAGTTAAACTGGCAACCCTACATTATATACTTTAAGAGTTGAGTTCCCGACTGTATTGGTGATGTTTATTGAATCATCTGTACCTTGTTTGTTAGCCTGTACTTGGAAGAATGGAAAATAAAAATTATATATAAAAGAACAAAAACTGTATCAATTGTTAATAAAACTGATCAGTCAAGATAAAAGCAGGAGCAACTGCAGGTGTCAAAACATACCATACTAATTGTCATTTCATTCTGTTTGCAGACAATTTTATTTATACCGGAGAATATTTGAGGTGACCGCAGTATACTACTTTTATTTTGTTCCTACAAAGGGAACCCCAAAAGCTTTTTGAAAATTTTTTTCAATCATCGAAATAGAACTAAATCATTTCATGTTCAACATTATCCTTCTTTTTTCATTTCTTCAACCGCTTTAAAATATTACTTTTTACTATAATACTTCTAAATTTATCTTTCAACAATTACTAAAAGTCTTCATTCATTGAAAAATCACATATTTGTCAAAACTGGCAGTGAATAAATTTCTAAAGTTTATTTACATTAATCGACCTTTGAATTCCAAAGTATCCATGACGATTCGGGAATCTAAAATTTGCTTCATTGGTTTCAAGATCCGAAGTGAAAAAACCCACGCAAACGTTTTACGGAAATGTTGGTAGGTGGAATATTGCACAATACAGTTTAGAAATAAACATAAACATTGGGAAAATCTCGACTACCAGAATTTCCGGCTTATAATCCGCAGATCAAACAATTATTGTTGGGCCCAGAAATTTTATTTAGTGATTGAAAACAAATATTTACGGTGATCTAATATATTAAATTTGTTTTTAAAACAATTCTGGGTCAAATAAGGATTGTTAGATCAGCGGATTAATCGTCGGAAAATTACGGTAATCCTTACATAGCTTCATGCTTTTTTACTAAAATAGTAAACCACGATGAAGGAAATGAAATCGGTTTAATGGGCATTGTTGTTATATAAATATTATTTTTAACTTGATTGACAAAATGTTTTACGTATAGTTTTTACAAAACGAACCCTGGAAGCTTTTTGAAATTTATAATTGTTTTCTGTCTGAGCATTGAACTACTTCTTGTTTATTATTTCCTTGTTTTTATTTTCTCCACCATTCTAAAAACTTTACTTTTCCTGCATATTTCTATTTTTATCTATCAAATGTTAGCAAAAGTCTATATTCGTTGAATAATGATAATGTAAATAACACCAACAATGAAGAAATTTCTAAAGTTTATTTCATTTAATCCACTTTTAAAGTTAATATAGCGTCCATAACGATACAGGAAATGAAAGCTCACTTCACTAACTGCGAGTTCCGGTGTGGAAAACCCACTAATTTTTTCCCAGAAATGTTGGCATTTGGAATATTTTACGACACAGTTTTGAAAACTTTGATGACAGAGACAATTAAACTTAATGAAAATCAATACTTTTCTTACGTTGATTCATAATTAATTACATACATAATTTCTATGAAATAGAATCAATTTCATTAAAGTTTTCTTCGTTCATTGACCTTTTGAATTTCAAATACTATCCATAACGATTCAGAAAATGTAAACTCGCTTCACTAACTCCAAGATCCGGTGTGAAATACCCACTAAAATTGAAGTGAACAAACTTCTTAAAAAAAAACAACCGTAAAAATAAATTATTTATCATTAATTATTTATTATAAATTATTTATTATTAATTTATTTTTATGGTGTTTTAAAGAAGTTTGTTAACTTTAAGTAACACCAGCTTCATCTTTATTTACCCACGAAAATTTCTTCAGAAATCCTGAGAGTTGGAATGTTTCATTGTACAGTATTCGAATCTTTTATCAGAGAGAGAATTAAATTTATCGAAAATAAGTACTTTTCTTACATTGTTTCATAAATAACCCCTTGAGGACGAGCAACACATATACGTACCGCCAAACAGATTAAAAAGCCTTGTATATAGAGATGGGCATTATTTATCGTATTAGGATAAATAACAACGTTATTCTTTTATGGTGCACTAGCATACGCAGCCCGCTTCGCCGGGCTTAATTTGAAAGTTTATTTAATAATTTATGTGTATGGTACGCTTCTCTCTCAGCTGGCGACGGATCCCCCGGTGACTCTACGCTTCTCTCTCAGCTGGCGACGGATCCCCCGGTGACTCTCCCCGGACCATCGGCACTCCACGTGCGTCGGGTGAGCGTCAGAACAAACTTTCAGCATATACATATGGGTGGTTGTACTTGAATGCACAGACCTGCGCGTTTTTTTCTATCTTGCTTTTATACCTCTGGACCGAGTTGGCGCATTGCCAAGATTTGCTTCCTCTGGACCGAGTTGGCGCATTGCCAAGATTTGCTTCCTCTGGACCGAGTTGGCGCATTGCCAAGATTTGCTTCCTCTGGACCGAGTTGGCGCATTGCCAAGATTTGCTTTCCCCTGTGCCTCAATCAATTAATTAATTATCCTCAGAATTCCTTTTATTTATAGAGATTATTTAGTAACAGGTTAACGGAAAGTCCCTGTTAAATTTAGAACACATTACCTGCAAAGAATGTAAAAAAGAAGAAAAAAAAAGCTTAAAGAGCTGTTTAAAAAAAATACATATTAAAATTATAATAACATTAAAATTTCTAAAATTTGTTTTCGATATTAATGTAAAAAGATTTTAAAAATATATTTTGAAATTTAAAAAAAAAACTTCTTTTTTAAAACGTTTATTACGACGCGCCTAAGCAAACCGAAAGAAATAGTGATCAACCGTCACAAACCTTTCGTGTCCTTATCAGCTTTCAATGTCTAGAAAGTATCTTCCACTATCCACCATCCATGCAGAATAGACCTATCCAAACACCCAATCAAAGTCCAACTCATTAGCAAACAAACACCTGGCCGTTCTCCAAAAAAGGGGGAAAAAAAAGAAAAAACGCCACGACTGTTAAAAAATGTTCTGAAAAACTCCACGTATTCATTACAGTTAATTCTAATACAACTAATTCTGCAACTCTTTTTATTCAGTAGGAAACAGTTTTGGTAGGAAGAAAAAATGTTTTTTAACACATCACATTCATATAAGTTGAAATGTTATAATTTGTTGTGCAGAATAGCGTTGCATGGAATCATTTTAGTAGACGGGATTCATTGGTATAAAACTATCAAAGGTGTTTTTTAATGATGGATATTAAAGTATGGGATTAATTTCGATTTCGTTCCATTAGCAGAGTTAATTTCGTCAGCCATTTTTGTCCATGTGGTGTTTTCTTTGATTTTGAATGTTTAAAGGGAATCAGAGGAAGGGGATAATTTTGTTTTTGTTGTACTTTTGACCAGGAAGCGGCGTTTTTTTTTTTTTTTTTTTTTTTTTTTTTTTTACTTTGGAAGTTTAAAAGGGATAATGCTAATGGAGTTTGAGAAGTTTGTTTGTCTTTTTTTTGTGTGTGTGTGTGTGTGACGCTAGACTTTTTTTTTTGGGGGGGGGGGGAGGGAGGAGGAATATGCTTTTATTATTTATTTATTTATTAGTTTCTTAAGGCTGTGTTTTTAGGAAATCAGAGTAAGGAAATTTTTTATATTTCTGCGATTTTGTTTCATTGTAAAAAATAGGAAGAAATTAACACCGCATTATTTGCGCGACTACAATTGTAATTAATTTGAAAAAGTAATAAAAATCGGTTTGGATGAATTGCTTTTAATGAAAAGCATATAAATAACATTTTCAGGTTCTTTTGGATTATCTTTGGATAGGCATTGATAAATATAGCTGTAATGAAATCGGAGTTCAAATTTCTTTTTCTACAAATTCTTTTTTTCAAAATTCTTTTTTTACATGTTGTTAACCCTTTGTGAGCATTTTACGAAATTTTTAATGTTTTGTCACCGGTTTTTAAAAACAGAAATTTGTTACTCATTAAATCCAGAAAATGCTCCGATTAAATAAGTCAAAATTTACGGTATAATTTTAGTGGTGGTCACAAATGTGGATTCTTAAGCTTATTTACGGCACGTATACGTGTCGCTCGTCCCCAAAGGGTTAAAGCACTGTTTATTTTTATGTAGCACGTCTTTTCTTATCGTTTACAAAAAGCTAATTTTTAAGCCATTAATTTTAGAGATTACAAAACTGTTACAAATGTCCCATTACAAAACTGTTTCAAATTTTGCTCTGTATCATAAAAAATCGATTTATCTTTAAAAAGCTGTTATTTAAATCCTTAAGAAATAATAAGAAGAGGAAGAAGAAGAAAATACTTCAACTTTAAAAAAATGTTTAAGATTTTATTATTCATCATTTAAAACCCAATTTACGTTAATATACGTGCTTTTAAATAGTTAAGAAATATAAAAAAATTATAATGTCTGGATCCTGTAAGCTTTATTCAAAATTTTTTTTTTTATGTTCTAATCATAAAGGGTGCTACAGTCAGGGGTCGAATTTCATTCCGTAATGTTAAGTATATGGGCGTTTAATGTATTCTTATATTCAAAACATCTCCTTGACGAATTAATATTTGAAAAAAAAAAAAAAATCAGTATTCTCTTTTTAAAGAATGTCTCTTTTTTTCTAAGTTTTCAAAATATTTCTTAAATCTATCTATAATTTTATTAGAATTGTTGAATTTGTACGCGTAGTTCGTTATTTTTAAACATAATATATTAAAGTGAGTATGAATTTTAGAAATGTTTTGACCAAAAAAAAAAAAAAAAAGTGACATCTTTTGAGAGATCACTAAAAAAGGGAGTTACAAATATTAATTCCTTAAGGAGATATTTTGAATATAAGGGTGCATCAAACCCCAATAGATTTAACATTACCGAGAGGAATTCGGCCGCTGAGTGACTAACATCCTTAAAGCAGTAAAAATGTATTCATCTACAGCTAAAACTTGCTAAGTTATTATGCTTAGAATTTTATGAATTTTTGACGTTTTAGTTACCATGAATGGAAAACGTGTTTTTAGTGCCAGAAAACCTGAAAATGCTTGAAATTAAAAAGTAGCATAACTAGGTAAGTTGTAAGTTTTGTCCTGTAAAAATTAACATTTTAACCAAAAACTGATTTTAATGGTGTTGATTCATCTGATCAAAAAACGTCTATACTCACGTCCCAAAATTATTTCAGACATTTTGTTAAAAGTCTTCTAAATAAAACATCTTTTGACAGAATGCCATTAGATACATGTTATAAAAATAACAGGTTGTTGGAACCTGTTACTTGTGCAAGTATGTAACATCGTAACCTGTTAACCAAAAATAACTCTATTTCCCATCTCTACTTGTATATAACCGCAAGTAAAATTTACCTGTAAAGTTTTTTTTTTTTTTTTTTTTTTTTTTTAATCGGAGTGTTTTCTTGATTTAATAAGATACAAATTTCCGTTTTTAAAAACCAGTGACAAAACATTAAAAATTTCGTAAAAGGCTTTTATCGCGATGGGGTTAAATAAATAAATGAGAAGCTGTGATTAATGAAATAAAATCAGTCTCATTAAAGTTTTTCTCTTTAATCGACATTTGAATTGCAAATGCTAATTTCTATAACAATTCAGGAAATGAAAGCTTGCTTCACTGACTGCAAAATCGAGTGTGGAATAACGCAAAATTTCTCCAAAAATGTTGTGAGTTGGAATATTTAGTGACACAGTTTTGAAAAACTTAATGATAGGGTGAAACGAACTTAATAAAAATTAATAGTTTTATTACACAGTTTTATAATTGATTAAAGAAATAATAAGCCATGATTAATGAAATAGAAGTTAGTTTTATTTAAAGTTTCCCCCTTTCATTGACTTTTGAGTTTCAAATAGCGTATCTAACGATTCAGGAAATGAAAACTTGCTTCACTGACTGCAAGATCCGGTGGGAAATATCCTCGCCATTTTTGAGATATGTTGGCAAGTAGAATATTTCATGATACGGCTTTGAAAACTTTGATGATAGGGAGAATTTAACTTAATAAAAATCAATGGTTTTCTTATACAGTTTAATAATTGATTAAACGAATAATAAATCGCAATTATTGAAATAAAATGAGTCTCATTAAAGTTTTTTACTTTCCTCGACTTTTGAATTTTAAATAGTAGCTATAAAGATTCAGGAGATAAAAGATCGCTTCACTGACTGCAAGATCCGGTGTGAAATATAAACGCAAAATTTCTCTAGAAATATTGACAGTTGGAATATTTTACAATACAGTTTTGAAAACTTTGATGTCAGAAATAATTAAACTTTATAAAATTCGATACCTTTCCTTCATTGATTCCTAATTAATTAAATTCATAATAAGCACCATTTAGTGAAATAGAAATTAGTTTTATTTAAAGTTTTACCCTATCATCGACTTTTAAATTTCCAATACTATCCATAACGATTCAGGAAATGAAAAATCGCTTCACTAATTGCAAGATCTGGTGTGGAATACACACGCAAAATTTCTTCAGAAATGTTGAGAATCAGAATATACGATGATAGAGAGAATTATCGTAATTTCCGTCGTGTAATCCACGGATCAAACAATTGTTTTTGGATCCAGAAATCTTTAGTGATAGAATACAAATTTTCACGGCGATCTCTCAAGTTACATTTCATTTTAGAAAATTTCTGGGTCGAAAAATGATTATTTGATCCGTGGATTATGCGCCGGAAATTACGGTAATAAAAATCAATAGTTTTCTTACACAGTTTTATAATTTATTAAATAAATAACAAACCGCGATTAATGAAATAGAATGAGTATCATTAAAGTTTTTCCCTTTCATCGACTTTTGAATTTCATTTAGTATATATAAAGATTCAGGCATTGAAAGCTTGCTTCACTTACTGTAAGATTCTGTGTAAAATATCTACATAAAATATTTCCAGAAATGTTGACAGTTGGTATATTTTACGACACAGTTTCAAAAACTTTGATGATTGTATTTAAACTATAAGAAAATTTGTGCGTTTCTTACATTGCTGCCAGTGTTACCAGTAAGCTGCTTGAAATTTCTTGACAGGCACCATTTTTCTGAAATGATTAAATAATGCTTCAAAGAAAATAAGCTGAAACAGGCGTGAATCAATATTAAGAGGTAAAAATAACCTAAACACACCATAAAAATACTTAAATTTGGAAAGGTCCTTCCAAAGACTTCTTTGCACCTGATGAAGAAAGACTCAGATCATTCGAAAAACCTAGTGAATTTAAGTATTTTTATGATGTATTTGAGAAGTTTTTATCTCTTCATAAATAACCCTTGTTTTCGCCTTAATTAATATGTCATTAAATAAAGCGAATTTTACTGTTTCAAAAAACAAACCCTATTGAAAATGAAGTTTCTACCATGATTAGTTTATTAATAGGGAGAGTCAAAAGTTTCCCATTACATTACGGCCTATGGGGAAAAAATCGTTTCAAATGAATTTTAAAGATGTCACACCCTGTCAAATATATTCAAATTCATATGCATCTATGAAGTGCACTAAACTATGCATTCTGTAAAATATGCAGTGAAAAGAATAGTTATTATTCATTTACGGGTCACGCAGATAATCTCCGTTACATAATAATAAAGGAGGGGGGGTTGTTAATTTTTTATCATATTTTAATTATGATAAATGCTCTCATGTGTAATCAAATTGATATACCTCTCTGAGGCTTAATATGAGTTATTTCAAGCATAATACGAAATATATAGCATTTACAGGGACACACAAAAGATTTCAAAGAGTATTTTCTATAAGAAGTACTGTATATAATGGATGATAGTTGTTGAATGTATGAAATGCATTTTTAATTATGATATGCGCTTTTAAGTTTCGCTAAATGTATGCACATTATATGATGCATATAAATGCTAATAGTTACACAATTTAGATATACAGGTTACACAAAAGAACTCGGAAAGTTACTGTACATGAACATAATTTATTTAAAAGTGATTTTTAAATAAGTTATGCATTTTTACGTTGAGCTGCATTCAGGTTAGTAAGAAATGTTTGTAGAATATAGATAAAATGTTATACAGGGTCACACAAGGAACTGGATACAGAATCGCCTATGGATGATAATTTCTGAAAGTGTATTTGAGTAGTTTAAAGAGTATTTTTGTTTGAACTAAATTTTAACAAAATACTATTGTGTAATAAAGGTATTAGATAAACTACAGGGCTGAGCAAAAATATTCATCCATTTATTAGTATAAATTGCTGAAAGAAAATTTTCAACCAGTTAGGTGTTTGCTTGCTAAACTAAATTTCTAAACTATATAGTATAAGTATCAATCGGCAGATCAAATAAAGAGCTGTTCAAAAGTATTGGAATACATATTTGACTATGGACACCTTAATTCCCTGGATAACGAAGTTTTGTAAAAGATTTCTGCAAGTGTTAGAAAGTGTTTCATAATCGATGCCTAACACATGATTTTTCTTACTTTTTTTAAAAATATAAATCTGATTTTTTTTTTCTATTAATAACAAAAGATCTATGATAATGCATTCTTCACCGTCAATACATACATTTTGAAATATTTCCTTTTTATAAAATTTGAAATTCTAAAATGTTGCCATTGCTATTAAGGAATGGAAGTTCGCTTCGTTGGCTGTAAGATCCTAAAGCAAAACATCTATGGAAATGTTGAAAAATGTTATAGTACAGAATGCAGTTTTGAGAACTTTCATGGGAGACTTGATAAAATTTAATATGCGCCGACGATTTCTATATATTTTTTACAGAACCATATTACAATTCTATTGAATCAGTATTTCAGGGCAGGCAGCGTTCAAAAGTTATTCTTTCTTATCATTCACTCTTTTAAAAGTATAATATTCATTTAACATTTCAATTAAAAAAAAATAAAATTTATTTAACTTGCTATTTAAATGTATGGATCGCCTTTACATTTATTTCACTGTAGTACAAATGAAAAAGTACCGTAATTTCCGGCGCATAATCCGCGGATCAAACAATCATTTTTCGACCCAGAAAGTTTTAAAAACGAATATAACTTATTAGATCGCCGTACATAATTATCTTCAATCACTATAAATAAGATTTCTGGGTCGAAAAAGAATTGTTTGATCCGCAAATTATATGCCGGAAATTAGGGTTCAACGGTTGATTTATTAATAAGTTTGAATATTATTAAAGAAAAGCGGCGAATAAAGTAGTGTTTATGTGAGTAAATAATACTTCTATGAACATTAATACTTTTTCAAAAACTTGGATTTCAACATGATGTTCCAATGATAAAGCCACTGATGGCTATTAACCACTTAATCTTTGGGCCTGAAACATTCACGGGCTTCAAGCTTCATGGCTTTTATTCATAATTGTTCGATTCCCACCAGTTTTATAAAATAGTGTAATTGGTTTTATTCTGGCATCATTTTGCTTGTCATTAAATAAGAAGAATATTTTCTTTCAAAAAAAAAAAATGGTGGCAATAATGTATTTGAATTTTTAAATCGTAATTTAACCCTTTAACTGGAACTTTCTTTTCCGTTCAATAAATTGAAAATAAAGGATTCTCACCAAAATTTTTTAAATGAAATATTCGGAACATTTAGTCTAAACTGTTCTGCCTTTAAATAGTATGAATTTTTAAAAAAATGTGGTGTTAAAAAGCTTTAAATGATGAATTAAGCAAATTCGTCTTGCCCGAACGGCACACGGGCAAATAAGTTAAGGGTGTATTTCGATTTAAACTGCTTATTTTCCGATTTATTTTTGAATCCATTTTTGCTCTCAAATGCACCAAACTTTCAAAATCTCTTATTTGGAAAGTACACAAGGTGCCGTGATCGTCGAGTCTTTGATAAATGCAGAAATTATAGCAAAAAAAAGCAATCAAAAACGGCATTTCGAACCGATTTTCCCCAAGCGGGAGATCTAGGAACGAAAAAAAGGGTCCCACTGAGAAGGTAATTGTTTATAACTCAAATTCTAATGAATTGAGCGTAAAAAGACATCAAACGGCACCTCATACGTCTCTTCAAGAATCCTCTCAGCAAGTTTCATGTTTCTACTTTTAAAAATGTGTCTGAAATTGTATCGGAAAATTTCGAGCTGTTGAAGGTGGAAAAGCTTTTTTTCGAATACACCCATAAGGGGTTAATGTTGACATTAAGGGGTTAAAAAGAAAAGGCAGAGAACGTAGTGGTGCTAAAAAGGCTTTTATGAAGTCTGAATTTTTGGAAAAAGATATTGTTTAGAGATAAGAGTATGTTTTGCGTAACGTATAGTGGATGACGGTATGGCGAATGAAGTACATATCACAAGGACTGAATTAAACGAACAGTGAAGCGATCAGCCAGAGTAATGGTATGGGCTGGCATGACTGCAGATGATCCTGGAAAATTGTTTATCAGGAGGTCAGGAAAGGATTTATTCTAAAATAGTGACGCACAACCTTTTTACCAGAAAATTGTTTGCCACCGGAACATTTGAAAAGTGATGTTTGTTTTATTTAATAGCAAAGTTTCTGTCGTTATTATAATAAAACTATTCTGTATGAATGTAGCGGCATGTTTATGGCCAGCGGGCCACAGGTTGCGCACAGGGCCGTAGCTAAGGGGGCGCTATGGGCGGCTCAGCCCCCCCCCTAAAATGTTTTGAGCCCCTCCCTGGAAAAAGTTCCAAGGTCACGAAATGTTCAGAAAATTCAAATGAAATTCTGTTCAAAAATCTAATTTAGTTTTGAGACCCTTTCACAGTTTTGCAGAAATACTAAATAGCATCTAAAATATGTATTTGAGCATTCCCTCATCCTATTTGAACATATGAAGCTAACATGTTTAATTTTGCACCAGTTATACACTCAAAATTTTCATCATCATATACTTTTCTTAGCATAAAATGAAGTTATTACAACAGTTTAATGAGGAACATAGTCCCTACAATGTGAATATGCACTAATTTATCTTTCTGTGTCAGAGAGAGAGAAAAAAAATTATGAGCCCCCCCCCCCTACATTCCCTTGAGCCCCTTCTATGGTTCACTTCTAGCTACGGCCCTGGTTGCGCACTCCTATTTAGCCGTTTCCGGCGCAGTGTGTCCGGTCTGGACACACCTAAATTTAATTCCTAACTTGCAATATTGGCACCAAAAATATTTTAATAAAATTTTGCTTTTACAATAAAAGCTTAAATTAAGGAGTTCTTGATTCTTCAAAAAGTAGTTTCTAAATACCGGTGTCAGTCGATAATTTCTCATTTTACTAACAGAATTTGTCCGCGCCGGATAGGGTTAAAAATATATCTTTAGAATTTCATGCTCCCATCGACGGAAGATGTGTGTGATGCGATTTAAATTTTCCAACATGATTTAGCTCCTATAAACAAGTCAAGTTCCATATCGAGCTGGCTGAGTCAATACCAAATTAACGTACTTTTCCGGCCGGCTAATTCTCCGTGTTTAAGAGCACACACTAGTCACGCGGTAAAAGCCGAGCGCTAATGTAAAGTCTATGGGGGCGTTTTTTTCGAATATCTCGCTCAAATTTTAATATTTTTGCATGATTTTTTTACACAAGATAGCCGAGGGCGATCCACAACCGGCCTAGCTTTTACTTTTTCAGTTTTCGTTTCAGATTTTCTTTAAACAATTACTTAAACTTTCGGAACCGATTTAAACCGGTTCTGAAATTGAAACTACCGTAATATAAAAAATATATAAGCAAAATCGAAAAAGTAAAAACTAGGCTGGTTGTGGATCGCCCTCAGCTATCTTGTGCAAAAAATCATTCAAAGATATTAAAATTTGAGCGAGATATTCGAAAAGAACGCCCCCATAGACTTTACATTAGCGCTCGGCTTTTACCGCGTGACTAGTGTACGCTCTTAAATCTGGGATATGGAAATAGTGCAGAATAATGAAGAAACGACTTCTAGATATTGCGCCAAAAAATAAATTTGAGATTCTTCCCAGCATAAAATCATAATGGTAAAATCTGGGCAGAAAACATTTTGAAATATTTGTAGGTAGCTTGGCAAAGTGAGATCGTTCTCTTATGAAATGCGAAGGTGATGCTATGAAATATTAATAAATAATTATCTTTCCCTTTTTAAAAACAGGTATTTTTTACAATGCATTATTCTAATATCTAATATTTTTCAACCAGCTAAATTGTTATTATAATGTTTTTATTTTTCCAAGCATTTTTTTTTTATTTTAATTTTTGTATTACTACTTATAATTTTTATTCTAAAAGATTCTACAAACTATCTAAAATCTTATAATGTTATGTTTTTTCCTGTATTATACTTTGTATAAACGATACATAAAAAATCTGTTTTCCAAATTCCTTTTTTTATTCTAATTTTTTACTTGGAGCTGTAGTTACATATTTCTTTTACCGTTTTTCAAAATTACATCTTATGAGATAAACTTTTCTTAAAAATTTTAGAAAAGACTACAATAAATCGTTGTGATATTACAGTATAGCGTTTTCAAAGTGCCAGATTCTAAAATGTATTTGGCTTAATCTATCTTTGAATTTCAAATGGGACGCATGGAAATTCAGGAAATGAAATTGCGCTTCATTTGCTGTAAGAATCGTAGCGAAACAACCACGTGGAACTTTTCTGGAAATGTCAATTGATCGAATATTCAGGATTCAATTTTGGGAACTTTGAAAACAGACAAACACAAATTGATGGGAATCAACGCACCGTAACAATTACTTGATGAAATTTTAATAATACTCCTTTATAATTTTTTACTTTCTTTTATTTAACGTAACAGGATTGTTCTATCGAAAGGTGCAATTTTGCAATGGAATTTTCGCTTCTTTCCGACGGGGTGGAATTATAAAAAAATTTTACACAGTTTGATCCCGATCACAATGCAGCGTTTTATATAAAATTTCTTATTAATATTTAATTAATATTCAGCACTGAAACTACACTCTCGATTATTACATATTTAATCCTTTCCGACACAGTGATCTCACACCGGGCATACCTAATTTTATCTCAAAACTTGCTATCAGAACCAATAATGTTTTAATAAAATTTTGTATTTACAATGAGAGTTTAAATTAAGGAGTTCTTTGTTTTAAAAAAAAAGTCATTTGTTAATTCCAGTGTCAGACAATAATTTTTCATTTTACTAGTAGAAGTGTGTCGGAAAGAGTTAATACGTGATTTACCACATTGCAAACTAAACGCAGAACCAACAAAGTGAGAAATGACCAAGTCGGGAATCGAACCCAGAACATTTGGAAGAGCGGTGCAAGTGCTCTACTAATTGACCACTTCTCTGATTTGCCCGTACATCAAACGGGAATCACGTTTCACGACAATCATTATTTGCCCGTATCACGTACGGACATTCATATTCAAATCATGATTTGTTTTTCTCATCAGTAAATTTTTATTGTAAATTTTGTAATATTTAATTAAAGGATTTTTTAAGATTCAATATAGGGAAAAATTTCTGTTTTGAAAAACCGGTGATAAAAGATGAAGAATTCTGTAAAAGACATGAAACAAATAAGCATCTTTTGTAGTTTTTTTTTTTTTTTTCAAAAATATGTATTAGTTAACCCTTAAATGCATAGGATAGAACGCATTCCAAAAAATGCGCAATTAAAAGAATTAGAATTCGTACCAGAAAAATCTAAATAGTAAATTTTTCTTTATTTAATTAATAATTGGTCTGTCATTAAGTAAAGTGAAACTTGCTCTTTTAAATTTCTGGTGAGAATACGGAATATGTGAATAAAACCCATCACTAAATCGGGAACACTTATGGTATCGAAAATGATACAATATGCGTTTAAGGGTTAAGTAGTTAAGGTACGAGGATGATGCCCAGCTCAGTACGATACCAATCTTGAGCGATACATTGTGCATCATGTTGTGCTGCACATCCATTGTGCTGCAGTCGCAGTCTTACCTACATATGTCACTGATAGACGATAAGCTAGCCACCATCTTCCTCGCTTAAATGGTAGAGCACTTAGAGAGCTACTCTAAAGATTACAGGTTTCATTCTCGGCTTAAGCAATTTTTACTCTATTGGTTTTATGTTAAGTTAGCAATGTGATAAATCATGTATTAAATATTTAGTGTATCACTATTTTCAGAACTTAATTACAAATAATTCAATTGAGTTTAATATATTTTTTAATAAACTGGCCATAGATGATAAAATACCAAAATATTCTTTATGGTTATAACTGCTTTGTGAGGTATAAAGACAATGGAGTTAATTATGCCAAAATAGGTGACCGGGTTTTAAAATTGCAACAACGAAATCTTTAAATAGCAAAATGCAAAATAATAAATAAATAAGTAACAGCGTAAAATTAAAAAAAAAAAACCTTTATGATATTGTTGAGAAATCTTGAATACATACTTTAAATAATGATTTTTGTAATTCCGGTTGCTATAAATTAAAAAGAGTCAAAACAAAAACTGAACATTTAAAAAAAAGTTATCACATTAATCAAAGCTGTGTATAAATAAATTAAGCTATTGAAACCAATGTAACGTTAATATAACAGTTAAGGTAAATTTACATATAATAAAGTATTATATATGGTTTCTGGTACATTCGAAGATTTCTTTTGATGCATATGCTAGCAGAAAAATTAGATTATTGAATTCAAATCGAAATCAAATCACTATTGATCTATTGATTTGATAAGAGAGAGCCGTGTAGCTAATTAAGTTTTGTTACACTCGGTGGGGGCAGCACAGACAATTACCTCATCAAATTCATGGCTGAAATTCCAAATTTAGAAAAAAAGTATTCTTATATTAAAGCCAAATTGATCTACCAAATTATATCTTAGTGGGGAAAACCTAAAAATCTGATTTTAGCGGTTGGCTAGTAGGTTTGCCATTGCGTTTTTTTACTCCAAGTCTTCCATGTTTTCAGGTCTTTGGGTGAAGCAAAGTACTTTAGTGTTTTGCTTCACCTAGAGACAGCTAAAATTGCTCTTTCAGTTGTTTTCCACCAAGATAAGACTTGGCAGACCAATTGCGTTTTAATATGAGAGTCAAATTTTAATGAATTCTGGAATTTAAACCGTTAACTGGATGAGGTGATTGTCGTGTCCCGGTCTATATGTTTATCTGATTTTAAAAAATAGATTGCAATTGTTATGCAACGGTAAATTGTGATTTATTTATGATGGTTCTGCTTTTAAATTAGTGTAATAAAAAAGTACTACAATAAATATCATTTTTACAACTTAAAATTTTTTAATTAAATCTTTAAAGAAATTTCTGTGTTTTCTATTTTTTTTTTTTTTTTCAAATCAAATGCTTATTTTTTGTTATTTTTTATTTTTTTATTAATTTATTTATTTTTTTGTTTTGTTTTGTTTTTATATTAGTGAATTAGCTCATTTCAGCTTGAAAATTGTGGTAAAAAATTTTCAACAAAATATTAATTAGATAATTAAATAAACACAAGCAAAATAGTTTTTCACTCACATATTTTCTAAATATGTCTCACAAAATTTACTTACGTTCTACATTTGTTTGAAATTGTTCGTTCTATTTCTTACGAAAAATATTTGTATCCATATATTGCGTTTTTAAAAGTTGTATTTTACGAAAATGTATAAAATAAAATCTTCCAAGAAAACCTTTTCCCTGGAGAGTGGAAATTCATTTTTATTCTTGGGATGAATTCATCAGAGAATCAAGATTTTCCAAGAAACGTACTTTCACTACTCGGGAAATACACTATTCTTTTATATTGTTATCGAACTGAAACTCTAGCTGGGTTAACATGAAACTGTTTTACTTGTTCCTGTTTTAAAATTGATTTCGGATTAAATCGTGATGCGTTCGAGTGAAAACCTCTCAGAATATTTAAATTAAAGTTTCCGGGAATTATTTTAAAATAATTTTTAGTTATTAAAATAAAATTTTGAATTTTTTGTGATGATTAACCAAATTATTTGTAAACAAAGTCGAATGATGAAACTTTCTACATCTTCGTATAGAAAAAAAGGGACTTTAAAAAACTGTTCATATGGAAACAACATCTCAATTTATTTTTAACCATTTGGAGAATAGTTGTTGTTTTCCTTCGTGAATAGACTTAGTGATGTCCGCATTTTTAAAAATTTCTTTCTTCGATAAGACCTACTCCATGACAAAAACTTCTGAGCACGCACGCGGCAAGAGCTGCTCTTCTGAACAGAGCCATTGAGTAAAAAAAAAAAACAGACATGAAGTATGCTGGCTGAAGAAGACGCTAAAAATGTAACCCTAAAATCTGCCACATTTACCCAAACATATCCACATGTATTCACAAAAAAATGAAAAATTTTTAGTAATACAGTTTTTTGTTTATAATACGATAAAATACTACTTTAGAATGCTTATATATAAGCAAATCATTTTCATTTAAGAAAAAAAAAAACGCAAGGCAGAATATACCTAGACGGTGGGAAATCATATAGCAATGCAGTTTTCCTGGTGCGATAGTGACGACACTGAATACAAGAAAACAGGCACACAAACAGGTTGAGAAAAATATTTATTATTCTTGATACAACAAAAAACTAAGATATAAGTGCAATAAAAGTGGCAATGTTCGTTATCAAAGAACGTGTTCAAAGTTACGTTCCTTAGCCGTCATGCAAGACACAAATCTCCAGAACATGGAAGATCTTAGGTTTTCAAAAATAACTGGTAAGTCTCGAAATTATCAAGCAGCTGCCACGATGCGTGCAACAAGTTTCTTGTCACTGTCCAGCATTTTACAGCATTTCTGTTGTACCAAGAACCGTGTCCTTTCCTTCTTGTGCATTGTCTCATCACTACTGCGTCAAGAAGACGTTTCGGATCATACATTGCTGTGAGATTTTCCATCCCCTATGTTTGTTCTATCGCCCTTGAAAATTTTGCAATCATTGAAACATGGTGTATATGTATGTTTACAATTTTAAAATAAAGTATTTTAACATCTGAGAAATTATTTATTAAACCCCTTAACTGATTTGCCCGTACGGCGTTCGGGCAAGACAAATTTGCTTAACCACTTAATGGTCGCAGTAAATTACGGTTTAAAAATTTAAATTCAATTATTACCACCATTTTTTTGAAAAAACAATATTCATCATATTTAATGACGAGTATAATGATACCAGAATCAAACCAACTGCACCATTTTATAAAACTGGCGGGAATCAAACAATTCTGAATGAAAGCCGTGAAGCTTGCAACCCGTGAATGTCTCGGGCGCGACGATTAAGTGGTTAATTCATCATTTAAAGCTTTTTGAGATTAATATTTTTAAGTACTATTTAATTTCAGGAATGTTTAGACTAAATATTACGAATATTTAAGCTTTAAAAACTTGTGTTAACTCACATTTTCAATTTATTGTACGTAAAAAAGGAATCAGTTAAGGCAGCGGTTCCCAAACTTTTTGGTTCGCGGAGCCCTTTTCGGGAAGCGTTTCTAAGGCGGAGTCCCTGAAGCCAACGCTACTGTGTGGTTTACAAATTAATGTTTTTTTTATGCCTATAGAGCAGAGAAAATCTGTTGGATAAAAATCCGAAACAGTAATTTCCAACATTTGACCAAGGTTCTCAGTTTTGCCTTTTCCTGATATAGAAATTCTAAATTTATACTAGAATTTTTAAAAATAAAATTTTCTAAGTGGCAGTCATAATTATAAAAACAATTGAAAATTGCACTGAAAAAAATTGTTTCTGAACTAAATCAAGTAAAATTTATACATAAAATGCTTTTTTTATGTTAAAAATCATTGTAGAATGCAAAACATTGGAAAATTCAAAATATGAATGTTTTGTCATAATTAAAAATATATATTGTAAAAATTGGACACAATTATAAGAACAATGAATGTTTTTGCCTGAAACACACAAATAATTAATAATATTCCTATTCTTCTTAACCAGTTTTATCAGTCATGACGCCATGGAGCAGTTGGAAGGTTCTTGGTATTTTGTTACTAGGCTTTTTTGATGGAGGACATGAGCTCTTGCTTGTATTCATATTGCATCCATTTTTATATATTTCGTGTGCCAGATGTCTCACAGATTTTCCATTGGATTCAGATCAGATTTTCTGGCCGTCCAGTCAAGTAGTCTCACACTCTTATTGAACCACCTCCAAATGCATGCTTTAAGAATTTTTTTCCCTACGCAAATCATACCAGAAGTAGAGAAAACCATCTGATCCATGCAAATTAAGTTTTTTCTCATCCAAAAAGACAACATCATCCCACTTTTCCCAATAGTAATGCATTTTTTGGGAAACTCCATCCTCAGTCTTTCATGAACTTTTGTAAGAGGCGGTCGTGACATTCATATTGCATCACAGAGCGAACCTTTTTGTTCTTTTAGTGAAACAAGTTGAACAGTTCGACCACTGCATTCTAACTACAATTCATATTTTATTTCTTTTGATGTATTTTTTTTTTTTTTTTTTTTTTTTTTTTTTTTTTTTTAACAAACTCACTTGATTATCATCTTTTTCTACAATACAGAAACAAAAGATAACCTATCTGTATGCCTTTGCCGTTTATATTTACCGAGATTTTAAAGATAATTGTAAATAACCATTCAAGATCTATTAAGCTTTGTAGAGATTTGGCGTACAGAAATTTCCAAACTTTTAAATGCATCCACTTTCTTTCTCAAATTCCGAAAGCTTTGTATCTAACGGCATGACTGCAAAACAGAATATGATGATCCCAAACGCTTAATAGGCATTTATAAAGACGTTCTATGCGCAGAGCAAAAAAGATGCAAATTTCACTTTTTAGATCACAAAAATATAGTTGTTCTTATAATTTTGTCATATCATATAGCTGTATAAATTCGTAATACATTTTATGAATATGAATTTTCCGCATATTTCCATAAAAGCTTGCAAAGATATTCTTCATTTTTCATTGGTTTCCGGTCATTAAATTTACATAAGTGTCCAGCCAAATCTAGCCAAGATCTGGCGATTTTTATGTTGTCCTCATAATTTTGACCACCACTGTATAACCGTTTAACCTTTTGATTACGGCTAGGTCTGGAGACAATTATTATATTTACTCGCACCGCAATTTACAAAATAATTCCATTCACTTATATTATTCTTGAAATTATACTGGTGTTATTGTATGACAGAGAATTGTTTTCAAAAACTGGTGGGAAATAAATAAAGTAATAGTCTCTGGGACGACATATGTCCCAACCCCGTAATCAAAAGGTTAACAGTTTTATATAATATTACTGTTATCGGATACAATAAAATAAAAATAAGTATTAAAACCCTCTTTTTTTGTATTAAAATATTTACCTTGTATAATCGAGATAGTTCCTTCAAATACAGCAAAATTAAAGTTAAAAATTTGTAATTTCTGAAAGCTTTTAGTAACAAGGAAGACAGTCTTTTTCACCCGAGCGATGTTCAAGCAGTACTGTTAAGGGTTTAATGACATCCAGATTGATTTTTTTTTCTTTGAGTGGGGGATTTTTAGTATGAACTTGGAATTAAAATACAAAATGCAATCGTGTTTGCAGTATGCATGCGTAAAATTATTATTATTTATGGCGAAAATCACACACACACAGCAATAAAGGTGTAAGATGTATAGTCTTCGTTTGCAGAGAGATTCTTCTATATTATTCCAATAGGCTGCTTGGGAAGAAAAAACAGAAAATGTGTAGTTCCAATCATCCATGAGTAATTATGTAACACATTTTAGCTAGTCCCGCTTACCTATAATAGAATGATGCTATTATGGATTATTTTTTCGTTTTTCTTTAAGTTTCTATTATTTTTAAACATGCAACAAAAATAAATCGCCTCTCAGTTTCTTTTTTTTTAACCAATTTAAAAAATACATTTAGAAGCAAGTCATCGTTTTTGTGTTTAAGTGAGTGGGGCAAAATATATAAGATATATTGTTAGGTGTAGCATTGTTTCTTTTTTTAGATATTTTATTTAAAGTATTTGGATATTAATTATAGTTTTGAAAGAAACTTTCTTTCGTCATTGTTTTTGCCTCAAAACAGATATGCAGTAAAAAAACTACAACTATAAAACGAATTGTAAATAGTAGAAAAAATTTACTAACACAATGGGATAGATGGGTGAGACTTAATTTACATCAGGGCTGATATTCATTGACAAGCAGCCTAAGTAAAGGATGGAACTGAGTATTTTTTTTAAATTCTTAGTGTGATGACAAATGTAAAGAACCAACATGTATTTTTTAAATTGCTGCAGACTTATTTCTGATTGGAAAATGTGGCAAAGACCAATTAAAATAATATTTTATCCCTTTAACGGAAAAAGCATTTTCATTGATAGCCGGGTTGAAGTAAATGAATGACATTGATAATTGCGAAATAATATATTTATAAATAAGAAAAAGGGATTTTTCACATGCATACTAAAGTGGATTTTTTAAAATTAATATTCCAGTGTCGTTGTTGCATATCGGGATTAAAATTTTGTGGTTTCAGAAAGAAAGCAATGAACGTATTAGAACGTTTGAACCTTGATACTAAGCAAAAAATAATTAAGTATAAACTTATGAATGGGTGAAGCTTCAAAGAACAAAACTGTTCTCCCCTTTGTTTCGCAAGAACTGGCGGGACTTTTCTCTTTCTATGCACTTTGTGCATTCGATTCAGAATACTATTTCTTGTAGCTTATTTTAAATCGATTTTTTAAAACACATTAAATGCAGAAACATAAAATAAAGCAATTCTAACCAAAAATATTATACAGAAATTATATGAATGCATAATGCAAATGTTGAAATGTTTTTTGAAGTGTATTGTATTTTTCAACCCACTTAGAGATATATTCATTTTTGACACACAAACACTCTCAAAAATTCCTTCTTTTGAATACTTTTGAAAATCTTTCACTTGCAACATGCTAATTTCTTTCATGTTTTTATATTTTTTTATTTTCCTGGAACGCCGCGGAGCCCCTGGAAACTTCAGGCGGAGCCCCAAGGGTTCCGCGGAGCACACTTTGGGAACCTCTGAGTTAACCCCTTGCGGGGCGGTGGTTTCATAGATATACCACTTAATTTTAATTCCCAAACTCCACATTCGCACCGAAATTTTGTTAAAGAAAATTACGGTTTATTGAATGCGTAAAATATAGCGTTTTCTTATTTGCAAATAAAGTTGTTTTCAAATTCCGGTGTCAGTCATTAATTTCAATAATTAAGCAACGAATTTGCCCTGCCCCGCAAAGGGTTAAGGGATTAAATCGGAGTTGTTTAGTTTCAAAGATTTAAAACTATCGCATTTAATTAATAAAAAATTAAAATTCTGGATCTGGGTGCTTAGGACTCTCTCTTGAGCTATATTCCTACAAATCTTCTAACCTGTGCATGCCATAGATTCAAGTAGCCACGGAAGATGTGCGGACAGCATTTTTTTTCTTTTATACATATAGATCACGAGATGCCCCGAAGTGCTCATTTTTTAATACCACTATTTTCGATTAGTAAATTCTGGCTTATAAAATCACTGAAGCACCCTAAATATTACGAAAAAACTATCTGAAAAGCATCAAAATAAAATAGATTGTATAAAATAATTTGTTTGAAAATTCATTTCTTTTGAACGTCATTAAAAAACTGTAAAAGTAGTAAAAAAGTTTTTAAAGATTAACCCGTCAAAGTCTAATTTCGACCAATACTTTTGAAACATAGATATAATACAAAAAAAGGTATTTGAACATAGGTACCTTGAGTGATAGAAAAAAACAAAAAAAAAATGATCTTTAAAAATATTTTTCTTCAATTTCTTGAGTTTATGTCAAAATTTTTGTGACATGTTTTGGTAAAAGCTGAAAAAGTTATGACATAATTCAAAATATCCCTCTTGTTGCAAATGCATCATGGATTTCTCTTTGGCATTGTTTAAAGAATGCTGGATACTTTTGTATTTTAAGTAAATTCTTTGAAAATACGCTGTTTGAATTATTAATGTCTTTATACTTTAAGTTCGAGGGGAAAATATACATAAAATTATACATAAAACATACACCATATACATAAAATTTTCAGAGCGTTCAATCCTAGATACATATTTTAATAACAACTAAAGAAGATCCAGTGAAATAAAGGAGAATCAACTGGTAACTATTTATTTGAAATTTTACGCAATTTTACAAAGAACAGAAAAAAGAAATTATATTTAATAAGTATGCTATATTTTAATAAGTGACCATAAACTCTATTATTTTTTCTTCTATCTTTACAAGAAGAAAGTATTGGATTCGTGAAAATTTGCGAATTCCGATTTTCGACGGATTTAAAAGTTTTAGGGATCACAGATTTCCAAAAACATGTTTTACAAAATGCTTGTTTGTGAGTTTGTCTATCTGTGATATAAATACTGTGGGCACTCTATCTCAAGAACTATTTCACGGAATTTCACAAAACTTTAGATTCAGTTATACCTTGATATAAAATGGACCTAATCCCTTTTTGGTGTATATCGCCCGACAGGTGACGCTGCTAAGTTCATATTTTCACGATTTCAGCAATAGCTATATCTCACGAAATTATGGACGGATTTTTATTAAACTTCAGATTCCTACAGGTCCTTTGATTTCGTTTTGGTGTAAATCGCCGTACATGTGGTGCTGCTATGCGGCATTATTCATGATTATCACAATAGCTCTATCTTAGAAACTAATGAATATGACAGCTCTTAAGAACTGTTCATTATATGCTTGAAATAATAAAATTCATCATAAGCTTGAAAATTCATGCCTATAATGATTTTTCAAGAAATTTCAAACTCAGTTATTCTCTGATATAAATTAGTATTCTTTAACTTTTGGAGTAAATCGCGCAACAAATAATGCTTTTCTATGCAGATTTTTACGATTCCTCTGATGATTCTATCTCAAATACTACTACATGGATTTTCATGAAATTTCAGATTCAGTTAGAGCTTGAAATAAGTTGGTATAGTATTTTGTGTAAATTATCAAACCGTTGACGCTGCTGTTTTGTTTTGCTGGAAGTATTAACCTCTAAGTGATTGGAGAGAATATTGGGATTGCCGACTAGTTTAAATCTCTAAGCATATCTAAGACATTGGAAATTTACATGCACAAAGCAGAAGATTGTGATTTTATTCTCCGTATATACGTAATTTTTAACAGACTGCTTATTAGTGCTATGAATCAGTAATTATGAGTTTGGCTTCCGTTATGTCTATGTCTATATTATAAAGGTCAAACGTATCTGTACATAACGCACACGTCATTTTGCGAATGGCAACACTTTCTCCTGCAATTTCGGTTTTGCAATTTTAGTTATTGCAAATTTTACACCTTTAAGCATCAGACATTTTAAATTTTTTCAATGTCGCGTCGTAAAGAGAAAAAAATGTACTTTTAAATGCAATTTGTTTGAAAGCTGTATCTCAATTTACTTTTGAGACATTAATTTTTTTTTATAGTTTTTAGTACCAATTTTGTAATTGTGGCAACAGAATAAATCCATTTTCAGTTACAATTGAAAAAAAAATAGAAAATAAATACGCAACACTTTTCTACGCAATCTCGGTTTTGCAATTTTCGGTACTGCAAATTTTACACTTGTAAACATCATACATTTTTAATTTTTACACCGTCATACAGAGAAAAAAAATGTATTTTTAAATGCGATTTCTATCAAAGCTGTATCTAAATTTATTTTTGAGACATTAATTTTTTATAATTTTCAGTACGAATTTTGTAATTGTGGCAACAGGATCACTCCATCTTCTCTTAAAATTGAAAAAAAAGAAAAGAAAAAAAGAAAGAATGAAAGTAAGAAAGAAAAAGAAATTAAATGCTGATACTATTTCAAAAATATCGTCTATTATAAAATACGGTGAATTTTGGTTTTATTTTGTTTAATAATTTGGATAATTGAGTTTTATAATATTTTGTTAGTTTTAGCTTAAAAGGGGCTCAGGGGTTGAAAACTTTTCAAAAAATTGATTTTTTTAATGATCTAGTTTTATTATTCAATTAATTCTGAACTCAATGCAAAAAACCGCATAAAAATATTTGCATTTTTAACGGAGTTATAAGCATTTATGTATCAACATTTTCAATGTCGCACCCATATAATTTCAACTTTAACCCTTTCAGGGGCAAGCTATTTCTGTTCCAAAAATGTTCAAATAATTGATTCACACCACAATTTAAAAACAGACTTATTTGAAAATAATCAAGAGCTGTTTTTCGCGCATATTATAAAATCGAAATTGTATTAAAATTTTACTGGTGCCAGTTCGCAATTGGAATAGTAATATTATGTGTTTGCAGACTGCAAACACCGCCCTTGAAAGGGTTAAGTCGCGTTTTCTCAAAACTTGATTTTTGACGACTAACACCAAGATTTAAAAAAAACTATTTGATGGAATGGCTTAAATTTTTTTTTTTGCATGCATATAACATGATTATCTATAGAATGAATTAATATAGTTTCGTTAGTTTAATATTTTGAGTATTTTTAATGAAAAAAATTGTATTTTTTAAGAGTTTTGAGAGGTTTTTTGATAATGTTGTTTTTAAGTGATAGTTATATCCTTAATTCATTCTATAGAGTAATGTTTCCGGATCATTTTAAAGCAAAAATTAGGTTCTTATGTCAGTTCAACGTTAAGATATTTTGGTGTTGGTGATATAACAATATTTTTTTTTTCGAAAATTGTGTTACATAAATTTCACTGTATTTCTTATTATATTACATTGAAGTACTTCATTTTATAATTTTATAACACTACAAACATAGCTTTAAAATATCAGAAAGTTTAAATTAATTACATTGAATACTTCTGTTTTTATATGGACTCGAAGCGAGAGCTCTGTTTTCATGTTTTTCCTTATCGATAAACCCCTGAGCCCCCTTAACCCTTTGCGGCGCAGAGCAAATTCATTGCATAAGTGTTGAAAATAATGACTGACACCGGAATTTGAAAACAACTTTATTTGTAAATAAGAAAACGTTAAATTTCACGCATTCAATAAACAGTAATACTTTAAAACAAAATTCCGGTGCCAATGTGGCGTTTGGGAATTAAAATTAAGTGGTATATCTATGAAACCACTGCGCCGCAAAGGGTTAAAATACTATTTGTTTGAGAGTTAGATTGACCAATATAAGATGCATTTTTTACGACCACTAATTTTGTAGATTTATTACTAATCAATGAAACAGTTGTTCCTTAAAGATTTTCCTTCGTCGAATGTCGACGGGTTCCACCTCTTATTTACAATTTCCGATTTGATAGCGTGAAATTTCAAATTAAACGAATTTTGAATTTTTGCATTTTGTAATCACGAAATTATTATCATTAAAAAATGAAAAAAATTACTGTTCGAATTATCTGTAATAAATTCTGAATAAAAAGGAGGCTGAACTAAGCGGTACAATCCTGTTCTGGACTAGTGCATCATAGCTAGAATGCGAAATCTTTTGAAAATTAGGAGAGAAATTCACTGTTAACATATTCCCACCGCATGTTTTTTGTTATCTCTTTACGGACGAGCGACACGTATACGTGCCACAAAAAGGCTTAAGAATTCTTGTTTACCCCCAGCAGTAATATTTTACTCTAAAATTTATCTTATTTAATTTTCTTTTTTTTTCTTGTTTTAATAAGTTACAAATTTTTAATTTTAAAACCAGTGACAAAATAACAAAATTTTGTAAAAGATTGCGATTGCGAAGAGGTTCAATCTAGTTTAAAACATTTCAAGGGTGCTGTTTGCTGGCGCGATTAGTTTAATTTATTTTATGACGGCCGATTATTTACACGAGGGATATAGGCCCTTAAGGGGTGGGGTGCCCTCCATGGGGGTCTTTCTAAGGGAGCCTAATCCGTATCCACGCAAGGAAATCCAAAGTTTGAAGAAAACCACGGAAAACTCCGAAGAATTAGATCGACAGCCGCAATTGAGTTCGAACCCAGCACCTGCCGTCTACCAGTTGGGAGGTCAGAATCCCTCGGCCTCTGGGGTGTTTACTGGCGATAATACATACTTTTAATTTCAAGCTACCATACGGATCCAGAATTTTTTAATAAAGTTTTAATGACTTGGTTTATTGTTTATTGAACAACATACATCTGATATGTGTGCTCGACATGAAGTCTGCTTATAAATGATTGTCAATAATACAGGGACGAGATAGCACAAGGAAATTTTATAACATAAGAAAAATACAACCGGGAGCTCCACATAAAGCATGCATGCAATGGAGTCAGTGGGATTCGAACCCCCAACCTCCTACGCTCGAAGGTGATTAGCGGTGTGGAGCTTTGACCACTCGGCCACGGAGGCCTATTTTGCTGATTTAACACATGTGCTGAACATTGGTAAACAGTGTAAAGCTCTTCGGAGCTTCTGCTTTGCCAGCAACTTTATGCTCAGGGAACATTTGAGTGTCTGTATTATCATTCTTGCTGAATAATTGATTTATGGGTTCAAAAATAGCGCAGTTTTTTTTAATTGTTATAAATAGTATTAAAAGAGAAATAATATTAAAAATATTTAAACACCATTAAGAAGCATGAAAAGCATGGTTAAAGCTGGGTTAGGGACAACCAGCAGTGTTCTTAAATCTAGCGGTTATTTTATTCAGAGATTTCAAGCGAGCTCATGCCAGAAAATGTTTTACTGTTTTAATTTAATAATAATTTCCGTTTATTTGATTCTATCACTATAATAATCAAAAATAACTTTTAAAATTTTCTGAGAACTCGGTATTTCTGAATACAAATATCGCCAAACGTGGCAACATTACAAGCCAATGAAGAAAGTGACACGTGTCACAGGTCTTTAAAAAAAGGTACTTATTTACAACGCATATTTTATTACAAAGCAACAGCATAGCATATAATATTTTATAAATATTTAAAGACTTTTTAGTAGCCAAACATTTTGAAAATTATGCCTAAAAATGTTACATAAATATCCGATTAATAAATTTTATAGATAACATTAAACAAAATACAAAGAAAAGAAAAACTAACGTGAAATTCACAGCAACATATCAGATTTTAACCAAAAAGGCTGATGCATATTTAGGGCGTTTGCGTTAGAAAAATTAAAATTGTGCGAAGTTTAGTAGTTAAAATGTTGAAGTAAAAGTGATATTTTCTTGTTAGATCATTGCGACCGTCAATGTGACATCTGCGTTGCTCAAGTTCATGATTGTTTCTTTAAAATACAGTTTCATTTTACTTTCCACCTATTTTGTATATGCGTCAAAATTACTTCTCAGGAAAACGCAATGCTTTGTATATATGATTCTCTTATAGCACAAATCCTTTGATAAGAAAAAACTACGATTCGAGGAAAAAGCTTTATCCTTGAAAGATGAAAATGCTTTATTCTTGAAATTCATTTCATTTTTGCATTTTTAGAAATATGTTCATTTTCTGGAAGTGGTGAAATTTCCACGTACTAGAATATGATTTTCAGAAAAATCTTTACGATTGTTTTTTTATATATTTTTTGACAGTTTGATGAAAAACATTTCTGATGTTCGTTATTCATTATTGATTTCAGATGGAGACAAGATGCAAATAACTAGCACTGCTACCAACTTTTGTGTTTTTTTCTACCACTATTTATGGCCATGAATAAATAAGACAATTTTTTCTGTTCAAAAATAGAGGTAATAAAAAAGTGTGAATAGACAAAAGTTACATAGAATGAAAAAGATGAACATAAAATGTGAAAAGGATTACAATCCAGTAAGATCTAAGTTCAGATATTAAAACTGTTATAAATATATATACATAGGTTTTCATCTCCTTTCTTAAAATATATAATTAACGTTTCAAAAACAGTTTTATCCAAATTAGAATTAAGCATTAAATTCGATCATGATATGAAACGGCTATAATTAGGATGAGTGAAGCGAATCCTCTACTAGGCCACTCAAGTTACATTTTGTTGTACACTTTACAAAAAAAACTATTCTGTATTTTGACTTGAAATTAAACACAAACACAAATTATTATCTGTAGATTTGCACAATATTATTCTTTTACCGAATAACCTTTAAAAAAATTGTTATTTTAATTAATTTATTGTACATGTTTTTCCATTACGGACGAAATTTTGGAAATAAAAATTGAAACATATGTTTTCAGAAGAAAAGAAATCATGGAGTCTGAAATTGCAGGTAGAATCACGATTAAATAAATAAATAAAATATATTTTCTTTATTCCGGCAAAATCGTTTGTGCTGATGACACTTACGCATATTAAAAGAATTGTGTTATGATTTTTTTTGTAAAGTGGCAACAAAAGAACAGTAAACAAATAAAATTAATTGTTAAATTCGTTATATAAAGAGTTGTTTGAATTTCGAAGATTGAAATTTGAACCAAATGAAATTTATATTATTATTTTGGTACATGTAGTATTATTTTTAAATAATGTACCGTTTTATTTTTAATAATTTGCTGTTTTAAACAATCTATGGAATGTAATAGCTCTGTTATGAAAAATGCCAAGAAAACGTACACTCACTGGCTGAAAAGAATGCGAATATGATATATCTTTAAGGCAAAAGGCTAGATATCAGCGTAAAAAACGACGGCACAGATGTCATATACACATCATATTGGTGCAATTTTTTTCTACGCCAATTTGGCAAAAACTTCATTTTCAAATACCAGTTACCATACATATTTATAAAAAGTGACTAACAAAAAATTTTAAAAAGTTTAGTTTATATCTATAGAACAAAACAATTTATATAATTTGAAAAAAGAAAATAAATGTAAATAAACAATAAATATAATTTGAAAAAAAGAAAATAAAAGTAAATAAACAATTTATTAATAAATAAGCAACATCCGGTTACCATGTGCGTAATCTTACCATCTGTGCCAAAACGACAACATGACGAATCTATTCTAACAGGTAATGCATGTGCTCGGAAAATGCTTTAAATTGCGAAGTTGCACAAAGAAATTTAAAATTATATTTTTGTAAAATTTGTCATCGTCGTTAGTTTGGCATGCATATTCAATCTGCCAGATCTTGTAAGACTTGCCATAAATGTATAGTAAATAATGAACTAAATATTCTTTCTGTAACTAGTAATATGATATCCTGGTCCACATCCCTAAATATTGAAGATTTTAACTTTCGTTGAGGAGAAACTAATTGCCCGATTTCATCCAGTTATTACTGTTTATCGCATTAAATTGGTCAGCTTGAATACAGTAGGCATTTAATCAAGATATTATAAAATTTTATACATTATTACCTCATTCCATTGATACTATATCACAGTACATTTTTGGGTACTACTTGGTTATCCCGTCGACCAAAAATCTAACGCCAAATTTCAGGATTAAATTCCAAGGTACTACATGGCTATCCCGTCGACCAATTTCGCTAAATTATACAAATCGCCAAACTAATAGCCAAATTATTCATATCGGGGAAAATTTTATTTTAAATAACGAAAAAGCAAATAATTAGTAGAATAATAAAAAAAATACAAATAAAAAGTCGAAATAGAATCACTTAATGATGTTTCAAACACTTTTATCGTATTTAATGTCATTGAATGAGACATTCACGGTCATCCAATACTGGCATTTACTCTTATAATTTGGCGATAAATTTTTGGTTGACGGGATAACCAAGCAGTATCAATTGGTTATCTACTATTGGTTGGTACTACTTGGTTATCCCGTCAACCAATTTCGCCAAAATATTCGCTAAATTACTTAAATTGGCATAATTTTTATTTTAACCCGGGAGAACTCGCTATGAGAATTTCTCTCACGGTGCCCAATTCTTTTTTTTTTTTTTTTACTTTACAGTCACTTAATATCAAATTTTTTGTTTGGCTTAGTACTTTTATTCAAAAAAGAGGTAAAGTAATCGAAATCACATTTTGAAATTTTATTAAAATGAAAAATAGCCTTAAAAATAGTCTTAAAAAGGGTACGATGCTGAAAGAAAGTCTCATGCGCGAGTTCTCGCGGGTTAAATAACGAAAGAACAAATAAATTAATAAAAAATTAATAAGAGTACAAATAAAACTTCATATTAAAAATCACTTGATGATCAGGGATATACTGGAGGATATACGAGGGTATCAACCGTATACCTTCTGGATTTTTTAAACACCGTATACCCTCTGCTGCTCAAGAAAGCTTTAGTACATATATTCTAGGGTATATCCTCTGCATTGAGCGTATACCCTCTGTTTCTCTTACAACTTCGCCACTGTATGATGGCGTAACAAACACGTGATACGAGTTTAATGTTATGTGAATGTGACATTTTTATCATCATGATTGACATTTAATCTTTTAGTTTGGCGGTACCTTTTTTTGGACGACTGGGTAATCATGTAGTACAAATATTATTTTTAAAAATATTGTTACTTTCAAGTAGTTATCTAATGAAATAATGCTTCGCGAATCCAAACAAAGCATGGCTTTTGCTAGTAAAATATATAAATTATCCTTTAAGTTATGTCTAAATAACTGATTGTTATCTATTTTATAATTTATAGAATATTAATTAATCACTGAAATATTCATTATTATAATAAACTGATCATTCAAATAATCATTATTATAATAAGCTATTTTTTTAAGTTCCATTTAAAAGAGATTTTCCAGTTGTTTGGCATACTTAATCAAAACACGCTATGAAATTATGACTTAGATAATGAGTATTTGAATTATCTTTTCCTTAAGTTAGATTTATCTATCATATGTAGATGTTAACATACCGCTCAACCGCAAGAGAAGTGGCACATCTCGCAAAATTTCTTTTTCCGTTTTATTCCACTAATAGCTCTATCATAGGTGTGCCTTGCTACACAGAAAGTTTCATAATTTAGTTACATGGCAAATCGCTTTATTATGCTATTTGCCCATTCGCGACCACAGAAAAGGAGTGGATTGTGTGCACTCATAGAAAGGAATTGATTAAAACTACAAAACATGTTTTGTTGAGTACATTTTGGTTGCTTTAAGCGAATTTTTTAGTTAAAATAAAAATCGGTTTTTGTTGCTCAGACAAAAAAATATTGTTAACACTCTTACAAAATTTTAACAAAATTTCATCAATTTTATTTGAGTGCTACTAAAGTCTTGTATTTTCAATTTGTAATTCCAACAAAATTTTGTTGTTTTTGCAAAATTTAAATTGGTGTGCAGTAGCCATAACTCTCTCACGTAATTTTATTTAATTGACCTATATAGCTACAAAGGATTAAGATAATTTTTAGATAATAAAAACTTTTCAAATTGAGATGAATTAACGATGTTATTATTATGTTATTATGCATTTCGGATGAAAATTGTGGCCAGAAAATTGAAAAAAAAAAATCAACAATATACAGGGTGTCCCAAAAGGTCGTTTACAAACTTAACATGATGGTTTGTCATACAATGATGAACAATATTAAATAGGAAACTAAGGGTCCCAAACGTCTTCCAAAGGAGATATGCGCCATTAAAGTTTAGGGTCCAAAAATTCAAATGATTATAAAAAATAGAAAAATTGGTCGATTCGTTTGCAGTTTTCACTAAAACTATTCTTTATGCCAGTATTTTCTTGAAAATACATTATAAAGATAAATTTCAAAAAATGTCGATAGAGGGCGCTTTAGACTTTGGAGTAACGATAAACTAGTTTTTACCATTATTTTTTGCATCTCATTAAATTTTTTTAGAAGCTTAGACATAAACTTAAATTTTAAGCTCAAAATCTAAATCGTCGGAAGTGGTTAAGTAGCACAAACTGAATTGCGGGGGGAGGTTCAAATTTCAAATGATTATAAAAAACGGAAAAACTGGTCAATTGATTTGCGATTTTCACTAAAATTATTCTTTATGTCAGTATTATCTTGAAAATAATTTATAAAAATAAAATTTAAAAAATGCCGATAGAGGGCGCTTTAGACTTTGGAGTAACGTACAACTATTTTTTTCCGTTATTTTTTGCATCTCATAAATTTTTTTAGAAGCTTAGACATAAACTTAAATTTTGAGATGAAAATCTGAATTGTTGAGAGAGGTAAAGTAGCGCAAACTGAACTGTGTTCAGTGGGGGTGGGGAGGTGCAAATTTCAAATGATTACAAAAAACGAAAAAATTGGTCGGTTTTCGCTAAAACTATTCTTTATGTCAATATTTTCTTGAAAATCATTTTTACAGATATCTTTCAGAAAATTCCGTCAGAGGGCGCCTTAAACTTTATAGTAACCAACAACTATTTTTAACCGTTATTTTTTTTTATCTAATAAAATGCTTGTAAAAGTACAAACTTAAATTTTGTGCACAAAATCTGCATCGTTGTGAGTAATTCAGCGGCCAAAAATTGAACGGCGTTCGAGGGGTGGGGAAGGTAACATTTCAACTCCTGAACACAGTTCAGTTTGCGCTTCTTAATCCCTCCTATCGATTTAGATTTTGAGCACAAAATTTAAGTCTAAACTTTTGCAAGCATTTAATTAGATTAAAAAAAAAGGAAAAAAAAACGGTTAAAAATAATTGTTGGTTATTCTAAAATTTAAGGCGCCCTCTAATGGATTTTTTTTAATTTATCTTTAAAATTTATTTTCAAGGAAATATTGACATAAAGAATAATTTTAGCGAAAACAGACCAATTTTTCCGTTTTTTATAACCATTTGAAATTTGAACCTCCCCACCCCCATTGAACACAGTTCAGTTTGTGCTACTTTACCACTTCCAACGATTCAGATTTTTATCTCAAAATTTAAGTTTATGTCTAAGCTTCTAAAAAAAAATTATGAGATGCAAAAAATAACGGAAAAAAATAGTTGTACGTTACTCCAAAGTCTAAAGCGCCCTCTATCGGCATTTTTTAAATTTTATCTTTATAAATTATTTTCAAGATAATACTGACATAAAGAATAATTTTAGTGAAAATCGCAAATCAATTGACCATTTTTTTCCGTTTTTTATAATCATTTGAAATTTGAACCTCCCCCCGCAATTCAGTTTGCGAAATTAAACCACTTCCAACGATTTAGATTTTCAGCTCAAAATTTAAGTTTATGTCTAAGCTTCTAAAAAAATTTAATGAGATGCAAAAAATAATGGTAAAAACTAGTTTATCGTTACTCCAAAGTCTAAAGTGCCCTCTATCGACATTTTTTGAAATTTATCTTTATAATGTATTTTCAAGAAAATACTGACATAAAGAATAGTTTTAGTGAAAAACCACAAACAAATCGACCAATTTTTCTGTTTTTTATAATCATTTGAATTTTTGGACCCTAAACTTTAATGGCGCATATCTCCTTTGGAAGACGTTTGGGACCCTTAGTTTCCTATTTAATATTGTTCATCATGATATGACAGACCAGAATGTTAAATTTGTAAACGACCTTTTGGGACACCCTGTATATATATATTTATTTATTTATTCAAACAAAATTTCTATTGAATCATATTTAAACGGAAAGATTTGTTGGACCAAACAAATTTTGTTGATTCAACAAAATTTTTCTCTGGGTGTGGGTGCGTTTTTCGCACACGATTTGCATTTTACTATGCGGACTGAAATCCATCGAACTCTGCAACTTCCAATGTCAAATCGAGGAAGAAAGTGCGTGCGTAGCCACTTCCCATCCAGGTGAACTAGGGACTTTTTCAATAGCAAGCTGTGAATACAGGTGCGAACAAATGATTGTCGTTTCATGGACGACCTAGTTGAAAAAAAACTTTACGTCCAATGTAGAAGTGAAGTGTCTTGTAAAAGATGGAATCATTGGGGGAAAAGGTTAAGCTGCAGTTGAATATTACTTAATTTAAAGATAAAATTAAAAATTTAATAATTAAAATGTAAAAAAAATAAAAAAATAAATAAAAGTAGATAGAATAAATAAGTAAAATTAAACAGGATATGCTTAGAAAAAAAAAAAAAAAAAAAGAGTTGCGGTTACTAAGAGTGATGAAAAGTGCGCCTATCATTAAATGAACCAAAATTTACATTTAGAACGTCTGGTGTCAATTTCAGATTTTTTGAATGAAAATAGGGATTTTTAAATTTCATGTGTCGAATGCAAATGGGTCCAATGGTCTCTGTACACATACTTTGAGCATGCATCAGAATTTTTTTTCTGAAAATTCATGTTTGTACGTACAATTCTCTTATATTGCAAAATTTCCATACAAAGTAAAAACTATTTTTTGAAAAAAAAAAAAAAAAAAAAAAAAAAACCTTTATTTTTGAAATATATTTTATATTTGGCATTTTTTGAACTATATACTCATTTCAACAGAGTTTTTTGGTGATTGTATAGGATTTTATGGTACAGAGCAACTTTGGGGTCAAGCTGCGTCAAGAAAAAGACAAACTAAGAATATAAATTTAAAAATAAAATATGATTCGCAAAAAATATGAGAAGAAAAATGCAATTAAACAAAAACAGAAATGACATATATGTAATAAAAACTAATTTAAAGAATTCAAAGACATTAGTTAATCCCTTAACTCGCATTTTCTTTTCCGTTCAATAAATTGAAACTAACGCATTCTCACCACAATTTTTTAAATAAAATATTCTTATCATTTAGTCTAACATTTCCCCGTATGAAATTATATTTAAAAAAATTGTGGTGTCAAAAAGCTTTAAATGATGAATTAAGCAAATTCGTCTTGCCCGAACGACGTACGGGCAAATCAGTTAAGAGGTTAAGCGATAAAAAGTTATAATCAAAAAACTGTAAAAGATGATAGTGATTGTTAAAATAAAAACAATGTATAAGTTTGTATACAAAAACTACATAAAAAGTACTTTCAAAATCAAATAATGCGATATGATGATGCATGTATTTAAAATGTAATTAAAAACAGTATATAAGATTAAAATAGTTTAAAATAGAAAACATGACTAGTTAAAATCTGCACAATTTCAGTATAGCAATGATAACACGAAATTAATAAAAAACAATGTTAAGTTAGTTGGGCTCATATTCTTCCAACATAGCATTATCTTCATCTGCATTTGAATTATTATTGTACGACTCTGATTCCATAGCCTCTTCCATATATTGCTGCAGCTTTCTGAGATCCTTCACGTTTTTAATATATTGGCTAAAGCAAGAATGTTTCTTTCCCTTCCATACAGTTTTCCACAGTGAAGAAGCTGGTGTTGAGGTTTTCTTTTTCTCTCTAAGTGTGCAAGGTTTTTGTTTTAAATTTTGCTTTCGAAGACAGCCGGATTTCTGTCATGATTTTGGATTTATATTAACTCTGGTCTCATCTTTCTCAATGCCAGTTTTTTGATTTTAATTCACATTTTGACTAGCATTGGGTTTTTTTTTTCAGATTAAATGCAGATGAATTAGCGAATTTTTTCGGTGATGGAACAGCATTAGTCTCAGTTTAAAGCTTGAATGACTTTTTGGATTGAACTGTAGATTTTTCTGTCTGACTAGATAGGTAAATTATTACAACAGGTTCTGAGGATAATAGCCAACGTTCAAATAACATTTAGAATCAAAACTGACATCACGTGTTTCTTTCTTTGGGGTGCAAAGTGTAACAAAAGTTTCGGGTTGGGTGCTTCTGTGCCTTACAATTTTGATTGTTGCTTGACTAATCTGGAATATGATACACCCACAGATAGTGTTCGGGATTCAATAACTTTACGAGGATCTGGGTAAAACCCTTTTGGGTAATTTTGACAGCAATGATTTCTTTTTCTCTGATCCAATTTGGACAGGAACGCGAATATGCTGTATGATCACCTTTACAATCATCTCAGCGTTCTGGATTATTATATAATTTACTGACTTCTGCGCAACGTGCACAATTAACAGAACCACGACATGTTATGTTAGTATGGCCATAACTCTAGCATTTAAAACAGTGTAAGGGAATAAGTATATAAGGTCGTTCTAGACACCTCAAATAAGCAACTTTCAATCTATAGGGTAAAATTGGGCTATTGAAAGTTCGAATAACATGTTTTGTAGGAATTACTTGGCTATTTTGACGGACTGCGATTCGGCGTGCATCTATGATATTTTGGTTTGTTAAATTTCCTAAAAGTTCGTATTTAGTAGAGAACAAAAGATCTGGATCGGATATTACACCATGGCTTGTATTCAGAATTTTATGTGTTTGTACAGAAACAGATAAAAATTCCACTGTAGAGCAATTTATGAGAAGTTACAATTGTTTAGTTGAAGAAACCTCAACAAATAAATCCTCAGATTGCAGTTCTTTGAGAGAATGATAAACCCCCAAGACAATCTGGAAAGTTTTAGCAATGAAAATGGTAATTTTTTTTAAAAAATAAACTATCAGAAAGACTATCAACAGGTTTAATGACAAAAATCTAGTGAAAGAGGACGTCTGTGGAATTTGTTGCTCTCCACATAAGAGAGGATATATGGAAGGAATTGAATTGTGTCCATTCATATTTGAAAAAATAACAGTTAAGACCCCCGCCGCACAATCCACTACCGAGCCCAAGAATGGGTTGAACATTCATACAACAGTGCTAATCAGGACCCATACGGTCACAAGAAACTCCTATGCCAGTCTCCACCTTTAATGAGATGGCCAATAAGCACTCACTCACTTGATCCCAAGCTAGTGACAAAAGTCAGCTGACAAGCCGATTATATATATGGGACCAATATGCATCTCCCGTCTACCTGCTTTAGACTTCAAAACAGTGTGTTGATTTCCCTCAACTGCCAGGTTGCTCTTTTCCAAGTTCACGAGTCACCAAGCACGGAAAATATGTAGGTAGTTTACAATTATATATGAGTCGATATACAGGACAACATTGGCTCATACGCAATTACCCTCACCTTCGAAGAGGAAACCACAGCGAGAGTTAAACAAAGAGAAAAAGAAGAGGAGAGAGAGATAAGAGGAAAAGGAAAGAAAGAAAATACAGTCAGATGCCCGGGGTTACGAAGTCCATGAATATCTGAAGAAGGCATTCCCCTGGTAGGTTTTCAACTGTGAAGAAAGTATACTTTGACTATAATAAAATTTTCAAAATTGTCGTTAAGAATTTTAAACTACATTTAAACTGAATGCATTTTGTTTGTTCACGCTTCATAATTGATTATACATGGTTTGTCCGGAAAATAATAGGACTGAGTCGATTTAAAAAAAATTATTGAGCCAATCATTACAATTCTTTAAAAACTTTCAAAATAGGCTCCTTCTGCATCGATGCAGCGCTGCCATCGCGATTTCCAAGCATTGAAGGCGTCACGGGAGGCATTCTCCGTAATAGCCCTGAGAGACGCGGTGCATGCTTCTTGGATCCCCTTTGTCGTCTCAAAATGCTTGCTTTTCATCGGCCTTTTCAGGCGAGGAAATAAAAAAAGTCCGGGGGAGCCACATCTGGGCTGTAGGGCGGCTGCGGAAGCGTTGAGATGCTACCCTTGGTCAGGTAGTTGTTCATAAGAAAGGCGGTGTGAGCCGCGCACATCTTGCGTATGTTCAAATGCTCCCTCACAATATCATGAACCACAGATTTTGGTAAATTTACCATCTGGGCAATTAAACGAATACTTAGTCGACGGTCTGAGTTCAAAACTTTACGGCACGAGTCACATGGTCGGTGTTTGTCGAAGTCGAAGGCCTTCCAGCACGATTTTAATCGGCGACCTCTTCCCGGCCCTCCAAAATGGCCTGGTGCCACCGAAACACACCACGTCTTGCTAAAGCAACATTTGGGTAAGTCTGCTTGATCATATCAAGCGTCTCTGTCGCAGATTTACCGAGTTTCACACAGAATTTAATCGCATACCTCTCCTAGAGGTCTGCACGGGACGGAATTTCCAGGCCCGGGCCCGGCCCGTAGGAAAGTTATTTCGGCCCGGCCCGGCCCGTTTAAATTTTTATGTTTTAGGCCCGGCCCGGCCCGTACGAAAATCAGCGAAAACAGGCCCAGCCCGTTTTGGCCCGTTACAGTTTCTACGATTTCTAAAAAATTAAGATTTTTATCATATAACTAAGATTCCTTTAAAGAATACTGCATACATATCTATGGAATGATTTTACAGTATATTTTACAGCAAATACACATTAACAACATTAATGATTACTTAGATTGTTAGGCTTTCAACATTCGAATAAAGATTCATTAAAAAATTAATATGGCTTAGAATAAAAGAAAAATGAAAGAAAGCTAAAAACATCGTTAATTTTGAAGCTGTTTAATAAAAGAAGATTTATAAATATATTTCTATATCATTTTATTATAGATTTTAAATCCAAATTCATTCTTAAATTCAAAGAAGCTCCTTTCTGATACATTTCTAAATTCATTTTTTTTTCTCAGAAACGCATAAGATTAACAGATATCTTTATTCAGAAACTATATAATCGAATGGCGTTATCCATTTTTTTATACAAGCAATTTAAGAATACTGCAAACAAATTAAATACTGTCGTAATTAGCGTTTTGAATAGAATATCCGGAAGCAATAGCAAGGGAAGGGATAAAAACCTGCAATCATTTGAGAAACTATTATATGTCAACAAGGTTATACAAGTATTTTGTTTGCCAAAAATGAAAAACACTATTAGATTCCAAATCCCTTCAATAGTTAGGCTTATCACTTTTATACTTTTACAATTTAAAATTAATCAGAAAATGTGTCAAACTTTCGCATTATTGTGAAATTAATTTAAAAATCATCAAGAAGTATATATCCGAAGACTAAGCTAACATAAGTTCTTTATCGCTGTTAATAATTTTACAAATCATGTTTTCTGCCAATAATTAAGTCAAGTACCGGTCTGGCCAGTCTATATGTAGAAAAATAATGCAACACCGGCAAGAGTCAGCTAAAAAAATATTAAAACGGGTTACACATAATGTAATTCTCCGATGCCGATACACTGTGCATTTTTATATTGATGCTGTCAAACTAGTATGGCCACATTTATACTTATTCTCGTTAAAACCATTTTCGCTGAAAATAGCTCATATTTTATCATCTCTGCTTAAATCTTCAGAACCGACCGGCAGGCCCAAAATTTTTTTTTATCGGCCCTTCTGGCCCGTTCAATTTTTTTGCCGGCCCGGCCCGTTGAAAAAACTATTCTACATCTGCCGGATCGGCCCGTTAGAAAATTCGAAACGATTCCGCCGGGCCGGGTACGGGCCACGGGCCAAGCCCGGGCTCGTGCAGACCTCTAACCTCTCCTCTAACGAACGCTGCATTTTTCGGCTTGCACCACTCACAGAAACACGTCGCGCGAAAATGCCTGTCCTGACTCTCTAGGTGCTCGGAGACAACTGAACAGCCGCTCGTTCGTTAGCTAGGAGCGCCCTCTACTGAATCCAGTCGGTGTGCACACGCTCCGAGGTACAGTCGCGGCGGAAGAAAATCAGTCCTAATACTTTCCGGACAAACCATGTAGATGAAAGCAGATAGAAAACAAATTGGATATTGCACGCTAAATGAGGTGCGTTCGTACTATAACAAAATTTTAAAAATACTCAGATTTTAGTGTAATGGTAAACAATACCTCGGATAGGGGAGAGTGGGAATACTTGAGCATAGGGGATACTTGAGCCGCCACTATTATCTATACGGTTGGTTAATTTTTCCATCTAAAATTGGCAATATGGTAACATATTTATAGTTCTGAATATGTAAAAAAGAAATCACACACCTTGGTACCATTTTGAAAGTATGGTGATTAATAGTTGTTTTTTCCTATCTGAAGAAAATATTTAAGTGCATGTTTTTTTTTTTTTTTTTTTTTGGTAATCAAAGTTTTGTTTAAAGTTGCAACTATATACATACATTTAATAAGTATAATTTCAACTATATTTTGAATCTAAAATAATTCTAATAGCTGCATGCTTTATTTAGTAAAACTCTGATAAACAAAAATAGTGGATAGTGGGGATACTTGAGCCATGGCTTAACCATCTCCACTTGGAAATTAGACATGGGTGAAACAAATAAATAATAAAATTACATCCTTATATTCACTAATAGATTTTTTCTGGATAAAAAGAAGAAGAATTTTTCTTTTTTTTTCTTAAAAAATTAACGACATAAAAAAATGTTTAAAAATGTATATTTTTTAAATGAAAATATCCATTTTATTTTTCATTTTGACTAACAAAATAGCCCGTCTAGATAAACATAAACATAGTTTTCAGTTTAACTTTTATTAAATTAAAATAACTTTTTAAAACTGTTTTACAGGTTATAATCTCTAATACTTTAATTAATTAGATCCAACATATTAAAATATTTATTTTTTAATATAATATATTAAGATTAATATTTTATATTGAAATTGTAACTTCTGTTGCTTTAACTTTTTTTAACTAAGAAAATTGAAGAAGAATTTCTAAAAAGAATGCACAAAAAAACAAGAAAAGCAACAAAAATCACAGTTCAAACTTACCTGCATGGAGCCAAAGGGGAAGGCAAAATCTTTTCCTGTGAAATCAAAAAAGTGTTCGAAATAGTAGAATGATACATCTGGCTTAGATTCCGACAGCTACTCAATTAAAAACATGAGTTCGATAATATCATTAGAGGAAAATTCTGTCAATGATGGTGATGATATGAAAAGAAAACCTTCTTTAGATGATTGGTTACTAATAAAATATGCCGGAAAGAAAACTGTAAAAAGATTTCTTGGACAAGTGCTTAATATTTTGAAAATGAATTTGCCCGAAGAACTGCAGATTCCAAATTTAAATGGCTCTAAACTGAGGATGCTTCTACCATCGACATAACTCAAGTTGAAATGATCCTTCGACAACCAGTTCTAACGACAAAAAATACTTGTATTACTAGTTTTGTTTTCTCAATTGGTTTTGAAGGACTTTATGTATCACAATTTATCATTCTGTAAAATTTTTGTGCAAAAAAAAAAAAAAAAAAAAAAAATTACTTTTGTAGGTATTTTTCCGTACTGGCTCAAGTATCCCTTTACCATGGCTCGAGTATCCCCATGAGTGGGATACTTGAGCCACGATGTAAGACAAAAAGTAAAAATTTATTAGACATAGAAAAATAGTTCAAAATTAATTGAAAATGGTTTTCAGTTGAAGAAAAAATACCAAATTTTCCTTTTCAATATTTTGTTTTATTCTAAGAAATTATAAAAAAAATTAAAAAATTAAAATTCAAAAAATGGTTCAAGTATCCCCATCTTCCCCTACATTATAATGGTCAACATTTTTTGTGTGTCCTCTAAATACTATCTATTTTCTATTATATAGGAAGTAACTGGTTGTAAACCTCAGCAACGTATATCAATTTCATAAAATGTGAAATAGTTTAACCCCTTGAGGGGCAAAGCACTTATGGTCTTAAAATGCTCAAATGATTGACAGACACCGAAATTCACACACAAATTTATATGATAGAAAGTAAAAGCTGTTTTTCGCGTACATTGTAAAAAGCAAATCTTAATACTGAAATTCCGGTGCCAATGTGGCATAAGGGAATTAAAATTAAGCGGTATATATAATATACCGGTGCCCTTCAAGGGGTTAATAGTATTAAAACATGTTTCAAATAATTCTATCGTAGTGCTGCACAAGTTTTTTTTAGAAACCTTTTTGCCACAACTATATTTCAAAAACAATGTTTGGCGTATTTAATAGCAGTTTCTGTCATTTAAAATGGAAGATTATTCAGTATGAAAATAATGATATTAAGTGGCCCGCGGACCATCCACCCCTATTTTACGGACACCAACACATTGTAGTATTTCGCAAACTGCATTACGATGTAGATGTTGTTTTAGCTTATTTGAATTCGATTAGATCAATTATTTATCAAAGTCATAGATCGGATAAACTGAAATATAGCTGAATTTATCCGGACAAAGCTCAATACTGGCTCACAAAAATTTTGAGATTAAGGGAGTATCGGAATGTCATCGTAAATGAAAGATTAAAAGACATGACTGAAAATGCCGATGGTAATGTTGTAAAAACTTGTAATTTAATATCAGACATTAAAAGCTGTAAATTCTGGCTCATGCTATTTCGATACATTTTTCTGCGAAACATTTTTTTCGAAAAAAAATATTATATGAAAAATTTAAGTAAAAACATTTTGTTAAACAAGTCCCTAAGTCAACTTGGAATCTCTTAAATCTCCAAGTACGAAGCGGTATAAATTTTTGGCATCTAAGATAAGGGCAAATTTTTGGCATTTTAATAATGAATTTTTAACCGGTTTGGGTCCATAAGTCAAGTGAATATATGCACACTATTTTATAGTGCTTGATTTGACATCAGTAAAAAATTAATGCAAAATTGATTTTGCTTTTTTGGCATATTTTTGTGATTTATAAAATTAAGTCAAATTATAAATAAACTAGTCGTTGGGGGCCACCGTAATACTTACCCATCATGGATATGTATATGAAAACTAGTTGGATGTGTCAATCCCGAAACTTTCTTCTATCTCATAAGTACATTTTAATATATATATATAAAAAAAAAAAAAAAAAACGTGGTGACCCCAAAGTTACCCACTATCGAATTTCCTCGAACATTTGACCTAGCCTAATGAGATTCTGGTATCCGAAAAGCCTAAAACGCAAAATTTAATTAATATTCTGAGAAAAGGAGCTTAGTTGTGCCTCATCTTGGGTAATTTGTACTAAAACCTAATAAGCATCTATTGATGTCAAGACCTAACAGAATCTGAAATTTGATGGAATTTCGTCCATTAGTTCTTGAGATATAATTATAAGAAAAAATTTGCAAAACGTAGCACAGCAACACCATATCTTGGACAAATTATGCCAAAATGTAAAAAAAAAAGTCTAATTATGTTATGATGTAAAAGAATCTGAAGTTTGATGAAATTCTGTGCATTAGTTCTTGAGATATAGCTAGTTTTTTTTTTTTTTTAAACGTGTAAATTATAGCACAGCAGCACCATCAGTTGAAGGATTTATAACAAAACATAATCATCGTGTAATTATGTTATACATCATTTTGTAACAAAATCTGAAGTTTTATGAAATTCTGTGCTTTGGTTGTTGAGATTTGGTTGTTGTTTGCTATCGGAAAAATCGTGCAAAATGCAGCATAGCTGCACCACCTGTTGCAAGGTTAATACCAAAATGTAATCAGCGTCTAATTATGTTATATATTCTAGTTTAACAGAATCTAAAATTTGATGAAGTTCTCTGCATTACTTCTTGAGATATAGCAATCGCAAAAATCGTGCAAAATGTAGCATAGCAGCGCCACCTATAGGGCAGATCACACCAAAACCTTATCAGCGGCTATGTATCTCAAGGTATCGCGGAATCTGAAGTTTGGTGAAATTCTGTGCATTAGTTTTTGAGATATAGCTATCATGAAAAACATGAAAAACGTGGCATAGCAGCGCCACCTGCTGGCCAATTTACACCAAAACTTAATCAGCGTCTATGTACATCAAGGGGTCACAGAATCTGAAGTTTGGTGAAATTCTGTGCATTAGTTCTTGAGATATAGCAATCTTGAAAATCATGAAAAACGTAGTATAGCAGCGCCACCTGCAGGCCAATTTTCACCAAAAACCAATAGGCACTAATTCATATCAAGGTCTAACTGAATATAAAATTTTATTAAATTTCGAGCATTAGTTCTTGAGATAGAGCGCCCACAAATTTTTTGTCACATACAGACAGACAGACTCACAGACAGACACACAGACTCACAGACAGACGGACAGACTCACAGACAGACATTTTCTAAAAATAGTCAAAACGTGTTCAGGACCTTCTAAAACGTATAAATCCGTCGAAAACCGGAAGTCGAAAATTTTCATGTATCCAATACTTTCTTCTTGTAAAGATAGAAGAAAGTAATAAAACATGTAAAAACTATTTATACAATGCATTGCAATTCATAATAAAAATAAAAAATTGTAATTTAAGAAATTACCCCAACCATTTGAAAAATGTTTCACTCGATACATTCATCTATCATTTTAAGCTAAATACCAGTTGTTTTATTGTGTATTATCCGTGCCACTGCTATAAATGACTTTATACATGCTGCAATTTGAAGGTACGGTTCGTTTAAGTTATATCACTCTATTGTCGCCAAGCATAAAAGTTGGCGACGAAAGAAACATTTCAAACTATTTAACATTGTTGGTGCAAAAGTAATCATTATTAAAATACAGCTTTGGCATATACTGTTATTTTCCTGGTTAGAACCGACCGATAGTAAAACGCCATGGCTAGTGGATTGGTCGCCCTGGCGACATGATGTTTTACAATTAATCGGTTCGGCATTAAATTGCTTCCTTTTTCGTGATCGCCTTTCAACACGTAATTGGTTTTCAGCGGCTCAATAATCTTTTGATTTTATCATTTTCTGCATTGAAAGACGTTTTTGCGCCAAACCAAATACAGTATTACTCAGTTATCCCGTCGACCAATTTCGCCAAATGATACGAATCGCCAAACTAATAAGCAACTTATACATGTTGACTAAATTTTTATTTTAAATAGCAAAAGAAGAAATAAAAATCACTTTATGATTGTTTAAGTACGCGTATTGTGTTTAATATCATTGAATGCGATATTCACGTTCATTCATTTCTTTGGCTTTGGCTTTTTCCGTATCTGTTAATTTCCGTCTACCCATTTTTAAATTTGTTAGTTTTCTCCTTTATTACAATGATTTTAACCATTTTAATTTACTATTCAAATAAAAATTCTTCTAAAAGTAAAGAATTTAATTTAAATTCAAATAAAAATTCTTCTAAAAATAAAGAATTTAATTTAAATTCAAAAGTGGTAACATCATTCAAAAGTGGTAACATCATTCAAAAGTGGTAACATCATCGGGTCCATTCTCCCGAAAACAACAACCATTTTTCAAATGGTTAAAAAAAATTAAATATTGTTAATATACATAATAATGCTTTATTAAAGAACTGCTGATGTACCAATTTCGACAAATTATATAAAACGCCAAACTACTCAAGTAGTACCGAACTGCGTAAAAGAAACATCCTTATAACTCCAAAAACATAATTCTATTAACTAACAATTAACTGTGTCGGATTAAGCGTCTCATTTCCAATTAAAATATACCTCTGAATTGAAATTTGAATGAAATACAGGGTCATGAAAAATCGAAGAATGTGGAAAACAGGATTACAAATATCTCGGCAACTAATAATCCGATCGACTTCGTTCTATATGCAAAATGTGTGTTATTTTATTGCCTTTTACGTCCATGCCTTAGAACAAAAAATTTCGAAAATTTTTATATACCTTTCATCAGAACGAATTTTTCGAGGGTCCGAAAAAAATAGTTCCGGATAATCGAGGTTGCTGATATTAAATAGGGTTCGTCCCATTCTTACATACTAACTACATACAAAATTTCAAGTCTCTATCTCAATTTGTTCGGGAGATAGAGCGTTTACAGACAGACAGACAGACAGACAGACGGACGGCAAATTTTTTTTTCTAAAAATATGTTTTTCGGAATCTCCACTATCTAAAACGTGTAAATCCGTCAAAAAAATTTTTTCGATTTTCAAAACGATTGCAAGACTTACCCTATACTACGTATGATGGGTAAGTAAAAAGTGGCGAAAAACGAATAAAATTCGGGTAAAAAATGCTGGTTTTGCTTGTCTTTGATCAAAAACTTAAATATATGGCTAGCATTCCTTTAAGTTGATATTATCAACTTATAATTGGAAAAAAAATCTAACAAAATCAGCCTTCTTCTCTAAAAATTGGTAATTTCCATTGTTTTTCTTAATTGATAATACTCATTAAGGTGTTGATTATTCAAAATTCAAATAAAAATTAAATCTTCATCTTCTAGTTGAAAAAAAACTAAAGAAATCAGGTTTTTTCCTTTAAAAAATTATATTTTAAATTGTTTGTTGAATTAATAAAAATCATTAGGGTGTTGATTATTCAAAATTCAAATAAAAAATTATTCTTCATCTGACGATATATTAATTTAGTCTTTCTAACACTCACCTATCTAATTACAGTAAAAAAATCCTCATTTTATCTGAAAATTTTTTAATTTTACTGTTAGAGAAAATCCAAATCGCTTTTTAAAGGCGGGAGAATAGAAGGCTATAATGCAGGGAGACCGGAGAGCGTGGCACATTGCCACAGTGCCTCTCCTTTCTGTCCCCATACTGTCGCTTTTTCATTACTAACATTAGTGAAAGGAACTTTATATTTCAGATGTAAATTGTGTCACGGAGGGGCCTTCGACTTACATTCTTTAACCATTTTAGTGTCAAATATATAGTCCAATAGCCGACAGCACAAAGCCTTAAGACATCAAGCACAAAAAAACAGCCATTGTTTTAACCCCTTGAGGGGCGGTGGTATATATTATATACCACCTACGACTGATGAAGATTTACACCAGAAAAATGTCATTAAATTTCACTTTACTAACTTTGGTGGAAAACAGTCGTGAAATTGCTTTTCCTCTTTTTAATATAAATTTTTTACAAATTTCTGGTGGGAGTTCAGAATTACACGAACGCAATTGCTTGCTCTTCAAAGGGTTAAAGAAAAGAGAAAAAGAAAATGGAATCTGATGATCAATGTCTGCTGGAACTGAAGTGATGCATAAGCCAAAAATTGATACCACCAATGGTTGTCTCGTAGACTTATCATTGTGTTTTCCAGCTACTAGCATTCCAGTTTTCATATCTTTTATTGTAGGACAAACACAATGATAAATCTACAAGACAACTTCTGGTGGTATTTATTTTTGACTTATGGCTTCACATACAGCAAGCATGAATCATTAGATTTTCTTATTTCTACTCTTGAATAAAATAAAGGGTTTTTTCAATGTGCTTGATGTCTTAGGGTACTATGCAGTCGGCTCTTGGTCTAATATTTTCTTTATGTTAGATAAGTACACGATTATGCTTTTTGGCACTATAACATTAAAAGATTACAGTTGAATTTATTTTGAGAGAAGAGTGTTTAACGCTTTAACGTTCATTCGTTTCGCCACGAAACCACAAAATTTTAATTCCAATACGCAACACTGACAACGGTATTTTTATCTAAAAATATCCCTTTTATTTTGTATGTGAAAAATCACGTTTTCTTATTTAGAAATATATTTGTTCTTAATTACCGGTGTCATTCATTTATTTCGACATCTTAGCAATGAAAATGCTATGATCGTTAAAGGGTTAACAGATTACTTAGATAATTACTAACAAATTTGCCAGTTTAGTATTATTTTAAATAAAAAATTCTGAGAATTACCGGAAAAATTGAAAGAAAAAATTGTAATCTCTGAAAGTCTTATTATTACACAAAAGAATGCTATGCGAAAATCTTGGTGTGTCCCGAAATTTCGGAACTTTTTAAATTACGAACTTACAACACTGATCATGAATATAAGTCATTAATTTAAGAACACAGAAATTAACGTCTGAATTTAATTAATTAATTATCAAATGTACATATATATTAAGACAGACATAAACACAATTAAATACAACAACCCAACATGGATGGTTGGGTTGTTGATCCATGTTGGGTTGTTGTATTTAATTGTGTTTATGTCTGTCTTAATATATATGTACATTTGATAAATAAGTCATTAACACTGGAATGGCGGTTAGGACCATTTTGACCCGTATCAAATGAATGTATTTCGGTTCGAACCTAAAATTTTCTTGTAAAATAAATTTAAAAGGAACATAGAAAGCTAAAGGCTAAATGAATAAGTTAAAATTTTTAAATAAAAATTCTAGTTGAACATATTTTTAAGAAAGTTAAATAAAATTTCCCATCTTTCTACGATAACTCTTTAAGGCACAAGGAAATGCCCTTGTGTAATGCTGAATTCCCACCGGGAATTCCGAAAAAATTATCTCAAATTAAGGTGCAGCACAGCTGTTTTTCAGAAATTTCCTTTCAAACCTATAAAACTTAATTAAAATCTTCTAATACAAATCTTAATTAAACTCAGATGGGATGTAATATATCCTACCGCCCCTCAAGAAGTTAAATAGAGCAAATAGTGTTGCTCAGAATTTCTTTATAATATAATCAAATTAGCAACCTTATTTTAAATACCAAAGGCTGTTCTGACAACGCAGTACAGCCTATCCTCGCGAACTGCATTTCAGAATATTAATTACGAAAAGACCTGATTTTTACTATAATTACATTTGAAGTGTTCTGCAAATTTATTCTGGTTTGAAAAAAAAAGTATTTAAAAAACTTAATGCAATAAGTTTTTTCTTTTTAACCCTTTCCGGCACGGGCAAATTCTGTACTAAAATGAGAAATTATCGACTGACACCGGAATTCACAAACGGATTTTTTTAATATTTTGAATTCCTTAATTTAGGCGTTTACAGTAAAAGCAAAATCTTACTACAATATTACTGGTCCCTTTGCAAGTTTGGAATTAGGTATCCCAGACTGGGCACAGTGTGCCGGAAAGGGTTAAAGGTAAAAGAAAATGTTAAATATTTCTCTTAGAAAATGATATAACTAGTGTCATAAAATATAGTTTCAAGGAATTGAAATACTACAATAGTAAAGTCGTACAAAACATAAAGGACACCTTAGCTTTAGGATAGTAATTGAGGCAAAAATTCTGGTGCATAAATGTTATAGTCCAAGAGCTGACCGCACAAAACCCTCTGTCATCGAGTACAAAAAAAAAAAAAAAAAAAAAAAAAAAAAAAAAAAAAAATTATTTTAAGGAAAAGTAGTAATAGGGTAATCTAATGATCCATGTCTGCCGGAAGCGAAGTGTTGCATAACCCAAAAATTGATACCACTAGTGGTTGACTTGTAGGTTTAGCATTTTGTTTGCTGTACAATCAAAAGTATGAAATTATGGAAAACTGAGTGCAGGAAAACACAATGCTAATCCTAAGAATCAACCACTAGAGGTATTCATTTTTGGCTTATGCACTACTTCGCTTCCGGCAGACATTAATGATTAGATTCCCCTATTACTACTCTTCCATAAAATAAAAGATTTTTTCTTGTGCTCGGTGACTTAGGGTTTTGTCCGGTCGGCTCTTGGACTATTACTGTTTTCAATCGAATTCGCTAAAATCGGGTTTTTTAGATGTTTTCTACCAAGATATCGATAGGCAAACCGATTGTGTTTTAATATGCGAATCGAGGTTTATTTAGTCTTAGATTTTCATCCATGAACTCTATGATAGAATTGTCTGTACTGCCATCTATCGGTCTATAAATTTTTTGGCCAGGTTTTTACATGTGCGTTTGAAATTACGCTTTTCTTTATGGTGGATTTTTTCACAATTTCCCGAATTTAAATTGTTATAACTCAAGAATCGTTAAAGATAAATCCTTCAAACTTGGAACATGTGTTCTTTGTTTATTTTATTTTAATTTTGATTTAGTACATTTGAAAAAAATATATTTATTTTTAAAAATATCATTTTTAAATTAAAGTTGCATTATTTAATTTTTAATTTTTTTATTTGAATATTTATAGTTTTTTAATTAATATTTTTGAGAATGCTGAATGAAAATGAAAATTTAGATATTTCTGTTTATTTAAATGTAAAAAAAAAATAAATTCCACTTGTAATATTTTGAGTTATAATAATTATAAACTATCCCACTTTTAAAAAATTTCAATTTTTTAATTTTTTAAAAACTTTTATGAGAGGTTTTATGATTTGATTTTTTTTGCAGATAAAATGGTTAACCATCATAAAAAATTCAGAATTTTAACTTAATAAATAAAAATTAATTTAAAATGTGTGCTCCGGATCCCTTAATCCTTTAACGTTCATTGGTTTCTCTACGAAACCATAAAATTTTTATTCCGATGTACAAAACCGACACCGGAATATCAATTTTAAAAAATCTATTTTATTATGTATTTGAAAAATCATTTTTCCATATCTAGAAATATTTCTGTTCGCAGTTACTAGTGTTATTCTTTTATTTCAACATCTTAGCAATGAAAATGCTTTGTTCGTTAACCCCTTGAAGGGCACCGGTATATAATATATACAACTTAATTTTAATTCCCAAATGCCACATTGGCACCAGAATTTAGATATTAAGTTTTGCTTTCAAAAATTATACTCGAAAAAAAGCTTTTACTTACTTTCATTTGAATCTGTTTATAAATACCGGTGTCATTCAATCATTTTGATATTCTAGCAACATTAAGTACTCTGCCCCTCAAGGGGGTTAAAGGGTTAAAAGGAACAAAATTATTACTAAGTATGTCTTGATAGTCAAAGGAGTTAATATTTGTTGTAGTGAAAACAAAACTTATATTACAACCAGTGTAAATCACGATCGAGGTATCAACATTTACACATTTGGAAAGCAGATATGGCTCACTTGGTAAATTCTGCCTATAACATCTTAAATCATCTGTAAAATCAAGGATGAATATTCTTTTGTTGGTTAAAACAGGATGAAGAGCAGTCAGGGAAAAATGTCAGGGTAAAAAAAAGGCGTTAAATACAAATATTTTGTTAAAGGGAAATCCATCTTATTTATTTCCTTTATATTAATTGAAATACTTTTTATAAAATACAAAAAAATACTAAAGGACACGTCTTTTTTTTACTATGTCTTTTCTTGACCACACGCCACCCTGAAAAATTAAATTTGTGCCGTAGATTGAATTTTAAGACGAAAAAAGGTGCTGGTTAATTTATTTCTCTGCAAAAGAGAAATCAAAAATATCGTATATGCTTGCGCATAAATTAACTTCCACATTCGAGAGAAAAAAAAAAAGTTTTATAGCATTATTTTTAACTAGTTATCGTCAATTTATTTAATAATCAGAAAAATTCTCCAAATTACGCAGTTAAATAAAACAAAATTAATGTTTTTTAAATACTAATTTTTATTAGTGGTTTTAACAATAAACTTTGTGTAAGAGTATACACGAGTATAAACTGTAATTACGAATGTTTACATTTAACGCTTATAATAATAATTTTTAAAAATCGCCTATTCTTTCCTTCTTAATTTTCTTTAATTCCCCCCCCCCCCCACGACGACAGCGCTTTGCTTAACCCCTTAGGGCTTAAAAATTCTTGTTTATCCCCACCAGTAAAACTGTATTGTAAAATTTGGCTTATTTAATCAGAACATTTTCTCGAATTTAAGAAGGTACAAATTTCTGTTTTTAAAAACCGGTTTCAAAACATTAAAATTTTTGTAAAAGGTTCCCGTTACTAAGGGGTTAACACTAGAACCACCGGAAATTTATGTCAAGTTTTACAAAAAATATATCACACCAGAATTTTGTTTTAAAACAGTTTAACTTTATTATTTAACCCTTTAACGTTCATTGGTTTCGCCACGAAACCGAAAAATTTTAATTCTGATTATGCAACACTGACACCGGTATTTTTATCTAGAAATATCCTTTTTATTATGTATGTGAAAAATCACGTTTTCTTATTTAGAAATATATTTGTTCTTAATTGCCGGTGTCATTCATTTATTTCGACATCTTAGCAAAGAAAATGCTTTGATCGTTAAAGGGTTAACGTTCTTCTTTGTATTTTTTAAAACTTATTTCATAATCAAATTTCTGTTTTGAACCGAAACATTGATATGGTAGTCGTCGAAATGTGTGTTTGTATTTATGTCGGCCAATTATCTACACTATGGGATATAGGCCCTAAGGGGTGGGATGCCCTCCGTGGGGGTCTTTCTAAGGGAACCTAAACCGTATTTACGCAGGGTTTCAAGAAAACCACGGAAAACTCCGAACGGTTATGCAGATGGTCGCGATTGGGTTCGAACCCAGCACCTACCGTCTACCAGTTTGGAGGTCAGAACCTCGCGGCCACTGGTGGGGCAATCGTCAAAATGACGGCTCATGGTAGTTCTAGTGTTTATTTTGAAACTTTTATTACCGGTTTTTTAACAGAGGAAATCTTTTTGTAGTTAAATCGCGAAACTGCACGGATTAAATAAGGTAAACTTTATAATAAAAAATAATTAATGCTAATAATGAAGAATTCTGAGCATCTTAAGTGGTACGTATACCAGTCGTTTGTCGAAATAAGATTAAACCACGAATGCTAGTTTGGCTTGTTTTTTTTTTTTTTTTTTTTTTTTTTTTTGAGAAATTTCAAGAAAGAGCTTTCATTTTCCTTGAGACGCGAAATATATGTCACTAACTTCCGCAAGAAATTACCATTCAAAATTTTCGGTATGAATTCGGAATTTCTGAATAAAAATAAGAGGCAATACTGGTAATCCGGTATTCAAATTCTCAATTTTTAAATAGCCATATGTATAGCAGAATTCGTACACTTCAAGGATTTTGAAGCGCCAGCACCAAAACTTTTATACAACAATATTTTCCTTATTTAATGACAATTAATTTCTATCTTCAGATTATAGCGACGAGTACTTTACGAAATTCCTGTACTAAAACAGCTGATTTCCGCTGAATCCCTTTATGCCTTCAAACCAGTAGCGGCTGGTCAGGGGGTGCTGCATCAATTTTTTCACACCACAAAAATTGTATAGTTATTTCTGTTTTATTTAATCAACAAAAATTTGTTGAATAAATAATATGATAGATTCTGTTAAATTTTAGTGGTGTGAAAAATTGGATGCAGCACTCCCTGAAGAGCCGCTACTGCTACAAACCCTATATACCTGTAGTTTCCATGTAGCAAAAAGTCAAGAAGAAAGAAAGAAAAAAATCAGATACAAACGTGTCGGAAACTGCACGTCAAGCGTAGTAATTGAGGAGCATTCGTACTACATCGACGTTTTAAAAATATGCAGACTTTGGTGTAATAGGCGTCAGCGAGTAGTCTTTCACCACTAAAATTCAAAAAATGTCTTCGTTGAAAATTTAATAGCATTCTAAGAAGAATGCTGCACAAAATATTAGTGAGGGAAAAAAAAAAATAGTTTTGAGAAACTATCTCCTGTCACCTGGATTTTCGCAGCCCTGGTATGCAGTATTTCGGATACAGTATAGTGGCCGTAATCTTTTGTTCCTCCCTGTTTCTCCCCTGATTATTAATGGGGGTCTCTCTGTCTAGTAAAAAAATATAAAATATTTCCTTTTGTTTAAACGCCTTTTTCATTCGAAATTACTGTCAATGTTATAAGAATAAATAAATAAATAAATAAATATATCTTTTTACTGGTGGAAGAGTGCCCCGTTGATAATCAGGCCCTGCATGTAACAACTATCTGCTTTCGATTATGCAGATAATAGCTTATAGTAAATCTTAGCAACATATACCAATTTCATACAATATGAAATAGTTTAATATAATTAAAAGGCGGCCCAAACAATGTTCCTCTCTATACCATTATGTAATGGAATACTTTTGCGTGGCACTGTAAATTAATAACAAATAATGCTTGCACCACAGATTGAACAGAATGTATATTTTAGTACGTACTTCATAGTTGCATATCAGTTTTATTAATATCGAAAGAGTGTAACAACCTTAAAATGCACTTAAAATTATTTTTTCCCTTTCGCAGTAATGGAACGGAGTAACTATGCTATACATCCAATTTTAATAAAATTTAAAATTACTGGACCAAATTGTGGAACAATTATCTATTTTAAATTTGAAACTATTTGGTAGGATAGTTTTTGCTCTGTTTTGCGGACAGATGGACGGACTGAACGATGACTATAGGGCCTACGTATTTGAATAAATACAAATGCACCTGAAAAAGGTCGATTAATTAGCCTTTATAACATAATGGATTTAACAAAGACAAAAATAGGTTTTTAAAAATTGTACATTTGAATAATTTTTAATTATTGGAAATTCGATGTTATATAATCATTTAAATCCATCTTCTAAATTAATACTTTAATCCCCAAAAGTAAGAGATGAGAAAAAGTTTCTACTTAAATGAATTAGAAAAAAAAGCAACAAAAAGAAAATTTTGGAGAATTTAAAGTATTTAATTTCAAAGAAAAGATCTTTTAAGGGTTTTTTTTTATTACACAAGAATAATTTTGACTCTAATTTGTGAAATAATGTAAATAAAAGAGGCAAATTAATAAAATAAAGATCTTTTTATTCATATTTTGAAACTTCGTATTCTACCATAAAGAAAGTCTTGCGTTTTGCAAAATATGCATAGTGTAAGTTTATTTTTTGAGCATTTATTGCACAATTATACTAAATTACGAAATCACCTTCTTTTAAAGTGCTGGGTTGCAGACCAATCGCGCCCATCGGCCTAATCGTTCGGATTTTTTCGTGGTTTTGTTCTAATCTTGGTTTTCCATGCGTAAACACGGGTTATAGGATCCCTTTAAAAAACACACCGTGGGCATAACCTTCCTCTCCTTAGAGTCATTATCCCTCGTGTTGATAATTGGCCGTCATAAACACAAACAGTGATTTTGCGGTGATTTGAAGTAGTAAAATTTACTAATAAAATTTTTCCTGGCCAATAAAGCAGATGATGTTAGCAGCTATCCATAGGATTGTAACTCTCCGGTGGAAAATCCCCGCTACACTCACCGGTGCTGCAAATAAAGGAACGCAGAAAAAACAAAGAGCAGATAATAACACATAGTTAGGTGTATTTGCATCAGTCAATCTCAATACAATTGATGTAGCTTTCATTTTCATAATAAAAATATAAATATATATAGCAAAAGTGAGTTATTGAAACAGATACTTATTTTGTTTACGTGCTTAAAAGAAGGAAAATTTCCATTCTAATATTGTGGTGCCTACGTGGCATTGCGAGATTAAAACTTAGTGGTTCAAAATTTTACTACTGCACTTGAAGCGATTAACACCGCTCTGAGTGCTAGCACAAAAATGGCGGCTCTCGCAGGAGGATTCTTTTCAGAGTTTGTGCGGTCTTTTCAGTGTTGGTATCAATACTTTTTTAAAGATTTTTTTACGCTTTATTTTTCGAATTTTAAACAAGTTAAAAAAAACTTTTTATAAAATTTTTGTGTCTAAATTTATGGATTGTACATACGATTTAAAAAAAAAAAATCTGCCTACGATAGCCGCCATTTTTGCGTTGGCGTTGATGCCTAGTATTCAGTTCACGTTGGCATTAACTCTGACCGCGTTAAACACTCGTGACGTTTTTTAACCAATGAAAAGTTTTTGTGCTGCACTGTATTCTATCCTAATATTGTCTTGACGTAGTCATGCTCGCTTGCAAATATTTGTAAAGTTATTTTTTTATTTAAATATCATGCATAATTGCCAATTTTGGGCATAATTTCCGTAAAATGTTGATTAATTCAAATCAGGTTAAACCTGGAAGGTAGCTGATGATACATCTAAAATATTTTCCACTAGAAAATATTTTAGATGTATCATCAGCTATTTATTTTCCCGTTTCTAATTGGAATGTGTGTATCTTTCTTTAACGGATTGTCAGCGGTCAGTCAGCGGTGACTGATGTAAAACTACTATGATGTAAAACTAAAAACAATATGTCATTTTAACTCTTTTTCGGGCGCATCAATTATTTGGCTAAAATGTTGAAAGGCTTCACTGTCACCATTATCTTTAAACAAAATTATTTCAAAATTAAAAGTAACTTGTTAGTGTGGTTAATAATAATACAAATCCTCTCACTAAAAATTCCGGTGCGAATCAATCAGTTTTTAATAAAAATTAAGAGGTAAATGTATTACCTTTGCCCGATAAAGGGTTAAGTAATTATTAAGAAAGTATAATCTTGTAATGGATAAAAGTTACGTATATTTAAAATAAAACTTCAATAATTGCATAGAACAATATAATATTTTGTTTCATATTATATTTTATATTGTCAGTCGCTGGAGACTAACGCTACATAAACGAAAAGTGACTTAGATGGAACTAATGTATTAAAAAAGATTCAGGTTAGGAACATGTTTAATCTAGTTTTAAAAAATATTCCTCGACAGTTATGTTTAAAGTTGAAAAGTGTGTATAATGTTACATTGTAGAAAAGATTTTGCATAAAGTATTGCATTACTTTGTGCACATTCTTTTACAGTGCTGATTAGCATTTATTTATTTGATAAACTGAGCATGAATAGAATATTCTATTCACAACTTTAATTATTTTTTGTTTAACGGTATAAAACATTGCAAAGTGAGGTTTTTATTAATTTGTATCTATTCAAAGGAAAAAAATGTAAAATAAATAAAAATGCATATTTTTTTAACCTACATTTTCAAGGGAAATCTTTTCTTTTATTAAGCTTATTTACACTATTTTTCAATAACATTCCAGATTTTATTATTTAAAAAAAAAATGGTAACAAAAAATGTGAAAAATGGAAGCTGTTCAAACTCGTGTGTATTCGTGACATGCTAATTCTCTGTTAAATCATACATACATTTTTACTTTTATAAATAATCATTTAATCTCATTTTTATCAAGTTTCAAGGTGTCAACTTTCTAACACGAATGATTCTCAAGCAAAACTAATTATAGAGATTAATTGATTGGAATGTATAATCAAAAGATTTTTTTTAAATAAAAACACAGAAAAGTAAAAATGAAACAGAAGATGTTTATGTGCGACATAATTATTGGAAATACGGTAATACCTAATTATTTCAATCTATCTAAATTAAATACTTTGAGCCGTAAAATTAAGAAAGAATGAAAACGGCAAATTCAATCTAATTGTTTGTGTAAAAAAAAGCACAAAAAAAAAAAAAAAAAAAAAAAAAAAACAAGAAAATTAACATTTTAGAAAAATTATTGGTGTTTAATTTCAAAAGAAAGATTTTGTACTCTCTTTTATTGCCTGTTTATGTTATTAGTTGCGTAATGAAAATCGAAGTAAAATAAAATAAACCAAGATAAACAAATTATTCTATGAAAATTTCGCTTCAGAGGACTTAACTAAAAATTCTTTTTTACTTTGAAATTTATTTTTAACTTTTCAAATTTTTCATTATGATGTTGAAGATTTTTTATTGACAATAAATAAATAAATAAATAATAAATAAATGTTGGATTTTAAATTAGTGTTGCTTGTTAACTTTTAAGTAGCTTCCACTGCTATAAGTAAGAAGCTGCTGAAGAGCCCACACTACTCACTGAGAAAGACCCGGATGATAATGTTATGTCTAAGCGGGCGTTCTTTTCAAATATCACGTGCAAATTTTAATATCTTTGCAAGATTTTTTTTTGCATAAGATAACCGAGGACGATCTACAGACGAACTAATTTTTACCTTTTCGATATTGGTTATATAATTTTTTATTATGTTTCAATTGCAGAACCAGTTAAACAGTTTCGACCATTAAAGTATAGGCCTCCCAAATGGTCCGCTAACTGAACATCAGAATTTTCTTAGAGAAATTTTCCTTTTAGATTTTTCTTGAAAATTGCCGAGAAACTAACTTTGGAACTGCGCAAATTCTATAGAAACGTATCATGCAATTTTCTGTTAAAAAATATTGATGTTCAGTTCGCGGACCATTTGGGAGCCCTGAAAGTAATTTAAAAAAATCTGAAACCAAAATCGAAAAAGCAATATCTATCCCGGGTGTAGATCGTCCTCAGCTATCCAATGCAAAACAAAATCATGTGAAAATATTAAAATTTGAGAGCGAAATTTGAAAAAAAGCACCCACATAGACTTAACATTATCATACGGGTCTTTTTCAGTGAGTAGTGTGGGTTCTTAACCCCTTGGGGACGAGCGACACGTATACGTGCCGCAAAAAGGCTTAAGAATCCTTGTTTATTCCAACCGGTAAAATTATACTGTAAAATTTGTCTTATTCAATCGGAGCATTTTCTCGATTTAAGAAGGAACTAATTTCTGTTTTTTAAAACCGGTGACAAAACATTAAAAATTTCCTAAAAGGCTCCCGTCGCGAAGGGGTTAACATACGCTTTGACATCATTTGCAACAATACATCAACATTTATATTAGAAAAATACTGGTTCGAAGAAAATTAAAAAATAATCACATATGGCCGCCGTGAGATTCGACTCATCGCATCGCAGGCATTTGCTTGCTTAGAGTATAACATATACTCACTTTCTCATGTGTAGTGTTGTCGGTACCGTCTATCTTATTAAACTTTTAACTGCTTGAAGGACGGTAGTTCGTAACTGAATTACTTACCATAATTTCGGGTGTATAAGCCGCAGATAAAACAATTCTTTTTCGACCCAGAATTTTGTAGGAAACAATTATAACTAGTTAGATTGCCGTAAATATTTGTCTTCAATCACTAAATAAGATTTCTGGGTCCAAAAAAAAAAAAAAAAAAAAAAAAAATTGTTTGATCGGCGGCTTATACACCCGAAATTACGGTAATTAAAATCCTTAAATAACATGTTGGCACCATATTTTTGGAATTGAAATTTTCGTTATATTAAGTGTGTGAAGAAAAAATAGCTTTTAGTTATTTTCAAATAAATTTTTTTGTAAGTTCTGATACATTGAATCAAGTCAGCATGTTACGAATAGTAGTATTTTGAGCTGAAAAGTGTTAATTCTTTAATGTTAAACTTTTTAAAAACTATAATTATCTCTTAATTTTCTTTATTTCTATCTCACTTTTTTCTTTTTTTTCTGTTGTCGTATGTTTGAAAAAAAAAAAAAAAAAAATAGTACATTAAAAATAGAGATATTCTGGAGCATAAAATTTTTCTTTTTTTCTTATTTTTACGAAGACGAGACTTCACACACTTGTTGTCTATTCTACTTTTAATAATGATTTCAGGATTCCAAATTCTGAAATTCGCAAAAAGTAAACAGAACAGATTTGTGCTTTCAGACGCGCCGAAATGATTAATTTCCACGATATACATGAGAACTGTAGATATTTTTTGGAGGTTTCTTAACTATTTAAAGTTGTTCTACATTTCCTAGTGTTTAAGAAATCCTATTTTATTTTTTAACCGTTTTTAGACGTGAATGTATCGAAAAAAATGCCTAAACTCAAAATGAGCTTCAAAAATTCACAAAAGTAAAACAACAATAATAACTTTAGAGGATCATAGGCGGTCAGTGTTTAAATAGTAGACTAATCTGAGATATTGTTCATTATTTATTTAAACTTGCTGTAAAGTATAACTTTTTAAAGAAACCATGTAAACACTTTTCATTACCAAAACGTAAAACTGTCGTCAAAAAATTTTGCTAATAACAGTAAAAAGTACATAAACAAATATTTACTTTCAAACCAGTATAATTTTCAAATTGTGCAAATATTATTTAGCATAAACCATAACTTTATGTGTCACATATATCTGAAGTTAAAATGATAATTCAAGGTACTTCTGTTGCATTTGAACAGAGGCGAAATCAGAGGTGTCATTAACTATCTTCAGTTATATCACTTTGCAGGTCGTTAATTTTTTCTTTTAATTTTGAATTTTCGCGTTTATACCAGAAATTCCTGAAATATTATTTTGTAATATTGTTTTCTTTCTTTAGTTACAGATAGTTCGTAATGGTTTTACCTTATAGGCCCAGAGTTTATTTATGCATACATTTTTTAACTTCAGCTGTGAATTTATACTAAAAAACTGATAACTAGGAAAGTTTGAGCAATGGAAAAAAAAATGAAATTCATTTTTTGCATATAAATTTGATAATGAATGGGGACTAAATAAATGTTTTTTTTTTTTCCTTGGAATTTCTTGGATTTTTTTTTTTTTTTTTTTTTTTGGCCCCAGCCATTTAATGTTTGTTTTTTAGCACTTTTAATAAAACAAAATTTACTCTCCTGAATAAAGTCAAAGAATATTTTTACATCTTGAAAATAATCCTTGCTGTATCTGTTATATATAAAAACATAGAAACTGCGAATATATCCTTACCAATTGAATTGGATATTTTGAATGGGTAAGTGAATTTAAAGGGGAACCCCCCCCCCCCCACACACACACATACACATTTCAATATGAAACTGTTTTTTTATCCATGTTATTGATTTGGACCTCCACAATCCAGACATATTTGTAAGTGGCCCTTCTCTTGAAAAGGTTGTGCACCCCTAATATAAATCCTTACTTTCGATAATTACTTTTAACCACTTATTTTTCTATTCAAATTTATTGGTTGGAAACTGGTTCTTCAGAAACTGTTGATGCGAATAAAAATAAACAAATAAAAACAGCCGCCATTTTGTGACACTCTCCTCATTTGCTTTACTTTCATCTGGTAGACAGCACGCTGTATATATATTCTCCTCTTTATTCTTAACTCCATTGTTTAAAATGATATTCATTACGTCTGTTCAACTGTATTGGCAACTATCATGAGTCACAACAGCAATGGATTTCATTATGAGCCATATTATGCACTCTAAAATATGCAAATTAGCAGTGAAACTGCGACAATGAAATGTTTTAAATGTTAAAATGTAAAAAAATAAATTATAAATAAAAAATAAATAGTGGAATATATGTTTTTTTTAAGATACTTTTTTATCAATAATTTCTCGCAGAATTCATTTATTTGTGACTAATGATGAGGAAATTAAAACCTGAGTAAATAACCGATGGACCAAAGAAAATCTGCGTACATAACCAATGGACCAAGGAAAATCTACGTAAATACCGCAAGGGAAGGGCTCGTTTTTGTTACCAAAAGTGATCCAAACTTGGCGATATCTCTAATATTTCGCCAAGTTCCCATAAACATCCAGTGAAAACCAATAGGTTTGTTTGCTTGCAGAAAATCAACAAATTGAGACATTATAATGCAACAAAAACTAATATTAGCTTATGAATAGAGCTTAATAAGTTTATCTACATTATTTTTGAATACAAATACTAACTATTTACGAAATCAGTAACAATACATTTATCTAAACTTCTACGACAAATAAATCCTTATGCTAAAAATTATTGAATGTAGATATAGAATTACCGTAATTTCTACGTATAATTTGCGGATCAAAATATTTGTTTTACACCCAGAAATCTTATTTAGTGATTATAGACAAATATTTACGGCAATCTAATAAGTCACATCTATCTTTAAAATAATTCTAAAATTAAAATGATTGCTTGATCCGTGGATTATGCCTCGGAAATTATGTAGATTAGAATTGATAGATAAGAAAATGTTTTAAATTTTATAACATGCATTTACATTTATAGCATGCATTATACTAACTTAAAGCATAGAAAAAGCTATTTTTGATGATAGTTGTTGACTTTTCTAAAATAATATTCGTTTTTTTTTATTTATTTATTTATTTATTTATTTATTTATTTATTTAACCCCTTGGAGACGAGCGACAGGTATACTTGCCGCAAAAAGGCTTAAGAATCCTTGTTTATCCCCACCAGTAAAATTTTACTTTAAAATGCGCCTTCTTCAATGGGAGCATTATCTCGATTTGAAAAGGCACAAATTTTTGTTTCTAAAAACAGGTGACTAAACATAAAAAATTTTAAAGGGGGTTAAATGAAGGGGGGGATAATATTTATTATAATTTTTACAATACGAAATTTATAAATGATTTTTTAATAATATGATAAGAAATGGGAAAAGTTCATTTTTATTAAATTATATTTCTCAATGTTATTTAACCCTTTCGCGATGGGAGCCTTTTACGAAATTTTTAATGTTTTGCCACCGGTTTTAAAAGACAGAAATTTGTGCCTTATTAAATCAAGAAAATGCCCCGATTACAGAAGGCAAAATTTACGGTATAATTTTACTGGTGGCGATGAACACGGTTTTTTAAGCCTATTTTCGGCACGTATACGTGTCGCTCGTCCGCAAGGGGTTAAAAAACGTTACAAATTTTGATCTATATTTCTTTCTTGCTTTATTAAATGTCACCAAATCATCTTAATTTACTTACTTTCGATAGCTTGTTTTAAATAAAAACAAAAGGTAACAATAGCTTCAGAATTAGTTTTTCTACTGGCTCCATTTCAAACGGAGGAACAAGCTGACGATGTTCACTGTGAAGATATTGCTTTCTTAACCCCTTCGCGACAAGTCTTTTATGAATTTTTAATGTTTTGTCACTGATTTTTAAACACAGGAATTTGTGCCTTATTAAATCGAGAAAAGAGACCCGATTAAATTAACCCTTTAAATCCCATGATAAAATACGTTCTAGAAATAGAATATTTAGTTTAACACCAGAAAAATTCAATGGCTAATTTTCTTTTATTTAAATACGGTATATACTGGCATTAATTAACACAAATATTGCCGTTTTAATTTTTTGGTGGGAATGGAGATATACGAATTAACATATCTCGGGCGGTTTGAGATTCAGAGGGTTAAGCAAATTTTAAGGCAAAATTTCATTGGTGGAAATAAACAAGGATTCTTAAGTCTTTTTGCGGCATGTATGCGTGTTGCTTGCCCCCAATATGTTAACTTCTTCGGGTCAAGCGACCGGTAGACACTTAAGTTGCTAAATATTCTTTATTACTGTCACCAGTTCTTTTTAATTGTAAAATTTACCTTATTTACCCTTTTTTGGCCGTGGGTGTGTCTATAAAATTACTTAATTTTAATTCGTAAAGACTGGATTGGCGCCAGAATTTTGGTCGAAAAAATTTCAGCCTATTAGATGCATGAAGATCGCTTTTCCTTATTTAGAAACAAAGTTGTTCGAATATTCCGGTGAGACATATTATTTTTAACACTTAACCAATGAAAGTGCTGTGTGCCTCAAAGGTATTTTTGGCTTAACAGAACTTTTTGCAATTCAATTAGCGAAAAGTTTATCTTTTAAAAAAACAGGTGGTAAAAGACTAAAAATGAAGCAAAGGGATCTCAGTGAGAAGGGGTCCAAACCACCCGGCGATACAGCTTTTGAGTGCCTGGATTTGCCTGACTGTGATATTTACCTTTCATTTTAAACGCTTCACGACGGGAACTTTGTAGCGAAATTTTTTAATGTTTTGTTACCAATTTTTTTAAACAGAAATTTATGCCTTATTTAATCGAGAAAATGCAACTTTTACAAAAAATTTTTACTAGTGATTATAAACAAAGATTCTTAAGCCTATTTGTGGCACGTAAAGTGTCGCTCGTCCCTAATAGCGGTATCACGCGTAGAATGGTAATCAACAAACATTTCAGAAATCATTTGATACAACATGTTCTCCCAACCACCTCGCACTCGGTAAACAAGTTCTTCGACGAGCGACTAGGTATAGCGTTTCCTCCGTTAAACAGCGCATGCGTCACTACTTGGCGAAATTTAGATTTATGTGAGGTCTGCTAGTTTGGCAATTTATCTATAGAGCTGGCGAATAAACTTTAATTTTGTAGTTAAAAGAATATCGCATTTAAAATAATACTGACTTAGTTAAATTAAGTAAAAATAATGAAATTGCTATGACAAGATCATTATAACTATTATTGTTTGCTCAATGTATGCAATCAATATTAAGATTCTCGCAGCATAACTAAAAATAAGTTATGAAATTCTAACAGAAAAATATTTTTTAAAGTCATTTTAAGAAATATTGTTATTTCATTTAAGTAGATATTTTGCAAATATTTATATATAATGAAGTTATTTTCAATTAATAAAAATTAAATCATATATATGTATATTAATATATTTATATTTTTACCATTCATCGAATTATTTAAAGTATGATAATTTAATGTATACAATGTTTAATTTACCACTGCAACATACATTACCAATATTATTATTTGCATATGAAGGATAATAATTTTAAAAATTGAATATCTTGATAAATTCATTCTGCTAATTACTATTTACAAGTTATTAAAGTCCTTGCATAAAAATATTTTTATGAAAGTTTTGAAGATATTGCAATTAAGATTGTATTAAATATTCATTTTAATTTTTATATTATTATTAAAAATAATTATATAATAAAAATAAATATATAATAATAAAAATTATGAAAATAATTTTTAAGCTATAAGAATTTTAAATTATAATTTCATAACAGTATGATTTTCACAATAAAAAATTAAAAAGCAGCTGATAAATTAATAAATATTTTTTATGTATGAAAAATAATTCTTAATCATAAAAGATTAACACTTTATAAATTAATTCTACTATTTATATATATATGTATTTTATTAAATTCCATAAAAAAATATTTTAATGCAAGTTAAGAAGATAATTTTTCTACATTTTAGGTATTAAAAAAATATCTTGCAAGTCATGTGAATATAAAAAGAATAAAAAATTAGTTAACAGTGTTGCATTTGTACTCACAATAAAAAATTACAAAGTAATTGATAATAAATATTTATATATTTTTATACATCAAAGATAATTTTAAAGGATAAAAACTTCAATAAATCAATTCGGCTAATTTTATATTTATCTGTTACTAAAATTTAAAAAAAAAAAAAAAAAAAAAAAAAAAAAAAAAAAAAAAAAAAAGCCTAGGAGATTTATTATTGCATTTTATAAATATTTACTTTACTTATTACTAAGTAAGTAAATGAGCTTTTTTATTCCATTATTAAAATTTATTTTAAATAAACTGCCATTTACAAATTAAGTTTATTAATGGTAGTAAATTTATTTTGTAAATCATGTGAATTTAAAAAAATAATAATAATTTTATTAACAGTACTGTATTCATAATAAAAAATTACAAAACAACTGATAATAAATATTTATAATTTTTATACATCAAGGTTGTAGTTGTATGTATGTCGGCCAATTATCTACACTATGGGATATAGGCCCTATGGGGTGGGATGCCCTCCGTGGGGGTCTTTCTAAGGGAACCTAACCCGTATTTACGCAAGGTTCGAAGAAAACCACGGAAAACTCCGAACGGTTAGGCCGACGGTCGCGATTGGGTTCGAACCCAGCACCTACCGTCTACCAGTTTGAGCTCAGAACCTCTCGGCCACTGGTGGGGTCCTTTATACATCAAGTATAATTTTAAAAGATGAAAATTTCAATAAATCATATCCATTAATTTTATATTTATGTTTTTAAGAAAAAGGAAAATTAATAAGCTTAGGAGATTTATATTGTATTTTAATAAATATTTACTTATATTTACAAAATAGATAAATATTTCCTTTGTTTAATTATTAAAATTTATTTAAAATGAATTCTATTTACAGTTTAAATTATCTATTAATTAAAATAAAATAAAAATTTTTAAAACTTAATTATAGTTATCATTTAATTTAATTATCTAACTAATAATAAAATATATTAAAAGATGAAAACGTCAATAAATCAAATCCGCTAATTATATATTTATCTGTTTCTAAAATAATAATAATAATAATAAGTTTAGAAGATTATATTAAAACAAATAAAATTAAATTTTTAAAAACTTAATTATAATTATCATTTAATTTAATTATTTGACTGACAATAAAATATTTTAAAAGATGAAAACTTCAATAAATCAAATCCGATATTTTTTTATTTATGTGCTTCTAAGATAAAGAAAAAATATTAATCTTAGGAGATTTATATTGCAATTTAATAAATATTTATAAAATAGATAAATATTTCTTTTATTTAATTATTAAATTTTTTAATGAATTCTATTTACAATTTAAATTTATTGATACAAATAAAATTAAATTTTGTAAAACTTAATTTAAATTTAATTATCTAACTGACAATAAAAGAATTACAGAAAGTGATAGTAAAAACCGACTGAGCTTTATTAACTGTCTTAATAAATATCAAACTATAATTTATATAAAAAAAAGAAGAGAACGCCCACAGCGGGGACAAAACCCGCGAACTCAGGGCTTAGCAATAGATCCGGCCACAGTGAGCACATGTCATAACCACTATACAAGAACGCTCACACTAACTTTTCCCCCAAAATGCCATCAATCGGCTTTACGCAATACTTTCTGATAGTTCTTGGGGTTTCTTCGCCAAGACATGGTAGGAAGCAACCCAAGAATGAGTTAGCGCATGCGCTGTTAAACGGAGGAAACGCTATATCTAGTCGCTCGTGGTTCTTCGAACTCTCACTTGGCTCCTATTGGTTCAAATGATCAGCGCTAACTGAACGTTCAACGTTTCCCGGGCGACACGGAAAATGCTCGGTGAGTTGAAATAACCACCAAAATTCTCTCCTTCATCAAGCTCAATCAAGTTTTGCTCATTGAAATATTCTGTTGGGGGAAAAGATGAGTTAAAGCCTCCCGTGTGATGTAGCGGGGCCGTCGCGAAAGAAGTTTCTTCTCTAACGGGCCTGGGGGCCTACCACAAAGCAATCGTATTTCACCTTTTCTCGGAAAGACGTCCAATGTGAAGTTGCATCCCGACGACCTTGAGTATTGGTACTATGACACCAGCGGAAAATCTCCCGTCGGATAAATGTCATCGTAAGCTCCTAAAAAATCCCCGACGCCTCAGAACTGCGTGGAATGAAAATCTCACTATCGGATATCCGTGTTATAGCTGTAAATATAGCTTACGCTCTTTATTAAAAATGCTGTCGATACACGTCTAATTAAGATATTTTGATAATCTTCTTTAAAAATAAGAGTGAAATGTTCATATTTTCAGCTGTAAAAAGCTCAAATGGATACGACGGATAACTGTTTATAAAATGGGTAAATAAATATGAAATTTGCTCTTTTTTTTTTTTTTTTTTTTTTTTTTTTTTTGGATTAAGCAAAGACTTTATTTTAAAAATTAATAAAAAAATTAACATGTTAACCTAGAAATATTTAATATTTATCATAAAAAAGGCCTTATTTTTAAATTTTTAGGTGATATGAAAACAAAACTGTTATAAATTCTTGTTAAATAAATATATGGACATATGAATGCTTCAAAATTTCAAGAAGTTCTACTTAAATATGAAAGAATTGGGAAATTTTTATAAGCTTTGAAAACTAATTATAAACACTAATAATATAAGTCTTTTGCAAATACTGCAAAAAATTTTTTGTAGATTTAGATTGATTTTTCTTGGTGGTACGCAGTCTTTTCAGAATGAAATATTAAATAAAAAAATAAATAAAAAGTATAATACTAATAAAAAAAAATAATGATTGAAATATTTATTAAAACATTACTCTTATCAAGCAGAATATTATTAATCTGCTTTAAATAAACAATGCGCGTTAATTTTCAATACCTAGAAAATTAATTATGCAATTATTGCATAAATAATTGATAGTGTGTGACCAAGCACTTCATACCCGAAAAATAATTGACCGTATATTATTCTTACTAAAACTTCTCTGTACTAATTATAACATTCATGCTAATATTTAAGGCCATGTGGACTATCGTTGTTTACTCAAATAAAATTATCCAAAATTTAAAATCTGTTTTTTAAAATTATTATTAAATGTTGTATCAATTTTAATAACTTCTTGTATTATGTAAATATAACCATGCATACAATATTTTAATATTATCCATTGAGAATTTCCGTTTAGTAAAAAATTAAGATAAAAAAGAAAAAAAAAATGGAAAAACAAATTAGGAAAGTATTACTAACTTTTGAAAATATTAAAGATACTATATTTTTGATAAGGTAAATTTCACTGGATAATTGGAAGGGAAAAAAGATGTCGAGTTGTGAAATTTTGAAAAGCTTTGAAATTTTTTTTCTATTAAATTCAATGGTTCATATATTGAAATACAATTAATGGTTATATATATATACATATATATATTATACTTATATATCTTTTCGAAGTTTTTGGAAATCACTGTAAGATTACTATAAAATACATTGTTTTTGATGTTATTAGAAACCTTACAATTTATTTTATATCCAATGAAGTATGCGGTATCAAAAATATAGTATCTAAACTTATTCAAAAGCCTGCAATACTTTCCAAAGATATATATATATATATATATATATTATTTATTTATTAAGAAGGAAATTATTCATCAATGTTACCAAGGAATTTTGTTACTTGTGCAACAAAAAATAAACTTTAAAACTGATACAATATTTAATTATATATATATATATATATATATATATATATATATATATATATAAACACTTGGAAATTTTGAATAATTATAGTTTATTTGTGTAAACATTGATAGTTCTCAGATAACTAGAATATTTGCAAAGATGTTGCATTTACTGTGAAAAAGTTTTAGCAAAAAATACCTAGTCAACTATTTTTCTAGTATGCATGTTTATTTTTATTTATTTTTATTTATTTATTTATTTATTTGGAGAGAGAGCTATTGTATAATAAGAGTTTTCTCTTGGTATAACACACTGTTTATTTAAAGGAAATTGATAAGATTATATATTATTTTATTAAATTGTATTTTATATGTACAGCAATTATTTTTATAAATTTGCATTAGACTTTTTACTTAATTTTGCATTAAATTTTCATTTTAAACAAGCAACGTACCCGAGACAAAAAATAAATAAATAAATAAATAAATTGATCAAAAGTTGCATGTGATATTTTCAAAGTACGTTTATTATTGTCATTTAAAACGAGTTAAAAAACTTAAAGTATTTTTACTTTTATTTTATTTCAACAAAATTTCTTTAAATTTTTGAGCATTTATGCTTGTATTTAACTAACAAAAACTTATAAATATATTATTTTCATACCGTTTTTAAGTTTAAAATAAGGCCTTTCTTATGATAATTATTAAATATCTCTAGAACAACGTGTTAATTTTTTATTAATTTTTAAAAGAAAGTCCTTGCTTAATCAAAAAAAGCAAATTTCTTTTTTATTTTACAATTTCTAAAAAACTACCTGTCGTACGATTTTGAGTTTTTAACAGCTAAAATTCTAAATATTTCACATTCGTTTAAAAAAAAGATTATGAAAATATTTTAATTAGGCGTGTATTGATGACATTTTTCATAAACACGGATAGCAATATCTAACGTTTCTTTTCTGTTTTCAAAGGGGAGAAAAGAAGGGAACGACCGTGGAAATTAGCTCTAAATAAAGTGGTCAATCAGGTTGTTTTCGACGCTTCTTTGAATGAAAATCGACAGGCTTACCCGATTTCTTCATGGTAGCGCTTAAACTGTGCATCGGACTTTTTTTCCGCGAAACATTGAAATTCGACTTGCGGTTCTTCCCACTTCGGAAGGATCTCGACGCGTTCGTGGTAGGCCCCCAGATTCGAAATCCCAAGCAGGAGAAATGAGTCATACACGAGATCTGACTTTTTCATCTCACAGACCACTTCACCTTCATTAAAGTTTTGCTTATGCTAGGGCTGAAGCAATCACCATTGATATTGTGTGTATATTTTTAGATAATTTGAGTCTATTACATATTCTGTTATACAAATATATTTTTTTAATGAGTATTTTAAAAAGATTAATTAGTGGATAAAGGATTAACCTAAGTCAATGAGTATTTCCTTTTATCTCATTATTTAAAATGAATTAAATAAATCTATGCCATTCCCACGTGGTCTTACATGTGATGTGAATTATAAGTTTTATTTTGAAGTCGGGAAGTAAACATTTAGAATCATCTAATAGATAAGAGTAAAAAGAAAGCCCTTTTACATCCTATTTTGGATCTAGAATTTCTGTTTACAATTCAGTTTGCATAAATCAAAAGCAATTTAAAACAGAAATAGTACTAAGTTCTTATGCATAGGGATAGTCGAAATAAAAATTATTTAATGAATATCTTTAAATATATATATATATTTATTTATTTATATAAAATCAGATCGATAGTTTAGAAGCCCGCTTTGGACAACATCATCAGATGAGTATAGAAAAATTATCGTATCCTTGATTATCCTTTTAAATGAATGGAAAAATTCATTTACTATATAAAAATTATGGAAGCAGGAAAAAAGGTAATTTTTTTTAAAAGTTTAATTATCTTATATAACAGCAAAATGAACAATTTCAATTTTTTTTTTTTTTTTAATAGCTGTTGATGAAATTGAAGAATTAAACATATTGGATTTCTTTTGCGGTGTGTTTAACAGCAGTGAAGATATTGAGATAAAAATGACATCATATCTGTATTGACTTTTATATTTAGTTACATTAAATATGAAATTTCACATAAATTAAAATGTTGTGAGTGCATTAACTTATTAGTCAAAGACAAAAATTTTAGAATTAGATTGCCCGAATGAAATGTGACCATCTGAAATGTAAATACTTTATGTTGGGTGATAGAAGTCAAATAATACCCACAGAAAATAATTGTAAATGCTTTACAAAAACTCATGAATTTTAATTATGAAAGTACTTTCCTAAAATTTCCAGACCCAAAAAATATAATGATATTCATTATTAAAAAAAAATTATTTCGATCTGCATTCGTAAATAAATGCAAATGTGGAAACCAACTTTTATATCTATTTATTTATTTATTTATTTATTTATTATTTATTTTATTTTATTTATTTATTTTTTTATTTTTTTTTATTATTTTTTTTTATTTTATTTATTTTTTTTTTTTGTTAGGGATTACAAATATCTTACTAAATTACTATACAAAAGTTTAAAATGATACTACGAAATTCACTTATAATAATAATAATAATAATAAAAATTATCTGTATTAACAAAAGTGAGATTATTTTTTATGAGAGAATATTAAATGCCATATTTATTGTAAATTATTTGAAAGTACATGTTTCTAGTGAAAAATACTCTTTTAGTTGTAATATCTATTAAAAGAATGTGTATTTTAAGTTAATTATACATTATGAAAATTTGAAATTTTAATTGACAAAAAGAATTTTTATTTTAATTGTTTGAAAAAAATAATATTTTTATTTATGAGTTTATGCAATAATAATCCTGATATTTACAATTTAAAATTAAGGCATTTTTATTTTTGAAAGGAACTTAACTTACTTGCTGCTAAAATTGCGTACTTTCAATGTAGGATTTCTCCTGCCATAAATTTTTATTCCAAGTTAAACGCTATGAAAAATATCACGAATCTAAATTCTGTATAATTTCTTTTATTTATTTATTTTGCTTCTAAAGTTGTGCAATTTTAATGTATGATTTTGTCTGCCATAAATATATATTTGAAGTTCAAATCTTCGATAAAAACCATGAATCTTACGTATTTGAAATTAAAGTATAAGTTTAGTTTTGAAATCAAATTAAGAACAAAAAAGTCTTATTTATGAACTTTGGGTGTTTAATAGTAAATGTATAATTCAACAGATCTAAAATAAGCCTCAAATTGTTGAAAAAATATCATAAAACGGAAATTTATAGCCTTGTTTTTGATGCACACATACAACCATTCTATATGTTCCGTTTGCAACTCAGATCTCTTGCGTGACGTCATCTTTTCATGAATCAGGCCCGTAAGAGAAGAAACGTCTTTCGCGACGGCCCCGGATGTAGCTATTAGGGGTTTTAGAGTTCACACCAAAGCTCCCTTCTTTATTTTAGTGATGCTCTAACTCGTGGTGAAGACAGAGTTAGACACCTTGATTACGATACAAGTAAGATTCAATGCTTGGTAGCGATTATTTCATCTAAATCTTTAAAACTTGTTTGTGATATTTTTTACGGTGTAAAATTTTGATTATATTTATTTCATATACATCTTTAAAAGAAAAGAAATTCTCTTCTTTTTATATTTCCCAGGGTTTAATTACTTGTATTAGAGCAAAATTCTAGGTTCTGGATATAATATTAATAATTTTACTTTCCGTTTTTCTCGGAAAGCAAGGATGTAAACCCTATTTTCAGTGACGAACTGCAATTAAAGAAGGCGAAGATTTCTATTTAGTAATATTGGTTCTGGAAATATAAAGCAATTCGGACCCATGTAATTAAATCAAAACTTCAAAATTTTAGTTTCCCACATTTTAGCACTTTCCAAAAAACCCGTAAGACATCGTGACGTCACTGCAATGTCATTGTGAAGTCACATTGTGACTTTGTGACTATCGATTGTCTATGTGACGTCACGTGACGTCGATGTGAATTCACAGTGACTAAAATATGAAGACGTTATGGCCGTTTTAGAGCTTTTTTGTGACGTCACAATATGACCAATTTGTGAAAAGTGTGTCATTTGTGACTACTATGACATTAACATTGTGACGAAACTGTGACAAAAGCGACGATATTTAAATTGCCAGAAACAGGCTTTTTAAAGTAAATAACATGTTTTGAAGAATATTTGTAATTTTCTAAAAGAATTTAAGAAAGTCACATCTCAGTCACAATGTGATGTCACTGAGTGGTGGCATTTTCGTCACAGATGTGATGTGACCAAAGTGACTCACAGTGACGTCAATGTGACGTCACTGTGACCATACATGCTGTGAGGGAAGTTAAAAAGCTATTATGCATATGAAGTATGTACGAGTAATGGTTCATTAACAGGGACACTCAAAAGTATTCGATTACATTATGGTGCATGGGGAAAAATCGTTTGGAGAGTATTTTAATGATGTTATGCTATTTCAAATGGTGTGAAACTGATATAAATCCCTGAATTCTCTACGATAACGTAAAACAGAACATTAATAGCATTTATTATTAATTTACAGGGATACACAAAATAAATTGGTTACAGTTGTGTCTTAAAGTAATAACTGCTAAAGAGTAAATTTTAAAATCCAGTATGCGCTTTTAAATTTATATAGTTTTTGTTTATTATTCTTTATATGCTAGTTCTGTACGTAACATACAGGGCTGCATAAAATTATTCTGATACCACTGTCCTTATTAAAGGAAACTGCTGAAGGGGCTACAGCTGAAATATGTTTATCTGTTTAATGAACTAAATTTTGGAATGCATGTTGTTAATAGAAATAGATAAAATCTCTATATAAATTTACAGGGTTGCTGAAAATTTCGTATATGGTCGAAATTTATTTGGTTTTCAAATCGTTGCACATTTACGTCTAGTTTAATAAGACGTATTAATGATATAACGAATTTTACTTTTTTAAACGGAGCAGTTTTATTACATTATTCTGAATGTGTTGGAAAGCGCTTTATAAGCTAGACTTGACGCATAATTTTTTTCTTTCTTGTTTTTTTTTTTTTTTTTTTTTTTTTTTTTATGAAACAGGCAATAATGTTCCTAGTTCAACTTAAACAAGTTGGAAATTGCACGTGAACGTAGCAAATGAGGTGCGTTCGTACGATAACGAAGTTTTAAAAATATTCAGATCTTGCTGATATAGTAGAGCGTACTCCGGATACAGTATAGAGTCGAAATCTTTACGTTTCTGTAAATATGCAGGAAGTAATTTTTATTACACCTCAGCAACGTATATCTTATTCATAAAATGTGAAATAGTTGAATATAATTAAAACACGTACCAAACCATGTTTCCCCGTATAGCATTATATAGTGGAATACTTTTGTGTGGCCCTGTAATTTAATAATAAAAATTCTTTGCATCACAGATTGTACAGAATGCATATTTTAGTATATATTTCATAGATTCATGCCAATTCTATTATGTTCGAATGAGTGTAATATGATTAAAATGCATTTGAAACTTTTTCTCCATTGACCGTAATGTAACGGAATCTTTTTGATTGTCCCTGTAATTGATCTATGCATCCGATTTTCATAACATTTGAAATGACTCGACAAAATTACGCAATAATTATATGTTTTAAATTTCAAACGATTAAAATGCATTTGAAACATTTTTTCCTATTGACCGTAATGTAACGGAATCCTTTTGAATGTCCCTGTAATTGATCTATCCATCCGATTTTCATAAAATTTGAAATGACTCGACAAAAATATGTTATAATTAAGTATTTTAAATTTCAAACGATTCGGTTGGGTAGTTTTTGCGTTGTTATATGCGGACAGACGGACGGACAGACAGACATACGGACAGACAGACGGACAGACAGACGGACGGACTGAGCGACAACAATAGATGCTACGTATTTATATAATTACGAACGCACCTAAAAACAATACATTTTTCATTTGATAAAGTGATCAAATAGCTAAGATAGTGTTGAGACATTCTTTTTCTTTAAATTTTTAAACCCTTTGGGACAACTGTCTTTTATAGAAATTTTGATCTTTTGTCATCGGTTTTTCAAAAAAGAAATTTTTGCCTAATTGGATTAAGAAAAGGTTTGAATTAGACAAGTCAAAATTTACAATGAAATTGAGAATATTCAAAGATTCTGAGTACTTTTAACTTTCGTATACCAATCACTTGCCCCTAAAGGGTTAATTATTTAAAGTTTTTAAAACTTTGTTCTGCTGACGATATGATCTATACTAACGTTAAACGAAATTCAGAAATATATAAATATATAAATAATGTTGCAAATGATTTTTCAGGATAAGGTGTGGTGAGAATTGATATTAAAATACCGTAAATGAAACAAATTATTTGATTTAAATGTGATATAAATTTTAATTTGACTTAATTGAGGTGAAAAACAAAATGAAAATGTATGCTTGTTCCTACAACTACGATCCATTCAAAATCTTTGTTTAAAAAGAAAGAAAAATTCTGAAACATTTCTGCTAATCTTAACCCGGGTGAACACGCGCTTACCCAGAGTAGAAATGGTTTTAACTTTGTCAGCAATAAAACCAAATTATAACCGTCATTTTATTTAGGCGGAGACAATCCTTACAAATTTTGCGATAAAATAAGTTCAAGATTACTTTTAAAAGATAAGTAGTACACGCACCGGGTCTTTTTGACCCGGTGCGTGTACTCCCGGGTTAATTTCACACTTTTACTTACCCATCATACGTAGTATAGGGTAAGTCTTGCAATCGTTTTGAAAATCGAAAAAAAATTTCTGACGGATTTACACGTTTCAGATAGTGGAGATTCCGAAAAACATATTTTTAGAAAAAAAAAAAAAATTGTCGTCCGTCCGTCTGCCTGTCTGTCTGTCAACACTCTATCTCCCGAACAAATTGAGATAGAGACTTGAAATTTTGTATGTACTTAGTATGTAAGGATGGGACGAAGCCTATTTAATATCACTAACCTCGATTATCCGGAACTATTTTTTTCGGACTCTCGAAAAATTCGTTCTGATGAAAGGTGTATAAAAATTTTCTAATTTTTTTTATTTTAAGGAAAGGACGTAAAAGGCAATAAAAGACACAAATTTTGCATAAAGAACGAAGTCGATCGGATAATTAGTTGCCGAGATATTTGTACTCCTGTTTTCCGCATTCTTCGATTTTTCATGACCCTGTATTTCATTCAAATTTCAATTCAGAGGTATATTTTAATTGGAAATAAGATGATTAATCTGACGCAATAAATTGTTAGTTAATAGAATTATTATTTTTGGAGTTATAAGGATGTTTCTTTTACGCAGTTCGGTACTACTTGAGTAGTTTGGCGTTTCATATAATTTGTCAAAATTGGTACATCAGCAGTTCTTTAATAGAGCATTATCATGCATATTAACAATATTTAAGTTTTATTTTGGAATTGCGATGCATTGTATAAGTAGTTTTTACATGTTTTATTTTCATATGCATATTAATGATGGGTAAGTATTACGGTGGCCCCCAACGACTAGTTTAATTTTGCACTCTCATGTATAATGTATCTGAAATACTTTATTACATTTATACTCCTAGTATCTTTGCTCCTGTTCATACCGTGTTCTGCAAACGTTCTAAAGCACGCATATGTGATGTCAGTTCATCGTTAACATTGAAATTGACTTATTATTTCAAATATTTACATCGTCGAAAAATCTTTTTTTCTGCCCAATCCGATTTAGTTTAACCCTTTTCAATCTTTTATTGCCGATGCGATAGCATAAAAATTTGTTGCAAAATTTATTTTTGTCATCAATAATAAAGCAAAATTAAATTTGCCTTATTTAATCACAGCACTTTCAAAATTGCGTACTTGAAAGAAACTCTTTTTCATCCCTTGAGTGGCAAGCAATAATATCTCTATAATATTGAATTCTCATTGGCAAAATCAAAATATTTTATTTGAAAAAAGAAAACGCGAATTTTCAACACCTTTTAAAAGCTAAAAATATAAAATTTCGTTAAAAGTTTCGGATGAAAATCTAGTTTGAATTTGTTAGGATAAAATACAGGGTCATTACAAAAGAATCATCGAGTTTTGATACGTTACTATGTGCGAACTAGGAGCCGTATACATTTCCATGGCAACTCAAACGAGAGGGCATTAACTGGTGCATTTATTGGTGACAGCTTTGCGCTGCGCATGCATCATGCGCTCGTGATTGCCATGGGTACCGCAAGAACGTCATAATCAAAATGGCGACTGGACAGCAGAAAGCGTTTTCTGAGTTAGAATTTTCAACCGGTTGTTTCTGTAAAGGCAAAAGCTCCGGTCTATTTCTTTGAACTGTCGATACCAGCGCAGAATGTTTTGTTGGGTTGGTGCTTTGCATTTGTATGCATTCCGAAATGCTCTCTGAACGGTTATAAGCGATTTACACTTAGAAAATTCTAGTTCACAAAACGCTTTATGTTGTTCAGTCGCCATTTTGAAAGTGAAGTTCGCGCAACAATTATGGCCACCACACGTGCATAACATTTACGCAGCGCGAAAGTGTGGTTAACGCCCTCTGGTTTGCGTTTTCATTCAAATTTATACGCTGTTGGCAGCTATGGAGTATATATAAAAAGAATTTTCGATCATGAAAATGACATTTAAGATGATTTAACATAATTTAAAATTAAAAATATTTCAAAAATTGAAGGTCGTAAATAATTTGAATTGATTTACTATGTGGCTGTGATGAGATTACTATTAAAACTAGTCAGATGTGGCAATCACACAACTTATTTCTTTTATCTTATGCATGTTAATACTTCCTAAAACAATTAAGCATAGCAGCGCCATCGATTAGGTGGTTTAAAACGAAATCTAGTCAAGAACAACTTATGTCAACTTGTAACTGATTCTGAATTTTGATGAAAATCTGAGTTTTTGGAAAATCTTTAAAAAAAAAAACTGCATAACTGTGCCACAAGTTGGGTGATGCATACCAAAAAATAATCAGGACTAATTTTTTATCAGATATTAACTGAATCTGATTGATGAAAATCAAATGCATTAGTTCGTAAGGTACATTTATTGCGAAATTGTAAAAAATGCAATACAGCAGCGCCATCTGTAAGGCAATTTAAATCAAAACATAAATAGTACTAATCTATATCAGGGAATAACTGAATCTGAAGTTTTGGGAAATTTCATACTTGAGATTGAGTTCTTAAGATACAGCTATTGCGATAATCATGAATAATGCACCATGCCAGTGCCACCTATTGAGCGATTTGGACCAAAACGTAATCAATACCATGATATATAAGCACTAACTAAATCTAAAGTTTTGTGAAATTCCATGCACTAATTCTTAAAATATGACTATTGTGGAAATTATGAATAATGTAGCATAGCAGCGCCGCAAGTTGAGCAATATACACCAGAAGTTAATGAGACTTAGTTTATATTAATGTCTAACATAATCTAAAGTTAATGAAATTCATTGCGTTTTGTGAAAGGTTTTGTGAAATCCTAGGAAAATGTTAAATACTACAAACTAAAATCCTGGCTCAAATTATGTAAATCTAAGAATCTTCAAAAATATTAAAAGCTGGTACTTGGAGGATTAAGTATTTTACCAGATCATCTAACGTCAAAATATTTAAATATTCAATCTGTGTAAACAGTTAATCTGTATATTTTTCTTGAATCCCTTAATCTGACAAAGCTGATATTGGCAAGCTGTGCCAGAAAATACTAATTCCTTCAGTATTATACACTAGAAAACTTTTTAGTTTTCTCAACGGCAAGGTTGCTAAAAGTGCTTTTGCATTCTTCATCGGCTGGTCTACTTTCGCATCTTGCTAATTTTTATTTTTAAGTTTAAATTCTCACCAGTAAATTTAAATAGTTATTACTCTTTTATGAGATAATAGATATACCACAAATAAAATAAAACAAAATTGCTATTCAAAATTTTCCGGGGTGAATTCAAACATTAGTGAGAAGTCAGTCGATTAGTGATGACGTCTCAGTCGTGTTTTATGCCCTTGAGTATTTCAAAGGCAGCGATTAAAGTTCAATTCACAAGTTTTCTTACTGATATTTTTACATTAAAGCAAGTTTACAAAACATTATGAAAAATCCCATGATCAGGGTATTTCAGTATCTTAATATTTTATTATTTGCCGTTTCATAATGAATAGCAGTCTTATGTTCTTTTCTTGTTTTTGAATATCATAAATTGTGGAAGAACTAATAATGAAATCACGCATAAAGAAGTTTCTGTTTTCGAAGTTCTCGAGACAACAAATTATAGACAGTGTAAGCTCTCTAGTGAAGTAACATGTTTACTCTTATTAGTTCTATTAATACTTAAAAAACTCGTGTTGAGCTTCATAGACAAAGAGGGAGGCAGCATAGATAATCACCTTTGAGTTCACGGATGAAAATCTAGGATTATAGTCTAAGAGCCGACCGCACTAAAACCAGGATTCGCACTACCACTAAATTTTAAGAATTTTTTCCAAGTGTTTCACTGCAGAACATTTCGCAAAATATGTGAATGAAGGTTGAGATTACGAATGTTGTGGTTTAAAAATTAAATGTAAAAATTCTTATTTTAAATAGTGGTTCCAGAGCCTTTCGAAATTCCTAGGAAATGTGTAAACCTGTATATAAGGTCTAGAATTACTGACATCCCCTATTAATTACACCTCTACTGTTGCATGTCAACAGAGGAAGCTTGATTAGACTCTTATGAAACGGAAAACAGTAAACCATTTCTATGTTAAATAAAATTTAAGATTAATTATATTTATACTGGTACGAAAGTAAATATTTGTTTATTTTTATTTATTTATTTATTTATTTATTTTTTATTTATTTATTTATTTTTTTGCAGTATCAATTATGAAAATTTTATATGTATATATAGATTTTTTAAGTCTAAGGGAGTGATTGAAATTTTAACCCACTTGGGATGAGCAACACGCATGCGTACAGCAAAAAGGGCTTAAGAATCCATATTTACCCACCAATAAAGTTTTACTGTAAAATTTGCCTTATTTAATCAGAGCATTTTCACGATTTAATAAAGCACAAAATTTTGTTCTTAAAAACCTGTGACAAAACATTAAAATTTCGCAAAAGGCTCCCGTCGCGAAAAGGTTAAAAACGTTATAGTATTATTTGATAGGCGATATCAGTAATTTCGCACAATCTGTGGTGCAAAGAATATTTTTTATTAATTTACAAATACAGGACCACCCAAAAGCATTTCATTGCGTAAAGATATAGGGGAAACATTGTTTTGGGTGCATTTTAATTTTATTAAATTGTTTCAGATATTATGAATTTGATATACGTTGTTGATGTTGACTATATGTTACTTCCTGTGTAATAGAAAGCAGACAGTATTTACGGGGACACACAAAAGATTTCGGTTAACCCTTTCCAGCACACTGTGCCCAATGTGAGCACACCAAATTTTAATTCCAAACTTGCGAGCAGCACGAATACTATTTCAGTAAAATTTTGCTTTTACAATAAAAGCTTAAATTAAGGATTGCTTAATATTTTAAAAAGTCGTTTGTGATTTCCGGTGTCAATCGATAATTTCTCATTTTACTAACAGAATTTGTTCGTACCGGAAAGGGTTAATATACTGTATCGGAAGTACTGTATACTATTACTCGAATATCTTAATATTTTAAAATTTTCGTTATAGTACGAATGCACATCATTTGCTACAATTCACGTGCAATTTTTTACTTGTTAATATTTGTTAGAGAAATGAAATAAATAAAGATTCTTTTGTTTTTCAGTCCTTTCAATGGTCGCAAGGAATTACCTGTTTCCAGGTAGCTATGTTTTTTTCCCTTGAAATTAATATCAGTGAATTCAATTTGTGTCATACCCTTAAATAGTTGCAAGAAAATGGGAAGCAGGAAAAAAAATAATAATAGTGAAATAATATGAAATAAAATATTCTTTTAGTTAGAGATTTGATCCATTCATCTCCTTGCTTAGAGTGCAACAAACTCACATATTTTATAAAAATTAACCGCTTCCCTAACTTGTTTGTACGGATACGGGCAACGTGTTTTTGCGAAATATGATTGGCCTGTACCACGTATGGGCATTCCTTGTACAATCATGATTTATTATTTTCACCAATAAATTTTTATCTTTTTATTTTATTTTTGTTTATGTAAATTTTGTGTCATTTAATGCGAGTATGTTTCTGATACAATTAGAATAACAAAAATACATAGGCAAAATTTTCTATTTTGAAAAACCGGTGATAAAAGATTAAAAATTCTGTAAAAGACATGAAAAAATAGGCCTCATTTAAAAGTTAATATTCAAAAATATTGATTAGTTAAATTGTTAATCCTTTGCACTTGTATGCCCCGTCTGACTGGACGTGTTCTTTCTTCGCAAAATTTATTTCGGCACCTGTCATAAAGAAAAATAAAATATGCCTTTTCTAATCACAGCATTTTTGAAATTATGCATTTGAAGGTATTTGTGGTGTTGGCAGGGCTCGAAATGTACCGGAGCAAAAAGAAATGATGTTTTGATTCGTAAAATCGTAGTATTTATCGTTCTGGTTCGTACAGGTATTGTCACAGTTCTTAGAAAACATTAATGTTTCTCTTTTCTGGTTATGTTCAATAATGATTTTTTTCAAAAGGATTAAAATTAGAATTTTAACTCTTAAAATCTGTAAAATTCGTATAAAACTGATCCAGCCGTTAAAAATAGGGGTATGTATGCATTAAATAGATAGATATTTATCGTAAATTTCTTTTTGAACTCTTTTTGTAAGATTAAAAGTACAGTAAAACCCCAATAATTCGGATTGATTGGGACCAGACCCAATCCGAATTATCGAAAATCCGGATTATCCGGAGAATTAGATAAAATTAAATTAAAACAAACATACAGAAAATGACTTTTATGTTAAACTTATCGAATATTTACAGACAATAAAAATGTTTACTTTGTTTAATTCTTCCGAAACGATTTCAGAAAACGTTTTTTTTTTTTTTTTTTTTTTTTTTTTTTTTTTTTTTTTTTTTTTTTAAATTTAGAATACGACGACGAAACAAGCTAATGTTAAGGAAATTAGCCATATCATTTCGCAAACTTGAAAAAATAATTGATGAAACCGATCCGGATTATCCGGAGATCCGTATTAACGGGGTCAGAATTAGCGGGGTTCTACTGTAAATATGTTTGTAACTTTTTTTTTTTTTTTTTTAATACTCATCTGTAATTTCTAAATAGCATTTCGGCTCGTGAACATTTCCATTTCGAGTCCAGGTTGAAACCGACGCCCGAGTCGGAAGGGTTAAATTAGTGAAAGACAGGATGAATAAATAATTCGGGAGTGCACAAAAGCTCAGCCGGCAACTTTTTTTTTTTTTTTTTTTTTTTTTTAAATTCAATTTCTAACAGAAATTTTGTAACGTAAGAATTATTTTCTTTTCTTAAATAAATTAATTTAAGTAATCCATAAAAATAGAAAAAAATCTGTACATCTTCAAATTTCTATAGAACACCGATTTAAAAAATCGTGAAGGTCGGCAATTATGCTTTTGCTTATCTTTATCCTTCTGCAAAAGGATATTAATAATACAACTTTTGAATATAATCATTTTACATGAAATTAAGTGATACAAAGTAAACAGACCAAAGAAGCGCCCAGCAGGGACTATTTTGTCCCATACGTATAAAAATTGTTAAAAAATTTAATACATATAAAATTGCCTGTTTAAAACTATATAATATGTTTCATTGTTTTATGTTAATTGTTTACACCTCAACTTCGATGTTGAAAAATTATACGTAATATCTATATTATAAAGGCCAAACGTATCTGTGCGTAACGCAGGGGTGCAAAAATCTAGGCGCCAGAGGGTAGTCTCTCACCACTAAAATTTTAAAGTTTTTTTCACTTAAAATTTAATAGCATTCTAGCAGGAATTTCACACGAAATATTAGACGAAGAAAAACGAAATAAATTTTGTGGTGAGAAACTGCCTACTGGCGCCTAGATTTTTGCACCCCTGGCGTAACGCATACGTCATTTTGCGAATGGCAACACTTTTCCCTGCAATCTCGGTTTTGCAATTTTTGCAACTGCAAATTTTACACTTCTAAACATCACACAATTTAATTTTTTACATCTCATATAGAGAAAAAAATGTACTTTTAAATGCAATTTGTTTTAAAGCTGTATCTCAATTTATTTTTGAGATATAAATTTCTTGTAATTTTTAGCATGAATTTTGTAATTGTGGCAACAGAATCACTCCTTTTCCTCTTAAAATTGAAAATAAATAAATAAATAAATAAATAAATAAAATACGCAACACTTTCCTATGCAATTCCGGTTTTGCAATTTTCGTAATTGCGAATTTTTCATTTTTAAACATTGTACATTTTAAATTTTTACACCGCCATATAGAGAAAAAAATGTACTTTATATTGCAATTTGTTTCAAAGCTGTATCTCAATTTATTTTTGACATATTAATTTTTTTTTTGTATAATTTTAGTACTAATTTTGTAATTGTGGCAAAAGAATCGCTCCATTTTCTTTTAAAATTGAAAAAAAAATTAAAATGTGTATACTATTTTTAAAATATCGTCTGTTATAAAATCCGGTTACTTTCGGTTTTATTTCGTATAATAATTTGGATAGTTGAATGTAATAGCATTTTGTTAATTTTAGCTTAAAATAATATTTGTTTGAGAGACTGACCAATATAAGATGCATTTTTGTAGACTTATTATAAACCAATAAAACAGTTCTTTCTTCAAGATTTTCTTTCGTCGAATTTTCACGTTTTTTTTTTTTTTTTTTTTTTTTTTTTTTTCTTTTTAATAATGAAACCAGAAAAAAATGGCACAAACTAGTCCCGGTTCACGGTACTCAGTTTTTAAAGAAAAACTTTTAGTTACTTTTAAATAAATTTATTTGTAAATCCTGGAATCACTAAATCATGCCAGAATTTTATGAATAGAAATGTTTTTCTTTCGAACTTTCCATGAATTTCAAGTCAATAAGAATATTTTGATATAATAAGAGGAATATGAAATAGATACGTGTAAGATACGTGTAGATAGAAGTATTTTGCTACTGTGCTTGCTATAAATTTGAAGTCAGCGGTGCAAATAGTTTTTTACACGATTGAAAAATTAAAAAAATTCTAATGCGAAAATAAATAAATAATTAAAAAAGAATGAAAAAAGAAGAAAAAAATATGTGTGCCACTCGGGGACTGCAGCGGTAAAGCTATTGCATAGCATTTTTTATCAACTTATGCAAAAATACCGCGTCAATGTCTGCTGAAGTCTATCGAAGGATACCTTCCCGAAGTCTGCCAAACTGAAACTTCGTTAGCCGGATTGTTAGGAATTTTTCTCGTTGCGGAATTCTTAAATTCGGTCGCCGCGCTCAAAGCCCGCGATAAAAGCTATGCAATAGCTTAATAAATTACCAAACAAAATTTGGTCGCGCTACGAAAATTAGATCGCGAGTTATAAGCATTTTAAATTTTTCGACCCTCACGGTGGGGGGGGGGGGTCTCCTGTCACCAAAAATTAACACTGTCTCATAAAAAATTACCAAACAGAATTTGGCCGCGCTACGAAAATTAGATCGCGAGTTATAAACATTTTAAATTTTTCGACCCTCACCGTGGGGGTCTCCTGTCACCAAAAATTAACAAAATCTCATAATAAATTACCAAACAAAATTTGGCCGCGCTACGAAAATTAGATCGCGAGTTATAAGCATTTTAAATTTTTCGACTCTCACCGTGGTGGGGGTCTCCTGTCACCAACAATTAACACTGTCTTATAATAAATTACCAAACAAAATTTGGCCGCGCTACGAAAATCAGATCGCGAATTATGAGCATTTTAAATTTTTCGATCCTCACCGTGGGGTGTCTCCTGTCACCAGAAATTAACAATGTCTCATAATAAATTACCAAACAAAATTTGGCCGCGATACGAAAATTAGATCGCGAGTTATACGCATTTCAAATTTTTCGACCCTCACCGTGGGGGTCTCCTGTCACCAAAAATTAACAGTCTCATATTAAATTACCAAACAAAATTTGGCCGCGCTACGAAAATTAGATCGTGAGTTATAAGCATTTTAAATTTTTCGACCCTCACCGTGAGGGTCTCCTGTCACCAAAACTTAACACTGACTCATAATAAATGAATAAACAAAATTTGGCCGCGCTACGAAAATTAGGTCGTGAGTTATAAGCATTTTAAATTTTTCGACCCTCACCGTGGGGGGTCTCCTGTCACCAAAACTTAACAGTCTCAAAATAAATTACCAAACAAAATTTGGCCGCGCTACGAAAATTAGATCGCGAGTTATAAGCATTTTAAATTTTTCGACCCTCACCGTGAGGGTCTCCTGTCACCAAAACTTAACACTGACTCATAATAAATTACCAAACAATATTTTGCCAAGCTACCAAAATTAGATCGCGAGTTATAAGCATTTTTAATTTTTCGACCCTCACCGTAGGGTGTCTTCTGTCACCAACAATTAACAATGTCTCATAATAAATTACCAAACAAAATTTGGCCGCGCTACGAAAATTAGATCGCGAGTTATGAGCATTTCAAATTTTTCGACCCTCACCGTGGGGTGTCTCCTGTCACTAGAAATTAACAATGTCTCATAATAAATTACCAAACAAAATTTGGCCGCGCTACGAAAATTAGATCGCGAGTTATAAGCATTTTAAATTTTTCGACCCTCACCATGGGGGGGGGGGTCTTCTGTCACCAACAATTAACAATGTCTCATAAAAAATTACCAAACAAAATTTGCCCGCGCTACGAAAATTAGATCGCGAGTTATAAGCATTTTAAATTTTTCGACCCTCACCGTGAGGGTCTCCTGTCACCAAAACTTAACACTGACTCATAATAAATGAATAAACAAAATTTGGCCGCGCTACGAAAATTAGATCGTGAGTTATAAGCATTTTAAATTTTTCGACCCTCACCATGGGGGGTCTCCTGTCACCAAAAATTAACACTGTCTCATAATAAATTACCAAACAAAATTTGGCCGCGCTACGAAAATTAGATCGTGAGTTACAAGCATTTTAAATTTTTCGACCCTCACCGTGGGGGCTCTCCTGTCACCAAAAATTAACAGTCTCATATTAAATTAGCAAACAAAATTTGGCCGCGCTACAAAAATTAGATCGTGAGTTATAAGCATTTAAAATTTTTCGACCCTCATCGTGGGGGGGGGGTCTAATTTCCCCAAAAATTAACACTGCCTCATAATAAATTACCAAACAAAATTTGGCCGCGCTACAAAAATTAGATCGCGAGTTATAAGCATTTTAAATTTTTCGACCCTCACCTTGGAGGATCTCCTGTCACCAAAAATCAACACTGTCCCATAATAAATTATCAAACAAAATTTGGCCGCGCTACGAAAATTAGATCGCGAGTTATAAGTATTTTAAATTTTTCGAACCTCACCGTGGGGGGTCTCCTGTCTCCAAAAATTAACACTGTCTTATAATAAATTACCAAACAATATTTTGCCAAGCTACCAAAATTAGATCGCGAGTTATAAGCATTTTTAATTTTTCGACCCTCACCGTGGGGTGTCTTCTGTCACCAACAATCAACACTGTCCCATAATAAATAACCAAACAAAATTTGGCCGCGCTACGAAAATTAGATCGCGAGTTATGAGCATTTTAAATTTTTCGATCCTCACCGTCTGGGGTCTCCTGTCACCAAACATTAACACTGTCTCCTAATAAATTACCAAACAAATTTGGCCGTGCTATGAAGATTAGATCGCGAGTTATAAGCATTTTAAATTTTTCGACCCTCACCGTGGGGTGTATCCTGTCACCAGAAATTAACAATGTCTCATAATAAATTACCAAACAAAGTTTGGCCGCGCTACGAAGGTTAGATCGCGAGTTATAAGCATTTTAAATTTTTCGACCCTCACGGTGGGGGGGGGGGCCTCTTGTCACCAAAATAAATAAGACCACCAAAATAAACACTGTCTCATAATAAATTACCAAACAAAATTTGGCCGCGCTATGAAAATTAGATCATAAGAAACATAAGTTTGAGACTTGATATTCTAATATCTGAAAAATACCGCGTCAATGTCTGCCGAAGTCTACCGAAGGATACCGTTCCGAAGTTTTCCGAAAGGAAACGACGTTAGCCGAGTGTTAGGTTTTTTCGTTACCGATGTGTTAGGATTTTTCGCGTTACGGAATTTTTGGATTCGGTCACCGCGCTCAAAGCCCGCGATAAAAGCTATGCAATAGCTTAAAAAACCCATAAAGCAGGAAAATAATTTTCGTAGAGATATTACCCAACGTATGCATCCGTTTGCTTAGAGCCCAACGTATTCGCGTTCTCGTGGGAAGAATTACAGTAAAACTCCGATAATTCGGATTAATTGGGACCGCATCTAATCCGGATTATCGAAAATCCGGATTATCCGGAGAATTAGAAAAAAATGAAATAAAATAAAACATACTTACAGAAAATCACCTTCATGTTAAACTTATTGAATATTTACCGACAGTAATAATGTTTACTTTGCTTAATTCTTCTGAAAAGACGTCAGAAAAAGTTTTTTTAATTCAGAAATACGACGATGAAATAAATTAATATTATGGAAACTGGCCAATCGCTTCTCAAACTTGAAAAAAATATTACCAAACCGATCCGGATTATGCGGAGATCCGGAATAACGGGGTCCGAATTAGCGGGATTCTACTGTAATTGTAAGAACCGACAATTTATAATACTTAAATCTCATGAAACTGTTAATAAATAGTAACTGGCATATACCTAAAATAGTGAAGCAGCAACTGTAATCGCTTTCGTCGGGCTTGATTGTCATCATGGCAAACCGCCCCCAATAAATTTAAAGAATAATTTACTCTTTATTTAAATGTTTTATTAAGGATATATTACAAAAGTAAATAATAGCAAGAAAAGCTATTTCTTTTTACTTCAGGAAGTTTACATTGGAAGTAGACAGGAACTGAATTTTAGCCATCTTGTGACAACCGTCTGGCAATTTAAATGTGAAAGATTATATACCTTGGCTAAATAGATACCAGTGAAAACAAATTTAAATTCTTTACAAAATTTATTAAATAAATTTTCTATAAAAATGAAGCTTAAATAAGATAAAAATATCTATTCAAATTTGGTGGAGAAAGATTTCCACGGCAATGACCAAAAATTGTAAATCCGATTTAAAAAAAACAGCCGCCACCCTTGTAACAACCCTATCAGTTGCTTCACTCGCAACTGCTGGAAAATACAATATATGCCTCTACCTCTACCTTTCAGATATATCCTCAAACATTGCTGACTATACGATATCATTTTTAGCATTATAACACTGTTCAGTGCAAAATAGCTTCTCATCAGAAAATATCATTCTCTCGATATTTTTCTTAGCGTTCCTCTTCAGCAATTTCTTGCCTCTTTGTAATATTTTTATCCTTTGTGCAGCAGTGAAACTTTGAACTTTTGCGATAAGGGTGAAAACACAGGTCTTCATTTATAATGACTTGCATTATTCTGCGACTCAAGTTCTCTTCTGCAGCCATTTTATTTGCAGAATGTTGTGGATGTCTTCGTATCTTTTCACGAATTCTTTTGATGTGCTCTGTTGTGCGAACTAATTGTGGGTGATTAGACTTCGATCCATCTTTATAGCTATTAGTATCCAATATTCGATTTATTGTTCCATATATAAATAATCTATTAAAAATAAAGCATTTCAATTGCTTAAAGATTTTGCCTGTCGAAAGTCCGCTATCAAAAAGCTGTTTAATCATCATTCTTTTAGCTTCCATTTCTTAAAATAATTCAAAATATTTGATTTTTGCAAAAATCGTCTGCACTAATAGAAAAGTGCCAAACGTTAAAAAACAGAAATAAATTATTTCACTAAACGATTAAAATTAATTCTTATTTTTGGAGTGTATCAGCATTTAATACCCACACAGCACACTTTCTCCATAAGATATCGATTCCTAGTCTATTTACACTTAAAACGTCCACAACGTCATACAGATCTACATAGCCCTAAGCAAACCGATGTCTATCAGACAATTTCCATTTAGCCTTCTATGAAACGTATTTGATCTGCTATAGACGTATTATAATTATTCTTGTTTCGATGTCCAAAGGAAATGCTCTTTTCAACGTATAATGGAAGTACAGTCTATTCATATATCCCTTTTAACCCTTTGCATTCGTACGTCCATTCCGACTGGATATCACCTTTCTTTGCAAAATTTGTTTGGGCACCTGTAATAAAGGAAAATAAAATTTGCCTTATTTAATTAGAGAATTTTTGAAATTATAAACTTGAAATCATTTCTTTTAAACAAGTGGTGTAAGAGACGGCCTAATCAAAAAATTTAAACTAGTAATGAGCAGAGTGAATCATTTGAGCATGCGGAAAAGCTAAGCTGGCAATTTTTGTTTTTTCAAATCAATTTCTATCAGAAATTTTGTAACGTAAAAATATTTTCTTATCATTAATTAATTTATTTCAGAAATTATAAAAATAAATTATATCTATCTTCAAAACTTTTGGGGCTTATCTATTAAAAAAAATTATGAGGGTCGACAATTATGCCTTTGTTTTTTTTCTTTTTACGAGCTTCTTACAGTTAAAGCTAAGCTTACTGTAAAAGCTAAGCTGGCAACCTACGTTTTTTCAAATCAATTTCTGTCAGAAATTTTGTAACGTAAAAATATTTTCTTATCATAAATTAATTTATTTCAGAAACTATAGAAATAGAAAAATTCTATGTATCTTTAAAGATTTTGGGGCTTATCTATTAAAAAAAATTATGAAGGTCGATACTTTCTTTGACAAAATATTAAATTCTCATAATTAATATCGCAAATATTTATAAACAAATATTTACTTTTAAACCAGTATAAATATAAAGAATCTTAAATATTATTTAATATACAGTAAAACTCGTTTAAGATACGCCCGCTTAAAATACGATCCCGCTTAATATACGAATTATCTTCGGTCCCTTGAAAACTGCCTATTAAACCCATGTAAAATTACCCGCTTAATATACGTACGCATAAAATACGATCCCGCTTAATATACGAAGAAAATTGGTCCCTTGATGTCAAAAAACCCGTATAATATACGAGATGGTGCTTATGAAAACAGTTTATCACGTGTCTTTAGGACAGAATATGTAAAATCTTAATTATTTTTCATAAGATACTTTCTTTTTACCCTTTTCCTCTCTAAAATATGTTCTTTTCAACTGCTTTTGTACTTTGAATTCTTACTGGCTCCTTTCTCAACAAAATACAAAAACAACAACCGCTTTTATTTCTTTAACCATTACACTTGGCCAGTGGATGGATCTGAAATTCCATTGGTTGCTCCCTCTTCTGATTGGATGAGAAAGTTATTGGTGAAATCCGTCTATATTTTTTTGCTTTCTCTGTTTTTTTTTTTTTTTTTTTTTTTTTTTTTTTTTTTTTGTATCGTTTATCTTGCTGCTTTTTATTATTGTATTATTTTTTTACTATAAATCGTCCTCAGTAGTGCCTTTTTTATGAATTTCTTTTGTCACTTGTTTGCGGCACTTTATAAAATGAACAGAATAAAAGCAGTATCAAGAAGAATACAAAGATTGGGACTTATTTGTCAAAATTAACGATCAGGTTTTGTCAAGTGAAGTTCATTCTATTGCAGATATAATCACGGACGTCAAAAGTTCTCATAAACCTAGGTCTTCAGAAGGAATAGAAGACGACGCGAATGAAGAAACAGGTGTACCAATCATACCATCATTCGCAAATGTAATGAGCTCTTTCAGCTTACTTCGACTGTATGCTTCTTCCCTCCGATGAAAATTTTTCTACTAAATCAACAAGGCAGAAAATTTCCTAATAAAATCTCGCCCTACGTTGCACCAATTCAAGATAAGCAACTTTTTCTCAAGAAACTAAAATTACATCATGATTTTCATAATGTATCGAATAATTATTGTCCATTGCATACATTTAGTTTGTCTTTCAAAAAATTATTATGAAAACTTATTATTCTTCCCCTTTAATTATGTAATGTATTTTAGTTACTGTTTTCTAAAAATTAACAAAATGTTCATTTTATTGGTTTTTTTTTTTTTTTAATTTGGCAGGGAATACTGTATAAAGGCATTTTAATTTTTTTACTGTACAAACAGATATTCAATAAAATTTTAGAGAAAAATAAAATTATTCTTTATTTCAATCAATGTCTTAAATTTAAATTTTCTAGACTATCTAAAAATTTTTAGAAATGGGTAAAATAAGAGATATGAATGGCTAAAATACGTTAATAACAAAATGCACTGTCATGCATTATTATTCAAGAATCTATAAAATCCGGATAAGATACGATCCCGCTTAAGATACGAAATTCTCTCGGTCCCTTGATTCGTATCTTAAACGAGTTTCACTGTAGCATATTTAGCAGTTACTATTGAAAAGCAATTCTTATTAATCAAGCGTAGTCTGATGAAATGCGACAACAGAGATGAAAATTACCGGAGGCTGCAGTAGAACCCCGTAAATTCGGACCCCGTTAATCCGGATCGGTTTGTCATTTTTTTTTTCAAGTTTGAGAAGCGATTGGCTAATTTCCATAACATTAATTTGTTTCATCATGTATTCTGAATTTAAAAAAAAAACTTTTTCTGAAATCTTTTCGGAAGAATTAAGAAAAGTAAACATGTTTACTGTCTGTAATTATTCAATAAGTTTAATATAAAGGTGATTTCTGTAAGTATGTTTTATTTCATTCCATTTTTTTTTATTCTCCGGATTTTCGATAATCCGGATTGGGTCTGGTCCCAGTTAATCCGAATTATCGGGGTTTTACTGTACATGCATAGCTGTGTCTGTTTGATATTCTCTTGTCCGTCTTGTTCTCGAGGGTGGCTCGGTTGCCAATTTAGCCACTTTTTTTATATCTCATACCAGACATCTTAAAAAAAAAAAAGAATTTTTTCTTTGTGTAACTACGAAATTTTTGTCATTAATAAAACGTAAAAATGACATTACAGCAGGTCATAAAATAACATATAAATTGGCCGACAGAAGTGTCGCCCAGTGACAGCCAATGGTGCCGTTCCGGTAACAATGAAAAAAATTAATAACGTATGTTAACTCTTTGATCCAGGAGATGATAAGAATTGCAACTGTTGTAAAAGCCGTAAAAGAAAACACAAAATGCAGAGATCAACCGAAAATTTCAATTCGGCGAAAATGTTGTCGAGAATTTCGTCATGCGGAAACTATCTGTATTCAAATAATCGCTCTTTTTTAAATTTCTGATTACTAAAAAGTTGCAAGATTAAAATTTCAAATAGTATACTATTACAAGATGTTGGTTTGTTATGCATTTCTCTATTCATCCTTTAGAAATTTACAACATTATTTATTTATTTCAGCTGCATCAGCTCAAATGAGACACTCTTTATTTACTCTTATGTACTTTACTATTTTTAATTATTAATCATAAATGACTCAAGATGTGAGTGGAAATGGTAAAACAAGCAAAGCATATATGACTAAACTTTAGAGAAGTTTTTCATGTACTCATTAAAAGCTGTAGACTTAACAGTAATTGAATTTTTTTTTTTTTTTTTTTTTTTTTTTTTATAATTCCAGAAGTGTTTTGAATACTCTTTGAGAAAACTCTATTATAATAAATGACAATTTATAAAAATCATTATTAAAGAAAAATCGAAGTATGCATGCCTAAAACCTTTCTTAGTTACAGAAAATTGGTATAATTGGAAAAACTTTCTGTGTTGTAGATGAATTAATTAAATTTCATTTTACATGAAAATAGAAAGTTTTTTCACATGCACGGAGATCTTACTTGGCCACATGTATAATTACGTGTATAATTAATCACTATTTCTGTATATATTGTAAGTATCAAAAAATTGGGGGGGGGGGGGCGTTTTCGTTTTCGGCCAAAAGTAAGAAGATTACCGAATTTCGGTTTCGATGTGAAATTCGGTTTCGATATGGATCGGTCGATCCTTAACAAAAAATATAAATGCGCAATAGCACAATTACAATATGCTGATTGTTTTTCTGTCAAAATAAATGGTTCTGTTGTGAAAGATGCGGTTTTCGCTAAAATTATTCCTTATGTCAGTATTTCCTTGAAAATAAATTTTAAAGATAAATTCCAAAAAATTCTGTTAGAAGGCGCCTTAAACTTTAGAGTAACCAACAACAATTTTTAACCGTTATTTTTTTGTATCTAATTAATTGCTTGTAAAAGCTTCGACGTTAATTTTGAGCTCAAAATCTGAATCGTTGTGAGTAAAAAAGTAGCACAATATTGAGCTGTGTTTGAAGGGTACGGAGGGTAGCATTTCAACTCCTGAACACAGTTCAGTTTGCGCTTCTTAACCCCTCCCAACGATTCAGAATTTGAACTTAAAATATAAGTCTAAGCTTTTGCAAGCATTTAATTAGATTTAAAAAAATAACGTTTAACAATACTTGTTGTTTACTCTAAAGTTTAAGGCGCCCGCTTGCGGAATTTGTTTAAATTTGTCTTTAAATTTATTTTCAAGGAAATACTGACATAAACAATAGTTTTAGTGAAAACCGCAAACGAATCGACCAATCTTTCCCTTTTTTTATAATCATTTGAAAATTGAACCTTCCCACCCCCATTGAACACAGTTCAGTTTGCGCTACTTAATCATTCCCAACGATTCAGATTTTCAGCTCAAAATTTAAGTTTATGTCTAAGCTTTTAAAGAAATTTAATGAGATGCAAAAAATAACGGTAAAAAATAGTTGTACGTTACTCCAAAGTCAAAAGCGCCCTCTATCGGCCTTTTTTGAAATTTTTCTTTATAATTTATTTTCAAGACAATACTGGCATAAAGAATAGTTTGAGTGTAAACCGCAAACGAATAGACCAATTTTTCCATTTTTTATAATCATTTGAAATTTTGGACACTAAACTTTAAAGGTGCCTATCTCCTTCAGGAGACGTTTGGGACCCTTAGTTTCCCATTAAATATTGTTTGTCTTGATGTATACTATCATTCCTTAAAGGTTTGCCGACGAGTTTAGATACACCTTGTATATTTTATAAACCTATTTTTTACAAATGTCGAACAGTGCTACACCAGGTTGTTATAAAATTAATGCGAAAAGCTCTCTCTGCTTGTCTTAACCCCTTGGGGACGAGCGACACGTATACGTTCCGCAAAAAGGCTTAAGAATCCTTGTTTATGCCCACCAGTAAAATTATACTGTAAAATTTGCCCTTTTTAATCAGAGCATTTTCTTGATTTAATAAGGCACAAATTTCTATTTTTAAAAACCGGTGACAAATCATTAAATATTTCGTAAAAAACTCCGGTTGCGAAGGGGTTAATAAGGTACAACAATATTCTATATCAGCGGGTCCCAATCTATGGGTCGCGACCCACTGGTGGGCCGCGGCAGTTGTTTTGGTGGGTCGCGGAATAATAAAGGTTTGTCATCAAAATATAGCTTTTATTTCATCTGTTTTAAAATATGTGACAGTTTCAACAGGAAATTATATTTCAAGGAAAATTCCTTAATTTCCTTCTAGATTAATGTAGATACTAACAGTATATCCAGAAAAATTTAAATGAGCTTTGAGTTCCTTGATGAAATTCAACACTTCATGCTTATGAGAACATGCTTTTTCTACTTTGCTGCTTTCGAAAGACAAGTACTGAGACAAACTGCGAGTTAATATATGTTCCACACATTGGAAAACACCCGTACCAGAAATCTCATTTTTTATAAAGTTATGTTTTCATAATAATTAAACGCATTTTTAGCTTACTTTGTAGTTTGTTCATTGTTTTAATTTTAATTTATTCATAATTAATTTTAGTTATACACAGAGAGATTACCAATTCCTGCTTCTGTTGATAATGTACGAAAAAATGGGTTTTTTATAGGATTGGATAGCCGAGTGTATAAAGATAATAATAATAAAAAAAAAAAAAAAAAAAAAAAAAAAAAAAAAAAAGTAGCTATATTGATATACAACTTTATCTTGGGTGGGTCGCGAAATTATTTTTATTGAAAGGTGGGTCGCGAACATTTTCTTCACTGAAAGGTGGGTCGCGTACCGAGAAAGTTTGGGACCCGCTGTTCTAGATGTATCAAATTCACTGTGTAAGTATTGCTGCATTGCAAATCGATGAGCAACACATTCCAGTCCGCGGGAAATGAAAACTTTGACAATTTGTTGTTTTTTTCAAAGTACAGTAGAACCTCGCAACTTCGGACCCGTTAATCCCGATCGGTTTGGTCATTTTTTTTTTCAAGTTTGAGAAGCGATTGGCTAATTTCCATAACATTAACTTGTTTCGTCGTCGTATTCTGAATAAAAAAAGCTTTTTTTAAAATCTTTTTGGAAGAATTAAGCAAAGTAAACATTTTTACTGTCTGTAAATATTCAAAAAGTTTAACATAAAGGTGATTTTCTGTAAGCATATTTTATTTTATTTCATTTTTTTCTTAATTCTCCGGATAATCCGGATTTTTGATAATCCGGATTGGGTCTGGTCCCAGTTAATCCGAATTATCGGGGTTCTACTGTATAACAATTGTGGTGGAAGTAGGTTTCTAGAAAGGGAACATGCTAACAAAAGAGTCATTTCTCTTTTATCTTCCATTCCGATTAACCCATTGCGGCGCGGTGATATATCTATGAAATCACTTAATTTTAATGCCCAAAAGCCACATTGGCACCGGAATTTTGGTTAAAAAAAATTTGGTTTATTGAACGCATGAAACATAGCTTTTTCTTATTTACAAATAAAGTTGTTTTCAAATTCCGGTGTCAATTATCAATTTCAGCACTTAAGTAATGAGTTTGCCCTGCACCGCAAAGGGCTAAGAACCACGCATTATGCAAAAGGGAGTTTTATTTACATTGTATCGAGATTTTTCATATAACTTTCTGGTTCAGTTTTTGTAAAATTTACGAAATATTTTCTGCACGAGAAATCACCGATGTCTTTTTTTTCGCTAAAGTATGACTCGCGAAAATAAGGGCTTTTACAGTAGTTGTTGTTGTATGAGGCTATAGCTATTCGGTATATAAAATAAAAGAAATTTTTCCGGTCCAAATTCAGTTACTAGTAAGAAACCGGTCAATTAGTAATGACGTTACACCTCGCTGTATTCTGGCCTTCAGTATTTCAATGGCAGCGGCCATAATCATGGATACATTTTTGATTAATAACATAAATATTTTTTCGCTACAAATTGAATAAAACAGAATTTTATTAAATAGTGGAACTTCTATTTAATAAAGTCTCAGAGTTACACTTAAATAGTTCGTTATGAAGGAAAATCGTTAAATAAAAATGTATTATTGCTGAATTTCGTGAAATTTGTGTAATAAATTACGCTTTCATAAAATGAAAAATACGTAATGGAAATGTTGGAAAAATGAATTGTAATTCGAGCAGTAACTTTTTAAAAAACTTTTTCTTGTAGACATCGAAAAAGATTTAATTAGAATAATATAATATGATAAATAAATAAATAAATAAATAAATAAAATTAAAAATAATGAAGAGAGGTAAACGAAATTGAAGTACAGCGTACGTTTTTCACTTTTATCAGTTTTCCGAATCCTTAGTTTTAAAAGAGTCTGCAATATTAATTAGTATACTTTATATATATATATATATATATATATAAACACATAGACCGGGAAACGGGAGGACAGTCAATCCCTTAATCAAATCCACTGATGAAAATCTAGAATTAGTTAAATTTCGATTGGCATATTAAAACACAATCGGTCTGACAAGCAATATTTTAGTAGAAAACACCTAAAAACCCAACTTTAGAGGGTGACTTATGGGTTTCCTTCCTATTATGCTTTCCTGGCATAGCTGCCAACTTTTACGCTTTCTTTATAGCACGAAAATTTTTAAATCATCGTCTTATTAAATCATCGAAATTTAAAGATTGAAAAAGAAGAAAAACTCTATAACATTTTTTGTAGTAGCAAAAAAGCGTAAAAGTTAGGGGGATATGTTTTCTGTTCCCAATCCTCCATGTTTTCATACTTTTGGGTGCAGGAAAGCACAATGGTAAACTTACGAGTCAACTTTTAAAAGCCGGTTTATAAATGTTTTCCACCAAGATATGACTCGGCAGACAAATTACATTTTAACATGCGAATCGAGATTTAACCCCTTCGCGACGAGAGCCTTTTATAAAATTTTTAATGTTTTGTCACCGGTTTTAAAACAAACTGAATTATGTTCCTTTTTAAATCGAGAAAATGTTCTGATTGAATAAAGCAAATTTTACGGTATAATTTTACCGGTGGGAATAAACAAGGATTCTTGAGCCTTTTTGTGGCACGTATACGTGTCGCTCGTCCCCAAGTGGTTAACTAATCCTATATTTTCATAAGTGAACTTGATGAGGCGATTGTCTCTGCTGCCGCCTCCCAGTCTAACACTGATCATACATTTTGTTGCATCATTGTAATTATCCAAACAATTCATCTTTAACATTTTCATGAAAGAGGAATCTCCATCTTGTTGCATCGTAGACTTTTAGCATTTTTTCTTTAGAATGTCTTTCATTGTCATCTTTATCTCTCGCTGTAGTTTCTTCTCTATATTTTATCAAACTTTGCAATATGACATTGTCTTATGAAATAAACTTTGCTACATAGAGTATATGCGTCGTAATTCTACAGAGAATATAATCTTCGTGACGATTACATTACATGTTAATATTGTTTAACCCCTTGGGGACGAGCGACACGTATACGTGCCAAAAAAAGGCTTAAGAACCCTTGTTTATTGCCACCGGTAAAATTTTTCTGTAAAATTTGCCTTGTTCAATCGCAGCATTTTCTCGATTTAAGAAGCAACAAATTTCTGTTTTTTTAAAACCGGTGACAGAACATTAAAAATTTCGTAAAAGGCTCCCGTCGCGAAGGGGTTAAGGTCATGGTTTAACAGAAAATTTCTTTTAATAGAAACTTCGTTAACCCTTTGCGGCGCAGTTCAAATTCATTGCTTAACTGTTGAAATTAGTGACTGACACCGGAATTTGAAAACAACTTTTTTGTAAATAAGAAAACGCTATATTTCACGCATTCAATAAACCGTAATTTTTTTAAACAAAATTCCGGTGCGAATGTGGCGTTTGTGAATTAAAATTAAGTGGTATATCTATGAAACCACTGCGCCGCAAAGGGTTAAAGAGAAGTTCCAATTTATTATAAAATAATTCTTTCGTATACCTTTCATTATAATAATTTGAAAATATATTTGTGACTTATGTATTCTCAAATGCTAAACCTTTTTTATTTTATTGAAAAATAACTCTATAAATAAACTTATTACACTTTTTAACACGGATTTGTCACAATTTTTCACCCGGAAACTTTCTAATTCTTAAATTCATTTGACACTCAAGGAATTTGTTTGGATTTATACGGGCATAAATGGAACAATTTGGAATAATCTGATAATACCTAGAAAATTGTAGATTTAAATCGAAGTATTTTAATTGAAATTGTGAATTAAACTGTTTTTTTAATTTGAATTCTTGTAAACTTTACAGCGAGTCTGAAACTTATGTAACGTAATGCCAGTTCATTGAAAAATAACTCTATATATGAATTAATTATGTACTTTTTTAACAAAGATTTGTTACAATCATTAGAATTTTTCATCCGGAAACTTTCTAATACTTAAATAAGAAAAGAAATTTATTTGAGCTTAATCTCCTCGTGACCAAATTATTATAAAAGTAGAGAAAAAAAATTCTCTAACTTTTAATACTTTTAAAAAACCGCTTTAATTCATGTGCAAAAATATTTTTTCTTTTGTATTAATGCTCTATTTAACCTTTTTTTTCCCTTTTTTTATTTGAAACCAAAACAATTCCACATTTTTTACGGAATCTGTTATGTTTAACATTTATTCGAAATCATGCTTGTATTTAGGGAAGGTTAAAGAGTAATGAAACATTTTTCACCCCACACACAAAAATAGCAACTAAAAAAATAAATAAAGATAAATAAAAATAAAGCATTTAAAAAAAAGTAGCTCATCTCTCTTCTAAAACAGCAAAGCAACAATCGTAAAAAATGCTAGAAATTATCTAGCATTGACATCTATGTAGTGTTAATGCAACCATTTAGAAGCCTCCTATGTACATATTCTAAATGATTTAATGATATTACTAAACAAAAAAAGAAGAAAAAATCCGTCTTTTTTTCTTTCAAATAATGTAATTCGAAATAGGAGCCTCATGTGAGGCTCAGAGTGACAAGAGGGTTAAATAGGCACCAATAGAACTACTCGGATTCAACAACAACAAAAATAAATAAATAAATAGAATAAAATCAAAGCTTCTTAAACGCCATAAAAAAATTTTTAATATACTGAGCCTTTCGGAAGATGTGTTTCTTTCTTCGTCAGGCCCACAGAAGAGTTGTTTCTACTAAGAAACCAGCAGCAAAGAGTGAAATAAAAGACAAGGGGAAAAGGAACAGGCTTAAAAATAGCCAACAGAAAAGCAGAAGGCAACAGCCAATCACAGAAGTGCATAATCAATGTAAAATAACACAGATCAGAAGAGGAATAAGGAAGCAAATAGCGTGAACTTCTTTTTTATTCCAAATATGTTATTTTTGATGAGGCTTTAAACGAATATTTTTCATCTATTCCAAGAAATGGATGGCTTGAGGAATTTAACCCCTTGAGGACGAGCTACAAGTACACATGCCGCAAAAAGTCTCAAAAATCCTTGTTTATTCCCACCAATAAATTTTTTTTGTAAAAATTGCCTTATTTATTGGGAGCATTTTTTACATTTAATAAGGCACGACCTTCTGTTTTGACCGGTGACAAAACATTAAAATTTTCGTGAAAGGCTCCCGACGAGACAGAACCCGTTCGAGGGTAGAACACATCAGTCGCTGATATGTTGAAATGATTGAATTACATCAGTTTTTTACGAAGAAACCCATTCTAAACCAGCAAGAGCTGTTGCTGCAAATGAATTATAAATGCAAAATTCTGTTTAAAGTTTCTGGTGCCATTGTTGCATTTAGTAATTTAAATATAATGAAACGTATACATCCTTCTGCCCACGAAGTGTTAAAATTTTGAAAATAAATTCTTTAAACTATGGTGAGGGAATTTCTTCAAAATTTCTAAACATCCCACTGGCATAAGTATTTTGAAAGGAAAATTTTCGATTTAGCATAAGCGCGAAATAAATCCCTTTTAAAAAAAATTTTCTAATAACTTTAGTCGAATATTCCGGTGCCATTTTAACATTATTAAACGGACTTAAAATTAATGGAATTAAAATTAGTGTAAATAAATACAACCACCAGGGCTCAAAAAGCTAAAATTCGCCTATTAAAAAGCATTGATAACAGATGGAACTACGAGGGTTGTATGATAAGTATGTGAACTACATGAGAAAAACAATTTTTTATATAAAAAATGTACTTTATTGTTCAACATAAATTCTTTTTCATTCGATTCACTCAACAAAATGTTTATGAATTTTTTTATCCCCTCTAAAAAATACTCTTTCTCCAACCATTCAAAACAGCCACTTGTTTCAACAATAGCCTCATTGTTAGAACCATTTTTTTTTTCACCGAGCTATTTTTTGAATTTGAAAATTTAAAATAATCGCCAAAAGCTAAATCTTGCTAATATAATGGATGCAGAAGTAGTTCATATCTTAATTTATAAAATTTTGCCATGGCGATGATACATAAGTGCATGCGTGGTTAAAAAAGAAAAAAAAAATGCCAAACGCGTACTTTTTTTTTTTTAGTATATAAAATAGTTGAAACGATCCATTAAGTTGGCAAAATATTCTGAATTGATAGTTTTTGCTTTTTCAAGGTACTCGACGAGGATTATGCTGAATGCATCCAAAAACACTGTAGCAATTAATTTTTTGGCAGATAAAGACGTCTTAGAAATATTTCCCACAGGTTAGCCATGAAAAACACACCCTAATAGCATGCATTGTCACAGTGACGTTAAAGTGACGTCACTGTGAGTCACTTTGGTCTCATCACATCTGTGACCAAAATGCCACCACTCAGTGAAGTCACATTGTGACTGAGATGTGACTTTCTTAAAAATCTTTAGAAATTTATAAACATCCTTCAAAACATATTATTTACTTTTAAAAAATATGTTTCTGGCAATTTAAATATCGTCACTTTTGTCACAGTTTCGTCACAATGTTAATGTCAAATTAGTCACAAATGACACATTTTTCACAAATTTCTCACATTGTGACCACTTTATGAAACGTCACAAAAGGGCTCTAAAACGGCCATAACAACTTCACGTTTTAGTCACAGTGACTTCACATCGACATCACGTGACGTCACATCGACGATCGATGGTCACAAAGTCACAATGTGACTTCACAACGACGTTGCAGTGACGTCACCATGCTTTACGGGCACTGTTAGAACTGTTCTTTAGTTTCTTGTATACTGTAATGAATCCATGTTATGAATCGACACTAAAAATAATTTGGATTTCATTTTAACTTCGCTTTTGAAATTGACACACGAGTGTATCTAATGCCAATAAGGAGCATTGGCATTAGCCATTTTGCTCAAAGCTTTTCGGTAACCAAAAGAGTTGTTAAAATATTTTACACCATTCAGTTGAGATGCCCACAGTCTCAGCAATCTCAGGCACTTTTACCCTTTTACCGTTTATCACAATATTGTGGATTTTTTTCAAGATCTGATGTCGTAACCTGAATTGGACGACCTAGACGTTCTTCATCGAAAATGATTGTTTGGCCGTGTTTGAATTCAGCTGTCCAATAATTTACGGTTGAAAACAAATTTGCAGAATCCCCATAAATTTTTTTGAGTTCTCTTTAATCTCATATATTTCTTTTAATTTGCAAAAACAGGATTTTCATCACTGCTCAATATTTATTTTTTCCACTGTTGAAATATCACTTGAGTTCCGCTATTCAACTGTCTTCCATTCAAAAACTAAATCACTTAGTGACTTGGCAAATTGCCATATTTGATGAGGCAAGGTTGCTTTTACGAAATAAATCATTTCTTAAATTGTTGTAGCACCAATTTATCATACTCGTACTTTAAACACTCCTAAGAGTTATTAAGTTTAACTTTTTAGCTGTATCTCAAAGATTCCAGAGTGACCCTCGGATATCTGGATTATAAGGGAAAACATCTGCGTGAGAAACTATAATGCCATATCGACTGTGTCAATGAACCTGAGTGATAACTTCCCTTTTAATTAGAAATTTCCTTTCCCTTGTTAATTCCGAGCAACCAAGTTTAATTAGTATTAAACATGGAACAAAATTAAAAATGTACTTTCCAACAGTAAAAATGTATTTCCAAAAGCACATTTTTGAAACCTCTAACCCTATTTACTCATTTTATAACTTATTAAAATAATTTCATAGCTTATTTTTCAAGTATATACCTAACGTCACTGTAAAAAATATCCGTTAATATACACAAACTTTTCCCTAAAAATTACGGAATAGTTTCATTTTTCAATTTTCCAGAAGAATTACCGTATTTGACATTTTGGAGTCACTAATCCCGTTAAATAACGGAAGTGTTCCGTTATTTTTGTCAATTTTCCAAAAACAGTAGAGTTTAGTGGTGCCATCTACCAGGAAAATAAAAAACCTTATACTGAGTTGATGTTTTTTAAACAATTTGCTAGACTGTTTCTCTATTTCATTCTGTTTTAATAATAAAAAGCTAACGTATTTTTAAAATATTAAGAAAATAATAATAATTAAAATATATATATATTAATTCTTTTTAAGTTTGAAATAGCTGAAAGGGAAAGTTGATTGTGATTTTAAAACAATTTTTAATTTATATATATATATATATATATATATATATATAAATATATATATTAAGTGCGTTGGATATTTTGAAAAAAGTGGAAAAAAATTCTTCTTTTAATTTTAATATATATATTTTTTAATTTATTCAAATTAAGAAGTTCGCACATAAAATTAAAAATATATCGAAATATATTACCGAAATTCTTATAATATTGGCGATTACATAAGTTATAAAAAATCAATAACTGAAATTTATTTTATAACCCATTGTAATTATCTTTATTGAGTTTACCTTAGATCGTCATAAAATAATTTGCTAAAATGCACGTTTTTTTTCTTTCTTTTAGTATGTTAGTATTTTTAAAAATAATAAATAAATAAATATCAATAATATTACAACAGAATTTTAAAACTGAGGGAGATTGGCGCCGGTTGGGTTTGATCTGAGAACCTCTGATCAGGAAGCGAGTGCTTTAACCGTTGAGAAAAAGGCCAAGCCAGTTACTCTCAGGTAGTAACTCGCTTTATACTGATCGAGATCGTTACAGAGTATGCCCCCAGTGAGAAAGACGTATTACTGACGTCTGACGAGCGATATGCACTCGTGAATGAATGCTGTCGTACGCATATTGTGATGCGAGGACAGGCTTTGCGTTGGGAGAGATTGTTTTTTGGTGCTGCCATCTGTTGATGATGAGGTGAGTTGATTGTTGTGCGCTGGAAGTTGATGATGAGAGAGAGTTGCGTGCGTGTCCAGGGTCACCAATGAGGGAGATTGGCGCCGGTTGGGTTTGATCTGAGAACCTCTGATCAGGAAGCGAGTGCTTTAACCGTTGAGCAAAAGGCCAAGCCAGTTACTCTCAGGTAGTAACTCGCTTTATACTGATCGAGATCGTTACAAAACTTTTCCAAAAAAGAAGGAAACAAAACTCTTAATAAATTCTTTCATGCATGTAATATTTTAAAGACTAATTTTTATACATATAAAGCTGAAATTAATAAGCTAAATATTCGAAATTATGGAAAGAAAATCGAAACTATGGAAAGAAATTATGGAAATTAAGAAAGGTAATTTTGGGGATTACATATGTTATAAAAAATCAATAACTGATTTTTTTTATGCAACCCATTGTAATTATCTTTATTGAGTTTACGTTTGATCGTCATAAAATAGTTTGTTAAAATGCACGTTTTTTTCTTTCTCTTAGCATGTTAGTATTTTTTTAAATAAATAAATAAATATCAATAATATTACAATAGAATTTTAAAACTTTTCCAAAAAAGAAGGAAACAAAACTCTTAATAAATTCTTTCATGCATGTAATATTTTAAAGACTGATTTTTATATATATAAAGCCAAAATTAATAAGCTAAATATTCGAAAATATGCAACGAAAATCTGTAAAACCATTCAATAGAAAAATATTACCTCTACAAAAATAAACCTGCGTTCAAAATCTTTACTTTACGAAATGTATCCGGAATAACTAAAGATATTTGAAAGAGCCGTTTGAATAATCCTGGTGTAATGGTATTACACTGCAAGCTACGACACAAGAGGCCCCGGGTTCGAACCTCATGGAAGGTATGTAGCATTTCTTCACTGTTGTTTAAATTAATTGTGTATAATGTGTCCCTGATATTAACGTGTCTTTGAAAAGTAAAGAATAAAAATCACAAAAATGTTAGTTAGTCCTTGAAAAATTCTTTTAACTTTTCAAACGAAAATTTTTACATAAGGAAAAAATTAAAAAAAACCGGAAATATTTTGTGAAAAAACGGAACTATTTCTAGAATATACGGAATTTTTTTCCGTTAAAAAACGGAAGTAGTACTGGCGTCTAAATTACCAGTACTATTTCCGTTTTTTAACGGAAAATTTTTTTACAGTGTGTTAACCTTTGTTGCATAGGCTTAACAATAAAAAATTCATTGCTTAAGTGTTGAAATTGATGACTGACACCGGAATTTGAAAACAGCTTTATTTGTAAACAAGAAAAAGCTATTTTGCCGGAATTTTTAATAAACCGAATTTTTTTAAACCAAAATTCCGGTGCCAATGTGTTATTTCGGAATTAAATTCATTAGCATTTGGGAATGAATTTTTGTCCACTGTAGTGGACAGTATGCAACAAAGGGTTAACCACTTGAAGGGTGGTGGGATAAAATATATACCACTTAATTTTAATTTTAATTGCGAAATGCCACATTTGTACCAGAATTTCGAAATAAAATTTTTTATTTCGTCAAGTACATGAACAAAAGATTTTATCTACTTTTAAATATTTTTTTTTAATTCTGGTGTCACACTGTCATTTCAATCATTTTAAGAATGGACGTGTTTTTTCTCTGAAAGGGTTAAGCAAGATTATGGAAGATTAAGCTGAATCGCGTTTCAACAATATAAATATTTCGGCATTTATTTTCAGCTTATATTCCATAATGAAATTAACGCTTAATATATAAATGTGTGTGAATGAATAAAATTACATAAGTAAAACCACAATGTAAAGAAATTTTAATCTATTTAGGTTTTTTAATACTTAACCCTTTGCGGCGCAGGGCAAATTCATTCTTAAGTGTTGAAATTAATGACTGACACCGGAATTTAAAAACAACTTTATTTATAAATAAGAAAACACTATATTTCACGCATTCAATAAATCTTAAATTTTTTTACCAAAATTCTGGCGCCAATGTAGCGTTTGGGAATTAAAATTAAGTTTTTTTCATAGATATACCACCGCGCCGCAAGGGGCTAAATAAACAGAATCTTATCTTTGAAGCTATTTTATTGCGAATTAGAAAAATCGCCACTTTTCTGTTATAATTAAAATAACATGAGTTAATTAAAGAGAAAAAATGAAATAAAAAATAAAAAATATATTTATTTATTTATTTATTTTTTGCTGTGCTGAAATATACACATTCATTCAAGAAATACACGTCGTTTCAAAATCTTAAGGCATATGCCTATCTTCGGAGGACATTTTAAAAAAACTTAAAAGTTTTACTACCACAAATGTTTATAGTTAGAACAAGGAATTAAACTATGGATTTAAATAAATTGTTAACGAAATTTTAGTTAATTTTTCAAATTTCGGAAATAATAACCACTCAACTGATTTGTCGTACGTCCGTACGTCGTAGGCATGGAGCTATTAAGAAAGAGGAACTGACATATTCTAAAAATAGTGAAACTTCAACTATAACAGCTTTAATAAGGATTCATTGTTATCGCGGCGAATTTCCATCAATAAAATTATGCGGAAAATTTCTCTTTACTTGAACGGTTCATTAATCAAAATCTTTAAATAAAAAATAATGGCAAATTTTTACTGGTAAGAGTTTAATTCTGCAGTAATATTTCCGCCATATAGTGACAACCATGTTAACCCCTTGTCGGTGTCAGTAAAAGAGATTATAACTCCTCACCGAACTGAAACCAGTAAAAGAAAAGGAATTTTTTTACCACATTTTTCAGAAATTTTTTCAATCAATAAAGCTCTAAAATTAGACGAAATTTTCTAGCTAAGTTTACTGGTGGGAATTTTCACAGGCCATAGTAAAAAATTATAAATCTTATTAAAGCTGCCATCTAGTGACAACCGTCTGAGTTACTTCACTCGCAACTGATAGACAATAGATTATATATGACGACCTCAGAAGCCAAGGGGTACAAGTGACAAAATGTCGATTTGGAGTAAATTGAGTTTAAAGATAATTGATGTTAAATTGGAACATCAATAACAATTGACTAAATTGAAATAGGAAACATCTGCTTGTTGCATTCTAATCTTTGAACTCTCATTTCAATAACTGTTAAAAAAATAGCGTACAATTTTCTTTAAATGTATAATTAATCAATATTGTTTGTTTTTCGAAAAAAGTGGTTTATCTCTATAACTCAACAAATAATAAGAAAATGACCTATATTCCTTCACCTGAAATGAAAAAAGCATATTTCCAGATACCCTGTGCACTTAACTCAATATTTTCAATTTTGTCACTTATACCTTTTGGCTTCTGGGGTCCTCATATATCTCCTGCTTTTTATTCATAACTCCATTATCATAAGTACCTGCTTGATCTATCATTTAACCCCTTCGCGACGAGAGCCGTTTAAGAAATTTTTAATATTTTGTTACTGGCTTTAAAAAACAAAAAAATATGTCGTATTGAATCGAGAAAATACTCCGATTGAATAATGTAAATTTTACAGTAAAATTTTACTGGTGGGTATAAACGACGATACTTAAGCCTTTTTGCGGCACGTATACGGGTGGCTCGTCCCTAAGGGGTTAAAGCTTTCTAACACCACTATTTTTTTTAGATACAATTTCATACTAGTAGCAAAAACGTTAAGATTAAATGTTACTAAAAGTTTCAATAAAAGATAAGTTATGTTTCACGCATTTTCGTCACATTTTGGCAAATAATTTATTCATGCAAACTTTCTAAAACGAAATATATTTAATATATTTAACTTTTGTTTTCAACAATATATTAGCAAACCACTAAACTGTGATATAAAGAAAAAGATTTCCAGTCCCTCTGAAATAAATTAACATATAACAAATTTGTATACAAAACCTGATTTTTTCCTTTAAAAAAAGTGTTTTTTTTTTCATATAAACAGTTTTTAAATTTATATATGTTGCGGCCACTACACGGAGTCTGGCCAATTCTAGAACTGGCCGGCCAATACCCGAACTGGCCAAGCTTCCTGGCCAAAATCCGAAATACATGAAACGAATAGCGTATTTCGGGTTTTGGCCGGCCAATTCGCTAACTGGCCGGGAAACCTTGGCCAACATCCGAACGATGATGCATAGATACCAATTTTTTTGTAATTAAGATAATGTAACAATAAAATGCACAGTAAAAAAGATTCTCATTGATTATATTGAAACGAAATATGTTTGTGTACCCAACTAAATTAACAAAAATAGTACACAATTCCCTTTCAATATCGAAATTAATTGATAAACCAAATAAGATGACAGTTACAAGCTAACCGGAACCTTTACTTGAGTTAGAGCACGGACAGGCTGACGATTGAATTCATAGACACTTTCAACTATGTTAGAAAGGATTAAGCCGAGTGTCTATATCTATTTCGCGCGTTGGCCAATCGCATCTGGCCAGCTCGCGAATTGGCCAATTGCATGGGGCCAGTTCGCAAATTGGCCAGCCATTTTTTAACGTTGCTGTTCAGTTCGGGAATTGGCCGGCCAGTTCTAGAATTGGCCAATTTCAATTTATGCCGCAACATACGTAAATATCTAAAAACAATATTTTGCTTCATAACGTACCAATAAATGAACAATATCTTCTGACCTTATTTTATTTCATTATCTTAAAAACATTTTAAGCAATGAGATTTCTTGTAAACGTAAACAATAAAAAACGCAGTTTTAAAAAAAGCACGATCTTAAAGCACAAAAGATTTAAATGCAGAACAAAAGATTTTAATATAGCAAAAAACGTGTGGGTAAAGGTTTATATTTTGGGTTTTTAACTTTGCTTTTAATTCTTGTTGAACCATTAGCCATTGAAGCTAGCCATTTCGGAAATCCTAAATGTTTGAATGTTAATTTAAATTAATTAAAAGAAAAACGAAAAGTTTCACAAAAATGGCAAAATGAGTATAGGCATATACAATAAGATGTATATTATAAAGTTAAAATTATTTTCAACGTTAGAACACCAGAATATTCGAATTCCAAGCATACCGGTTTCGGTAGCATATAGCATACCTTCCTCAGTGCTAAAGATAGTGGAGATTTGCTCATATGTATATAGGGAGGATGGGGATTCAAATGATAAGTGTCTTGACCAATAGGAAAACAGAGGATCCTAGGCAACAGTCAATAGGAAAACAGAGGATTCTAGGCAACAGCCAATAGGAAAACAGGGAACAGCTAATAGGAAAATTGGGTGGAAAATGGAAAAGATATTGCGAGAATAGTATTAAAAGATTAAGAAAAATTAGTTTTAATGTAATATTTCCAACAGTCTGATAGTGGTGGAATAGCAAAATCACAATTAACGAGATTAGCAAGATTTTTATGGATATGGAAAGCTTCAAGGAAGTTAAGTTCTTGTATAGAAGTAGGTTTAGTTAGTATCTTAACCGAATTGAAGTCAAAAGCATGACTCGTCTCCCAGCAATGTTTTGCGATTGAGGATTTCTTGATTTCTTGTTTTTCAGTATATTGCTTATGCTCTTTAATACGAAATTTTAGACTGCGTTTGGTTTGACCAATGTAAGAAAGACAACTTTATCATATTGCACCAGGCAACAACCTATTATTAAGATGTATATTAATAATGCATTGATGTACATTAATATCGCAAAAACTTATATGCAACATTAGATTCAAAATATGAAAAACATATTGTTATATTATATTTTCAAAAAATAAGCAATTAATAAAAAAATCTTTTCGTTATCGATAAAAGTGAAAAGGCAATTTTCAAATTATCTGAAAAAAAAAACTGAAATTGAATATTTTTTAAGCGTTGAGTGTAAAAAATTTTATATACCCTCAAGCTGTTTCACGATGCTTTTTAATCTACAGTTCCAAAGGTAAACAAAAATCTGTAATTAGTAAATAGCTTGAAAACGATCGCTACTTTTTACAATTTACTTTTTATTTTTGAACGGCTGCTTGAATTACTGTATTTTCAGAAAATACTGTTTGTTTGCAATTAAAGAAATGGAAAAAGCTTCAAAGTTTTTTGTGAAAGCGTAAGACATGATAAAAGAAAATTTTTTGTGACAGTAAATAATAAGCCTTTTTCCATTACAATGCAGATTCAAAGTTGCATTTAAATCTTCTAGAAAGTATTGCCTGAGGCGAAATTCCTACATTTTAAATCTTGTGAATACCAAGCTCAGTGATTTTTTTTGGATTGTTTATTTTCATTATTTCCAGCACGGAATTAACGTAGAAAATCTGAAAAACTGCGAAATAATTTTTAAGCAATGTTTTATATGATTTATTCTATAATTTGTTGATATAATATTCGTGAATTTCTTGAGTATCATTTCAATTTCATAAATATCAAATAAATTTTAATCTTGATTTATTTTGTATAATTATTTTAGCCCTTGGGGACCAGCGACATGTATACGTGCTGCGAAAAACCTTAAGAATCCTCGTTTATCTCCACTGATAAATTTTTACTTTAAAATTTGCCTTATTTAATCTTAGCACTTTCTCGATCTAATAAGGCATAAATTTCACTTTTTGAAATCCGGTGACAAAGCATTAAAAATTTCGTAAAAGGCTCCCGTCGCGAGAGTGTTAAGTACTGCCAATGTATTATAATGTGTGGGTGCCCAAAAGCTATGAACTCTGGTAATTATTTAAAGTTCTGTTCTCCTTCATAACAACATTAATAACAAATCCTCATTAATAACAAAAAAATTATGCTATTAATGAAGCAGAAGAAAACCTTACAATATTACTGGTTTTTGTCAACCACCTTTGTTACATCACTATAAGAAAATTTGTAAATATATAAACCAAATTTGAACAATTGTAATATTCTTTATTGATTGTACACATATTTTGCATTAATTGGTCATGGAAAAAAAAATAATAGATATACTGTTTATTAATACAGACAAGAGAGTAGTGAACTGTGGACAAGGTGTTAAGAGTCGGCACAAAGCACAGAAAAAGACCCGGATGATAATGTAAAGTCTACGGGGGCGTTCTTTTCAAATATTTCGCTCAAATTGTAATATTTTTACCTGATTTTTTTTTCCATTGTATAGCTGAGGACTATCTACAACCGGCCTAGTTTTTACGTTTTCGATTTTGCTTATATATCTTTATATTATGATAATTCAATTTCAGAACCGGTTTGAACCAGTTTGAGTTAAATTTGGAAAGAACGCCCCCATAGAATTTACTTTATCACCCGGGTCTTTTTCTTTGCTTAGTTTGGGGTCTTAAGATGCCACTCGAGTCACTTAAAAAGAGGGTTTTTTTTGCATAGGATAGTTGAGGACGATCTACAATCGGGCTGGTTTTTAATTTTTCGATTTTCCTTTCAGATAAAAAAAATATATTATTTAACTTTGGGAACCAGCTCAAAGTGGTTACGAAATTTAAAGTAATTTTTAAAGACAAATCTGAAACCAAAATGAAAAAAAATAAATGCTAGCCCGGCTTTAGATCACTGTCAGTTATCCTACACAAAAGAATCATGTAAAATTATTAAAATTTGAGCGAGATATTTGAAAAGAACGTCCCTATAGACTTAACATTATCATCCGGGTCTGTTTGAGTGACAAACTTAACATTAATGAGGGCATAAAATATTAAAGTTTTACACCATAAAAATAATCAAGAAAATTTGTATATAAATATGTAATTGCGTTTTCGTGCATTCTGCGATATTCCTGGTTACAATCCAGAAAACATACTCGATCGCCCAAGCGATGAGTATGTAGAGCTTCTCTAAAAAATAATTTTGTTGGTGTTTGTGATGTACTTGCTGAAGATTAAAGTTTAAATTCCATAACTTTAACTAAACGCCAGCTAGATTTCTAAACGTTCTATGCGCTGACGGTACTTTTAAGTACGTTGAAGAAAATGTAATTGCCGAAACGTCAGTGAAGGCTTACTTTGGAGACACGGAATTTTTTTGTGTCTGTCTGTCAGTCTGTCGGTTCGGCGATAACTACCGCGAAAAACACCCGATTGGCTTGAAATTAAGTGGGTATGTTAGTGAGGCACTGGGATTAAGCTGTATAGTTTTTTGTAAGATTTGATTCATTCGTTCGGAAAATATAGAATATTTTATTTTGCGCAATAATGCTTTTCTATGGCAAATCTAATGATTTTTAATTTTTTTTCTTGAGAGAAAATGTCACATTTCATTAATGGAATTCAATGATAAAGGGATACTGAAATTTACCAGTTAATTTATTCGTATTGCTCTGAAATTTTGTCTACACATTTGTCAGATTTTTAAAATTATTACTGTAAATTTTGGAGATTTTTTATAAATGCGTATATTGTAATATATAAAATAAATATATAAATAATATAAAATATACATTTTAAATATAAAAATATCAAACAAGATTATTAAAAATTTCTGTTAATGTTCAATTTATGGAAAGAATCTATCGTATAAACCAATGAAAATATAAATGTTTTGCTAGGGAACTGACGAAGTTTTTCAAAATTCATGAAATTTTGCACGTGTATTAGAGGATGTAAAAGGCAACTTTTGGCTGCTATCCAAAATCAAAACTCCAACTTTCGATTTTTCACTCCACCCTACTGTATATTGGTGCAACATCAACAGAGTGCTATGCAGAACTCCTTTACTGGGATTGTAGAACTTAGAAGAATTTAATTTTTATTCTAAAGGTCTGTATGGTTAACCCCTTCTAGAAGTGAGCCTTTTACAAAATTTTTAATGCTTTGTCCCCTATTTTTAAAAACAGAAAATTGTGTGCTATTAAATCGCGAAAATGCTCCGATTAAATAAGGCAAATTTTACAGTAAAATTTTACTGGTGGGAGTAAACACGGACTCTTAAGCCTTTTTGCGGCACGTATACGTGTCGCTCATCCCCAAGGGGTTAACGCGAGCAAAAAAGGGTGATTCGGATAACTATATAATAAATTAGCAGTCTTCATTTGTTACGCTGGTTGGTTTCTCTCATGAAACTGACATATAATTAAAATAGTAAAGCTTTAACTGTAACTGCGAGGGTTTCATTATCGCCGAAGAAAAATTGCACCGGTAAATTTAAATAGAAAGTTTCTTTTTATTCAAACACATCATTAAAGTAAAGCTTCAGTCAAAAATGAAAACAAAAATTAAAATTTATTTTTACTAGTGGAAGTTCGTTTTAGCATTAGTAGTCACGCCTATTGTGACAACTAAGATTACCTATTGCAATTGTCAGTGGAAGGATTATTATACCTGGATAAATCATACCAGTTAAAAAGAAATAGAAATATTTTACCACATTTGTGAAATAAAAAATCGCCATAAATTAAGCAACAAAAAACACGAAATTTCCTATTTAAGTTTAGTTGTGGAAGTTTTCGCTTGCAGTAGCCAGAAACTGTATATCCGAGACAAAAAAAAAAAAATAAAATAAATAAAAAAAATAGCCGTTTTGTGAAAATTTCTTTAGTGATTCGCTCGCAAATGCTAGACAATACACAATATGTCTCCTCCTCTTCATTCATATTTCTATTTTAAAATACTGAAGTCTAAACTTTAAACGTTTTCACATACATAGATTACAGCCAGGTCTCATTCCCACCCATAAATTTGAATGGAGCTTTTCTAGTTATGTAAATTGCTTGTATACAAGATATGCAGATTTAAAAAAAATAATAATCATTTTAACTAGTGGAACTTTGTGGGTAGTCAAGCCATGCATTTGATTTATATCGTGGCAACTTAGACAATCTTCTGCCAGTGTCAAAGAAATTTATTATTGAATATAAACTTATTGCCACCAGGTATAACAAACAGAAATTTTAAACATATTAAAAAGACAACTTTTCGCAAGAGGGCCGTTAAATAAAGAAAATTTTCTATTGAAAATTTATTGGTGGAAGCAAGCTTCGACTGTTGTCAGAAACCAAGTACTCGATGTAAAATAGTCAGCCGTCATATTGTGACAAACACCTCAGTTACTGCACTCGGAACTCGTTAATTCACTGCATGCCTTCCCCTATTCATAACTCTATGGTTTCTCTAAAAAACGTTGGATGAAATTAAATACAACTAGTAATAATGAAATAGTATAAATAAAGACTTGAAAAATACTTTTTTCAACTCTTTTACGACGGAAGCTGTTTGTGGTATCGGTGGTAACACCGATATTTCTATACAGAAATTTTTGTCTAATTCAGTTGAATAATGTTCTGATTACAAAAGGGAAGCTTTACAATTAAAATTAACGGGTGAGAATAAGGAAGGATTCTGAGCACCTTAACCCATTAACGCCCAGCGTCCTCTTTTGAGGACGGTTACAAAAACAGCAAGAAAGCAATTTTCCCACCAGTAAAGAGGAAGAGAAATATATACCTTCTTTCGCGAGACAGAATCCTCGATAAATTTAGATAAAAATTAATTTGATTTTTAAAGTGGTGGGAAATACAAAATTTAAATTTTTGCGAAGAAAATAATTCGGGCGTTAATGGGTTAAGCCTTTCAGGGGAAAAAGAATTTTGTTCGAAAATTCATGAAATAGTTGACTGATACCAGAATATTCAAACAGATTTCTTAGAAAATAAAAACTCGCTAATTAGCACTTTTATTTCTAACGCAAAATTTTATTAAAATTTTCTTGGTGCCGATCGGCAGTTTGGGAATTAAAATTAGGTGGTTAGACCCTCCAACCACCACCCTTGAGAGGGTTAAGTGGCACATATATCACTCACTCGTCCCCAACGTAATAATATCTCATCAAATATCCGTAACTGTTGTACATTCTGAACTTATCCGGTTCAAAGTTTACGTTGGTCACAAAACAGTTCTAAAATCACTGGAGGTTTGTGTTTATTTATATTTTAGTATTTTTATTATCACGAATTTCCCGTTTTTACCTAAAACTGTTAATAAAAATGGTAAAATGTTCCCAAATTTTTGACCTCTTTATAATTTCCTAAAAGGGGAGTGGATTTCTGCAATCGATAAAATATAAGTTTAGTTATATTTTTTGTAGATTTATTTTCTAGTATTTCATGCTCCTGATCAAGACGGATAGGGAGAAATGCCAAAGATATAATCTAAAATTGTCGAGTCCCCCGCTTTAATTCACTTGGGGGGATTAAAAATTTCGCTACATTTTTGTTGAGTTATTCATTATTAAACTAATTTTCTGAAACTTTCACGCTTCTGTCTAAAACGGCTGTTGATACATGGCCAAATGCTCTAAAATTTTGTACCTTTCCTACTTTTATCCCCTAAAAAGGGAATTTTCAAAATCTTGTGTTATTCCGCATTTATGTCACAAAAAGTATTTCTTTTTATTGCAATTTTCTTGTTCTAGATTTAGCAATTTGTTCTGCGCGTTGATTAGGTGTGCATCTGGACAAACTTTTTATATAGAGATAGATAGATATAACAATTTTAAAAATTCAACACTGTTTGCTTTAACTAATTGATATAAAACTTAAATGCAAAATGTTATTTCACCCATTTAAAAATAGCTCACGGGGTTAATTTTGAGAATTCATAATTACTCATCTTTAAATCCTTTTTACGAACCGTTAAACACGAAATAAATATATTCTTCAAGAAACATTTGTTTGACAGTGCAGCTCAGATTACTAGAAATTCTACAATAGCTCTCAACCAAACCTGACGTGGAGAGATGAGCACACATGCAACACAACTTTTGCAAATCCTTCACGAATTCTTTCACCTTTTTAGTATTTCAGTTTCTGAACTTCGGTTTGAAATGCAGTTTAAAATGGGAATTTCATTAGATACTAATAATTGGAAAGTTTCTCTATAAAAAAGGATTTACATTTAATTGAATAAAATAAAGTAGTTATGTGATTGCACTATGTGAATACATGTGTGGTAGTCAAAATATTCCGTTTACAGGGAGGTGTCTAACTAGATATTTTAGAACTGCAATAGACTGTTACATTTCACTGATTCTTCTGTTTTCACATTATTTTGCCATAAGCTAATTATAGAACATCATTGTAACGCTGCAATAGAAATACTCAAGGACAGAGGATAAGAAGTGCGAGTTTGTCAATAATCGACCGACTTCTGCCTAGTATTGAAATTCATACGAGAAAATTTTGAATAGAAATTTTCTTTTTTATATTTATGGAATATCTATTATCTTAAAAAACAATAATAGCTATTTAAACTTATTGGTGAGAATACGGAATTCTTAAATAAAATTGCTTTGCAGAATGGATGATTTTTTATTAGGGGATTCCGAATTCGCACTCGTAAGTTTAAATAACTATTATTACTTACCCATCATACGTAAAATAGGGTCAATCCTGCAATCGTTTTGAAAATCGAAATTTTTTGACGGATTTACACGTTTCAGACACTGGAGATTCCGAAAAACTTATTTTGAGAAAAAAAAATTGCCGTTCGTCCGTCTGTCTGTAAACGGTCTATTTCCCGAACGCATTGAGATAGAGACTTTACATTTGGTCTGTACTTAATATGTAATAATGGAAAGAAACCTATTTAATATCAGTAACTTCGATTATCCAGAACTATTTTTTTCGAACTCTCGAAATATTCGTTCTGATGAAAGGTATGTAAAAATTTTCGATTTTTTTCTTTTAAAAGTGGATTTAAAAGACAATAAAATAACACAAATTTTGCATAAAGAACGAAGTCAATGAGATAGTTAGTTGCCGAGGTATTTGTAATCCTGTTATCCACACTCTTCGATTTTTCATGACCCTGTATTTCATTCAAATTTCAATTCAAAGATATATTTTAATTGGATATAAGACGCTTACTCCGACGCTGTAAACTTTAGTTAATATTACTACTTTTGGATTTACAAGGATGTTTCTTTTACGCAATTCGGTACTACTCGAGTAGTTTGGCGTTTTGTATAGTTTGTCGAAATTATTTCACCAGCAATGCATTATTAGAGCATTATTATGTATTAAAAATATTTCAATATACGTCTAAATTTTATTTTGGAATTCCGATTCATTTAATAAATAGCTTACACATGTTTCATTTTTATATTATGCATATCCATGGATGTGTAAGTATTACGGCGGTCCCTAACGACTAGTTGTTTTATAAGGCAATATATATTCTATGTATGAAATAAGGGAAAATTTTCGGTGTAAATGTCAAAACTTGTGAGAAGTCAGTCCACTAGTGATGGCGTCCCACCTCGTGTGCTCTTGCCTTGAGTATTTCGATGGCAGCGGTTATAATCATAGATACATTTTTGCTTCATAACAGTTTTTTCCCTCTACAAATCCAATAAAACAGCATTTTATTATACAGTGTAACTTCCATCTAACAAAGTTTGACCATTACACTTAAATAGTTCGTTATGAAGGAAATTCGTTGTATAGAAATGTACTGGTGCTGAAATTAATGAAAGTTGTATAATAAATTACGCATTCGTAAGATGAATAATACACATGGAATGAAAATATTTGAGAAATGTATTTTAATTTCGGGCAGTAATTTTCTTTAGACTTTTTCTTGAAGACATAGAAAAATATTTAATTGGAATAATATAATATAATAAAATAAATAAATAAATAAATAAAATAAACATAGTAAAGGGAGGTAAACGAAACTGTGGCATTGGGTACATTTTCTATTTTTTTGCAGCATTTCGATTCCTCAACTTTAAAAGAGACTATAAAATTATTGCGAAATTTTTTTTTCCAAGTACTTTCGTCGTTCCAAGCCCAAGCTCGTACTCTGATTGGTTGTTGCACTCGGCACTGTTTTCATGTAACTTGGCGATAACAACACTTGGCGAAAAATATTTCGCTCTTAAGTGAACGAGTAAACCTAAAACCTAACCTACTCATTCTTATTCTTCCTTCATTCTTATCCTCGTGGTCTTGTGCTCTTGTATATTATTATCTTGTGTTATTTTATAAAATGGCTAATGCTTTACTTATTAATAAACGGGAAAAGTTACTTTGTACTCGGTTCGGAAGGAAATCAAACTCCTCGACGGAAGCATCTATCGCTACGCCAAATATGATTATCGCCAAGTTACATGAAAACAGTGCCGAGAGCAACAACCAATCAAAGTGCGAGCTTGGGCTTGGAACGACGAAGGTACTTGGAAAAAAAATACACAAAATTATTCAGTAAAGGTTTCTTGTAGAAATCACACGGTTCATAAAACTTTTCGCTTCATTGTAAGTATTCGAATAATCCATCTGCAACATTATCGTGAAACAGAAATCCCCTTATTTATCCGCTTTTTAACATTTCTTTCTTTCGAATATCTTTCAGTATATATAGTGAAATACGGTTAACAGGAAAACTTAAAAAATCGGTCAATATGAAATGATTCCACGATTCAGATCGTATACTATGTAATATAATGTATTTTTCTTCTTTTAACTGCTTGGGAACGAGCGACCGGAATATATGACAATTAAAGGTCTCAAAATCCTTCATTATTTTCACCAGTTATTTCTTTATCGTAAAGTTTCTCTTATTTAATAAGCGCATTTTTCAAGATTCAATTCGAGAAAATTTCCTGTGGTGAAAAACCGGTGATAAACGATTAAAAATTAAGTAAAGGTTTCTCGTCGCGAAGGGTTAAATACGAAACAAAAATCGTTTACCACGAAAAATTTCGTGTGAAATGTTGACTCCGACGGTGAATTTCACATAGGAATCAGCGTTGCAGTTCCTGCCTCTTCTATTTTAGAATTTTAGAAAATAATCAAACCCTTCGTGACAAGAGTCTTTTACAGAATTTTTAATCTTTTAACATCGGTTTTTCAAAACAGAAATTTTTGATAATTGAATCGGGGAAGAGCTTGGATTAAATAAGGCAAAAATTATAGTAAAATTTTACTGGTGAGATTAATTAAGGATTCTCAGCATTGTATACGGTACATATACCGATGGCTCGTTCCAAGGGGATTAAAAGTATGCGCAGTTATTCAGATGTGCAATTAAATGTAGAGATGAATAAAGAAATGGATGATCTCGAACTATTTGTACAAAATAAGGTACTAAAAAAGATATCTGATTTAAAAAAAAGAAATTACATATATGTCTGATTCTCCCATTCAACCAATATATATATATATATATATATATATATATATATATATGTATATATATACACACTGGTGGGAAAAATTTAAGGACGAGTTACAACGCCAATTTTCAAAGAATTTTCAAGGGATAATTTTTACGCGAATATTCAAAAGGAAGTTATGGTATTAATTCGAAGTAAAGGTATTAATTCGAATAATGCTATTCCTACATAACAGCTAGTCCATATAACATCTCCATATTCAGAGTCACAAGGTCACACATGGTCACAAGTGGCACAATCACTACGGCGAAACAAAAAATAGGAAAATTCCATATGTCTTTTTTATGTGTCTCAAATGACTACTAAATGTGACTCCACTGACGGGTCATTGTGACTGCTGCTTTGCGACGAATCACTAGGTGTCTTTACAATGTCGTTTCATTGAGACTCTCGTGTGACCTCTCATCTGGAGACTCAATTTCAAAGTCATTGTGAACGTTGCATTAGGATAAATTACCAAATAACGTCCCATTATAGTCACATGGTGACTTTTCATCACTTTTCACAGTGATTACTTCACAGTAGGTCCTCTGTCAAAATTTGACAAAGTCTTGTGACAGAAAGTCACCATGTGACTTTAATGTGATATTATTTGGTGATTTATCATAATGCAACATTCACAACAACTTTGAAGTTGAGTCTCCAAATGACAGTCACATGATAGTCTCAATAAAACGACATTGTAAAGTCACATGGTGACTCGACATAAAGCAGCAGTCGCAGTGACCTGTCAATGGAGTCACATATAGTAGCCATTTGAGACTCATAAAAGAGACGTAAGGGATTTCCTACCTTTTTGTTTCGCAGTAGTGACTGTGACTCTTGTGACCATGTGTGACTTGAATGAGATATTATATGGACTAACTGTCATGAAGGGATAGTAATTATTCGAATTGTATTACTTCTTTTTAAACATTCGCTTGAAAATTATCGCTTGAAAATCCCTTGAAAAATAGCATTTCGGAACTCGTCCTTAAATTTTGCACACCAGTGTATATGCATGCATACATATATATATGTATTTACTTCTCATGTTCATGGAAAAAATCAACTAGTTGTTTATCAGGAATCGGAATAAGTTTTGACTACATAAAAAATACTGGTGCGGTATTTTTTTTTTAATTTTTTGAACGGCTGTGGGATATATTATATCTCATCTATGATTAAAGAAGATTTGCACCAGAATTTCTTTTAAGTATTATTTTTATAACTTAGTGGAAAAATAGCTAATAAACAACTTGTTTTCTGTCTTTTGAAGTATTTTTTTTCCAAATTTTCGGTGGGTATTCAGCATTACACGACCGAAATTTCTTGCCCCTCAAAATGTTAGCAGAAAAAAAAGACTCCTGTTCCTCAGTTTCGTGTTAAACGTATTGTAAAGTATCTTCATTATCATCTTTATTTTTTATTTTTTACTTTTCTTCGTTTTATCATATTTTTGCAAAATGTCAATCAACTGTTTATCATCAACTGAAATAAAATTCTTTACATAGAATATATTCTTCGAAATATGGAGATTAATTTACATGTTAATGGTGTTTAAAATCAATGATTAGTAGAAAATTTTGTTAAACTGGTACTTCATTAAAAAGAAGTTCCAATTTATTATAAAATAATCCTTTCGTGTAGCTTTCAAAATAATAATTTGAAGTTATGTTTTGTGATTTAATGATAAAATGATAAAACCTTTTTTACTTCATGGAAGAACAATTCCATAAATAAACTAATTACATTTTTTAACAAAGATTCGTCGCAGTTATCAGAATTCTTCATCCGGAAACTTCCTAAATACTTAAATCCATTTGACGTAGAAGAAATTTGTTTGGGCTTAAGGCATAAATGGAACAATTTTAATTAATCTGATAATACTGATATAATTTAGATTTAAAATTCAGATTTAAATGGAAAAATTTTAAATGAAATTGTTAATATATACTTTTTTATACCATGGAAACTTTATCAACGCGTTGGAAACATATGTAATGTAAAGCCAGTTCACTAAGAAATAACTCTATAAATAGACTTGTTATTTTTTTTTAATTTAAGAAAGATTTGTTACAATTATCAGAATTTTTTTCACCCGAAAATTCCAAATCTTCGAACCCTTCGCGACGGGCGCCTTTTACCAAATTTATAATGTTTTGTCACCGGTTTTTAAAAACAGAAATTTGTGCCTTATTAAATCGAGAAAACACTCCGAATAAATAAGTCAAATTTTGCGGTAAAATTTTAGTAATATGAATCAATAAAGATTCTCAAGCCTTTCTGCGGTTTGCATCCGTGTCTCTCGTCCCCAAGTGATTAAATCTATTTTACGGGAACGAAATTTATCTGGGCTTACTGGCTTACCATATTTGGATTCTTTTTTAAATCATTTTAAATCTGAAATCCTACATTCACACCAGATATTCTGTATTGCTTTGTTTCATTTACTTAATGACAGACGTATTGTGATTATCGAAAGTAAAAAAAAAAAAAATCTTTTCAGAATGTCTGATGAGAATTCGAAGTTTTAGATTTGAAACTAGCTGCCAAACTGACAACCCAAGGGCTTAAATAGGCACAACTACTTAGATTAACCGCTGGCCAATCAAGCCATTGGAGATTCGCCCGTACCACTTAAGGACAAATGATTTCAAAGCATTATGTATTATTCTCACCGGTAAATGTTTATTGTAAATTTTATATTATATAATCTGAGCAATTTTTTTTTCTTATTCAGAAATTCTTCGAAAAGTCTTTGTTTTGAAAAACCGGTGTTAAAAAATTAAAAATTCTGCAATAAATAAATAAATAGAAATAAATAAAAAATATAAATAAATAAATAAACATTATTTGAAAGCTTTTTCAAAAATATTGATCAGTTAAGTGGTTAAATAAATAAATAAATAAATTATAAAAAATAAAAATAAAAAATTCTTGAACGCCATCAAAAAGTTTTAAATGTTCTCGGCCTTTCAAAAGATCTGAGTCTTTCTTCGGGAGGCACAAACATAACGCGCTTCTACTATGAATGCAGCAGCAACACTGAAATAAAAGATAAAGGGAAAAGGATAAACTGGAGAAATAGCCAATAGGATAAAAGAGGACAACAACCAATCACATAAGAGCATAATCAAAACAAAATAACACAAAGTAGAATGGGGATAGGAAAGGAAATTACGCGAGCGTCATTTTTACTACGAAATATTATTTATGAGATCTTAATCGAATATTTTTCATGTATTCCGAGATATGGATGTCTTGAGGTATTTAACTCTTTCAGGTGAAAATTGCATCAGTTGCTAAAACGTTGAAATGATTGACTTATTCCTTTGAATGCAGGAACAAATATGTTCCAAATTTGTCCTTTGAATGCATTACAAATGTGAAATTCTGTTAAAAATTTCTGGTTCCATTGTTTTATACATTAATTTAAATTAAACAGGGCATACAAATTCCACCGGCCAAGAAATAGTTAAACTTTGGAAAATTATCACTTTAAACTATAATAGATGATTTTCTATTCATCTTATTATATGTAATATTCATAAAACATATCTAATATTCTAAATTCTTAAATGTCCCATTGGCACAAGTATTTTGCTAAGAAAATATTCGGATTAGCATAAACACAAAAAAATCCTTTTTAATTTTTTTTTTTTTTTTAATTTTGTCTCGAATAAATTTGGTCGAATATTCCAGAGCTATTGTAACATTTCGGATTTGAAATTAAATGGAAAGAAATTCAAATACCAGTGGCGTAACTAGGGTGGTTGCCCAAATGCTTTGAATACTTTTAATTTTTGAAAGTTTTATTTGCCTTATCGAATCAAAAGTTTTTCCGCGATTAATGGAAAAGAACCTACAATATTACTGGTTTTGGGCACCCACCCTGGTTACGCAACTGACCACCGGAGTTCAAATGGCTAAAATTCGCTTATGAAAGTACATTGATATCAGAGGAAACAACTTTGAACATTCCTATAAAATTTCAGAGTTACCAAGTCTCCCGCTTTTTGCACACCAGTATTATCTTAGAAAAAATGTTGTTATTATAAATCTGCAGAATATTTCAATTAAATAAAGCCACATTTTCTGTATTAAAATACCGGTATTCAAAAAGACGAAGACTTGGTAGCTCTGAAAGTTATTAAGTTTAACAATTTTGTGATAAAGATTCCATAGTGACTCTCGTATACCTATATTATAAAGAAAAAACATTTGCGTGGGTAACGATCATGTTATATCGACGGTGTCAATAATCCTGAGCGTTAACATCCTTTTTAATTAAAAATTTTCTTTCATTTTTTAATTTCCAGCAACCAAGTTTAATTACTGCTAAACATGGCATAATTTTAATTTTTATACCCTCCGATGAGAAAAATGTACATTCAAATGCAAGATTTTGAAAATTCTATTACTATTTATGAATTTTATAAGTTCTTAACATTATTTCATTGAATACATTTTTAAAGTATATAATTGAAGGAGCAGTAGCGCAGCAGTTAAAAAATTGCTGACACTATTTTTTTTTTTTTTTTTTTAGTATTTTTTGCGTTGAAGCAGCTCAGAAATTTTTTTCTGAAATTACATAAAGAATACTGCTAAACTTTTGCAGTGTGAATTAGTTTTCTGGAGCTGTTTCACCTCTAGTATAACTTTTAACACTTTTTTGGTTTGTCCGTACGTCGTACAGAGCACGTGTTTTTGCCAAACATGATTTATTATTCTCGTCAGTATATTTTAATTGCAAAGGTTGCATTATTAAATCTGAACATATTTCTGATTCCATTAGGCAAAAATATCTGTTTTGAAAAACGGTGAAAAAGATTAAAAATTCTCTAAAAACGTGAAAAAAATAGGCAATTTTTAAAAGTTTTTTTTTCAAAAATATTTATCAGTTAAGTGATTAATGTATGCAGGAAGATTAACACTAGAACTACCATTAGCCAACATACCGAGGATTACCCTAGTAGCAAACCAATATTGGTCCAACGTTGCACCAATATTTCATTAATTGGAAATATTGCCAATAAAACTTCAATATTGCTCCAATATCGGGATGCTTATATTTTGCCCTTATTTAGCCAATATTTACAGCCAATATTATGCCAATATTGGTGTTTCATTGGAAATATTGCCAATAAAACGCCAATATTGTACAAATGTTGGCGTTACATTGGAAATATATCCAATAAAATCTCAATATTTAACATATATTGGCGTTTTATTGGCAATATTTACAATGAAACAGCAATATTGGCATAATATTGGGTGCAAATATTGGCTAAGTAAGTGCAAAATGTAAACACCCCAATATTGGAGCAATATTTCATGCCAATATTGCGCCAATGTGCCAATATTGCTCCAAGATGTAGGCAATATTGGTCCAATATTGTTTGGCTACTGGGGATACCATATGCATAGCAGCCAACATCTGCTTTTTTGGCCCGGAAAAATTTTATAGAAATTTTTGCCATTTCAAATCGCCGCAATCTGCCGATTAAATAAGGCAAAAATTTCTATAAAATTTTTCTGGGTCAAAAAATCGGAAGTGTTGGCAGCTATGCCCATGAAAATGTTTCGATTCAAACCAAAAATTTGATTATGAAATAAGTTTACCCTTTCCGGCACAAGCAAAATCTGTTAGTAAAACGATAAATTATAAACTGACAGCGGAATTAACAAACGAATTTTTAAGATATTTTGAAATCCCGAATTTAAGTTTTAGTTGTAAGAGCAAAATTTTATTAAAATATTATTGTTGCCATTTGCAAGTTTGGAATTAAAATTAGGTATTCCAGACCGGGCACAGTGTGCCGGAAAGGGTTAAAAGGTAAAAAAGAAGAAAAACATTAAAAATAAAGTTAAACTGCTTTAAATCAAAATTATTGTGTGAAATATTTTAATAAAATCTAATTTAAATTTCCGGTAGTTCTAATCTTAAATAAGATTAACCTGTTTCGCTCTTCCACAGAAAAATATTTAAGAATTGTTTTCCAGCTAATATCTCATAATGAAATTAACTTTTAACAATTAAATATATATGAATGAATAAAATTATACAAATAAAATAAAAGTGTAAAGAAATTTTAATCGATTTATGTTTTTTTAACACTTAAATAAACAAAATCGAATCTTTGAAGCTTTTTATGATGAATTAGAAAATCAAAATTTTAATTCTTCTTTCTAATATTAAGTAAAATAACAAAAAATGGTCAAGAGCAAATGCAAAAAAGAGAAATTTCTTAATTACTTTTTGCTATGCAGAAATCTATGCATTCATCCAAGAAATGTAAATCATTTCAAATTAAAGTTTTTAAAATCTGTATTAAATACTTAACTAATCATTTTTTTTAAGAAAAAATTTCAAATAATTCCTACGTCTTAGTCAGAATTTTTAACACTAGAACCGCGGGAAATTTTACTCAAATTTCAAAAAATATCTCAAACCAAGTTTTTTAAATTAAACTATTTAACTTATTTGTTTAAACTATTTTAACTCGGAACATACGTAACTTATTCTGCAAAGAAATTTCTGGTTTCAATCGACACAAATTTATTTGGTACGGGTCAAAGTGACCCGTTTCCGCGGTTCTAGTGTTAATCTCTTTGCATTGTTTTTACAAAACAGGAAAATTTTCCTGATTGAATCAGAGAAACGTACAAATAAAATAATGGAAAATATTCAATAAAAATTTACCGGTGAGAATAATAAATCATTATTGGATTATGGATGCCTGTACACGGTACGGGCAAATCATGATTGCCAAAAACACATTGTCCGTATAACGTACGGGCAAATCAGGGAAGCGGTTAAACATCAGTAATAGACTATTCAGCATTCGATTCAAAATTTGAAAATCATGTTGATATATTCTATGTAAAAATTCTTTTCGTTAACATTAAAAGTGGAAAAAGCTATTTTTAAAATAATCTGAAAAAAGCAATTTAAATCTATTTTTTGAAACCCCTTCGCGGCGGGAACCTTTTACAAAATGTTTAATGTTTTGTCACCGATTTTTAAAAATAGAAATTTGTGCCCTTTTAGGTGAGTTCGTAATTATGTAAATACGTAGCACCTATAGTGGTCGTTCAGTCCGTCCGTCCGTCTGTCCGCATATAACAACGCAAAAACTACCCACATGAATCGGTTGAAATTTAAAATACATAATTATTACATAATTTTGTCGAGTCATTTCAAATTTTATGAAAATCGTATGCATAGATCAATTACAGGGGCAATCAAAATTATTCCATTACATTACGTTCAATGGGGAAAAAAGTTTCAAATGCATTTTAATCGTTTGAAATTTAAAATACATAATTATTACATAATTTTTTCGAGGTATTTCAAATTTTTTGATAATCGGGTGCATAAATCAATTACAGGGGCAATCAAAAGTATTCAATTGCATTATGGTCAATGGGGAAAAAGTTTCAAATGTATTTTATACGTTTGAAATTTAAAATACATAATTATTAGATAATTTTGTAGAATTATTTCAAATTTTATAAAAACGGATGCATAGATCAATTACAGGTACAATCAAAAGTATTCCGTTACATTACGGTCAACGGGGGAAAAATGTTTCAAATGCATTTTAATGTTGTTACACTCATTCGAACTTAATAAAATATATATGCAACAGTAAATAACATGTTATAATATACATCATACATAATTTGTTTTGCAAAGAACATTTGTTATTGATTTACAAGGCCACACAAAAGTATTCCATTACATAATGGTATAGGGATAAAATTGTTTGATGAGCGTTTTAATTGTAATTCACTATTTAAAATTTTATGAGATTGATATATGAGAGTAATATTTTTAAAATTTCGTTATCGTACGAACGCACCTCATTTGCTACGCTTCACGTGCAATTTCCAACTTGTTTAAATTGATAAAATGTTCCGATTCAATAAGATAAATTTACTCTAAAATTTTACTAATGGGTATAAACAAGGATTTTTAAGCCTTTTTGTGGCACGTATACGTGTTCCTCGTCCCCCAAGGGTTTAAGCATTGAGTGTAAAAAATTTCATAGACCCTCAAGCTGTTTCACTATACATTTTAATCCGAGGATGCAAAGGTAAACTAGAGTGCTATATTATTGAAAGTTCTAAAAGGAAAACAACTTTTTATAATTTACTTTTATTTCCGAACGACTGCTTGAATTACTATATGTTCAGAAAATATTGTTTGTTTGCACTTAAAGAAATTAAAACTGTTTCGAAGTTTTTGTGAAATTGTAAGGCATGTCAAAAGAAAGGTTTTGTGACAGTAAATAATGAGCCTTTTCCCATTATAATGCTTATTCTAAGTTGCATTTAAACGTCCTTAAAATATTGCCTAAGGCGAAACCCATACATTTTGATTCTTGTGAGTAGCAATCTCAGTGATTTTTTTTTGGATCGTTTGTTTTCATTATTTCAAGTACGAAATGACATAGAAAGTCGTAAAACTGTGAAATAATTTTTCAAAGCAATGTTTTTGATGCTTTATTCCACAATTTATCCATATAATATTCGTGTATTTCGGAATGTCTTGAGTATCATTGCAAATTAATAAATATTTAATAAATTTTGATCTTGATTTATTTTGTAGAATTTCTTAACCCTTTGGGGACGAGCGACACGTATACGTGACGCAAAAAGGCTTAAGGATCCTTGCTTATCTCCACCAGTAAAGTTTTACTGTAAAATTTGCCTTATGTAATCGGATCATTTTTTCTCGATTTAATAATGACAAATTTCTGTTTTAAAAACCGGTGACAAAGCATTTAAAATTTTGTAAAAGGATCCTGTCGCAAAAGGGGTTTAGCACTGCCAATATATTATAATGGGCGGGTGCCCAAATGCTATGAACTCTGGTAATTATTTAAAGTTCGGTTCTCCTTATCCGGAAAAAAAAAAAAAAAAAAATCTGTCCTTAATGAAGCAAAAGAAAACCTTACAATATTACTGGTTTTGGGCAATCACCCTTGTTACATCACTTTAAACAAATTTGTAAACACAGTCGAGTCTATATATAACGAAATCCACCGTTCCAGTAAAAAATTCGTTATATAGAGTAATTCGATGTATCGACAATGATGTTAAAAACCGTAATTAATGTGTAAAATTTGAACAAATATTATTTTTGATCTTTTAAATTAAGAATTAGAAATGTTTAAAAGTAAATATAAACCTAACATTTTATTTCTTAATTATTTAAGCTGTTTCGAAAAAGATGACAGACATTTATTTGAAAGCTTAATGAAAATAAATTAAGGAAGACTTGCATTAATTCCAGAATAAGAAATCTGTAATTTTTTGTTGTTCTGATTTTAAAATCGTTGCACTCTAAAAAAAATGGCCAAATTTTAGCAAGGAATGAAAAATTGTAGTTAACATTTTCCTCCATTTGAAGGCCTCTCTTGTGTGCCTCTCATTGATTCCTCTCTGACATGTGTATCAATCCAATTGACTCTGTTTTGAGAAGGATGTGGAAAGGTATGTGGGGGGTGGGATGAATTCGTTGGATTTAAAGAACAAGGAGAGAACTAATAATAAAGAAAAAAACTCAGCACTGACGATAAATCAAAAATCAATGATGGAAAATTGATTCCATACGATTTCGAAGTTTTTTTAAACTGAATAAATTAAGATCAAGTTATGAAAAAATTCGTTATATGGAGATAGATATTTCGCTATATAGAGACCGTTTTTAATGTAATAATGCGAAAAGGGGACCGTTCCGAAAGAGGAAAAATTCATTATATTGAGAAATTCGATGCATGGAGTTTCGTTATAGACTCGACTGTATATCAACCAAATTTGAACAAATGTATTATTTTTTATTGATTGTACATATATTTTGCATAAATTGTTCATGGAAAAAAATAGATATACTGTTTATTAATACAGACAAGAGAGTAGTGAACTGTGAACAAGGTGTTAAAATGCCACTCGAGTCACTCAAAAAGTCCCGGATGATAATGTAAAATCTATGGGGGCGTTATTTTCAAATATCCCGCTTACACTTAAATGTTTTTACATGATTTTTTTTTCATAGGATAGATGAGAACAATCTACAAACGGGCTAGTTTTTACTTTTTCGATTAAAAAAAATATACTTTAACTTTCGGAACAAATTGGAACCAATTCCGAAATTTAAAGTAATTTTTTAAGGAAAAATCTGAAACCAAACTCAAAAAAGTAAATACTAGCCTGGTAGTAGATCGTCCTCAGCTATCCTATGAAAAAAATATATATATATTTGAGTAAATATATATATATATTTGAGCGATATATTTGAAAATAACGCCCCCATAGACTTAACATTATCATCCGGGTCTTCTTGATTGACTAATTTAACAATAATAAGGTTATAAAATATTCAAGTTTCACACCATAAAAATAACCAAGATAACTTTATATATATGTATATGAAATCGTGCAATTGTGCCACCCTTCTAATATACTTTGCTTTAATCAAGTGAACATACTCGATCCCCAAGCGACGAGTATGTCGAGTTTCTCAAAAAAAGAATTTTACAACTGCTTGTCGTGGACTTGCTGAAGATTAAAGATTGAATTTCAACTAAACCCCAGCCAGTGTTGGTAACTCATGGGACATTTCCCACATTTGAGAGAAAAACAGAGCTGTGTGGGAAAAAGGGAACTTTCGTGGTTTTGTGGAAAATTTTCGAAAATTTTCTAAATTATCTCGCGTAGCTATTTTTTTTTTTTTTCAAAAATAAGCGATGTAATATTTGTGCTGGCGAAATTACTATCTATGATTTTTTACAATCACGTTCAGACTAGAAGATTTAAATTACTTTATTATAAGTCACTTAAATACTTGTTCTCAGACACCGTTGTAATGCATAGGGAAGACAGTCTCAATCCGAGTCGCCGATTTCATATTTTTTTAACTTAATACAGTTGAACCCCGTTATAACGAACTTTAAGGGACCGAAGTTTCTGTTCGCTATATCCGGTGGTTCGTTATATCCATAACGTTAAAAGTATTATAGTTTACAAAATATGTATATTATTACATGGTACTTATATGTTCAATAATGATGTATTAAGAAAAAAAAGACGAAATATCTGTTAGATATGATCATTAATGAATTGAATTGACTTAAATTGACTACATTTAACTCAAACAATTCTGAATAAATTAACTAAAAAATGAAAACGAATCGAAATACAGTATAGCGTCGATTATCCGAACAAGTCGAGGCTGACTCTAGTTCGGATAAATGAGCAGAATGATGCTGACTATACTAGAATGCTAACACTTTATAAGCAGGCTTAGAATGACAATGGAAAAATAAAAAAAGAAAAAAAAATCATGGTCGACATAAAAAAAATGTTCGTTATAACCGATATTTAAGATTTTGGAGTTCGTTATAAAAGGGTAAATTTGTATTAAATACAATAGGAAAACGGCTGGACCAAAATTTTCGTTCGTTATATCCGGGAATTCGTTATAAACCGGGTTCGCTATAACGGGGTTCGACTGTAGTTATATTTATCTTTATAATACAAAGGAAAAGTCATTCTTACAGTAGAGGATGAAATCCTGAGTTCCGTTTAACTTTAAGAAGACATAATAGATGTATGGTATCCCTATGTTAACTCTCTGCAATGCACTATTATCGCACAAGTTTTTTTTTTTTTGAATTTAGATTGCGATATATCATAAGGGGCGTAGATGGAGGATCAAGCATAAAAGTGTTTCCTTTATTATTCTGCATGCAAATTTTCTTTGAAAAGCACTGAATCAGACTACAAGCGGTTGAAAAAAGAAGGCTCTTGCATTACCTATGCAGCTTTAAAATGCATTGTAAAATTGCTTTTCGCTGCTCAAGAGTGAATATTCGAAGAAAGAAACATCCTTTTATAAGTGGAAATACAAATTTCATGACATTTTTAAAATACCATATTAAGAAATGTAACACACCTTTCCTAAAATCAGAGTTATTGTTAACTAAATCCATCAGTAAAACTTTTCAGATACCGGCTGTCCCAAAAATGACTTATGGATTTTAAAATTCCATAACTTGCAAACGGTAACAGCTATTTAAAAAAATTTTGCAGGAGGGTTATGTTTAATGTCAGGAATTTTTTTTACGTAATTTTTTATTTTAGTTCGCATCTTAAACAATAGGTGGCGCTGACGGCGATTGAAGGCCGGTGATCAGTGCTGAGTGAAGCGTGAACCTGGCCTTCAATCGCCGTCAGCGCCACCTACTGTTTGAGATGCGAACTAAAATAAAAAATTACGGTAAAAAAACTCCTGACATTATACATAACCCTCCTGGAAAAAATTTTTAAATAGCTGTCACTGTTTGCAAGTTATTGAATTTTAAAATCCATCAGTCATTTTTGAAACACCCGGTATATGCGTTATTTGTTTCTTTTGTATATGCATATACAATGACAGAGAAACACGATTGCTTAATTTTCACTTTTTTTCTAGCAGATATATTTAAATTCTTTAAAAATAAAACATTTCATTTTATTACTAATCGTCAAAAAATGTGTTTAGTTTAAATAAATCAAGGCGCTTATATTTTTGTTTTATACCCGTAAGACATGGTGACGTCACTGCAACGTCGTTGTGAAGTCACATTGTGACTTTGTGACCATCGATTGTCGATGTGACGTCACATGACGTTGATGTGGAATCACAGTGACTAAAATGTGAAGTCGTTATGGCCGTTTTAGAGCTTTTTTGTGACGTCACATTGTGATCACTTTGTGACGCCACAATGTGACCAATTTGTGAAAAGTGTGCCATTTGTGACTACTTTGACATTAACATTGTGACGAAACTGTGACAAAAGCGACGATATTTAAATTGCCTGAAACATGTTTTTTAAAGTAAATAACATGTTTTGAAGAATATTTGTAATTTTCTAAAAGTCACATCTCAGTCACAATGTGACGTCACTGAGTGTGGCATTTTCGTCACAGATGTGATGTGACCATAGTGACTCACAGTGACGTCATTTTGACGACACTGTGACCATGCATGCTATGAGGGTAGTATGTTAATCCAAATACATATTTTAATGAAGTAAGAAAAATCTTTGAAATGGTCTTAGTTGTTTATTTTTACTATATAATTTCCTTGAAAAATGCGCTATTTTTAAAATTATCTAAAGATTAAAAGAGGAAGCGGGTGATAATGCAGAAAATAATGTAGTTCGAACCTTTCCCGACAGAGGGCAGCAACGGACACTTAACTATTAGGAGAAAATCAGATGGATGTCGGAAATTTTGAGGGGAAGACTGGCTGACGAGGTTACCATCACTGACCCTAGTTAAATTTCTAAACGTTTTATGTACTGACGGTACTTTTAAGCATACTGAAGAAAATTTAATGTAAAAATTTATTTACTAGGTCTGTTAACTCTTTCTGGCGATTCGTAAATTTGTTTAAATTAAAATTATTAACTTACACCACAATTCATGAATGAATTTATTTGAAAATGAGAAGTAATTTATTTTCAGGTACGATATAAAAGGAAAATTTTAATTCAATATTCTTCGTGTCAGTAAAACTGAAATTAAGTGTCCTTTTTTTAAGGACACGGCGCAAGAAAAATAAAAGTATTTTTTTCTTTTGCCACAAAATACACTACTCCATCAAATTTAGAAAACTTGGAGAAACACATAATGCTAAATATTTATAAAAAAAAAGTGCCAATTTTTATTATCATTTACATAAGTACAGCCTTTTTTTTATTGTATGAAAATTTTTTTATAGCAAAAGCTTTTCCGTTAACGGACTGGATCATAACATATTTCAAAACATTTTTTCAATACAATTTGTGATAATTGCATAGCAATGTTTTTTTTTTTTTTTTTTTTTTTTTTTTTTTTTTTGTAAATATTTTACAAAAAAAACTATAAGTACTAATTTTTTTTAAATTAGTTTAATGCAAAAGCTTGCCTAAATTTCCTATTATTATACTTTTAAAATTCCAGCATACCTTCAAATATTAAAGAAAATAATTATCGAGGTAAAACAATTTCTTCATAAATAATTTCGTAGATAAAGGGTTTTAACTCTACAATATTTCATACAGGCAACCTCATTCTTCGGTTTCCGATTCATCTTTCTTAACCATCTGCTTTCCAAACAGACAAAAAAAAAAAAAAAAAAAAAAAAAAACTTTGAACGTTTGTATGGTTAACGCGAGAAAAATAGGGCTATGTCATAAAAAGCATTTCTTCTAATTCCAGTTTTCTTGTTCTAGGTTTAGAAGTTGGCTCTGAGCGTTGATTATAAGTCATTCTGGACAAACTCATTCATATATAGATAGAAAAATAGAACAATTTAAAAAATTCAACATTGTTTGTTTTATATAATTGATTTAAAATCTATTTCAAATGCAAAATATTACACCATCCATTTAAAAATACCTCATATTTGACAAAATTAAATTTATAAACTTCAAAATTTATTATTAAATCCTTTTAAAAGCCATCAAGCACGAAATAAATACATTCTTCAAGAAACTTTTGTTTGACAATGCAGTTCAGATTAGCAGAAATTCTTCAAAGCTCTCAAAGAAATCCGACGTGGCGAGCTAAGCACACACGCGACACAACTTTCGCAAATTCTTTACTAATTCTTTCACCTTTAGGTATTTTAGTTTCTCAACTTCGATTTGAAATGGAATTTAAAATGGAAATTTAATTTGATTCCAGTAATTGGAAAATTTTGCTATAAAAAGAAATTTAAATAATTTAAAAAATAGTAATTGTATTATCCAGGAATTATTTTTAAATGATAAATTCTTTTTTAATATTTTCCAATTCAGATTGCATCAACTCTTTGATGAGCAATAGTATATTAATAAAACCATTTAATTTCAATCCCCCAGACGTCACAGCGAAAGCAGAATGTTAATAAAAAAATTTATTAACATATATGAGATATGTATATATGAGATATAACATATATTTTTTAACATATATGAGAAATGTAGCTTTTTTATCTTATTTACCAATAAATTTATTTGCAAAGTTTACTGGAATTCGTGTATTTCAACAATGCTAGTTGTTTGCCCCTGGAAGGGTTAACCCCTTAACGCGCAGTGTTGCCGGGTCGGCAACACCTACAGTTCCCCCTGTTTAGAGACACAAAAACTCTGTGAATATTTCAAAAACTACTCTAATGGCTACTTTAAAACTTTCTTATGAGTTCTAGAGGGCAGCACCACACAGATCAAACTCTACTGTTTTTAAATAATGGGTAAAATATTTTACTGTAATACGCGCTTCACAGCAATGCTCTTCTCACTGCGCTTATCAATGCTTTACTTATGGGAAGTTACCACTTCGGCAACAGCTGTATAATTAAAATGGTTAGTGCAATCTTTACAAATGTGTCCTCTTCTAGGCCTAAATAGATTGCCTAATTTTTTTTTCTTTAAATTCCAACTTTAAAGAGTAGTGCGCCGGAAAGGGTTAAGGGAGGAATAAATTTGCCTTTCTATTGGTGGAAGTTTGCTCATCCTTAGATAGACCTTGTAATTCCGGTACGTTTCACAATGGGATTATAAATAATGAGGATGACCCATATAGCTTAGTGTCTCCCAGTTACAAGTGAACTAACTGACAAATTATTTACACAATGGTGGCTGTTTTTTTCTCACCGGTATAAAATTTCACCCAGAAAATTTCACTTTAATGAAGCTTTTTTTTCATGTAAATTTTCTCTGACAAACAAAAAGTTTAGCTAAACGTTTCTGTTCGTCTTTACTGTTGGCCGTGATATTTTAGTTTCCATCACATATACTGAGTCACATATACTACGTTACAATATAGTGAAAACTTGGCTACCACCGTTTTAAACATCAACCAGTAAAAAGAATATTCAACTTTGTCTTAAATATGACTGAATTTGAACATCCTATTCAAATTTGCTGGTGGAATTTTTCCCTGGCGCCAATCAACTACAAGGAAAACTGGTTGCATTTGAAGCATATTACCGTTGTAATCTTTTCTATGGAGTCATTCCGTTACTTTTACGGTGAGTCTGTTCGTATACTACTTTTATTAAATAGAGATTATAATCTGAAGTTCATATTAAAAAGTATGTATTATTCAATAGATACTGATTATCAAAAGAAGTTCCTATTTATTTTAAATAATCCGTCCATGTACCTTTCACAATAGTACTAATTTTGAAATAATGTTTTGTGTTTTATATATTCTCAAATGTTGAAACTTTTTTTACTCCATTGAGAAAATATTCTACAGTCGAGTCTCTATATAACGAAATCCATCGTTCCAGTTAAAAATTCGTTATATAGAGAAATTCGATGTATAGAGAATGATGTTAAAAATCGTATTTAATGTGTAAATTTTGAACAAACATTATTTTTGATCTTTTTAATTAAGAATTTGAAATGTTTAAAAGTAAATATTAACCTAACATTTTATTTCTTAATTATTTAAGAAATTTCAAAAAAGAGAACAGACATTTATTTGAAAGTTTAATGAAAATTAAATGAGGAAGACTTGCATTAATTTCAGACGAAGAAATCTGTAATTTTTTGTTGTTTTGATTTTAAAATTGTTACTCTCTCTCAAAAAAAAAAGAAAAATAAATAAATAAATAATAAAAATAAGAAATAAAAAATGCTCAAATTTTAGCAAGGAATAAAAAAATGTAGTTAACATTTTCTTCCATTATAAGGCCTCTCTTATGTGCCTCTCATTGATTCCTCTCTTATATGTGTACAATCCAATTGACTCTGTTTTGAAAAGGATGTTGAAAAATGTGAGGGAGGTGGGATGAACTCGTTGGATTTAAAGAACAAAAAAAGAAGTAATTAAAAAAAAAAAAAAAAAAAAAAAAAAAAAAAAAAAACCTCAGCATTGAACGATAAATTAAAAATAAATGATGGAAAATTGATTACATATGATTTCGAAGCTTTTTTAAAATTGAATAAATTAAGACCAATTTATGAAAAAATTCGTTATATGGAGATAGATATTTCGCTATATAGAGACTGTTTTTAATGTAATCATGCGAAAAGGGGACCGTTCCTACGAAAAATTCATTATATAGAGAAATTCGATGTATGGAGTTTCGATATAGAGAGACTCGACTGTATATAGAAATTTATTTTATTTTTTAACAAAAATTTGTCGCAATTATCAGAATTTTTCATCCGGAAACCATTTGACGAAGAAGGAATTTGTCTGGGTATAGGTATGAACGAAACTGTTCGGATTAATCTGATAATGCCGAGAAAATTGTAGGTTTAAATCGCAATATTTGGAATGAATTGAGAATTATACTATCTTTTTACTTGTAATTTTTGAAAACTTTATCAACGAGTGTGAAACTTATGTAATGTATTTTTAAATTCATAAGCTGAGAAATAACTTTGTAAATAAACTTATTACATTTTTTTAAACAACGATTTGTTTCAATTATTAGAATTTTTCAACCGGAAATTTCCTAATTCTTAAATCGATTTGAAGAGAAATAAATATGTCGTGGCTTAACCACTTGAGTGGCGGTCAGATACCTCTGACAATAAACTTCGGCGAATGAATTCAGAACGACCGATCTGGCAACACTGGGGAAACAAAACGCCACACCTGCATAGAGGCAAGTGTTCACCATCTTCTGCCACTGTCGTTTAGTTCAGCGTCGTTTATTTTTTCTTTAAGACGTGTTTTATTAAGTACTTGTTCAGTGCGTTAGTTCTTATCTGACAACAGGAAAATGAACGAACAATAGACCAGTTTAAAGTTTGGTTTTAAGCTTTGCAAGATCCCGAAAGAAATTCATGAGGGGTGGTGCAAAGTGAACATCCACCATATTCGCCTAATCTCAATCATGCAGACTTCTTCCTATTTTCACGACTCAAACTCTTTTTGAAAGAGATTTGCCATATTGCTAACATCCAACGAAACGTGACGAAGCTTTTCAACTTCATCCCAAATAAAGAATTCTTGCGAATTTTTTCGGATATGTATAGCAGATCTCAGCGGTGCATAGTTATGGGAGAATAACTAATATGATAACTTTCATTAATATTTCATATACATTAATGTTACAGGACTTTTCACCGAACTTTATTGTCAGAGGTAGTATTTTATCCCACTTAATTTAAACCAGATTCGCACCACAAACTTTTAACGAAATTTTATAATTTTCTCTTTGGGGGCAAAATGTCGAATAATTGACTTTCCTTATTATAAAATAAAAATTTTCAAGAGCGGATAACACAAAAGCCTAAGATATTGAGCATAAGTAAAAACACCTTTATTTTATGGACGAGTTCTAATAGGAGAATCTAAAGATCCATGTCTGCCGAAGTGAAGTGATGCTTAAGCCAAAACTTAAGGGTGTATTTCGATTCAAACTGCTTATTTTCTGATTTATTTTTAAATTCATTTTTGCTCTCATATACATCAAACTGGCAAATTGTCTTTAGAAAGGACAAAAGGTGCCGTGATTGTCAATTCTTCGATAAATGCAGAAAATATTGCAAAAAAAGCAATCAAAAACGGCATTTTTAGCAGATTTTTCCCAAGCGAGAGATTTGGGAACGAAAAAAAAGTGTCATACTGAAGAGATAATTGTTCATAAATCAAATTCTAATGAATGGAGCGTACATCACACGGCACCTTGTACGTCTCTTTAAAAATCCCCTCAGCAAGTTTCATGTTTCTACTTTTAAAAATGTGTCCGAAATCCTATCGAAAAATTTCGAGCTGTTGAAGGTGGAAAAGCGTTTTTACGAATACACCCTTAATACCACTAATGGATTACTCGTATGTTTATCATTATGTTTGCCGTACAATTAATGATATAAAATGATTGTACGGCTAACACAACGATAAGCCTATGAGTAAACAACTAGTGATATTAATTTTTGGCTTAAGCAACACTTCAATTCCGGCACCCGTGGATCATTAGATTCCCCTATTACTACTCTTTCATAAAATAAAGGGTTTTTTCCTTGTGCTTGATACCTTACGTTTTTGTGTTGCCGGATCTTGGACTATTATGAATGGAACTTTTCAAAATAATCTGATAATAGCTAGAAAATCGCAAACAAAATATTTTAATTAAAATTGTGAATTAAACTATTTCTTTTGATAATTCTTGAAAACTTTCGGAATCTGAAACTTGTATTATGTATTATAAAATATTTAAAAAGAGAGAAAGTTGTTTTCAAGTGCAATTTCTCTTATGCCTATTTTGATGGCAATTTCTCTCAAATTCTAATAGATTTTCTTTCTATTTCTCCAAAACTTTCACTTTTGGAAAATGTAAAAAAGAAAAAAAAAATGCTTTGACTCATTTTCATGTAAAATGTATGGGCATACATATCTCTAAAAATTTCACTTTAAAGGAAGATGTATAAGAAAATCTTTGACTTATTGGCACTGTTAAAATGTAGTGGATTTACATACAATTATTTTATTTTAAAGGAAAATGTAAAAAATGATATGACTCATTTCCATTGTTGAAGTTTAGTGGACTTACACAAGTCTAAAAGTTTTACTTTATTAAAAAAAAATAAATGCTTTGATTCATTTCTATTGACGTACACTCTTGAGATTGAAAGTGCTATTCTACAACTAATTTTTCTGAAAATAATAATGTATAACATGTGTGACGGTATACTCATGCTGGGTGTCATTTGTCACGTTATATGCAGACATACTCATTAATTTAGGTTAAAACAACACAGTTTATTAAAATGATAAGGGCTAAAGGGAAGTGGAGCCAGTCTATAATTTCACTCACTGAGAACACTATGAAAAGCTAAATCATACTCACAGGCGTCGGTCTAGCTCAGTCGGGGCACCGTCTAACACTTGACACTATTTCCTGGCTGATCTACTAAACAAATCTTAATTTCACAGCCCGTGGCTGTGGATATTTCTTTATTTCTCAAATAATCAAAACGGAACGATTCTAAACTTTCTTACCAAGGCAGAATCTTTAATCCACTATCTGAACTCCTTTTCGCTTTACTGGAGGCCGTAGCTATTTTCTAATCGTCAGCACCTTACTAAAACAATCATCAACTTCGTTGTCCAATGGCGGAATACACACAGAGGCTGCTGGCTACTACCAGAAACACACAGACGCTGGCTGCTGGCTAAGGCCAGAAACACACAGACGCTGGCTGCTGGCTAAGGCCAGAAACACACAGACGCTGGCTGCTGGCTACTGCCAGAAACACACAAACACTGGCTGCTGGCTAAGGCCAGAAACACACACCCCACAAACTCACACCCAAGCTTTTATACGCGACAAACTGAGATACTTCTCATTAACATAACACTAATAACCGCGAGCTAACTGCGGAATTCGAAAGAGCACACACACTCTAGAAAGTTAAAGTAAAAGAGAGGATAGATGTCACTTTTACGCCTACAAAATGTTAAATTATTGACGTCACGATCTCAGAAACACTAGAGTGCCTTTATGACTAAAGGTCACTCCCTCACAACCCCCCCTCGAACTCCGCAGAGAAAAAGGGCTGGGCTAAATGCATGCCCAGAACTTTTTCTTGTTATAAATTTAGAGCCGTAAAAAAACACAGTGATGGGTGAAATTTAACGCCGAAACATAACTTTTAAAATATTAACTTTAACCCATCACAACCAAAAAAAAAAAAAAACTCAGTTTGCCTCAAATAATCACATATCCAATCCAACCATTCTTCTATCTTACAAATAGCCTCCGTAAAACTTCCAAAAACTCGTAAAACTTTCAAAACTAATTACTTCTTCTTTCAAAACAACCCACTCCACTGGGAGTGCTAAAATTTCTCAAAACATTAACCTTTCGAAATTTTCCTCAATATTGCAATGCAACTATAACTTTACCCAAAAATTTCTCCATAACTTTTAATATACTAGAATTCGCACCAAGTCCAAAAAACCCAATGCGCAAAAACTTTCCTCATCCAAATTCCGACTTCATCTAAAATTACATTTACTTCATACTAAACTAACTCTGCTACTACGTAATAACTACATCCCCATTAGCCAATGAACTAACTCCCAAACTTCTTCAGACTTAACTCCACTTGAACAATAATTGGGGCACATACGTACAGCGGCATATCGCTGTGCTTATGCAACAATCAAAAAATATCAAAAATTTACAAAATGACGTCATCAATCTCTTCATCTGTATTAACTAAAAGAAAAATAGCAGAATCAATACATAACAAAAGGTATACTTCCCTGCAAGAAAATCACATTAACATTCAATTTTAATACAATACAATTTCAAATTCAAATGCAGCTTAAAACTTCGCAACTTGCGGAAACCATTCCCAACTAAAGTACAAAACGCAACTCATAAAACACGAACGATAAGAAGAAAGTTAATTCATTAAATGTTAGTATAAGAGATAGAAACGCGTGTCAAGGACTTCTTGACCGCAAAACACGTGCGCGTCTGAACCGCGGCGCGTGTACAAAATAACCCAAATTACTATCTGTACTTTCTGAAAATTTAAACATACATTAACATACATTTTATAACACATGAACAATAACAATATAATAACATTTTAAACAAATAATATAACAATTTAACAATAGATCCAGAATTTTTAAAAGCAGTTAAGACCAAAACTTCCAACATACATAAAACTAACAATTTTGCAAACAAATTTTGAACACAATTAAGCACTAAACGTGAGTCCGTCAAAAAATTCCAAAAATGGCCAAAAGTACAAAACAGTCTCTCTGCTTTCTATTCCTTCACATTGCTACCACATATATGCACTCTAATAGAAATTTAATAAAGAACATTATCACCCAATCATAGAGATGATTCGCTGCTGGCAGGCTTCATACTGCAAGATGGCTTTCTCCTCCTGTCCCAGAAGGCTTGTACGAAGGATCTCTCGTCATCAGAACTGTACGGTGATGCCACAGTTGACTGTCGTGCCTGCAGCCTGGTTCTGAATGGATGCCGTGGAATACTCGTAGGTTCCACTCGACGACTCTGCTCCGGCCGGTTCGCTGGGTTCACTCCATGGCGAGGTTCACACTGTTGTTGCCGGTAATCTGAGAGTTGTCTCCTCTTTCTAGACGCACCCGAAGTTACCGAAGATCCAAGGCCACGTTTCTTTCCGGACCTATGTAGTTTCTTGTTAGGCAAAGATTCGGCATTTAAAGTTCGCTTAACAGTTTTACGAGTGTCCAAACGAAATCTTTTCTGGGGATTAATCACTGAAGATGGTGAACTATTAGATAATTTATGCTTGTGAGGTTGTTGTCTAATAGATGGAGGAACTGGACAATTTATAATTTTTTGTCTTTTATGACACACAGAGTCCGATGTATTTGACACAGTTCTCTTATTTTTATTATACTTTGCTCTCGGATTGCTAGGCTTTCGACTTTCAATAACAGTCTTTGGAGCTGTTTGACCAAATTTTCTTCTTGAATATTGATGAAAAGAATTAGACGAAGAAGTGCTGGACTCGGGACACTCATTGGATCGGGAATTTCGCGAAACACCACTCGACATTTGAGAACCTTCACTACCATTTTCTCTAAACTTATACACTCTAACCTGATCCAGATTAACAGTCATTCTTTCACCATTGACATCAACAACCAAATTATTATTTCGAACTTCCAAAACCTCGAACGGACCTACAAACTTCGGACCAAACTTAGCTACTCTCTTTTGACGACTTGAACTTAACCAATGCTTTTCTACTAACACAAAATCTCCCACTTTCACTTCTAACTCCCTTCTACGCATATTATAATACTGAGCTTGTTTTTCTTGCGCTTTTCCCATTTGAACCTGAGCTTCCTTAACCAACCTCTCAATATCCTGACACATGTACTGACTTTCCGCATCTGACACCATAACTAACCTTTGGAATGGAGTAATAACTTTTCTACCCAAAAACAATTCAGCAGGCGTTTTCCCCGTTGACTCGTGAACTGCCGTACGAAGTGCGTACGCAAAATGTTGAAGAAATTGGTCCCAATTTGCATGATGAGAACCAACATAAGAAGAAATCATTTGAATTAATGTACGATTTACACGTTCAGCCATATTAGACTGAGTAAGTTCCCTACCGTCCTCAGTCCGCAACTTTTCACACAAAGACTTAAAAATATTGAATATAAAATCATAACGAAATGGTTTACTAGCAACTAGTGCGTCAAAACCAATATAAATTTCATTAGTTAAACTCGGTTTATCTGAAAAAACTTTACCACAATCGACTAAAGACTTATTAACCTCCACTTTCTTAACCTCACTTAAACTCGACTCCTCCAAATTAACTGACACTGAAACAGGCTCTTTCTTACTCACATTCTCATCATTATTCACGATTAACGACTTTTTAAAGAAATCCAAACTAATTCCTCTATCCCTCATATAATCCACACCAACTATACAATGCACTGTTAATCCATCCAACACACAAAACTCCCAACATGTCTTAACCGAACGAATTTCAACTTCCAATTCTACTGAACCTTTATTATCGCAAGCTACTCCCTGTGCTGACTGAACCACAAGACTTGACCTTTTCAACTTCTTATACGAAAAATATTTCCGATAACAATCAAAAGAAATGAACGACTTATCTGCCCCTGTATCGAAGACACTTTTAACGACAATACCATCTAACACAATTAACACCTCAGGTAACTCAACCGGATTAATAGTAATTTTATTTAAACTCACCGAAGACTTTTCCGACCTCTGAACACATCTCTTTTGCACTGATCTATTTTCAAAATTCTTATCCGAAGTTAATCTCCTTACTTGCGAAGAAACATTCCTGTCCCGTACTCCCCCACTACGATCATAACCACTATTCTGTCTATTTCCATGCATATTTCTCTCACCACTTCTAAAATTATTAGCACCACCACCATTCCTATTACCATTACTCGTATTCGACATATTACGACCAAATCCATCACTTCTATTACGCACATTACTATCCGGAAATCGCTGTCCCCCTCTCACAAAATTACGTTCCCCCTCATTTCTCAAATTACTATCCGTGACAGGCCTCTGCCGAGGGTTACGCAAATCCCGTTGATCCGAGCTATGCCGAGACTCATACTTCGATAATATCTGGTGCATTTCTGCAAAATTCTTCGGTGCTCTAACTTCAATAAAGTCCTGTATATTTGGATTAAAAAGAGGAAAGACAATGTCCAACAATTCCTCAAATGTAATATCCAAATCTAATTTATTTTTTAGTTCCAGCTTACGAAGATAAAATTTTGACGCCGACTCATATATATTCTGCTTATTACAATAGAACTCTTTTCTCAAAATACTTTTATCTTTAACGGGAGGAAATGCCTTCTTTAACTCAATTACAGTTTGTTCAAATCTTTTCGCTTCATCAGTAATTAAAAACTTTCCTATATTTTCTAACCACAAAAGTGCTTCGCCCTTTAACGAGCATTTAAGCACTACGTACCTGTTTTTCTCAGGTATATTATTGAACAAAATATAATCATCTAATTTCACTAAAAATTCACTAATATCACCCTCACCGGTGAAATACACTCGTGGCACAATCTCAAAATGTCCGACATTTCGTTGGGCGCCATTTGTGACGGTATACTCATGCTGGGTGTCATTTGTCACGTTATATGCAGACATACTCATTAATTTAGGTTAAAACAACACAGTTTATTAAAATGATAAGGGCTAAAGGGAAGTGGAGCCAGTCTATAATTTCACTCACTGAGAACACTATGAAAAGCTAAATCATACTCACAGGCGTCGGTCTAGCTCAGTCGGGGCACCGTCTAACACTTGACACTATTTCCTGGCTGATCTACTAAACAAATCTTAATTTCACAGCCCGTGGCTGTGGATATTTCTTTATTTCTCAAATAATCAAAACGGAACGATTCTAAACTTTCTTACCAAGGCAGAATCTTTAATCCACTATCTGAACTCCTTTTCGCTTTACTGGAGGCCGTAGCTATTTTCTAATCGTCAGCACCTTACTAAAACAATCATCAACTTCGTTGTCCAATGGCGGAATACACACAGAGGCTGCTGGCTACTACCAGAAACACACAGACGCTGGCTGCTGGCTAAGGCCAGAAACACACAGACGCTGGCTGCTGGCTAAGGCCAGAAACACACAGACGCTGGCTGCTGGCTACTGCCAGAAACACACAGACACTGGCTGCTGGCTAAGGCCAGAAACACACACCCCACAAACTCACACCCAAGCTTTTATACGCGACAAACTGAGATACTTCTCATTAACATAACACTAATAACCGCGAGCTAACTGCGGAATTCGAAAGAGCACACACACTCTAGAAAGTTAAAGTAAAAGAGAGGATAGATGTCACTTTTACGCCTACAAAATGTTAAATTATTGACGTCGCGATCTCAGAAACACTAGAGTGCCTTTATGACTAAAGGTCACTCCCTCACACATGCATTAGTTTTTGGAAAAAAATCATAACCATTTACGTTACGAATAAATTATGTTTCGGGAATCGTCCATATAAGTTGTACAAACTTATATATATATATATATATATATATATATAGTAACACATATTTTTTCAATATTATTTGAGGTACACGAAATGACTCTGCTCCAAAAAGTACGTTAGTTTATTCCTTTTCTATAGTGTGTACAAGTACATTCATGTAAAGTATGAAAGGAGGACATTTGAGAATACTAGTGCAAGTTCCATGCAGTAAATTTTAATTAATATTTTTAGAAAATCTTACAGGGGAAAAATAAACATAATCAGGATTTTTTTTGTTTGTTTGTTTAATTCAGAAATTTGAATTTCGAAAATTATTAGTAAACTGATATTAAAAAGTATATAAATTATGATCTAAGTTAATTTTTATACGAAGGGATGCAGCATCAAGAAATGCATGACAAAGAAAATGCCAAAGAATTTACATGAATGCCAAGTTTAAAATTTACCTTATTAATTCCTAAATTTTTCGTTATAAAGAAGACAATGGACTTTCAAAACCGTGAAATTCAGCGAAAACATCTATTTTTAGAGTTTCGTTCATCACACAAAATCCTTACTGTCTCACCTCTTTGTTTGCTTGTCCGTGCGTTTGTCACAATGCAGTCCGATTACGAAAGATTAACCTGTTTTGCACTACAATAATATAAGTATTTCGGAATTTATTACCAGCTAATGTTTTTTATAATGAAACTAACTCATAATAAATAAATCAAATTACATAAATTAAATTAAAAAATAAAAACACAATCGCAATCGATTTACTTTCCTTATCATTAGAACGCCGAGAAATTTCACGCAAGTTTTATAAAATATATTTAAAACCAGAAAAATAGTTTGAAATTATTTTGTTTATTTAGCTCATTTCATTGCAACTAATATATAACTTAATTCTTGAAGATTTTCAAATTCGAATTGACAATTAGTCCAGGGATCGGTGTCAAATTGACAACTTCCCGCGTTCTAATGTTAATCCATTCAGAACCAGAATCCATTATATGAATTCCATGCGCCACTTTTTTGTAATTTATTGGTTCAATTTTTATAAATCAGGATACTGTTAAGAAAATGCAAAATCCATTTTCTTTTTCTATTTTGGTAAAAATAAATTAAAGTGTTGTAGGCGTACGTTTTGAAGGCGCATTTAACCCTTAAATGCATATTGTATCATTTTCGATACCATAAGTGTTCCCGATTTATTGGGGGATTTTATTCACATATTCCGTATTCTCACCAGAAATTTAAAAGAGCAATTTTCACTTTGCTTAATGACAGACCATTCGTAATTAAATAAAAAAAATTTCTATTTAGATTTTTCTGATATGAATTCTGATTCGTTGAATTCTGCATTTTTTGGAACGCGTTCTATCCTATGCATTTAAGGGTTAAGCGCTCACGGTTCCAAACGAGTTAACACCTAACCATTTAATTGATTTGCCGTGCGATGTACGGGAAAAGAGTTTGCTTGATTCAAAAAGCTTATTGATACCACTAATTTTTGTAAGTACAATTTCATACTATTAAATAGCAAAACTTGCCAGACTAATTATTACAAACATTTTAGCTTAACCCGTGAGAACTCGCTAGTGAAAATTTCTCTCACGATGCCCAATTGCTTTTATTTTACTTAACATTCACTTAATATCAACTTTTTTTGTTTGGCTTAGTATTTTTATTCACAAAAGAGATAAAGTAATCGAAATCACATATTAAAATTTTATTAAAATGAAAAATGTTTTAAATAAGAGACTTAAAAAGGGTACGATGGAGAAAGGAAATCTCATGTAGCGAGCTCTCCCGGGTAAATAAAAGTGTTGATTATTCCACATTTTTAATTTAAAAATTAATTAATTAAGTGGTTAAATAAACAGAATGGTCCTTTTGAAATAACCTTATGACAATCTAAAAAATCAAATCTGACATAACCGCCTTTTATTTGTTAGTAAAATATCAAAAATCAGTTCAAAAGAAAACGAAGTAGGAAAAGGAAATGTTTAACCCATTCGTGCCCAGCATCTTTTGCGTAAATTTTATTTGTTGGCACCACTATTTTTAGAAGATTTAAGTTTAGTTCATTAATCACGAAAATGCATCATTTAAATAAAATAATTATTGCTTTTCTTTTTTTACCGGTGTCAAAAACAGTGCTGAATACACCTTTTGAAGCGTTCCTAAAAAGGGACGCTAGGCACTAATGGGTTAATTACATTTTGCTATTAAGAAATCTAACCATTCATCCAAGAAATGCAAATAATTTCAAATTCAAATTCTTAAAATGATTATCACAAATACTATTATTCAGTATTAGACTCAAAATTTGGAAATCACGTTGCTATGTTTTATTTTCTAAGAACAAATAGTCCAAGAGCCAACAGCGCAAAATCCTAAGTCATCGTGCACAAGAAAAATTCCTTTATTTTATGGAAGAGTAGTAACAGGGGAATCTGATCACCCTTGTCAGCCGGAAGCGAAGTGGTGCATAAGCCAAAAATTGATACCACTAGTGGTTGACTCGTAGACTTAGCATTATGTTTTCTTGCACCCAATTTTCTATTTTTTTTTCATATTTTTAATTGTACGGCAAGCACAATGTTAAACGTACGAGTGAACCACTTGTGGTGTGATATCAGTTTTTGGCTTATGCACCATTTCGCTTCCGGCAGACATGTATGATTCCCCAGTAGCCAAACAATATTGGGACAATATTGGCTAAATCTTGGAACAATATTGGTACATTGGCGTAATATTGGCATGAAATATTGCTCCAGTATTGGGGTGTTTACATTTTGACCGTATTTATCCAATATTTGCAAACAATATTATGCCAATATTGGGGTTTCATTGGAAATATTTCCACTGTAACGCCAACATTTGTACAATATTGGGAATTCATTGGAAATATTTCCAATGAAATGCCAATATTTAACCAATATTGGCACTTTATTAGCAATATTCCCAATAAATGAAATATTGGCGCAACGTCGGACCAATATTGGTTTGCTACTAGGGTTAGATTCCCTTATTACTTCTCTTCCATAATATAAAGGAATTTTTCTTGTGCTCGATGGCTTGGGGTTTTGTGCGGTCGGCTCTTGGACTAAAACAATTAAAAATCTTTTCGTTATCGTCAATAGTGGAAAAAGCTATTTTAACTCTTCACTGCTCGGTGTGCCACATCTGGCACGTGCCTAGAAACACTACAATTCACATTATGTGAATTGTCCAATAATGAATTTGTCCAATAGGATCGCTGTAACTAATCGAGAGCAGTCCAAAGAATGGAATAAGACTTATTTTGACCATGTCAGATGTAGACCAGGAGCCGGCCGTCGATTTTCCTATGTATCGAGTACAAGGACCGGACATACATCAAAATGTAGGCTTCAATGTGCACATTAAGAATATCACTGGCTGCCAGGTCCTATCCTGCCGGAACCCGGTAGCAGCCGCACTTTTATGACGTCACTTTTGAGTGTTTACCTATTTATCGAGTACAAGGACCGGACATACATCAAAATGTAGATTTCAATGTGCACATTAAGAATATCACTGGCATATCGTATAAAATATACATATATGATCCCTAAGCGGCCAATTTTTTTCGGCGACTTAAACACCCCAATCTCTTGAGCGAAGCGCTGTCCCCGGCAGGCGAATACAGATAGCGCCAAAATCCTTTACTTACGACCCGAATACCCTTAGAATCTAAATAAAAAAAAAGGAAAAAAATAAATAAATAAGAAGATTTGAAACCGGACAAATTTAACTGAAAAATTAGACAAATTAAAGATATTGAAGCAATCGATATTTTTCTTTGGAAACAAAAGTATTTTCGATCAAGCTAGTGAGGGAAAATTTATTTTCATTATTTTTCTGAATGCTTAAAAATATTAATATAAAAAAGTTCCAGAATGTTAAGCAGATAAAATTAATTAATTTAAGCTCATTTAATTGCAAATTATAGCGAAGCACTATGTAAAAGCTCCAATTGTATATATAGGGTACCTGCCATAAAACATGAAACTTTAGCTGAAAATTTGAAATTTATTATTATAATTATTATTATTATTATTATTATACTATTTTTCCCTATATTAGACCGAAGTATAGATTTAAAGTTTTTTTCCATAAAAATAGAAAAAACAAAACGTGCAGTGAAACGCTAAAATTATCTGAAAAAAGCAATTTAAATCTATTATCTTTTAAGCAGTAAGGATAAAAATATTCATAAACCTGCCGGCTATTTCACTACACTTTTTAATCAACGGATGCAAAGCTAAACAAAAATACTGCACACATTAAAAAGCTTTAAAACGATCGCTACTTTTTACAATTTACTTTTATTTTCGAACGACTGCTTGAATTACTGTATTCTCAGAAAATACTGATTGTTTGCACTTAAAGAAATGAAGTTTTTCGTGAAACAGTAATATATGATAAAAGAAAGTCTTTGTGACAGTAAATAATGAGCCTTTTTCCATTACAATGCAGATTCTAAGTTGCATTTAAATCTTCTTGAAAATATTGCCTGTGGTGAAATTCCTGCATTTTAATTATTGTGAGTAGCAAGATCACCGATTTTCTTGCACCCCTACCCCCCCCCCCCTTCTTTTTTACTTTTTCATTTATTATGGAATGAACATAGAAAATTCAAAAGCGCTAAAAAAATTTCTAAAGCAATGTTTTGGATGCGTTATTCCATAATTTCTTGATACAATATTCGTATATTTCGTAATTTGTTTAGACCCAAAACAATTGTATAGATAAATAAAAAAAAAATTATTTTGATTTATTTTGTATTATGCAGCAGCGGCTCGTTAGGAGGTGCTGCATCTGTTTATTCACACCACTAAAATGGTATAGTTATTTCAGTTTTCTTTAATAAACAAAATTCGTTGAATAAATAATAGAAAAAATTCTGTTAAACTTTAGTGGTAAGAAAGATCTGATGCAGCACTCCCTGACGAGCCGCTACTGGTATTATGTCTTAAGTAGCGACATTGTTTTATAATTTCCGTCGTTAAATCAACAACATCTCCCTCAGAATAAACGTAAAAAGGAAACTAGTTCTGAAATAAATTTCTAGAAAAGCGTTTTCTGGGTATTTCCATGAGCACATGTCGTGTGAGTCACATACTACGATTTTGGATATCAGTATTTTAGAACGGAAGAATGTGACTTATTTTATCAGAGATATTTCACTAATTGAATAAGGCCATGCAAACCTTTCGAAAATAATGGTGGCCAACAATTTAGCAGTTACTAATAATGTGACTTACACGACAAGTACTCATGTAACATTACGAGAATTCGAGTCGCTCTCCTGAAAGTCGTCCCTGAAGGCTGTGTCCGTTGATCAGCGGTGTGCTCAGACAGCTTTTGCTACTTTGTTCCGTTCTGGGACTCGGGCGGTCTCGCTTTCTTGGCGACGGTTGGATGTTCTGTTTGGCCGCGACGCTCGGGTTGTGTACCTGGTGTCCCTGTCTGGCTTTCCCGGCTGGTGGGCGGGGGGGGGGGGTTGTTGCAATGACTGGTCGTCAACAGAGCTCATCAGTCATCATCAACTCCAGAAATTGGGTCAAAACAAACCACAGAGTTCAGAAAAGATAAAGATGAAATGTGTTGTTTTGTCGTGAAGCTAAAATTTCAACCCTGAAACTGGTTTATAAAAGTTACAAATTCGGTCTAAACACTTGCGGATCGCTTTTAAAACATCACCCGGTTCAATGAATTCAGCCTTTGAATGATATCTGATTTCATATTGAAAGCCTTTTTGATGGTATAGAGTGCATCTCTAACACACTCTAAACTCTCTCGGTTAGTATTGACCCAGTTACCATGGAAATGCGGGGTTGAGTTGTCTGTGACGTCACACTGATGAGCTCTAATGGTTCCTTTTTGGATCGGTGGTCTCGTGACCTCTTTGAAGGACCACATGGAGCCGCGCGGCTCTGGATCGCAAAACTCATAGTTTTATTAAAATCATCTACTGTCGTAACCAGGGTGGGTGCCTAAAACCAGTAATAACATTATAAGATGTTCGTCTCTATGATTCTTAGCAGAAAATTTTCTCGTTAGATACAGCGAACAAAACTTTCAAAAATTACAAGTATTTATAGCATTTGGGCACCCATCCTGATTACACCATTGTCATTTCTATTGTTTTCTTAAAATCATATTTTTAAGTATTAGATTGTGGAAAAGTATCATAACGCAAAAAATAAATTGCTACATTTCATAATAAAACGTCATTGCATACCATGAAAAATACTTTGCAAAACATAAAATTTCAATTTTTCAAGCGAGACACTGACCTGCGACCCCCCCCCCCCATGAAATTAAAATCAATGGTCACACAGCAGTATCATTTTGGATTTCTTTCTTACTAATGGTCATCTCACCGAGAAAAAAACTAGTCGTTGGGGGCCACCGTAACACTTACCCATCATAGATATGCATAATATAAAATATGAAAATAAAACATGTGTAAACTATTTATAACATGAATTGCAATTCCAAAACAAAACTTAAACATGCATTTAAATACTTTTAATATACATAGTAATGCTCTATCAATGAATTGCTGATGAGCCCATTTCGACAAATTATATAAAACGCCAAAATACTCAAGTAGTACTAGATTGCGTAAAAGAAACATTCTTATAACTCCAAAAATAATAATCATATTAACTAACAATTTACTGTGTCGAATTAAGAGTCTCATTTCCAATTAAAATATACCTTTGTATTGAAATTTGAATAAAATACAGAGTCATGAAAAATCGAATGTGGAAATGTAGTAATGTGTGGTAATGTGGAAAACAGGATTACAGATATCTCGGCAACTAATAATCCGATCGACTTCGCTCTTTATACAAAATTTGTGTTATTTTATTGCCTTTTATGTACACTCCTTAAAATAAAAGAATTCGAAAAATTTTATGCACCTTTCATCAGAATGAATTTTTCAAGAGTCCGAAAAAAATAGTTCCGGATAATCGAGGTTACTGATATTAAATAGGCTTCGTCCCATTCTTACATACTAAGTACATACAAAATTTCAAGTCTCTATCTCAGTTTGTTCGGGAGATAGAGCGGTTACAGACAGACAGACGGACGGACGGCAAAATTTTTTTTTTTCTAAAAATATGTTTTTCGGAATCTCTACTATCTGAAATGTGTGAATCCGTCAAAAAAAAATTTTCGATTTTCAAAACGATTGCAAGACTTACCCTATACTACGTATGATGGGTAAGTAAAAACACAAAAATCCGTTTACCATTTAGTTACAGGTTCCTTCATTCTGGGTGATTCTTATATGGAATGACTGTTAACTCTTTCCGGCACACTGTGCCCGGTCTGGGATACCTAATTTTAATTCCAAACTTGCAATCGGCACCAATAATATTTAGTAAAATTTTGCTTTTACCATAGAAGCTTAAATTAAGGTTTTCACAATATCTAAAAAATTATTTTGTGAATTCCGGCGACAGTTGATAATTTCTCATTTTACTAACAGATTTTGCCCGTTCCGGAAAGGGTTAAGTGCAAAGGGATTTATATTTCGTACTGACGTGAAAGAGATAAATTTGAAAATAAAGCATGTTTGAAAATTATTTTAAAAACAATAAAAATGGACTAAAATGCGATACAGTTTTCAAACAAATTACAATATATTTTTGCAACAAATTGCATTTCAAAACACATTTTTCCCTTTTCGACAATGAAAAACTGGAAAATGTTCGGTACTTAGAAATTACAAAAATTACATAAAATTTAATTTAATAGTATACTGTTGCCGCCGCCAAAATGACGTAAGTTGAAATGACGCACGGAAAAATTTGTCCTTTATTTTATAGACGAGTGACATCGAATGAATTTATAAATAATTCTGTAAATATGTAAACACACATTTAACACTTTTAGTATTTTTTATTGATTGTAATATCGTATTAATTGTTACACAGTATTAAAAAAAATCCTGTTTATTATTGTAAATGAGTGACTAGTCATCTATGAACAAAGCGTTAACGTAATCAGTCACATATGAGATCATAAAATATTCAAGTTTTACACCGTAAAATAGTTGAGATAGATCTATATATAAATATGAAATGTCCTTGTTATCATGTACTTGGTGTATAATTAAGCAATCAAGTACTGAAGCAAATATACCCGTCTACCAAAATCAAAAACTCAAAATTATGCAAGCTGTAGTCTTCGTAATGCTTTATGCAAAAGTAACGGTACTTTTAAGTGCCATTGAAGTAAATTTAATATAAAATTTATATACCATGTCTATTAATAAAGTTTTTTTTTTCTCACAAAATAATCTGCTCCATCAAGTTTAGGAAAAATAGTTTAATTTATGTTTAATCAACCGTCGCGGTGAGCGACCAATTTTTGTCGACGACCCCTACCTACGACCCAAACAGACCTAGTCTCTTGCGCGACAGCGCTGTCGGCGGTAGGCGACCACGGATAGCGCCAAAATGCTTCACTTACGACCCGATTAGCCTTGGACTCTTAATAGAAAAAGGGAAAAAAATACGAGGAATTGAAACCGGATAAATTTAAAAGAAAAAGTACACAAATTAAAGATATAGAAGCAATTGATACTAAATATTTTCAAAAGATGGTGATTTTCATAATCATTTACATAATTATAACTCTTTAAAAAAAGTTATATGAAGCATTTTCGATTGCAAATGATTTTCCATTATTAGAGAGGATCATAATCAGAGACTGACAAAAGTTGAGAAAAGCATTTTTAGTCGCCAGAAAAATTCTTAGAAAAGCCATCATGAACAATCATTTCTCTGACATTAATGCATCCATTGCAAAACAAAACACTCGCTATTCATAATAGTATTCGGCTATTTTTGAGCAGTATTTTGCAGGGAATAAGTTAACTACTCAATGGAGAAAAAAAAACTGAGTAAAAATTTTAAGATAATACCACTTTTAAATTGTAAAATTAAATAGAAACAAACAATGAAATTAAACATTAAAACAGTAGCCAAATTAATATCTTTACCTTTAATTCTCAACAAGAAATAATACTTAAATATTAACAACGCCTTTGATTTTTTAAAATTTAAAATACCATTTGTCAATTTGATTTTTCAGGATTCAAATCCTTTAAAGATGGTCTATGTAAATTTATAAAAAATAAACTATTAGCAAAAAAAAATTAGTCGCCTTGAGGAATTTTTTTAGATGCCACTGCGACCAAGTGCCCGGGATTTGGCGGAACTGTTAATAATACATTTGAACACATTGCTTCTCTACGAATTGTTATATTTCCAGATCAATACTTTTCGCTAAAAAATCTGATTATTTTTGTAAATATTTTACAAAAAAGTTATAATTCACGATTCATTTAATCAGTTTTAATATAAAATAATACATATAAATTTCACACTATTATAATTTTAAAATGTCCGTATACCTTTAGATGGCAAAGAAAATAATTATACCTAACATTTGGCTCTGGTATATGAATGACATTTTTTTTGCTTAAGAGTTTGGAGAACAGGCTCTTCTTGATTTCCTTACAAAAATAATATTTATAATAATATTAAATTTACCCTGGAATTGGATAATAATGCCATTTTACCTTTCCTTGATGTTTTACGAATTAAAGATAATAACACCCTCAAACGTAAAGTCTATCAGAAACCTGTTAAAATAAATTGCATTATACATTTTAATGCTTCTTCCCCCTGAATTATAAACTGGTGCTTTTCATTCCTTTATTAACCCTTTCCGGCGCACTGTGCCCGGTCAAGGATATCTAATTTTAATTCCAAACTTGCAAGCGGCACCAGTAATATTTCAGTAAAATTTTGCTTTTACAATAAAAGCTTAAATTAAGGATTTCAAAATATCTAAAAAATTCGTTTGTGAATTCCGGTGTCAGTCCATAATTTCTCATTTTACTATCAGATTTTGCCCGGGCCGGAAAGGGTTAAAAGAGCAAACGTAATATGTTCTGGAGAGTACTTAGAAGATGAACTTGATAACATCATTCGGATAGCTAAAGATCATTGTTTTTTCTTAAATTACATCCACCGCATAAGTAATAAGCATAAAGTTATGCGTCAAGTTACCCCCCCCCCCCGAACCCTACCAGTTTACAAGAAATGTCCTTACATTTCCACTGTTTTTGATCGTTTAAAGAGGTCCCTGCTGAAATTTGCCGTTCATCTCATTGTCCCCTCCTCCCAACCTTTCCATTTTACTTTCTGCTAAATTAGGTCCTATCCTCCTTGATCAGTTTGCCGGTGTTTATGATATTCCTATCCTTTTAAACAATAACCAGAAATCGTATTATGTAGGTATGACTAAGCGAAAACATTTTCAAAAGATTAAAGGAGCGTAAAAGAGATATTGGACTTAATAACTTGACTACCACTCTCGCTAGGCAGTATGCCGATTTTAAAATTAATAGCATTGACGTTGATAGAGCTAATATTATCTTTCGTCAACACAGCCCCTACATCTTTTTAATTAGAGGATCTATTGAGATTTTTACGCGTTAAAATGAAGTGTGTAACGATAATATGTCTTTTACCATCCCTTGTATTTGGTTTAATTTATTGAAGCTTATTTAGTCCACCCCATCTCCTTTCAGTTTTAATACTTTTTCGTATTTTGTACGTCGCCCTTCTCCGTTTTCGTGTTCGTGCGTGGCGCTTCATGTAGAGTTTTTTCCCCATGCTTTTCTCTCTTTTGTCCCTCGAGTTTTCCCTTCATCTCTTATCGAGTTGCAGATTGTGCCTGTGTCAGTTCATCCTTAATTTAATTTGAAAATGGCCGAGTATTTCAGTTGAAACCGTCGGGAAAGTTTTATCATCGTTTTTAATGTTAAAACGTCATGCAGAATGGCATGTAAATTTTAAACTTTTTAGCTCACAGGCTATCATAGCCTGAGAGCTTATGTGCCCGCCCGTTCTGTATGTAGGTTCGTTCGTGCGTAACGCGATAACTCATGATAAAAATGTCCGATCCACTTAAAATTTTATATATAGGTATATCCTGATAAGGCGCTTCCCTGATTAGTTTTTGGAGTTCATTCGATATGTATAAGAGTGGGAACGGGGGCTCATGCCCCTCCCCTTAATGGATAAAAATGGGTTTTTCATGCAGAATTATCAGTTTTCGTTCAAAATTTAGACAGGGTCATTCTGATGAGCCTCCGCATTTTGTATCAGGTGTTCATTGGATAAGTATAAACAGGGGGAATGGGGGGTTCTAATTCCCCTCCCCTTAATTTATATAAATGGGTTTTTCATACAGAATCATCAGATTGCGTTCAAATCTCTAAATAGTTTTGGAAGTTTAATGATTATATACAAAAGAGGGGGACAACTCCTCTTAAATTACATAAATGGGTTTTTATTAAGAATTTTCCGATTTGCTCTGAATTTTGGATATAGATTTTTTATATGATAAAGCATGTTCCTGATTAGTTTTGGGGGTTCAATGATTAAGTATAAAAAGGAGGAAAGGGGGAGCTGTTTCTGCTCCTTTAATTTTTTCCGAACAGAATTAACCCTTGAAAATATAAGGCAGTAATGCGCAGTATGCGTAGCCAATTAGTATGCGTAGCCTGTGAGCTCAATGCCTTCAGTTTAACTGGGCAATATCCTTTTTATTTATAATATTTTTTTATCCCATTTTATATTGTTTTAGCAAGTTTATAAATAAATATTCTGAGTTTGTCTCAAAATTCATTTACATATAAGAATTGAAAAAAATTAAGCGTTGCGTTGTTTATTTTTAATAATTGATTAAAAAATTTTTTCATAAGAATAAAATATTATTTCATCCATTTAAATACAGCTGACGTATGACGGGGTTAAGTTTAAGCACTTCATAATAATTTATCATTAAATCCTTTTTACAAACTATCAAGCACGAAATAAATACATTCTTCAAGAAACTTTTGTTTGACAATGCAACTCAGATCAGCAGTAATTCTTCAATAGCTCTCAAAGAAATCTGACGTGGAGAGCTAAGCACACATGCGACACAACTTTCGCAAATTCTTTACTAATTCTTTCACCTTTTAGGTATTTCAGTTTATGAACTTCTGTTTGAAATGCAGTTTAAAATGGAAATTTAATTCGATTCTATTAATTAAACAGTTTTGGTATAAAAAGGGAATTAAAATAAAAAAAGAATTCCTATCATACAGGAATTATTTTTTAAAAATAGAAAGATTAAAGGATTCTTTTTTTATTATTTTAAAACGCAGACGGCATTAACCTTTTCATGTGCAGGGCAGAGAAATAGGAACTTATTTATAGCATGAGGCTGATCAACTTTCAACCTTTTTTTTCTACACTCCATTTTTGTACTAAAGAAAGCGTGATAGTAATTTAATAAAGAATACTGCCCAGTTAAACTGACGGCATTGAGCTCACAGGCTACAAATACTAATTGTACATTAAAGCCTTATATTTTCAAGGGTTAATTCCGTTCGAAAAAAAAATTAAGAAGGGGAAACAGCTTTCCCCTTTCCTCTTTTTTTATAATTTAAAAGGAGTTATCCCCCTTTTTTATACTTAACCATTAAACTTCCAAAACTATTCAGAGATTTGAACGAAATCTGAAAATTCTGCTTGAAAAACCCATTTATATAAATTAAGGGGGGGGGAGGCATTAGAACCCCTGTTCCCCCTATTTATACTTATTCAATGAACACCTAATAACAGTCACGGAATCGCCTCATCAGAATGATCCTAATCTAAATTTTGAACGAAAACTTAATTCTGCATGAAAATCCCATTTATATCAACTAAGGGGAGGGGCATGAGCCCCCCGATCCCCCTCATATACATATCGAATGAACTCCAAAAACTAATCAGGGAAGCGCCTTGTCAGGATATACCTACATACAAAATTTCAAGTGGATCGGATATTTTTATCATGAGTTATCGCGTTACGCACGAACGCACGTACGAACGTACATACAGAACGGACGGGCACATAAGCTCTCAGGCTATGATAGCCTGTGAACTAAAAATTAGTATCCAAAGACACGCATTTATTGTCCTCCCATTTAACAACAAGAATTTCATTTGTACTATCAAATTGACAAGCTTAACCCCTTGGGGACGAGAGCGTATACGTGCCGCAAAAGGGCATAAGAATCCTTGTTTATTCTCACCAGTAAAATTGTACTGAAAATTTTGCCCTATTTGATCGGAACATTGTCTCGATTTAATAATCCATAAATTTCTGCCTTTAAAAACCGGTGACAAAACATTAAAAATTTCGTAAAAGGTCTCCCGTCGCGAAGGGGTTAAAACACTGTTTGTTTTTTTTACTCATTTTCTTATCATCCATTTTTGGTCATTTTTCAGTACAATTTTTTTGGCATTGTTCCACTAATTCTGAGCAGCAATTTTTTTAGCATTGTATATCTGGTAAGGAAATTATCAAATTAATCACGATGGTTTTTTATGTCTTCAACAATAGATTTTAAATTCAACTCAACTTTTGCACCTAAAGGAAGTTTGAGAAAAACAGAAGTATTTGGTTCCTTTCCACAACACAGTATAAATTTGTAACACTCACTGCCATTTCCACATTGAGCCAACATTTTATACCCAAAATATAATACTTTTAGATTTCATGAATTATTTTAGAGTTTGATGGCTATAATACCGATCGATCAATAGGCAAATTCTCATGGAGAATGGCCCATTTCTAAAAATTCTTTTAGTGTCTTTTTAAGAAGAGATGTATTTTAAAAGTTTATCTTGTTTGTTATACTGATTTTAATCACTATCTTGGAAATTTAAAAATGTCTTAAACCTTTGAGGCGCGAAGGACATTCATTGCTTAACCTTCCTACCCTGAATGGGTCTAATCGACCCATAACCAAAGCGCTTTGCCCATAACTATAATTTGTTTTATACGATTCGAACCAGAATTTTTTTCATAAAGAATGTTAAATAATACACTCAGAGAAATAAGTCAATTAAATATATTAAAATGTTATAAAAAACAATTCTGGTGTGAAATGTTTTTATCAGGATATAGTAAAATTGGAACAGGGTAGGAAGGTTAATAGAAATTTATGACTGACCCCGGAATTTGAAAACAACTTTATTTGTAATTAAAAGAAAGCTACTTCGCAGGAATTCAATAAACCGAATTTTTTTAAACCGAATTTCCGGTACTTATGTGGCGTTTGGGAATTAAAATTAAGTAGTTTCAGAGGTATACCACTGCGCCGCAAGGAGTTAAGCTATAATTAGAAATATCTAATCATAGCATTCTTCACTATTGTTACTCTTAAAACATCTGCTTTTGTCTAGTATTTCGGTTCACAGGGTGAAGTATAACAACCCAAAAATATCAGAAGTCATATAAATTCTTTTATCTCATTTTTAGCCAAATTATGGTTCATTTTTTGTCACTTCGTAAGCATATCGATTAGTTTTCTCTATGGTCATATAACAAACACTTTCAGTAATAAATTCTTTAACCCTTTATCTACTGCATTATGAATTCGTGAAAATTTTACTTTTTAAAGCATTTTATGCAAATTCTTTAAACTAAATTAAAATATTTACATAATCATTCAATAAATATTTGAAGAATTTTAGAAGGATTGAAGGATATAGAAGGATTAATTAAATTTGATTTTACAAGGATTTTGTGCAATTTTTATAACCCCACTCAAATCTTTTATTTTTAATTATTTTCTTTTAACTATATTGGAATTTTCATTTTTTATAAATCCCCCCCCCCCCCTCACATGAAGAAGAGATGGGATATTTTTGTAGTTAATTTAATTAATTTATTATTCTAAAATTATAAGTATTGTCATCAAATTTGTCATTTTGATGTATGTTAACATGTTTCAAGATGTTATTCTGAAAATTTCCATTTTTTACTAACGAAACATGATTAATTAAAAAAATATTTTTGTAAAAATTCTCCCATTCCTCCCTATTATTCCTTATTTTATTACCTGTATTAAAGGATTAAACTTTATTACTTTAATTACGCACTGAATAGATATACAGTCGACTCTCATTAATTCGAAATCGGATAATTCGAACTAAACATAAAGTCCCAAAATTTCAATGGCAGAATAACGTTAATCTTTTTCATTAATTCGAACTCATTTTCTCTTGACATCGTTTAATTCGAACGAACGAAAATTCCGTTTTTTCATTATTCCTTTCTTTCTCACGGATTTCAGATTATTTGAATAACTTTCTTTCTTTGATTTTTGTGAAAATTGTTCCGAACGAGTATACATATATTCCAATGAATTTGATATCCACTTTCTAAGTGCCTCGTCTGTCCATAAGTGACGCTTAAATTTTTTCATCCATTGTGCTTGTTTCTAATCTTTTAATTAGTTTATGTATTTATACATTCTAATTTAATATTAAGTCATATTCATACGATAAGAGACACAATAAATCTAAAAAACAATATAAGATTAATTCCTTTGTAATAGTACCATATTAAGCATGTTCTCATTTCATACTTTCCATAATTCGAACTTCGGATAATTCGAATATTTCTTGTGGTCCCGGCGAGTTCGAAATAACGAGAGCCGACTGTATTATTCAAATATTTCAGATAGAGTAAAAAGCAGTTTAAATTTCATTTTAATGCAAATATATCTTTTATTTATTTAATTCCTCATTCCTAATTCATATCTATTTATTTAAAAATCTATTTATAGATTCAAAAAAAAAAAAAAAAAAAAAAAAATCCCAGCTTTTTAAACAAAAAGCGCAGTTTTTAACATATACAAACACACACAAGCTTTTATCAGAGTAAAATAAAAGAAACTGTATACAATTAGGCGCAATTTAAACTTTGATAATTTAATTCTAGCTAATGAATTATAATCTCTTTAATAAAAAATGTTACCAGAAATCTTTAATGAAATTAACTAAATCTCCTAAATAGTAATGAATGAACGTAGAATGTACGCTCGTAATACATTACCTCAGGCAAATTAATGGTTTTTGAGGGCAAAAATGATTTTATTTTCTTTCTTTTTATTTCAAGAGACAGAGGATTAGTGTAAATGTACCGTTCTCAATAACATACTTAATATTTTTAACCCTTAAATGCATATTGTATCATTTTCGATACCATAAGTGTTCCCGATTTATTGGGGATTTTATTCACATATTCCGTATTCTCACCAGAAATTTAAAAGAGCAATTTTCACTTTACTTAATGACAGACCATTCGTAATTAAATAAAGAAAAATTTACTATTTAGATTTTTCTGGTATGAATTCTGATTCTTTGAATTGCGCAATTTTTGGAACGCGTTCTATCATCCTATGCATTTAAGGGTTAAGTTTATTGAAGTTTATAATTTCTCGAGACTACAAACTTTTATAGATAAAAAAACCTAAATGAGTAAATAAGGTTTAACCTCTTCAAGACATCAGTCATTTAAATGTAGAATGCCTCGTCAGTCACCAGTGACTGACACTGAACTTTCCATTTAGGCCGATTCCGTCACAGTTGACTGATAGTCTAAAATATGATATAAAACTAAAAGTAAAGTTTGATGAAAATTAGTTAAAAATTTAAAACAGGATTATACTTTCTTAATAATTGCTTAAAACAATATACATTTCTTTCAGATTTATGTATCATATTTTACACTATCATTCACCAGTGACTGACACGGTTTAAGCGGCAAGTTCAGTGTCAGTTACCGAGGCACTCAACGTGTTAACAAACTTTAATTTTTAATACCAATATTTTTTATAGTTTTAATTTTCGCCTTACTTAATTCAAATATTGTACGATTAATAGGTATAGATGGTGATTAAAATATCCTTGTACTAAAAAATAATCATCAAATACATTTAATAAGGCACTGTTACGTAATACTTGCCTTGAAAGTTTAAAGTTTATTCTTTCAATGTATTATTCAGACATATCCACTAATCCCCCCCCCCCAGCAAAAAAAGTCATTTTCAGCTACGTTCGTAATTATATAAATACGTAGCACTTTTAGTCGTCGTTCAGTCTGTCTGCCCGTCCGTATATAAAAGGGCAAAAACTACTCAATCGAATCGATTAAAATTTAAAATATATAATGCTTGCATAATTTTGACGATTCGTTTCAAATTTTATGAAAATGGGATATAAAGTTTAACTCAATGGGCAATCAAAAGCATCCTGTTACATTACGATTAATGATAAAATATAGTTTCAAGGGCATTTTCAGACGTTAAACTCTTTCGTACGAAATAGAATTCATATTTATCTATGAAGGTATATTAGAAATACATTCACTACAATTTGTGGTGCAAAGAATATTTCTTATTAATTTACGCGGTCACGCAAAAGTATTACACTACATAATGTTATAAAGGGAAACACTGTTCGGGTCCCGACTATGACAAACTGAAACCCTTGGCAAAGATAAATTAGGGGCCCTTTCGAATCATTGCAACGTTTTTCAATTAGAACTGGTGTTCACTTATTTGTTTATGTATAATGCATAAAAATATTTCCGCACCGTGGATATAAATTAAAGAACATTCTTAGCTTTATCAATTCCAAATTAAATGCCTTAATTAATAAAAGTACACTTTTATTTTCTTCAGTACAAAACAAAACTGTTTTATATAACTTTAGCAATTTGTTATATTACTTTAAGATGAATTTAATAATTTCAACATATAAAAGAGTTGGGATTGGAAAAAAAAAGTAAAAATTTAATGTATGGATTTGGTAATAATTAGTAATAATTCAATGTACGGATTTGAGGGCCCCTTAAGATTTGCCCATGAGGTAATAAGATCCTGTACTATTAAACTATTTCCCATATAATGAAAGTTATATGTTGCTAAGATTTACTATAAGTTACTTCCTGTATAATAGAAAGCAGATAGTATTTACAGGAACACAAAAAGTTTTCGGAGATTATTCTGTAATCCTAAGTATTATATACTATTATACAAAGATCTGAATATTTTTAAAATTTTGTTATATATATCACTTGCTGCTCTTGTCGTGGAATTTCCAACTTGTTATTTAAATATATATTTTTTTCTCTACGTAATACCTCAATCCTTATTCTTGTCATATATTAAAAGAGTCTAGCTTTAGATTCTATATATATATATATATATATTTATTTAATCGTTTCATATTCAAATTAAAAATGTAATGTAACACATGCAACACTCCTTTTTTAATGCATAAATAAAAGAAATTTTAAAACTGCTAAGTGCAATTTAATTCTTGAATTTTATTAAGCGTCTTCCGAATAATTTGTTTGTATAAGCCTGTAGACACGTAAGAAAATACTTGAAGGAAATTAATGGTTTTGAATTGCAAAAATGATTTTCTTTTCTTTGTTTCTTTTTTTTTCTTTTTTGTCGAAGGGGGAGGATTAATGTGAAAGCATTGAACGATTCGGTAATTAATCTTTTAAATAACAAAGTTTCAAATTACTTTAAAGATAATTTTTATATGTAAAAGTTTTATACGTATTAATCAAATGAGCTTTAACCACTTCCGAATGGGCATAATTTAACAAAGTTTAAATTTAAAATATAAGTTTTTTCGAATGATTATTTTTGTCGTATTTTATCCAAGTATTCTAAGATTACACAAGGCAAAGAATGCGGCTAAATTGTACTAGTACTTAAAAAAAAGTAGGAAAAGAAAAGAAAAAAAAAACTTACACGCATCGAATCTGGAACGTGTTTAATACCCGTTTTTAATTATTTTATTTCATTATTTTAAGTTCATACCGAAATATTTAATTATTTCAAGTAGTAATAACAATAATAGTAATTAAAAAATAATTATTTTTATTTGAAATATATATATATACTAGCTGACCCGCCCGGCGTTGCCCGGGTGCGTGATAATAATATCAAACGAACCTGAAATTTGTGATTTTATCTCTAATTCGAAATACGTGGCCACTGACTGTGAGAAAAATCGGTTTAAAAAAATAAACAGCTGAATTTAGAGTAACAAATATTTAAAACGACTTCAATGGGAAACAGAGGAGGAAATATGTGTTCAACAATTGCGCAATTTTCGCGTTAAAATGCTGATTTTATTCGTAAATATCACTGTTCAGTCACGTAACTTTTTTTTTTTTTCACCTCAAAATCCTAAGTGTAACATTTTGATTTTCAAACAAATTATATCTCTCCTAGATCCGACTATACCTTAATTAAAATCGATAATCAATGATTAGGTAAAAGGTTAATATATAGTAATGTAGTTCCAGAACCATAGAACAAAATTAAGTATATTTCAATTAAAACGTGTGTAATATTCAATCAGTGGATAAAATCCTAACCCTAACTTAATTGTAATGTAATCGCAACCTATCTGTAACCTAACTGCAACTTAACCTGAGCCAAACTTAAATGTATCATAAATGTAACCTAGTCGTCACCTTATCATAACTTATCAATTTTCTGACCGTAACCTAACTACAATTTACCTTAAACTAACTGTAACTTAATCATAACCTAACTATAACGTAACCGGAATTTAAATATAACGTAAGACTAACCGAAATATAATTGCAACCTATCTATAACCCAAATGTAACCTAACTGTTACTAACCGTAGCCAAATTCTAAATTAATTAAAATTAACACTAACTATTAACTAACAATTCTAACCGCGTACGTGTTACAAAGTACTTTAGTTCCACTTTTCATCACTACGGGGCGCAGTATATTTTGCACGAAAATCTGATATGGATCACCGCCACCTGCGGTCGGATATAATAAGCTTGCAATGCACGATTTGCAGAGTGCTTTAGTTTCACTTGCCATCACCAGAATAGGCATTTTTTCGTAAACAAACCTAAATCCGATCGATAATCAGATTTTCATTCTTTCCGTAGATATATTACCCAACGGGATGGGGATACAAATAGCAATTTATGAAATTTGTTGAAATTTCTATTCAGAAATAATGATAACCACCACGCAATTAAGAGTCCAATATTAAAAATTAGAATCTCCTACACTGCTGCTGCATGCTCTGTAAAATATGTTAGTTCTACTTTTCACCTCCAGGAGCTCACTAATTCCTTCATAAACCTATATCCGAAGGAAACTCCAGTATTAAGCGAATTCGTACATATATCAGTCGAGAGGGCGGTAAAATCCAATAAGAATTTAAGAAATTTAATGAAATTATTGTTCGGAAATAACCACTACTTATAAATTAAGGATGAAATATGGTCTGTGCAAATATCCTACATTCCCACTACCTGCAGCACTCTATGACAGGTGTGCGTTAAACTCGAAACAATTTTTAGTATTTAAAAGCGAAAAAAAAAAGAACAATGAAAAAACGTGTTTAAAAATAAAAAGTCATGCATCAAGTACAGATTATGAAACACTATCCAACACATTCAGAATAATGTAAAAAACTGCACCGTTTAAAACTTTAAGATATTGCGTCTCATTTTACCATGTGAAAATATATTAAGCATTTCAAAACCAAATTTCAGCTGTTTCCATCTGCATTCGGAAAATGATCCGAAAATTTTAGAAGCCCTGTATATGATACATCGATAGGTACATATTAACAACATGCATTCCAAAATTTAATTCATTTAAGAGATACACATATTTCAATTGAAAATTCCCCTTCAGCAATATCCTCTAATGAGGAGAATGGTAGGCAAATACTTTTGTGCTGCCCTGTATATGATGTATAGAATTTATATGTAAAGTGTAATGTGGAAAAAAAGTATTTACATTTAAAAGCGTACACCGAATTTTAAAACGTACTCTCCAGCAATTATTAAGCAAAGACAGTATTGTAACCATTTCTTTTGTGTGTCCCTGTAAATTTATTGTAAAATGCTGTAAATGCTCTGTTTTAACGTAACCGTAGTTAAATTAATTGATTTATATTAGTTTGAATACATTAGAAATAGCGGAATGTCATTAAAGTACGCTCCAAACGATTTTTACCCATATATCATAATGTAATCGAACTCTTTTGAATGTCCCTGTAAATGAATCAATATTCGTACATATTTCATATGCAATACCAAATATGCTTTAGTGATCCTAAATAAGCTTTATCAATTGAGTATATTTACGGGATTTACAGTATGGACAGACGGACAGACAAACCGAATGCATAAGTACTTTTCAACTTTGTGATAAAAACACTTCTGAGATTAAATATATATATATATATATATATATATATATCATTAATATTATCTATCGAAAATGAGAATTTAAATTATATTTAAAATGTTTTCAATAACTTATTTAATTTCAATATGAAATTTAATTATTTCTAATTTTCCAATTTCTTTATTTTAAAAGCGAACATTTATTTTAATAAATAATAATAGAACAAAGACAATTTTAAAAATTTGCTATTTCTTCTTAAAATATGCTTTAGTTGTAAATCATTTCTTTCAATTCGTCTTATAATACAAAATTCCATGGAGGATTGAGATAGGTGGAGGTGAAGTAAGGATCAAAAAAGGTTTGCAATATTAATCCATTTATCGCTCAAATTTTAATGTTCCAAACAAAAGGACGTGGAAGGAATTTTGTATTATAATACGAATTGAAAGAAATGAATTACAACTGAAGCATATTTTAAGAAGAAATAGCAAATTTTTTGAATGCTCTTTGCTCTATTATTATTTATTAAAATAAATGTTCGCTTTTAAAATAAAAGAAATTGGAAAATTAGCAATAATTAAATGTCAAATTGAAATTAAATAAGTATTGAAAACATTTGATGCGAACTAAAAATTGTATAACTAAAAGTTTCCTAATTTAATGTAATTTTAAATACTTTATAACGTAGATGAAAAATGTTTATGACTTAATAATTGCATGTAAATAAATATTTAAAATATAATGATGAAAACATTCTTTTAAAATCATGTATGAAAACTTAAGTAATAAATATTAATCTAATGTATAGATTTCTTACTGCAGACGATTTTAAGATATTAACAGAAGAATGTTATATTTTCAAGCAAAACTTTAAAATAATATTCTATATTGATATTTAAAACACATATGATAAAATAATTAATAAATTCTTATCAGTGAAGCGATAGATTAGTTCTTTTTAAAAAATAATGGCAAAAATATACGGGTTTAAACCTGTTTCAATTGATAGGCGTGTCAAAGCGCGTGGTTTTATTTGGACTTAATGTTACTTAATGTAGGGTTACATTTTTAGCATCACCCCCCGAGATAATACTCCCCCCCCCACCTATGTCATTCCTCCATGAGAAAATCTCTTCCATGTCCTTTTGTTTGGAATATTAAAATTTGAGCAATAAATGGTTTCACATTCAAACCTTTTTTCAGACTTACTTCACCTCCACCTACCTTATTCCTCTATAGTCATCGTCTTGAAACATCAAATACTCCAATGTCATTGTTACACCGGCTTATCTGATTACTTCTGCGAAAGTTTTTACACAACCAACCAACCGTAAAAGAATGAAAGTGAAATAAATGGAAAAAAGATGATTTTTTATGAGAGTGACCTCTCGATTTTCATTAATTACTCACAAGGAAGGTCTCCATACGGGTATACTCAGAAAAATCTGAAAAAATTACAGAATGTTCTTCTCATATAGTTATATATGTTTATAAAAAAAATTTCGGCGGAACTTCATTGCAGTGTCCGTAAAAAATTAATGAAAATTTCGTTTATTTGGCGATTTATCTCCGGTTGGCGAAAAAACGAAATTTTGAAAAATACGCTTTTACGCTTCGAACACTGTTAAAAATCTGCTGCATTTTGTTGCAACGCACTCCACCGCTTGTATATAATATCTCTATCCCAACCAATGAGAAAGCTTCATTTCACGGCCAAGTAACCGTTTTCTATACAAGCAAGGGAATGCGTTGCAGCAAAATGCAACAGATTTTTATCAGTGAATACCTTTTAAAGAAAAAACTTTCTATGTTCAATTTATTTAAATAAGTTTAGTTTAAATAATTTTAGTTTTGCATTTTTACTTTACTTTAAGTGTAATTTTGTCATATACGTTTATATGTACTTATAACAAAATGAAATTAATATATTTTATCATTTAAAACACAATTTAAATTGATTAAAGTTGTTCCAAATTAAAAAATACACAGATAAAAATCTGTTGCATTTTGCCGCAACGCACTCCCTTGCTTGTATAGAAAACGGTTACTTGGCCGTGAAATGGAGCTTTCTCATTGGTTGGGATAGAGATATTATATACAAGCGGTGGAGTGACGTTGCAGTAATTCTCATTCAGCATTCTCATTGGTCAGAAGAGAGATATTCTATAAAAGTAGTGGAGTGACGTTGCAGTAATTCTCATTCAGCATTCTCATTGGTCAGAAGGGAGATATTCTATAAAAGTAGTGGATTGACGTTGGAGTAAATGCTGCAGATTTTTAACAGTGAAGTCAATTAAAATCAATTTTCAGATTCGTTAAAATCGTCTGCTTTTGGCGAGGAAATGCACTGCTTGCCAAATCCCGCGTCGCTTTCAGCTTTTCACGCCAATTATTCCAAACTATTTTATTTTTTTACATATCTAATAATGTAATTCCGCCGCTAATTTTCACTGATCCTTTATTACCTACATGAGTAGTTTAATTCGTATTTTTTTCAAAAAATTCTGAGTATGCCCCCAATGGAGACCTTCCTTGTCAGTTAATAATTGGAATTTCGAAATTCTGAGCGTCAGGTGCATCAGGAGAGATATTGGGCTACTCTCAGAAAAATTTTGAGCTTCGTACGTACCGTAGTTTTCGCTAACTATCGCAGACACACACACACACACACACACACAGACAGAGCGATTTGTTATTTTATTAATATAGATATATATATAGGCGCCACTGACGCTTTTGTAGTTAATTTGTACTTATCTCACAAGTACAAAATCATTATCGATATCAATCGATTTAATTAATTCTGTAATTATAATTTAAAACTTGTAATTAGTATTAAATAGTTTAACTATTTTTATTAAGTTCAAAAAATTTTTTGTCTACTTATGTTTTGTAATTAATTATTTTTGAAAATAGTTATTTAAATATCTATTATTAATAAAAACTATTTGTTTTCTAATTTAACTTCGATATTAACTGCCTAATGTGACTTAATGCAAAGTGGTATTGCTATCACATGGTCGAAATTGATATTTGTAAGTTTAATTTTTATGTAATTAAATTACAGTCTAATTAATTCTCTTTGACATAATTTTTCCATCGAAATCAATCAATGATAATTCAATTATATTATTATTTTCTTTTTCCTGTTCTCAATGGCGATTACTGGTTGCGATTGATACTTGTAAGTTTATCTTTATCAATATTCAATTACAGTTTAATTATTTTTCTAATATTTTTTCTTTGAAATAGTTTTTTCAATGCAATTAATATATTGATAATACTATTATGGTCTTATAATTTTTCTAATATTTTTCTTTGTATTGAGTTCTCATTTGCGATTAATCGGATCATTTTTAGGTCTATCCTGATTTCCATTCAGAAATTAATCACAATTAATGTGGCTATTTAGCATTGCCCTTGTTAACGAGCTAAATACCACATTTCCAATTTTATTCCAAATTTTGACAACTCCTCTGTTTGATATAATTTGGCATTAACAAGTTTTTCCAGAAATTGATGTTGATTTGTAGTATTATCTAATGGTTCTATCTATCTATCTATATATATATATATGTATTACGCAATACATCATTCCTAATTCTTATCTTTTATTCAAAAAGGTTAGATTTCAAATTTGATTTATTTTTCTTTTGTTATTCAAATAAAAAGTGGATACTATTAACATATGTAACTACTATATTTTTTTCAGGGAAAAATAAAAGAAACTTTGCATTATTAAGCCCAATTTAATTCTTTAGAATTCAACTACGCCTGATGAATTTAATCCATCTAAATTAAGGCTTCCTGACATAAAGCTAAAGTGAAATTAACTTAATCTCCCCAATAATGTGTTTGTACGAAGATACAAATTCGTACGAAATTACTTCAAATAAATTAATGTTTTTGGACTGCAAGAATAGATTTTATTTGTTGTTGATGTATCTTAGGGAGGATTAGCGTGGAAGTACTGTACTGAAATTAAGTATTGTAATTAATATTTTGAAGTTTACTTAAGTTTCAATTTTCTTTAAAAATGGATTTTTATGTGCAAAAAAAAATAATTAAATGTGCTTTAACCCCTTCAGGATGGGCAAAATTTAACAACAATTAAATTTGCAATATCAATATTTCGTAATAGTATTTTTTTTACTTAATGCAAGTATTATACGACCCTTTAAGCTCTGATGGTAGAATTTTAGTAATTTACACTTAGTTTTAATTCAGAAATGTCGCACTGGCACCGGAATATTCGACCAGATTTCTTTGAAAAAGGTTGAATGCATTTTTTCGTGTATATTCTAAACCGAATTTTTCCTTTGCAAAATACTGGTGTTAATGTGACATTTGGAATTTTGAAGAAATTTACCCACCAGAGCTCAAAGGGTTAAACAAGGCAAACATTACGGATAATATGTTTCAGTACTTACCGGGTGTCCCATAAATGACTGATGGATTTAAAAATTCAATAACTTGCAAACGGTGACAGCTATTTTAAAAAAAATTTGCAGGAGGGTTATCTATAATGTCAGGAGTTTTTTTTTGCCGTAATTTTTTATTTTAGTTCAAATATCAAACAATAGATGGCGCTGACGGCGATTTTAGGCCAGGTGATCAGTGCTGAGTGAAGCGTCGACCTGGCTTTCAATCGCCGTCAGCGCCACCTATTGTTTGAAATTTGAACTAATATAAAAAATTATGGTAAAAAAACTCCTGCCATTATACATAACCCTCCTGTCAAAATTTTTTAAATAGTTGTCACCGTTTGCAAATTACTGAATTTTAAAATCCATCAGTCATTTTTGGGACACCCGGTAAGTAGAAAAATTGTAAATACGCATCGAATATGGAACGTGTTCGATTCCCGTTTTGAAATAGTAAAGTTTTTTTACACCATGTTGCAGATTTTCAACATACCAAAAAATCAACAGTAAGCTTTAAAACACGATTTTATTCATTGCTTTTATTTCTCAGCACACCAGTTAATATAAATTGATCATTGGTATTCTCAATAGACGATGATATTGAATTAATTTCTCATACCGAAGTTTTGTTTATCATTTGAGAAACTTCAAGTCGATATTGCAAAAATTTGTAAAAACTTTGGCAAATGGAAAAATATGGAGAAGAGCGAAAGTAGATTTTTTTAACCCTTCCCATCACGGGCAAAATCTGTTAGTAAAATGAGAAAATATCGAATAACACCGGAATTCACAAATGATTTTTTTAGGTATTTTGAATTCCTTAATTTAAGCTTTTATTGTAAAAGCAAAATTTTACTAAAATATTACTGGTGCCGTTTCCAAGTTTGGAGTTACAATTAGGTATCCCAGACCGGACACAGTGTGCCGGAAAGGGTTAAAGGTAATTTTGCGCACATTAAAAATTTGTATTAGAAAATAGATACTATTTATGAGAAATATATCAATTTTTCGAATCAATGAGAGTCTACTGTAGTACTAAAAAATCACACCGAGTGAGAAATTTGGATGTTCCTCAAAGAATAATAAATGTGTCTGTGAATATTTTAAAAATTACTAGAACGAGTTACATCATACTTTAAACTTATAAAATTTAGATATCTCCGGATCACACACATATTTTCTAAGTAAACACCATGCATATATTAAATTTTCCAAAAACTTTTTTTTTTCGTCAAAAATTAAACAATTTGAAATATTGAAAGTAGCGAGATTTCACTCAAATATATATTGCTCACCCGCAAGAAAAGGGTCACATTTCGCAAAAATTCATTTTTTTTATTTTATTTAACTATTAGATCTGTAACAGGTACGTCTTCCTCAAAAAAAGTTTCATAAGTGCAGTTATGCGTAAAATCGCTTTATTACACTATATGGTCATTCGTGATAGCAGAAGGGTTGTGAAATGTGTGGGGAGGTAAATTAATCAACTCTCCAAACTTTATCTGTGACTTCATTCTTAAAGGTATCACGACTTTATGGACGATTATAATGTTGCATGCAGAGCTGTTCCGTAATTTCCTACCATAATTAAATCATGCAATTTTTTCTTTTTTTATCTGCTGTGAAATTAACTTATATGGACCGCAAAAATGTTCGAATTATCTAGAGTTCAAATTACGGAAAGAATGAGAAGAAAACCTGTTTAAAGAAATTAATGTTATAGTATTTTTAAAATTTATTTCTGCTCTTATCATTAGAATATACAGTCGAGTCTCTATATAACGAAATCTACCGTTCCAGTAAAAAATTCGTTATATAGAGAAATTCGATGTATAGAGAATGATGTTAAAAATCGTATTTAAAGTATGAAATTTGAACAAATATTATTTTTGATATTTTGAATTAAGAATTTGAAATATTTAAAAGTAAATATTAACCTAACATTTTATTTCTTAATTATTTAAGTTGTTTCAAAAAAGAGAACAGACATTTATTTGAAAGCTTAATAAAAATCAAATAAGGAAGAATTGCATTACTTTCAGACGCAGAAATCTGTAATTTTTTGTTGTTTTGATTTTAAAATTGTTGCGTTCTCAAAAGAAGAAAAAAAAGGCTCAAATTTTAGCAAGGAATGAAAAATTGTAGTTAACATTTTCCTCCATTTGAAGGCCTCTCTTATGTGCCTCTCGTTGATTCCTCTCTTACGTGTGTATCAATCCAAATGACTCTGTTTTGAGAAATGTGGAAAGGTGTGTGGGAGGTGGGATGAATTCGTTGGATTCAAAGAACAAGGAGAGAAGTAATAAATATATAAAAAACTCATAACTGACGATAAATCAAAAATAAGTGATGGAAAATTGATTCCATATGATTTCGAAGCTTTTTAAAACTGAATAAATTAAGACCAATTTATGAAAAAAATCGTTATATGGAGATAGATATTTCGCTATATAGAGACTGTTTTATAATGTAATCATGTGAAAAAGGAACCGTTCCTACTAAAAATTCGTTATATAGAGAAATTCGATGTATGGAGTTTCGTTATAGAGAGACTCGACTGTAACTTATTGTTAAATTAAAAAATATAAATTAATAAACTAATTATGTGATTAGGAATAAGAACAATGAAAGAGGGGGCGGAGGTACCAATTGGACAGACGGGTTACCAAAAAAGTCGATATCAAATGCATAGACTTATGTAGAATTATACTAGTTCAAAACAATTCTAACAAAAATGAAAGAAAGAAAGTTATTTCAAGGATATGAAATGAAGTCCATGAGAAAGTAAGAAAAAAAATGAAAAAGCTGAGTTCACGATAGTTCGAATTAAACAAAATCAAGAAAAAAAAAATTAGTTCGAATAAATGAAAAGGTTTAACTTTATTCTACCATTAAAAATTTCGGGACATCATGTTTAGTTCCAATAAAAGCAAGATTTTAATTATGCAATTTTGATTTAACAAAAGTCGACTGTATTTTGTAAAATCAGAAATCCTTGTTGAAGATTTCTCTTATAAATATCTTACAAACCTATCTCCAAATATTCTTTCAATTATAAATTTTCTAAAAATTAAAAAAAAAAAAAAATCTTTGGAATTATGGTGCTAAAAAGAATACTAGAATTACCTTAAAATATATATTTATCACATACGTAGAAGCTTTCTTTTTAGCAATTTCCAACAAAGCTGAAAAGTGCTTATGCATTCGGTTTGTCTAGCCGTCTGTCCGTCTGTCCGCGCTCTAACTCACGTAAATAAACTCGGATTGCCATGAAATTTTAGGACGTTATTGACGTTTACCCTAGCACGAACGCTATTGAAAATGAAGTTTCTACCATGATTAGTTTATCTACAGGGAGAATCAAAAGTTTTCGATTACATTACGGCCTATGGGGAAAAATCGTTTCAAACGCATTTTAAAGATGTTATACCCTGTCAAACATCTTAAACTTTATATGCTTTTAGGAGGTGCATTAAAATATGCATTCTATAAAATAAAAGGTGAAAATGCAGCTACTATTCACTTACAGGGCCACGCAAAAGAATTCCATTAGATAATGGTAAAAGGGGGGAATTGTGTGTGACATATTTTAAGTATATTAAACTGTTTTATGTATAATAAAATTGATGCATGTCAATGAGGCTTAGTATAAATTATACGATACTGCCTTCCCTAATATAAAGTACATAGTATTTACAGGGACACACAAAAGATTTCAAGTAGTATATTCTTTCCGAAGTTCTGTATATGTATCCGATGATAGCTGATGGATGGATGAAATGCATTTTAATTATGATATGCTCGTATAAGTTTCACTAAATTTATGCATATTATATGGTGTATATAAATGCTATAGTTAATATACAGGGCTACCCAAAAGAGCTCGCCTACGTTAATGAATATGAGCATAAATTACTAAAAAATGATTCTTAAATAAATTATGCATTTTTACGCTGAACTGCATTAAATTTACTAAGAAATAATTGCAGAATATAGATAAAATGACATACAGGGCCACGCAAAGAATTCGGTACATGGAGCCGATGAATGATAATTTATGAGAAAGTGATTCCAGTTGTTTTAAGAGTGTTTTAGTTTAAAATAAGTTTTACCTTAACACTGATATGTAATAAAGGTACCAGACAAACTACAAGGCTAAACAAAGTATTCAAGTATGTTTCCATCTATTAGTATGAATTTCTGGAAGAGAAATTTCAAGCTTCTAGGCATTTTTTGCTAAATTTTCCCATTATATAGTATGTATATTTGCTGACAGATCAAATACAGGGCTGTTCAATAGTACTGGAATACATATTTCTATACATATGGCTATATTTGGCTTATATTCTTATTTACCTAAATAACGAAGTTTTGTTAAAGATTTCAAGAAGCGTTGGAAAGTGCTTCATAATCTATGCTTAACGCATGATTTTTCTTACTTGTTACGTTTCGAAATTGAATAATTTTTGCTCTTTAAACCGAAAGTAAATTACTAACATATGCAATAATACTTTTAAGGAGTAAAATAAAAGAATCTTGACACTATTAAGTGCTATTTAAATTTTGAAAATTTAATGCTTTCTAATTAATTCTAGTCTGCCTAAAATAATGTTTTCAAACAGAAAACAGAAATGCAAATAATGTATTCTCCCAAATAAAGTACTTGCAGAAGAATCTAGACACTTAAGAAATTTATTTTAACAAATTAATGGTTTTTAATTGCAATTTTTTTTCTTCTGGAAAGAATAAGATTGCTGTGAATGTAACGTTTAATTAAGTAACTGAAAGTTTCAGCTTTTTTTTTTTTTTTAAATTTATAACTCATTAATCACAGCGTTCGCACAATTTCAGTGTGGGGAGTGGTCGGGGGAAAACACACGGAAAATGTTTTGAAAAACAGTATTTTGTTGAAGGGAAATCCGGCTTGTTTAATCTGTTTATATTATTAAAAGTATTTGCTATCAAAAATTTTTAGTAGTAACTTTTTTTTTCGTAAGTAGCTGCAGAAAAATACTAAAATTTCTGAGATTACGTCAGAAAGATAAAAAAAAATATGCTTTTTAAAAAATGAAATGGAGATTTTTTTATCCTTAACAGTTTGCCGGACTCCGAAACCTTATTTGAGAGTTGAGAAACTTTAATAAATATTTCACGATTAACCCATTACATGCTGATGGTGTGTTTTCGTCCCCTAGAATGTAAATGCGCTTTTCTTTAACTATCAAACAACAATTATTTTCAGTTGTTCTATTTATTTTATTTACAAACAGAAATTTTTACCATTAAATAAAGCGAAGAATATGTTACAAAATGTGTCGTGGCAATTGTTTTTTTTTTTTTTTTTTTTTTTTTTTTTCAGCAAAAAGTTGAAGATTCTTTTCTTAAAGCTTCGGCAGGTAATGGTTTAAAACTGAAAGAACTTACAGACCGACAGTTTATCGGTATTGAAGTAAAATATTTCGAACCGAAACAGAAATTTCTTCTTAAAATAAATAAAATTTAAAACAGGCAAAAGTAAGTTAAATAGAAAACTTAATGCTTTCTAATTAATTTTAGTTCACCTAAAACAATGCTTTGAAATAAGAAATAGAAATGCAAATAACGTATTCTACCAAATAACGTGTTTACTCCAGAATGTCGATATTTAAGAAAATTATTTAAATAAAGTAATGGTTTTTAATTGCAAAAATTTCTTTCTTTTTTTTGGGGGGGGGGGAAAGTAAGATTGATGTGAAAGTAATGTTTAATAAGTAACTGCAAGTTTCAGAGTTTTTTTTAAATTTTTATTTATAACTCATTTATTGCTGCGTTTGCACAATATCAGAATGACGAGTGGTTAGGATCATATAATCAGCAGTATCTATTTTAGATTTTCGTATATTGACTAGTTTTTATTTCATTACACTCAAAAATGACAAATATGCATATGTTGAAAAAAAGGTTTGTATTATATGCATTTTTCCTTTTTATAGAACCAGAGCCATTTTCATTTTAAAAAAATGCTAAAAAATGACTAAAATTCTTCAAAATTTTAACACTAGAACGCCCGGAAATTTTACTGAAGTTCCATAATAATATTTCACACCAGAACTTTTATTCGAAATTATTTAATTGATTTATTTAACGTATATCTGCATGTTTCAAATTTAACTTATTTCAAGAAATATTTTTTGGCTTGAATTGAAATTTTATATGGTTGGAGTCGAATCGACTCCTTTCGGGCGTTCTAGTGTTAAAAAGTTGCATACATTTCACATATTTTTATAATTTTCTTTATTCTATGTTAGATTACATTGAAAAATACCAAAAAAGTGTCAAAAGTAGAGTTTTAAAAAATGCCTCCGGATATAGTTGAATATCATGTTTGACATATAATTTACATAGAAAAAAGCCTTGTTATACCCAAAGCATAATAATTTATTCATATCTTTAATATTTTATTTTTGCTAATGTAAAATGTTAAACCATTTTCCGCTTGCTGTTCCTCTGTTATCTAATTTCATGAAAGTGAAATTTGGAATAAGTATGTTCTCTTCTAGTATTTAACCCCTTCGGGACGACCGACACGTATACGTGCCGCAAAAAAAAAGCCTAAGAAGCCTTGTTTATTCCCACCAGTAAAATTATGCTGTAAAATTTGCCTTGTTTAATTGGAACATTTTCTCGATTCAATAAGGCGCAAATTTCTGAATTTAAAAACCGGTGACAAAGAATTTAAAATTTCGTAAAAAGCTCCCGTCGCGAAGGGGTTAATTTACCAACATAATGTAGATTAAAATTCATTTACTCGATGCTTCGCAAAGAACTCCGGCATGAAATGATTATCAAACAGTCAGTACGGTTCAAGGAATTTCTGAAAGTCTTTCAGTAATCCGTACCAGCTTTGAGAGTCTTGTTTGACTTTCTTAATGATTCCAAAGGACATTGAATATACATTTGCAGTTTTAGAACTTAATTTGATTTTGATTATTTAGAACCATAAATTTTGAAGAAGATTATATTATGATGGACATATATACAGGGTGGTTATAAAATAAGTATCCCTGTTTGGAGCTATCTGTAGCTTGAAGGAATATCCCGAACGAAACCAAAATCGGTACATATACTATTTAAGAAGGGGGAAGAAGAATGGAACAATAAAAAAGATAGTTACAATAATCGGCAACAGATGGCGCTACGGGTCCTGTTGGTGCAAACGCCGTTGTAATCATTAGTAAAATCATAACGTGGTAATTTCTGCCATTAATGTTGTACGACATGGCTCTCAGTCTACCAGATCGCGCTTTAATTTAAAAACTATTCTACGTTAACAGTTCAAACAGTGCAGCTGCTTTACGTGATTTTAGGCGTGCGTAAAGGAAAAGATCCTTTGACACCGTGTGCAATGAGAAGAATGGTAAAAAAAATTCGAGGAGACTGGATCGTTTACTGTAAAATCTGGAAGAAGGTGGAAACCATCACCTCTCTGCACTCAAGAAGAAATTGCTACTGCGATTGTGGAGCCATCAGGGACTCTGCAAGCCGGTCCTAGTGCACATGGAGTTGCCCGAAACTTGGATATTCCATATGCTACTGTTCGGAAAGTCCTACGAAAGTTAATGCAATTTTATCCGTATAAAATTAGTTGTCATCAACAATTGTTACCATGTGACACAAAAGAGCCATCTGTCGGCGATTATTGCAATTATTTTTTTATTGTTCCAGACTTCTTCCCCCTTCTCAAATAGTATGTGTACAAATTTTGGCTTCATTCGGGTTATTCCTTCAAGCTACATACAGCTCCAAATAGGGATACTTATTTTATAAAATCCCGGTATATATTAAAAAAGGAAATAAAATGCTATATCATAGCTCTCTTTTCACATACGAGTACCACTTGTATTTGAAAGAAGAAAGAAACATTACGCGTACAGCATAAATTATAAAGCACTTTCAAATATATTGAAAATACGGAAACAAAACTTGAAATTATTATTGCAAAATGTCACGAAAGGTTTATTGTATAATACAATGGAAATACACAGAAACACAATTACATTAAAAAATGTCTCGTGATGTCCAAAACATAATAATTTATTCATATCTTAAGCATTTTATATTTTCTAATGTAAAATATTAACCCTTTGAGGGGCGGTGGGATATATGCTATCCCACAAAATTTAAATATGAATCTCACCAGAAATTTTTAATGATTTTTTAATTAATAATGATATTTTTAACGTTGGCAGCAAAATGCTAAAAATTGCCTTTTCTTATTTTAAAATAATTTATTTGCGATTTTTTCGGTGAGACTTCGATGTTACAGAGATATTATCCCCTTGGGGACGAGAGACACGTATACGTACCGGAAAAGGGCTTAAGAATCCTTGTTTATCCCCACCAGTAAAATTTTACTGTAAAATTTGTCTTATTTAATCGGCGCATTTTCTTGATTTAATAAGCTAGGACTTTGTATTTTAAAAAACTGGTTACAAAACATTAAAGATTTCGTAAAAGGCTCCCGTGTCGAAGAGTTAATGATTTCCCCCTCAAGGGATTAAACCATTTTGCTAATTATTCATCCATTATGTGTTTTTATTAAATAAGTGTATTCTCTTCCAGAGTTTTCTCCCCCAATATAATGTAGATTAAAATTCATTTATTCGATGCTTCGCAAAGAACTCTGGCATGAAATGATTATCAAACAGACGGTACAGTTCGAGAGATTTCTGAAAGTATTTCAGTAATCCGTGCCAGCTTTGAGAGTCTTGTCTGACTCTCTCAAAGATTCTAATGGACATTGAATATGCATTTACAGATTTATGAACTTAATTCGATTTTGATTATTTAGAACCATAAATTTTGAAGCAACATTTAATATGATGGAAAAAAAAAAAAAAAAAAAAAAAAAAAAAAAAAAAAAAAGGAATAACCTAGAATATTAATTTAGGTGGCAATCGTATTTCTCACATGATTTTCGAAGTTTCAGGTTTGCCAGTTTGATTTAATCTTATTTAGAAATTTACAAATTTCATCAGAATTTATCAATGAATTTTTATTTTAAATAATCATAAAGAACAGTGAAACTTACATTTGAAAAAGTCTCATCGATACGCTGAAACACCTCGTTATGAAGAAAAAATTAAATCAATAAATCATTAAATAAAAATCAATTCAAATACATAAAATTTGTAAAATAAAAGACATGTGCATAAAATGAAAAATACACACAATACAGAGACAATGCATTTTAATTAGAGCTATTAAATTTTTAATGCAATATAGATATATGAAAAAAATTAACACACCGGGGACAAGTGACCGGTATACGTGCCACATAATGTCCTCAGAATAATTAATTACTATCACCAGTAAATTTTTATTGTGAATTTTGCCCTAGTTAATCTGAGAGTTTTTTTGATTCAACTAAACAAAAATTCTTGTTTTGAAAAACAAGTGATGAAGAATTAAATATTCTGTAAAAAACGCACCTCCCGAAAGAATTAATTAGAATAATGTATAAAACACACACACACAAAGAGGTAAACATTAATCACTTAATCTTCGCGCCCGAGACATTCACGGGCTGCAAGTTTCACGGATTTTATTCAGAATTGCTTGATTTCCACCGGTTTTATAAAAAATTGTAATTGGTTTTATTCTGGTATCATTTCACTTGTCCATTAAATAAGATGAATATATATATATATTTTTTTTAAAGAGGCGACATTAATAAATTTGAATTTTTAAATCGTAATTTAATGCGACCATTAAGAGGTTAACTGAAGCGTAGCATACTTTTTCTCAGTATTCCAAATTCTTATCTTTAAAAAAAATCTGTTGTATTATTTTGTATTGTTGTCTTAAAAAATGCACAGTTCACAAAAATTTTCGTGCTTGTGTAAGTATCCGAACAATTCATCTGTAAAATTTTTTTGAAACAGGAATCTCTTCTACATAAAAATATAAGAATTTATATTATAAAAAACATTTTGCTTCTAAGACGTTGTATAATAACAAAAACATTTAAAATGTATTAAAATATTTTTATTTACATGTTTCAACTCAAAAATTAATAGAGTCATCCTCAGAATGTAAATAGAAAAATAAAAATTACAAATACAATGAACGTGAAAATCGGAATAAAGAGTTATTGAAAATAAATAAATTAAATGTATCACACGCTTTTTATTTGATATTGTCCTTGGTTGATTTGTACTTTTTATTTTTCTATTTACATTCTGAGGATGACTCTATTAATTTTTGAGTTGAAACATGTAAATAAAAATGTTTTAATATATTTTAAATGTTTTTGTTATTATACAACGTCTTAGAAGCAAAATGTTTTTTATAATATAATTTTTTATATTTTTATGTAGAATATATATTATTAGTATTACGATTTAGTTACTAGTGGACGTAATCAAGACTTATTTAGTGTTATTTTTCACATTCATATCAGGCATCTCTTTCTTATTGTATAAAAGTACCGGGTGATCTAAAAGTCAGGACGAACTTTAAAAATGAATAATTCGAAAACGAATCAAGATACAAAGAAGTGGTTTGCACCTAACGGATGGAGAAGAACCCGGGTTTTGTGTGGCAACAAAAAATTATAGTTCTTTTGGCGACCAATGCATCACTAGCAGCACTGAAAGATGCCATCCGTCAAATGTGTCTGCCATAACGCAAGAAAAGCTAATAAATGCTGTGAGTGGTGTAGTTCCTAGTCTCACAGCTGCACTTCTGAATGATGGACAGCCCATTGAATATTTACTGTTGTACTAATTAACTGCAATTAAGCTGACATATAAGTTATCAATATTTTTTTTTCATTTGTAAATCATCTTTTGATGCAATGAAACACTATAGCGCCATTTGTTGGTCGCCAACAAAACTATTTTTTTCGTTGTTACATAAAACCTCCATCCATTCGGTGCAAACCGTACCTTTGTGCGTTGATTCGTTTTCGAATTATTCATTTCTAAAGTTCGCCCTGACTTTTGGTTCACTCGGTATTTTAGCATTTTGTCTTTTGAATCTAGATGATTAAATAAACAAATAATATTATTATCATGCAATCCGAAAAAGATAAATGTATATATCCATCACAATTGCAACTTCTCCGTTTAAAACAAGCACGGAAGTGGAATAAACTTCGTTATATAGGATATATATTTCGCAATATGGAAGTTCATTTACATGGTACTCAAAGTCTAGGTCCAGACGAAAATTTGGTTAAGGAGCAAACTTCCTTCTTATCTGCTGCTAATCAAAAATTAATCACAAATTATTATTCGTTGTTTCTAATATGATTTGTTATTTCTGAATAAAAATATATGCAAACTTCCAACAAGATAACAAATATCGGAAATCAATATTCTTTTTCAGAAGATTTTATCTTTCGTTTTGTCTTAATTAAGTTTCGCATTTTAGATTAAGTGTTTGTACTTCCAATTTTTTACGGTAATGTGTTACATAACTGCTAAATTTATGGTTAATTGAGTGTCACTATTTCCGTTTACGAATATTCTTTGCATTTAGTGACAAAAATTCAATGTCAATTGAAACGTAAAATATTATTCATCATTAAAGCAAAATAATTAATCTGCCTGAGCCACGATGCACAGTAATTAATTTCTAATACAACTAACTTTAAATGTCAGGGTTCCCACAGTTCTATCACTAAATTTTAAGAATAGTGTCTCACTGCAGAATAATAGCGTAAAATCGGTGAATAAAAGTGAGGATTACGAATGTTGTGGTTTAAAAATTAAACATAAATTTTCTTATTTTTAATAGTGGTGCCAGAGTCCTTAAAAATTCCAAGGAGTGTGCGAACCTTGAATATACAGCTATGCATGTTATACAGACTGTACCAAAAGACCGTGAAACATTTTAAAATTTACAAGAGTGCGATTTTGAGTAATATAATTTTCACAAATAATTTCTCCAAGCGAAAAAAAATTGATTTCAAAATTCGATCACAGATGACGACATTTGCCCGTATATTCTGGCCATCTCATCTCCCAGACTCAACTCTATTGGGGATAATATGAAGTGCCAATTTGAAAACCAGCCTTTTCATAAACCCCTTACGTCTTAAGAATCCTTGTTTATTCCCACCGGTAAATTTATACTGGAAAATTTGCCGTATTTAATCAGAGCAAATATTCGATTTAATAAGGCACAAACATCTGTTTTTTAAAACCGGTGACAAAACATTAAAAATTCCATAAAAGGTTCCCGTCCCAAAGGGGTTAACCCTATTCGATTTTTTCTTCTGGGGTTATGCCAAGGACAAAATGCAGACTGGCTTACATTGAAGTATTGAAGAAGAGAATTAAGCATGTGATTCAGTTAATTCCACAATCAATGCTAGCGAACACGTAGAATGAACTGGAGTTTTGTTTGGCAGTGATCGAGCCACAAGTGGATGCACATTAGAATGGTCCGAAAAAATGTAAAAATTGCTTTTTAATTCGCAAAACTGCGGAAAAGTGCGAATTCGAGAAACTATAATATAATAAAATACTATACTATAATATATATATATATATATATATATATTTATATCTTCTGGTCGCGCATGCGCTGTAAAGTTTGCCGAAATGTTCAAAAATTCTCATTATTACAAAATTTTTTTAAATAGCCTTTTCACGAATGTTATAATATAAAATTCTTATGTATTATAATAACAGAATATAAAGCTGAAATATTACTTAAATGAATCTGATATACTGGTATCGTATGTGCTCTAAAGTTGCAAAAATCTATTTCACTTAAATATTCATAAGCTAAGTAAGATGGATTATCGTAAAAATGTGATTCTTGACAAATTTAGAGCGCATGCGTGGCCGGAAGATATTGATAAATTTAAATATTATTTCAGCATTATGTTCTGTTATTATAATACACAAGAATTTCAGCTATTATGCTCATGAAAAGGCTAATTTAAAATTATTCGAAAAATTGTGAATTATTCAACATTTTGGCAAATTTTATAGCGCACGCGCAACAGGAAGATATATACCGGTTTTATTTCTTTTTTTACCCAATTTTTACTCTCTCGATTTCGCAACTTTTCCGCGGCATTGCGAACTGTTTTTTCGATCCATTCTAATGCACAAATTGAACTGTGCTGATGGTTCCACATATTATTGTTTTATATTTGTGTTTGATAAGATAAAACGATATGTACCCCACTATCTTGAGTTTTTTTAAGCTTCTTTCCGATAATTTAAGGTAGAGCACCATCTATGAGCGAAGTTTAAAAATATTTTTTTATTCGTTCATCATGAGAAGATTTTTAGACCAAACTACAAAATTTATTATTTTATATTTACCGTAATTTCGGGTGTATAAGCCGCGGATCAAACAATTCTTTTTCGACCCAGAATTTTTTAAGAAACAAATGTAACTTCTTAGATCGACGTAAATATTTGTTTTTAATCACTAAATAAGATTTCTGGGTCCAAAAAGAATTGTTTGATCCGCGGCTTATACACCCGAAATTACGGTAATTCTAAAATCATTCTGGGACTTTCGGAACACCCTGTATGTATAAAATTAAATAAGGCGATTTTTAGGTGCGTAATTATTTAAATACGTAGAACCTTTTGTGTTATTCTGTCCGCTTGTCCATCTGCCCACATATAACAACGCAAAAACTACCCAAGCGAAAGCTATTTGAAATTTAAAATACATAATTATCACATAATTTTGTTGAGTCATTTCAAATTTTATAAAAATCAGACATATAGTTCAATTATAGGGAAAGCCAAAAGTATTCCGCTACATTATGGTCAAAGAGTAAAAATAGTTTCAAGTAAATAATGAAGCTACAATCTTTTGAACATAATAAAATTCACATGTATCTATGAAATATCTACTAAAATATACAATCTGTACAATTTGTGGTGCAAGGAGTATTTGTTATTAATTTACATAGCCAAACAAAACTATTATATTATATAATGGTATATGGGAAACCATTGCTTGAGGTGTGCTTTAACCTTTTGAGGAGCAAAGCACTTCTATTCATTGAATGCTGAAATAATCAAATGACACCAGAATTTAAAAGCAAATTTATTTCAAAATAGATAAACACATATCTTCGCGTACTTGATAAAATTAAAATTTTCATTTTAAAATTCTGGTGTCAATGTGACATTTTTCAATTAAAATTAAGTGGTATATATTTTATACCACCGCTCTTCAAGTGGTTAAAAGTATTAAATAATTTCATATTTTATGAAATTGATATAAGTTGCTGAGTTTTACTAAAGTTAATTGATATATATAATAGAAAACATATAGGATTTGCAGGGACACACAATAGATTTCGTATACTGTACTGCATACGGAGTAATGTATACTTTAAAAACTTTGTGATAGATGAACTCACCTCATTTGCTACGTTTGATGTGCAATTTCTGACTTGCTTTATTTAGAAATGAAGGGCTAAAAACAATTACCTCACATTGCGTATAACTGAGAGCTCATTGTGTCAGCTATCTATTTTTGCAGAAGTCAAATATGAAATGAATAAATTTCCCCCAACCTTTTATCTGCATTGGAACAGCAATCAATTCTTAATAAATTCATGATGAACTAACACTGAGCATTAAATCTTAACCCATATTCCACATAAATTTACAACGTGGAAATCATTCGCTAATCTTTACTACTTTTAGGAGTTTGTTGAACTTCCTTAGGTTTTTTTTAAAGGCAATTAATATGCATTTAGAAATTCTATAAATTTCTTTTTTGATATGCTCGATTAAAGAAAATGACACATTTTGGAGCATTGTTCTTCTATGTTTTATTCTTTGTTCTATGTAAAAGAAAATAAATATTGGATTTATGAAAATATTACAATTTTTCGACGAATTTGTACGTTTTATAGGGTCCTTAACCCCTTGAGGCGTGGTGGTATATTTATGAACCACTTAATTTTAATTCCCAAACGCCACATTGGCACCGGAATTTTGGTAAGGAAATTTACGGTTTATTGAATGCGTGAAATATAGCCCCCTTTTTTCATGTTTACAAATAAAGTTGTTTTCAAATTCCGGTGTCACTTATTAATTTCAAAACTTAAGCAATGAATTTGCCTTGCGCCGCAAAGGGTTAATACTATTTGACTATTTTTATAAAATTAATGAAAATGTAAAGATAGTGTTATTTATGACGACCGATTCTTTACACCAGGGATATAGTACCAAGGAGGAATGTTCTCCATGGAGGTCTTTCTAAGATTCATGATTTGTATTTACGAAAGGTTACCCAGTTCAAAGGAAACACAGAAAATTCCGAACCGTTAAGCCGATGGGCGCAATTGAAGTCGAACCTAGCTCTTCACGTCTACCAGCTTCGAGAGAAAAACCTCTGGGATTGAAAACATAAAGAATTTGTCTGTGAGTCTGTATGAATATATGTCTGTAAAGAGACACAAATTTTGTGTTTTCTCTAGCTTACAAACAGCTGTACTGAATCTAATAAATCTTCAGATTCATTTAGATTTAGATTGATTGTTGACCGAGAGAGCCCCTTTCTTGATCAAGGCATCTTAGGCACCATAGAAGCAGTCATTGAAGACTGCTTGATTACAGGCTAGTATAAGAAGTTTGAAAATATCTAGTAATTTCTATAGTATACGACCTGTTAAACCGTCATTTTGCACTTTTAAAGCATAATGTTAAAGCTAATAGGAAAAAAAATTAAATTTTGGACTTCCATACAACAGGACCTAAAAAATTTAAATAAACCAAAAATTTAACAACCATGAAAAAAATTCTAGATAACAATTCGTAATTTTTCCGAATATTAAACTCGTAATTTATAATTCATATCATAGAATTATAAATATTGCAAATTCAACGACTTTATGCTTGGATAATTTTGCATTATTGATACATAAAAAATAGCTCATTAGGAGTATTATTTGAAAGGTATTAATAAAAGTATGAAAATATAATTTAACATTAGAAGCACCAAATTTTAAATGTTTACAATGCAAAAACTTGTTCAAATAACTTGAAATTTGGTTTTTAAATACAATTCGAACCAAAGATTTCAAATTCCAAGTTAAAATCGGGTGTTGCTATTGAAAAAAATTACATTTGCGTTCGTTTTATTATAAAGATAGCCCTCTAAGCAAATTTTATATACATCATTTAAAAGTAGATTTTTTTTGCAATAGTTCGGAACCAGTATCTTTCTTATACGATAATTTTTGAGGAGTAAATGGAGGGTTTTTACTTTTTTTCCATTACTGTACTTATTTATCAAGATTTTTATTCCTACGATATGAAAGTTGTTATATCTGTTTTTATTATCAATGTTCGACAATAAATTGTGCGCTATGGAAATTTTTTTATCAGTGTACTTTTTTAAATGTTCAATCAAACAAGATGAAATTTTTTGAAATGCATATTTAACACTTTCCAAGATATTTGGGAATTATTTATGAATTTGGTGTGAGGTGTTTGTAGGGGGTGTTTACTTCTTTTTTCACGACAGTACTTATTTATCAAACTTTTAATGTCTATGATATGAAAAATATTGTATCGGTGTATTATTATCAATGTTCAACGCAAACAAATACAACTTTTTGCTATAATAATTATCTGAGGCAGTTGGCATGATGAAATAATCTTATTCAAATATATAGAAATTTTCTTATAATCAAAATATTCTCTTTCCAATACTTGTATGTATTATTATTTTTTATTTGTTACTTAATTCTTTTATCAAATAACTTTTATTTATATCTTACGCCGTATATGACACACAAGAATTGTACGTATATCACAAGAAACTTTTCTGAGCAGCAGAGGTTTATGCTGAAGATTCCAAATGCTGTTAGTAGTTTTTCCTCGGTTGTAGAGATTGCTTTTTTGTTTGTCTTTCTAGTGCCAGATGTTAGGTATACACTTATTTATTGAAACTTAATGCGCTATAGAAATTATCTTATCAGTGTATTTTTTTAACACTAAACTACCGCAAATTTGTTTTATAAAAATATTTCACGTCAGAATTTTGATTTAAAGCAGATTCACTTTATTATTTCACATTTTTCTTATTTGTATTTTTTAAACTTAATTCATTATCAAATTTCTGGTTTGATCCGAAACATATTCATTTGGTAGCCGTCAAATTGACGGCTCACGGTAGTTTTAGTGTTAAATTTTCAAATAAAGGAAATGGAAGTTTTAAAATTCAGTTTTAAGCAAGTTACAAAATTATTTACGAATGTGTTCATCCGTCTGTCCCTGACCTATATCTTGTGAAAGTACCAGTAATATCATTTGATTGAAATATATTTTCGAGATTTTTTATGGCATGTTCTTTACTGAAAATAAAGTGTTTTGAGTAGTATTTTTATTAATCTACAGGGATTCTCATAAAAATTGCTTTGCATTATAGTCTGTACAAAAAACTAGTTTATATTATATTTTTATGATGCATTTTTTGCTGAATAGTAGAGGTTTGTGCTAAAGATTCCAGATGCTGTAGATAGTTTTTTCTCCGCTGTATAGATTTTTTTTGTTTATCTTCTTAGTAACATATGTTGGGTATCCATCTGTTTATAAAACTGAATTTGGGCGCTATAGAAATTTTGTTGGGAGTTACTTTTTTAAATGCTCTTTGAAAGAAAACTGAACACATATAATCGTTGTACTATTTTGTCAGGTTATTTCAAATTTTATGAAAATCTAATCAAAGCTTCAAAAGATATTAAAAAAAAAGTTTTTCACATTCTATTAAATCCTATCATAACTAAATGATTCATTTATGCCCCATGATAGTTAACTATTCTAAATTGTTATTTTGATCATTTCCTACTTAAGATGGTGTCCTATTACCTATGCACTACTGAATTCAATGTATATAAACGTAATAAATTTTGAATTCATGCTGTTGCATAAGAATGCAACAGCTATTTTACCAAGACCTAATCATTTTAAAAAGTAGTTATAGTATAAACTTACCTTGTTTGCTACGTTTAATGTACAATTTATTACTTGTTATTATTCTTAGAATACTTGGTTCATTTGTGTCCTAGAATTTCTAAACCAGGAAAATTGTCGGTACCTGTTTTCTTATAGAAAATCTCTCATTAAATAAGGTGAAATTACTGGTGGATCAAAACAGCAATGCCTCTCTACGAAGACTATCACCGCGAATGCACTATCTCAATTTCGTTTAGAACTTTGGATGGCTAACTTTTGGCGAGGGAGCTAAAAAATTCTGCCTAAATCAAAAATCCGGAGCTAAAACATTCTTCATAAATTGAAAAATCAAGTGCTAAAAAACTCTGCAAAAATCAAAAAATCTGGATCTCAAAATTTTGAATAAATCGATAAATCCGGAGCTAAAACATTCTTCATAAATTGAAAAATCAAGTGCTAAAAAAATCTGCAAAAATCAAAAAATATGGATCTTAAAATTTTGAATAAATCGATAAGTCCGGAGCTAAAAATTTTGAATAAATCTAAAAGTCCAGAGCTAAAAATGTTGTATAAATGGAAAAATCCGGAGCTAAAAACGATGTGCAAATCGAAAAATCCGGAGCTAAAAATGTTATGTAAATCGACACTAAATAAGCATTCGCAGTAAATCTCCATAGGGAGGCTTTGCAGTTTCGATCTGCTTGTGGTGAAATTTCGAGTATTAGAGCTATTTTTTATTTAAAAAAAGCATTGACATTATGAATGGGAAAAAAACGGGACCCGTACGAACATTGTAGCAGATGATTATTGAAATGTACTGTCATAGGAAAAAAAAGGAAACACCTCTACTAACTTTCCAAGGAATTATCGTAGATGAAAGTTACTGATACCAAGTGATTGGAAGTAAAGTCTTCTTTTAAATCATAATATAAAACTTGCGTAGGGGGACATCTACATATTTAAATTAACAATAACTTTCTTTTTTTCAATAGCAGCACCCAAATATGATAGCAAAAAATGAACTCTACTACTTCAATTAGCCTGAACACAAACCTTCTTGCAATTCGTACGATACGTTTTCAAGAAATTTATTACTTTAAACTATCATATTTTGAAGACTGCATCCAAACTGAAGTTCGAAATTCGATTGTTGATCGAAAGAACCTCCTTCTTGATCACGTCATCTTAGGCGCCGCTCAGGCAGTCGTTGAAGAAAAAGGAGAAAGAAGAAAAGATTGGAGAAGGAACTTTGAAGAAAAGATTACAGGGTAGCATAAGAAGTTTCAAAATATCTAGTCACTTCTATCGAAGACGGCCCTTTAAACCATCATTGCATTTTTTTTAGGCATCATTTGAAAATTATTTCGAAAAAATAATTGAAGTTTTAGATTTTCATATAGTAAAACTTAAAAGATTTAAATGCATATAAGGATTGCAGGTTGCAATTCGTAACTTTTTCGAATTTTAAGTCTATAACCCCTTAACCCGCGAGGACGCGCGCAGGGCCTAAAAGACCCTGAGTGCGTGTGGTTTTTACAATTGTAACCACTAATTTTTTAAAAGTGATCGTCAATTTATTTTATCGCAAAATTTGTAAGAATTGTCTCCGTCTTAATAAAGTGACTGTTATAATTAGATTTTATTGGTGGAAAAGTTAAAATCATTCATACCTTGAAAAGCGCGCGTTCTCCCGGGTTAACTGGTTCTTTCTCTTCCGTTCAATAAATTAAAAATAACGGATTCACACCACTATTTTTAAAATAAAATATTCATAACATTTAGTCTAAACATTCCCGCCTTTAAATAGTAGGAATTTAACAAAAAAAAAGATAATAATAGTGGTGACAAAAAGCTTTAAATCAGGGGTGCAAAAATCTAGGCGCCAGTAGGCAGTTTCTCACCACAAAATTTATTTCGTTTTTCTTCGTCTAATATTTCGTGTGAAATTCCTGCTAGAATGCTATTAAATTTTAAGTGAAAAAAAACTTTAAAATTTTAGTGGTGAGAGACTACTCTCTGGTGCCTAGATTTTTGCACCCCTGCTTTAAATGATGAATTAAGCGAATTCGGCTTGCCCGAACGGAGTACGGGCAAATCAGTTAAGGGGTTAATTCATATTTCATATCATAAAATTATAAAAATTGCAAATCCAATGTCTTTATGTTTGGATATTTTAGTTATTGCTACATAAAAAATAGCTCATTAACGGAATTAAAAATGTAATTTAACATTAGAAGCACCAGATTTTGAATGTTTGTAATGCAAAAACATATTATTTAAATGGTTTGAAATTTGGTATCTGTAAAAAAATATATATCATGTCTTCAAATCAATGTTTCTCATTCGAAAATATCAAGGTCGAGTAAATCATGTTTCGAATATGTAATCATAAATAATCTTTAAAAACATTCTAAAATCAAAGGAATAATCTAGCGTATTAATCCCCAATGTATATCATAAGTGAAATCGAAACTGGAGATAAATCTTCTTCGAACGTTTCTTTAACTAATTATTTAATGAGATAAAAATAGATATTTACAGTTCTTTGTACATATTTACACAACTTTAAATCATCTTGGAGACACAATGCTCCGATTCATATCTTTTCTCAAATTAATTGTCACATCTTTTATCTAAATCAAAACATTCGAAATCAAAACGGAAATCGGCTACACTCTGTTTACAAACTTCAGAGTGTTCTAAAAGTGGAAGTGGAAGTTAAATAAATTGCATAGCGCGTAGCGCCATCTAACTGCAATTCTTTTTCTTCACACTCCCCACCTGAACTCTTACAGAGTTCATCAATAAATTCTATTATGAAAATAAAACATTTTCATATCAGTATTTTCAATAATCTAATAAAATTTTCATATCAGTGGTTCAGTAATCTGATACAATTTCAAAATTCAAATACAAATATCAGTTTCAAATACAAATATCAATTTCAAATTCAAAATATCAATTAATTCTAAGCAAATCTAACAAAATCAATTAATTATAAACAAAAAAGTATAAAATTCAAACAATATATTAAATCAAAAATATTACCTGCAATTAACACAATAAAAATGACAATCTTTTTCAAACAGTTAATATACTTACTTATGCTAAGCTTCAAATAATACTGCATTCAAAGTAAACAGAATAACTATAAAGAAAGAAAACTTTTAGAGTTCTAAAAGAGATAAAAAAGAAAGAAAGTCTATTAATGTTCATTAGTCCATAATTTCTAATGGATATAAATGTTGGACAGATCTTTTTCTTTTGAGAAGTGCCGATCTTTTTGAACCATTTTCAATTACATCGAAAAAGTTAATAGGAAGTGAAAGTTCTTTACCAAAATTCAAAAAATCCATCGGAGTGAGAGGATGAGGTTCATCATATTCGTTATACACATATGTCAAAGGACGCAAGTTGAGGATAGCTTCTACTTCAACCAGTAGTGTCGACATTTCTTCATAGCTCAATAGAGCTTTTCCAGTAATCTTTCGTAGACACTCCTTGACTGATTTCACAAGCCTCTCGTAGAAGCCTCCCCACCATGCAGCTCTTTCAATGATGTTTTTCCAAACGATTCTTTCTCTTGCAAGAAATTTCAAAAAGAGATTGTTGGAAATGACGTTGTATAAATTATCGACTTCTTGTTTAGCTTTTTTAAATGTCTTCGCGTTATCTGAATAAATGACTTTACAATTTCCTCTTCGAGCTAAGAATCGTCTAAAAGCAAGGAGGAAAGAATCTGTAGTCATGTCGGTAACAAGTTCTAGATGCAAATCTCTGGTAACGCCGCAGGTGAATAAAACAATGTAAGATTTTTTTATTTCACCGAAGTTTTTCACGTAAATGGGTCCCGCAAAATCTAATCCACAAATTGAAAATGGGGGAGCTTCATTCACTCTATCTTTAGGTAGGGGGGCTGTGATTTGGTCTGCAGGTTTACAAAGATATTTTTGACAAATGAGGCACTTTTTAATGAGGCTTTTCACTAACTGTCTTCCTTTTGGAATCCAATATCGAGATCTAATTCTCGTCAAAGTGTGGGCAATTCCTGCATGCATCATCTTTTCATGATCTTGACGTACAATCAGCGTCGTTAACCAGGAATGTCTAGGCAAAATGATTGGATGTTTTTCTTCTGTTGGAAGATCACAAAATTCTAGTCTTCCTCCTAAACGTATGATTTCTGATTCATCTATAAATGGAACAAAGTTGAATAGGGGTGAATTCTTTTCTACTGAATTATTATTTCTAAGAGACTCAAATTCTTCTTTAAAAAATTGTTTCTGTTCACTTCGTATTAAGTATTTTTCAGCTTCTAGTAATTCTTCAGTTGTTAGTGGACCGCTAACTTCAGTAGATTTTTTCAGCTTTATTATAAATCTTTTTACCCAAGCAGTTGTTCTTACTACTTTCTCCAAATTGCTAAATTTTTCTATACAGATAGGATTTTTAATCTCTTCAGTTATACACTCGCACTGCAATATGTCATTGGGTTTTTTCCTGTATTCTAATTCATCTTCATCAATTATTTCTTTATCTTCAGATTTCGGCCAAAATTCAGAGGGTAAACTAAGCCATTTTGGCCCAAGTAACCAAGTAGGATTATTGATGAATTTGGAGACTTTTGCTCCTCTTGAGACAAGGTCTGCGGGATTGTCTGCCCCTGGGCAATGATGCCAATCAGAAGGGGATGTCAGCTTACGAATTTCTTCAACACGATTCCGCACAAATGGTTTGAATTTTTCAGGCAATCCTTTAATCCAAAAGTATGTAATTTTAGAGTCCGTCCAATAAATGCATGGAATTTTTAGATGTAGCGCCTTCAAAATGCTGCAGCTTAATTTAGCTGAACATAATGCAGCCATCAATTCCAGTCTTGGTAAAGTGAGAGTTTTTAAAGGAGCCACTCTGTTTTTAGAAGCTACGAAAACTGTTCGAACGTCTTTTTCAGAGGTCGATATACGTAAATAGGCAATTGTGCCAAAGGCTATTGTACTTGCATCGGAAAATAAATGCAACTGCAAATTGGCAATTTTCTCGTTTGGAATTTCGAAAAAATAATGTCGAGGAATAGACAATTCAGATATTTGAGGAATTTCACTACACCAGTCTTTCCAAAGAGAGATTAAATCTTTTGGGATGGTCTCATCCCAATCTACGCCTAATGACCAAATTTTTTGCAGCAAACATTTTATTCTTAATGTGAAGGGTCCTAAAAATCCAATAGGATCAAACACTCGACCCAAAACTTGCAAAATATACCTCTTTGTGTCAATTCTTTTAGAAGCAAACGCCGCCAATTCACGAGTGTCAAAATACAAAAAATCATTTAGACTGTTCCATGCTATTCCTAAAACTTTGTAAGGAACATTTTCTGTTTCAGATGCTTCCAAATTATCACTGGAAATTACATCATTATTTTTCCATAATTCTTTTAAGGACTTTGAATTAGTGTGCCACTTATGTAATGTCATACTAGCTTCTTTAAAAATAGCTATAGACTCTAATGTAGTGGATAAAGCTTGCTCGACAGAAGATTGACTTCCAATTACATCATCTACATAAATATTTTCATTTAAAAACTCGACAGTTTCTGGATATTTTTTTATATATTTCTTTAAGTGGTGTTTTATTGTGGCTGCTAACAAAAATGGACTACAATTTACCCCAAATAAAACTCTAGTAAATCTATATATTTGAGGAAGGTTAGATTCATCAAAAGGGTCTTCTGAAAACAAAAATCGAGATACATCTCTGTCTTCTTCATCTACCAATATCTGCAAAAACGCTTGTTTTATATCGGTTGTAAAGGCAATTGGATTTAATCGAAATCGTAACAAAATATCAAAAATTTCAGGGTACAAATTCGGACCTGGGTGAAGACAGTTATTGAGAGATTGTGAATTTAAATCATGAGCTGATGCATCAAACACAATCCTTAATTTACTTGTTACGCGGTCTCTTCTTATCACTTCTCTGTGAGGTAAATAAAATTCAACATGCCCCTTATCTTCTGAATTAGGAACTAATTCTACGATTCCCTGTTTTAAATAATCATTTAATACATCTTTATATTCAAAAAACAACTGGGGATTTCTAACAAATCTTCTATTTAATTTAACTAATCGAGATTCTGCAATTTTTCTGTTATCATCCAGACCCCCTTTCTCCAGTTTCCAGGGCAATTTAACTTTATATTTTTTGTTTTCATATTTAATATCGCGTTCAAAATTTTTCATTATTTCATTTTCAAAAGGGTCAGAATCTTGTTTAATATTAATAAGTCCTGAAGTTTCAAGATCCCAAAATTTTTTTATTTGATCAGAAATTAAGTGTTCTTCAATAATTACGTTTAAAATCAATGAAGATTGGTTTTCGCTTTTTCTACCTTGGAGGCACCAGCCAAAGATGGTTTCAACAGCAACAAGATTTTTGTTTAAATGTTTTATGTTACCTGTTACTATATCATAATAGTAATCGACTCCTATTAGAAGGGAAATAGGGTCTTGACATTGTGGTGAGTCAGCAAGGGTTAAATTCTGTAAAATACTCATTTCACCAAATTCTTTTACTTCTGGGGGAGGGATATCAGAACCAGATATTTCGTCTGTTACCAATGCTTCTATTTCTAAATTAGACTTCGAAAAATGTTTATTTTCTAATTTAAGTTTAACAACATCATAATTTTTCTCAATTGGGATTTTACTTCCGAATGTGAATACCGATAATTTTTCCTTTCTCAATATTTTAAGTTGTAATTTATCAGCAATTTCTCGAGTTAAAAAGGTTCGCATTGCAGCAGTATCTAATAATAATCGAACAGAAACTTCTTTATTTTTATTTTTTACCTTCGTACAGCAAGTTTGCAAGAAAATTCGGTTTTTTCCAATACACGAAATAGCCGAAATAATTTCATTAGTTGTTTCATTTTGTGCATTGGCTGTTTCCAAATTTCTATCTGTACAACTTGTTTTATTTGGTGAATTAGATTGTTTACAAATAGCTCTGTTATGTCTACCCTGACATGTCGTACATCGTATCTTAGAAACACAGTCCTTGATCCGGTGTTTTGGCAAAAGGCAGAGGTAACATCTACCTTGCGATTTCAAAATATTTTTCTTTTTATCAAGATCAAAAACATTGCATATTTCTGACGAATGATTACTCTTACAAAAGATGCAACTTTGTTTCTCTGTGTTCTTTTTGTCTAAAACTGTAGTCATTAATTCATGCGCGGATGAAAAGCTTAATTCTCTTTTAGGAGATTTCATAAATTTTTGTTTGTTTACTTCTAATCTATTTGATTTTGAAAATGAAAAAGCCAATTCGCGACTTTTAATTTCGGTTTGCAAGAAATTTAGTAAGTTGTTTATATCAGGGTTGCATGAAGATTTAATGTTTTGCTTGTTAAATTCCAAATTTAAATCTGATGGTAGCAATTTTAAAACTACGGCTAAAAGCATAGAGCTGTAAGCCTGTGGTTCGAGTCCCAAAGTGGTCAATGATCTTACATTAATTTCAATATCATCATGAAATTTCTGTAATTTTGAAGTATCACTAGATTTATAAACCGGAGATAAATTTAACAATTTATTTAAATGGTGATTGATTATCATATCTTTATTCCCAAACCTATTTTCAAGAATTTTAAGTGCTACATCATAATTTGATTCCGAAACTTCTAAGCCTTCTATGGCGTTTAAAGCAGATGAACCTAAGTAACTTCGCAAATAATTGTATTTTTCAATTTTTGTCAGTGAATTATTATCATTTATCGATACTTTAAAAGTATTCCAAAAGTTGGTGAATTGCGTGCAATCGCCATAAAATTTCTGTATATTCAATTTTGGAAGTTTCACAAATTTATTTTCATTATTGGGGGTAGAATCATTAACCGAAATATTGTTCAAAGGAATAATGTTTTTATTTTCTTTAAGTTTCTTTTCAGCGCGAAAATTCGTTAAGGATATTTTGTCTGCATATTCATATACTGTATTCATTTCATTCTCATATTCGTCTAAATTCAAAAGTGGTTCTATTTTTTCATTTATTTCATCTAAATTACATGATTTAACCTTTAATTGATTAACAGATTCTTCAAGAGAATCAATATTAACGGTATCATTTTTTAATACAGTCTCTATATTATTTATCAATTTCGTGACAGAACTTCTTAAAATTGTTCTGTTTTTCTTTAGCTTTTCTAGGTCAGCCATAATTAACACATTAAAATAAAATTATAAAACTCTTACCTTTAAAAATCTTCGGAAACACTACCTTTAAAAATCTTCGCAATCAATAATAATCTTCTGTATTTATCATATTTCAATTTCGTTCCCGGCCTCTATATATGCACCATTGTAAAAAAATATATATCATGTCTTCAAATCAAGGTTTCTCATTCGAAAATATCAAGGTCGAGTAAATCATGTTTCGAATATGTAATCATAAATAATCTTTAAAAACATTCTAAAATCAAAGGAATAATCTAGCGTATTAATCCCCAATGTATATCATAAGTGAAATCGAAACTGGAGATAAATCTTCTTCGAACGTTTCTTTAACTAATTATTTAATGAGATAAAAATAGATATTTACAGTTCTTTGTACATATTTACACAACTTTAAATCATCTTGGAGACACAATGCTCCGATTCATATCTTTTCTCAAATTAATTGTCACATCTTTTATCTAAATCAAAACATTCGAAATCAAAACGGAAATCGGCTACACTCTGTTTACAAACTTCAGAGTGTTCTAAAAGTGGAAGTGGAAGTTAAAGAAATTGCATAGCGCGTAGCGCCATCTAACTGCAATTCTTTTTCTTCAGTATCAAAGCGTAATTTGAACCGAAGATTTTAAGTATCATGTTAAAATTAGGTACTGCTATTGAAAATTTTAAGTTTGTGTTCGTTTTATTATGTAGATGGCGCCCAAAGCAAATTCTGTATAGTGTTCCTTCAACCTTCGGTAAGAGTTGCGACATGATGGCAATAAATTCTGATTGGTCGAAATCTGTTTTCAACCGCCGCAGGCGATCGACTGCACCGCTACCATAGACTTTACATGGGATGAAAACAGAGGGTTTTAAAATCCTCCTCATTCATAATATTTTAATGCTTTTTCCGATTTTTAACATCAATTTTCAGGTTCAGAAATGTTTATATTATGGATATAAATACACTTTTGTCTACGAATTTCGCAATTTTCATGAAAAAATATTTTTTTTCTTCCATAAGTTTCGTTTTCGTACTGCCAGCACTAGCAATATCCCATCATTTTCTCGTTATATTTTAATATATATGCATATAATTTGAATTATTTTTATTTGTATGACTAAATTGTATATATATCCTTGCATTGTTTTGATGGAATAGCATCAGAAGTATTTTTTTTTTCTTTTTTTCCGTCATAAATAATCAAAATAAGTTTGGCGAGGAATAGAAGAACGCCAAGCGCCAAATGACTTTATGAACTTGTGTCGTGGTTTAAAAAGTTGTTTCGCGTTAAACTTTTAGATGGTTTGGTGTAATGGTTAGCATACAAGTCTCGTAACCCAAACATTGTGGGTTCGATCCTCAATATTTTAGATTTCTCTTTTTTCTTTCTTTTTTTTTTTCTCTTTATTGATTTATTGAGATTACCATATTTTTTTTAATAATTTATTATCAGTTATTAAAATATGTTTTTTTAGACTGATTTTTTTTAATGAAACTAAGTTTTAATATTAAATATCATCCAACGGCTATATTTTGATAATTAAAAAGAAACATTTTACTCTTTTTTTCCCTTATTGATTTATTATAAGTTAATGTATTTTTTTAATTAGTTTTTTTCAAAAAAAAAAAAAAAAACACTAAGTTTCAATATTTAATTTATTTATTAATAATTTATTATCAGTTAATAAAATATTATATTTCTTTAGATTTATTATTATTATTATTAATGAAACTAAGTTTTAATATGAAATATGATCCAAGGGCTATATTTTGATAATTGAAGAGAAACATAAATTTTAATGCAATAACATTGAATAAAATTACATTTAAAATATATCTATGTCGTAATTTAATAACATAAAAAAAAATCTAATTACTACAGATAACTTATTACAGTATTCATTTTTATGAAATTAATCCTTCACTGCTCGATTTTTTTCTATTTTTACTTACCCATCATACGTAGTATAGGGTAAGTCTTGCAATCGTTTTGAAAATCGAAAAAATTTTTTTGACGGATTTACACGTTTTAGATAGTGGAGATTCCGAAAAACATAATTTTAGAAAAAAAATTGCCGTCCGTCTGTCTGTCTGTCTGTCTGTCTGTCTGTAAACGCTCTATCTCCCGAACAAATTGAGACAGAGACTTGAAATTTTGTATGTAGTTCGTATGTATGAATGGGACGAACCCTATTTAATATCAGCAACCTCGATTATCCGGAACTATTTTTTTCGGACTCTCGAAAAATTCGTTCTGATGAAAGGTATATAAAAATTTTTGAATTTTTTTGTTCTAAGGAATGGACGTAAAAGGCTATAAAATAACACACATTTTGCATATAGAACGAAGTCGATCGGATTATTAGTTGCCGAGATATTTGTAATCTTGTTTTCCACATTCTTCGATTTTTCATGACCCTGTATTTCATTCAAATTTCAATTCAGAAGTATATTTTAATTGGAAATGAGACGCTTAATCCGACGCAGTTAATTGTTAGTTAATAGAATTATTATTTTTGGAGTTATAAGGATGTTTCTTTTACGCAGTTCAGTACTACTTGAGCAGTTTGGCGTTTTATATAATTTGTTGAAATTGGTACATCAGCAGTTCTTTAATATAGCATTACTATGTATATTAACAATATTTAAATTTTGTTTATAAATTGCAATGCATTGTATAAATAGTTTACACATGTTTTATTTTCATATACATATCCATGATGGGTAAGTATTACGGTGGCCCCCAACGACTAGTTATGATTAAAAAAATATATTATTTTAAATCTATAGATTGGTCTAATAATGGGAAAAATAGGAAAAATAATTCAATTTAAAATTTGATATTATATGGTGTGTACTATATGTACACATTTTGGGTTTTAAAGTACTGTATTGCTTTATTTTGTTACAAAATGCGCTTATTTTTTAAAAAATCCTTTTTTTTTTCTTTTTCTTTTTTAAATGGATTTATTAACTCTTTATTTATTTAATTATTCTTTATTTAATTACTCTTTTTTTCCGATTCTTTCAAATAACTAAGTTTTAATATTTTATTTTATTTATTTATTTTTAATAATTTATTATCAGTTAATAACATGTTATATTTCGTTTGATCGATCTTCTTTTAAATGAAATTAAGTTTTAATATTTATCATGATTCAAGTGCTATATTTTGATAATTAAAAAGAATTATAGTTTTTAAAGCAGTAATAACATCGAAAAAATTACATTTAAAATAGTTTATGCTGTAATTTAATAACATAAAAATATCTAATTACTAGAAATAACTCACTACAGAGTTCATTTTTATAAAATTAACCCTCAACTGCACAATTTTTTTCTATTTTTATCTATATCTGTTGAATAATGGGGAAAATAGTAATTATAATCAATATTTATTTGCATTTAATATTGATATTTTTAAGTATTCGGTAAAAATAACTCCTACTATCGACATTTTTTTAAGCCAAATTTATGGCACATAATAAAAATTATAATTTTTTCAGGCATGTGCTAGATACGGCACATGGTGCAGTGAGGGGTTAAGTAGGATGCTTCATACATCAAATACGTATAAAAAAAATAAATAAATAAATAAATGGAAGTTGGGAATATAAATAGTAAGTTGAATTTTTTTCTAAAAATAATTTTACATGGAGAGCGAGGAATGTGAAAAGGGATTAAAGACGAAAATTTTATGAAAAGTTATTTAGAAGATCGAATTTTTTTTCTTACTGCACAATACCAAATACAGCAATTAAAAAAAAAAAAAAAAAAAAGAAAAAAAAAAGAAAGAAAGAAAAAAAGAAAAAAGAAAAAAGAAAAAAAATTGTAGTTAAAAAATTAGCCCTTTCCATTCGACAAATGAACCTCTATCAGCCGCCATTGAGGAGAGGCCAATTATAATTGAAAATGTACTTTAAATGTTGAAAATCTAAAAACGCTGTTCGACTCTAAAGAACTGGAAACTAAAATTCCACGCATGACTATCTGAAAATTTCATGCATTGAAGATGCGCAATGAGATCTTAAATGTGTGGCTTCTTGATATATATTTATTTATACAGGGTGTCCCCTCTCAACGGTGGCCAATGGCTAATTTCTAAACCGTTGGTCATAGACACATAGTTCCAATTGCAAAAATGCTTTTAAAAAGGCAAAGAATTGTTTTTTAAGCGATTTTCGTCAAAAATATGTTTTACTAAAAAATTACGAAAATTAAATTTTTATACGGTCCCCCGGTCCTATAAGTGATATTTAGTAAAAATTTTTCAACACTCTAGCAAGTAATACAGAAAAGGTCCCATTCATGTAACATTAAAATTGACCGAGTTATGAAACTTTAAATTTCATGACTTAAACCACTTTTATATAGCTGAAAACGGATGAGTTCCATTGAGCTTTAAGGGAACGTACACTAAGTGCTTAAAGTATTATAAAGGGAGTCGATTTCCAACGCTGTTCAAAGGCTACTTCCTAAACTATTTGTCACAGACATATAGTTTCAATTACAAAATGTTTTAATTGAGCGATTTAACTGAAGGCGCTGTCACCGTATAAGTTTTACGGTAGTGTTAATTATAATTAATTAACTTCTAGATTGGTTATTAAAATAACTGAAGACATGATTTTCAAAATTCTCTTTATCGAAAAAATCAAATTTAGGGAAATAGCGAAAAAACTTTAAATGCATCTATTGGTTTTCATTATAAATTTTGAGATTGCATTGTTACAATACTGGAAGTTTGTATAGACTGATAGAGAAATCAAAAGCGATAAGTCGAGTTTTGAAATTCATATCCTCAATTGTATTTTTACGTATGTTTTATTTTGTAAGCAAATGAAGCTGATTCTTTTCGTGATTTTATTTTAAAAAGCTATGTTATTTTGATAAGCTTTTATTTTATTCATAGATTTCGTATGTAAATTTTCCTAGTTCAAAACTTATATTCAAATTTTAACTCACTTCCAAATATCTGATTGAGGTTCAATTCCCATACTTATTTAAACCCGATGACACTGTAATATTAATACGATTTTAGGTGCGTTCCATTTATTTACTTTATAGGACTACATCAAATTCTATTAGGTTGAGTAATCTAATAGAGCTTTAAATATGTATCATTCTGTAACGATTTGTGACTGTTGCTTTTCATAGTTTAATTTAACAAAATTTCTGTTATTTTTTTTACTTATATTTTTAGCACAAATTGCATATTTTACTTTAACATGTAAATGTCAACATAAATTCAGAAACAACATTGTAATTTTTTTTTTTTTACTCTCAATGTTTAAAGTTAAATTTTCTATCTGATGTTTATTTTTATTTCCAGTAAATTTGTGACTGACCCCTATTTTGCAGCAAAAAATATGCTTCAACTTTGAACAGCTATAACTCGGTCAATTTTGATTGCAGAGGAATGGGACTTTTTTTGTCTTACTTGTTAGAGTAGTGGTAAAAATTTTCTAAATATCACTTATAGGACCGGGGGACCGTATAAAAATTTAATTTTCGTAATTTTTTAGTAAAACATTTTTTTGACCTAAATCGCTTAAAAAATAATTCTTTACCTTTTTTAAAGCATTTTTGCAATTGGAACTATATGTCTATGACCAACGGTTTAGAAATTAGCCATTGGCCACCGTTGAGAGGGGACACCCTGTATAATTATTTATTAATGTCTTAGGCATCCTAAGCATAAATTATGCATGGAAATAAGCAATACACATATTTTAGAAACACATTATTACTTTTTTTTTTCATTTTGTTTTTATGTGTTTCAGGGCTGTAGGAAAAATATTTTTAATATAACGTCGTATGAAGTAAATGCTTATATTATTTCTTAAATGTATCTGTGAGCTCAGTTTAAACCCTAACCTCAAAATCACCGCCCACCCCCTCCCGCACAAACGCGTGCACCCAAAGGTTTGGTTTGATTTGGTTTCTGCCGGCCAATTATCTACGCTTGGAATATAGGCCCTAATGGGTGGGATGCCCTCCGTGGGGGTCTTTCTAAGAGAACCTAACCCATATTTACGCATAGAAATCCAAGGTTCGAAGAAAACCACGGAAAACTCCGAACAGTTAGGCCGACGGCCGCGATTGGGTTCGAGCCCAACACCTGCCGTCTACCAGTTTTGAGGTCAGAATCTCGCGGCCACTGATGGGGCCGCAACCAAAGGAAAAATGTATTTATAGCCGATAAATTGCCACTAAAAATCTCTTGAAAATATTTTTTTTTAATAAAGTGTAAAACATTAAAATAGTACATAAATAAATATGTTTTATCTAAGCACAAGGCATATTTTAAAAAATTGTCCGAAATTGCTTGCATAAGCAAAGTTATATTCTGCTATTGCAAAAATTATTAGTATTTTTTTTCTTTCTTTTGTGAATCTGATACTAGTTGTTCAAACTTGTGTAATTTTGACAGGTAATTTTAAACATTTTATTTTCCGTGAATTTGTTCGTCTCTCAGTTTGGTATGCTTAAGACTGTTCTTAAATACAAACCGACTATTTTCCGACACATTTTTAAATTTATTTTCGTTCAGAAACGTATCAAATTAATGTGTTCTTTTATTTAGAAACAATTTAATAGAAATGTTTCCCCCTTTTTTGGTGAAAAAAGAAGTTTTTCAGCAAATACTGTCAAAAGTTGACGCATTCGCCTAATTTCCGGACGCGACACCGCAGAAAAGGAAAACATTGTTTTCTGAAGCAAGGGTCATTTATAAAAATATAGTTAGTTTATGAGTAAATAAAAAAATTTTAGATTGTAAATCATTTTAGTAATAATACCTGAAATATCCTGTTTTTATGTTTAAAAAGGATTTAATAAGTTTTGCGTTGTTCAGTGGGAAGGGGGAGGGAAATATTTTTTGGAGGGCCACTTTAAGTAAAGTAAGGATGGGGACAACCAATAAAAGCCAATTTTTTTAAAATAAATTTTTCTTCTTATTTTTCCTAGGGATTTCAAGGGTTGTTCTCAAACTCAAACTGATTACTTTTGACCGTATTCACAAGGTTATTTCTATTAGAAAATACATACGACTTTACGTTTTTCTTTTTTCGATTGTAAGAAATCAAATAACGTTTCTCGTTTTCCGATATAATTTTTGGAAAATGGAAATAAAAACTGCATATTCTGTCAATTGTTTGAGGCACTAGTCACAGTCGAGTTATTGATTGAATATAACAGATGATAATAAAAGAGTAATATAGGTGTTAAAGTTTTTTACGGAAAACTGAAGGAATGGTGCATTTTTTGGCATTTAAATAGTAACATCTGCAGATTTCATGCTTTTCCGTATAAAAATGAGGTCGTGAATATGCCAAAAATATTTGCATTGTTAACAAGGTTAAAAGAAAGAAAGAAAGAAAGAAAAAAAAAAAAAGGTGGAGACCATTTTTAATGCAATCTTTAATGGCATAGGTTGATAGTTTTCATATTTTGAACAATCTATACAAAATCCACTCTAAATGTGAATATTCATAAAAATATACGCTTTAGTTGAAAAATGCTAAATTTGTAGTTTTTTTTTTTTCAAAAATAAACGCTAAAAATTTCGTTAAAAAAATTCCGAAATTCGAGGAATATTTAAAAATATCTATATTATAATTATTTATGCAATTATGAATTCCTTTTCTGTAAGATTACTCAATGATTCTATTTCTTTTAATTTTTTTAAATAGAAATTATAGGGATGAAGACAGTCGATATTAAATTTTTGAATACTTATAAAAATATGCAATGCATAGAATTATAAAAAAAAATTATTTTTTATGCAACGCCTAATGGGGTTAATGTTTATATTTGGTATTTTTAGGTCCAAATAAATAGATCAATCATAAACATAAATGTTGAATTCACACACACTCAAAAGTTAACAGTTTGTAGGAGGTGTAAATTCAAAACGTCTGGAAAATTAATAATGTAGCATACCCCCCCCCCCCCCCGCCTCACCCGTCCCTTCCGCACTCGAAAAAATTTTATTGATTAAAAATCTGCTAAAGCACATGTATAGTTTTCATTCCTTTAAAATGTACTGTGACATAATACTAAAATGTATAATTTCAGTGATTAAATTCGATAAGTTGAGGGTCTTCCTTTTACAAATAGTCTAATGAGAAAATCTGTAAGTAAATATGTATTGTTGTATGCTAAATAACCAATTTAAATTAAATATTAAATGTATTTGAATAAAAGAATTTCACTTGATATTACTTTTGTCATAATAAAGACAAAAACAGAAATAAATCGTTTATTTATAATATCGTCCTAATAAAAGAAGAATTATTTTGTTTATCTCTTTCGTCTCTTTTGAACGATCATTAAAATAATAATATTACTGTTATCAAAAGTAACCAAAGGGCGAGGAAGCGCCAAGCATAAAAATCAGGGTTGCACGCGTTTTCTTCCATCCTCCACTTTTCTTCCACTGAGCATGCGTACTTGATCTCATGACGCTACTCTTACAAACACGGTCCAGGTACCCTAATTCTGTATATATCATTAAAAAGTAGACTTTTTTGCAAGCGTTTGGCACCAGTAACTTTCTCCTACGATGATTTTTTGAGGAATAAATAGACGATGTTCACTTTTTTCCCACGACCTATTTATCAATTTTAATAACTACGATATGAAAATCATTATATCAGTTTTTATTATCAATATTCGATGCAAAGTAATACAACCTTATAATAATTATCTGTGGCATTTGATATGATAAAATTGTCTTATTTAAAAATAATCAAATTTTTTTTATAATACAGAATATTTTTCTTTCAATAACTGTAGGTATTATTTTTTCATTTGTTACGTAATTTTTTTTAACAGTTGAGTAACTTATATATATATCTTACGCTTAAATGACATCAAAAGAAACTTTTTCTGAGCAACAGAGTTTATGCTAAGGATTCCAGATGCTGTTAATAGCTTTTTCTCGGTTGTACAGATTGTTTTGTTTATGTTTCTAGTACCAGATGTTGGGTATCATTCTATTTATTTAAATTAATCTATGCGCTATAAAAACTATCTTATCAGCAGACATGCCAACCTCCGGCTTTTTAAAAATGAAACAATTATACCTCTAACCAGAAATTTATTGAGTCAACGAAATTAAGTAAATGTCAAATGACCCTCTGAATTAATACTAGACACTTCTAATTAAATAAATTTTCTGGTTCAAAGTATGTTTTCATGAATTAGCGAAAGCCGGAGGTTGGCAACTCTGTATCAGTGTATTTTTTAAAATATTCAATCAAAGGAAATGCAAGTTTTGAAATTCAGTTTTAACTACATCCCAAATTTGCCCGTACGTCATAATGGCAACCTATCTTGCCAATTATGATTTACCCGTACCACGTACGGGCATCCATATTCCGATCATGATTTGTTATTTTAACCAGTAAATTTTTACTGTAGTTTTTGCATTATTTAATCCAAGCCTTTTTCGTACTCAATCAGCCAAAAAAATTTGTTTTGAAAAACCGGTGGTAAAAAATTAAAAATTCTGTAAAAGACATGAAAAAAATAGACATTAATTGAAAGTTTTTTTTCACAAATACTGATCAGTGAAGAGATTAAGGGGGCTCAAGGGTTGAAAACTTTTCAAAAAATCGATTTTTTTATGATCTAATTTGATTATTCATTTAATTCTTAACTCAATGCAAAAAACCGCATAAAAATATTTGCATTTTTAACGGAGTTATAAGCATTGATGTATCAACACTTTCATATCCGCACCCATATAATTTCAACTTTAAGTCGCGTTTTCTCAAAACTTGATTTTTGACGACTAACACCAAGATTTAAAAAAAAAAAAACTATTTGATGGAATGGCTTATTTTTTTTTTATTTTTTTTTTTTTTTTGCATGCATATAACATCATTATCTAGATTATGAATTAACATATTTTAGATAGTTTAATATTTTGAGTATTTTTAATGGAAAAAAAAGTTGTATTTTTTAGAGTTTTTTTAAATTTTCAACTTTGAGAGATTTTTTAATGCTGTTTTTATTAAGTGATAGTTATATCCTTAATTCATAATCTAGATTATGATGTTATATGCATTCGAAAAAATTTTTAAGCCATTCCATCAAATAGTTTTTTTTTTTTTTTTAATCTTGGTGTTAGTCGTCAAAAATCAAGTTTTGAGAAAACGCGACTTAAAGTTGAAATTATATGGATGCGGCTATGTAAGTATGGATACATAAATGCTTATAACTCCGTTAAAAATGCTAATATTTTTATGCGGTTTTTTGCATTGAGTTAAGAATTAATTGAATAATCAAACTAGATCATAAAAAAAATCGATTTTTTGAAAAGTTTTCAACCCCTGAGCCCCCTTAAGCACTTTCCAAGATAGTTGGAAATTGTTTATGAATTTGGTTTGTTTGTCTGTCCCCCATCGAATTTTTAAAATTTTATGCAAGTGAAATATATTTTCGAGATTTAATATGACATGTTCAGATGGCAGAGTTTTTTAATAATAAAATGTTTTAACTAGTTTTCATAGTTCATTTAGAGAGATACTCATACGAATTCTTTTGCATTGTTTTCTGGAGAAGAAACTAATTTGTAATTCATTTTTATGATTTTACATTAGTTCAAATATGTATTTAGATTGCTATATGAAGACTAGTAAGTGTCCGGCTTCTTGTGTACCACTATTATATTAGAGAAAATTTTGATCTGTTAAATTATCCAAATGTTCCCATTAAATAATATAACATTGTCTGTATTGAAACACTGGTACCCAAAAAAGCAGAAGACTTGACATCTTTGTATTTGTCAATGAAAACATTACAACCCTCATAGCATGCATGGTCACAGTGACGTCACAATGACTTCACTGTGAGTCACTTTGGTCACATAACATCTGTGACTAAATGCCACCACTCAGTGACGTCACATTGTGACTTAGATGTGACTTTATTAAAAATTGTTAGAAAATTATAAATATTCTTCAAAACATGTTATTTACTTTAAAAAATATGTTTCTGGCAATTTAAATATCGTTGCTTTTGTCACAGTTTCGTCACAATGTTAATGTCAAATTAGTCACAAATGACACATTTTTCACAAATTTGTCATATTGTGACCACTTTGTGAAACGTCACAAATGAGCTTTAAAACGGCCATAATGACTTCACATTTTAGACACTGTGACTTCACATCGTAGTCACGTGACGTCACATCGACAATCGATGGTCACAAAGTCACAATGTGACTTCACAACGACGTCGCAGTGACGTCACCATGCCTTACGGGAAGATACTTTCTGAAGAATGTGGTGTGCAAAGAACTTCTCTGGATTTTAATGATTTTTAATATTTTTTTTAACATTTTAATGATTTTTGACGCATAGGATATCTGAGGCTAGTGATAAGCAGGTTTTTATGTTTATACATACTTTTAAAATTTCTAAAAATTTGTTTTCTCACATTTTTGCTTTTCGAAACCAGTTTTGAAAATAAAAGTATCATCAGAAAACAAACTGCAACAAATATGAAAAAAAGTGACGTAACAAACACGTGTAACAATATGTTTAATGTCAAATGACTGTGACATTTACTTGAAAGCCATTATCGGCATTTAATCTTATAGTTTGGCGATAGTTTAGGTTTAGATAGTTTGACTATAAATAGATAGGGTTTATCAAATAGTACCGAATTGTGCAAAAGAAACATCTTAATAAATCTAAAAATGATAATCATATTGACTAACAGTTTACTGAGTCGTATTAAGCCTCTTATTTCCAATTAAAATAATTTTTTGAATTGAAATTTGAATGAAATACAGAATCATGGAAAATCGAAGAGTGTGCAAAATGGGAATACAAACATCTCGGCTAGTAATTATCCGATAGATTTCATACGTTATGCAAAATTTTTGCTTTTATATTGTCTTTTATATTCATCCCTTAAAAAAAAAACAATTTCTTAAATTTTTATGTACCTTTCTTCAGAACGAATATTTCGATATTCTAAAAAAATATAGTTCGGATAATCAAGGTTACTGATATTTAATAGGCTTTTATCACTATTAATTACAAAATACACACCAAATTTCAAGTCTCAATCTTAATTAGTTCGGGAGATAGAACGTTTACAGACAGACAAAAAAACACACACATACACAGGCAGACGGCAATTTTTTTTTCTAAAAATATGCATTCGGAATCTCCAGAATTTTAAATGTGAAATTCCGTCAATTTTTTTTTCGATTTTCAAAACGATTACGAGATTTATCCTATACGAAGGATGAGTAAGTAATTTCACTTTTAACGAACGAATGCCATCAAAGTCGCAACAACCAAATTACAATATTCTCGCACTGTAAAATTATAGCATCATGCTATCATTGTCACAAAAACACATTTAAATGCGTTGTCTCCAAATGTTATAGTTCTGGTACTCCTTTTTCTGACAAACATTTTTGTCATGAAGTAAGACATTTCTATAATTTTGCGTTCAAATAAGGAAATATTCTAAACTGGGAAATATAAAAAAATACTGGTGCATAGTAGAAATAAAAAATTGAATAAGAAAAACTGATTATCGCGAATATGGAAAAATTCATTCGTTAACACTATTAACAAATTTTTGTACAAGAATTTTTACTCTGAGTCCACGCTAAATAAGTCAGAAAATACTTCTGGAACCTTCTGCTCTGCATACAATTTTTTTCTTTTTAGGTGCGTTCGTAATTAAACTGGGAAATATTAAAAAAAAATACTGGTGCATAGTAGAAATAAAAATTTGAATAAGAAAAACTGATTATCGCGAATATGGAAAAATTCATTCGTTAATACTATTAACAAATTTTTGTCCAAGAATTTTTACTCTGAGTCGACACTAAATAAGTCAGAAAATACTTCTGGAACCTTCTACTGTACATCCGATTTTTTTTTCTTTTTAGGTGCGTTCGTAATTATGTAAATACGTAGCACCTATAGTTGTCGTTCAGTCCGTCCGTCTGTCCGGATATAAAAACGCAAAAACTACCCAACCGAATCGTTTGAAATTTAAAATACATAATTATAACATAATTTTTTCGAGTCATTTGAAATTTTATGAAAATCGGATGCATAGATCAATTACAGGGACAATCAAAAGGATTCCGTTACATTATGGTCAACGAGGAAAAAAGTTTCAAATGCATTTTAATCGTTTGAAATTTAAAGCATATAATTATTACATAATTTTGTCGAGTCATTTCAAATTTTATGAAAATCGGATGCATAGATCAATTACAGGGACAATCAATTTCAACAGGAACAATTACAGGGTATTCCATTACATTACGGTCAAGGGGGAAAAAAGTTTCAAATGCATTTTAATGGTGTTACACTCATTCGAACATAATAAAACTAACATGAACCTATGAAGTATATATATTTTCTAAAATATACATTCTGTACAATCTGTGATACAAAGGATATTTATCATTAAATTACAGGGCCACACAAAAATATTCCACTACATAATGCTATACGGGGAAACATTGTTTGGGGCATGTTTTAATTACATTAAATTATTTCACATTTTATTAATATGATATGCGTTGCTGAGGTGTAGTAAAAATTACATCCTGTATATTTAGAGGAACGCAAAGATTTGGACAGCTATAATGTATCCGAAGTATATCAGCTACTATATCAGCAATTACTTACAAGCTTATTATCTACTATAATAGCAAGATCTGAATATTTTTAAAACTTCGTTATCGTACGAACGCATCTCATTTGCTAGGCTTCACGTGCAATTTCTAACTTGTTTTAAGTAGAGGCCAAAATGGCAAACATGGAATAGTAGTGAATATCCATCCCGATTACAAATGATGCGAAACCGTAGACTGTCTCGAAGTTGAACAAGTAAGAAAAATCATGCGTTAAGCATAGATTATGAAGCACTTTCCAACACTTCATGAAATCTTTAACAAAACTTCGTTATTTCGGGAAATAATAGTGTATAACCAAATATACCTAAATATGTATTCCAGTACTTTTGAACAACCCTGTATTTTATCTGTCAGTTAATGTAATGGGAAAATGTAGTTTAGCAAGAAAATGCCCAGTAGCTTGAAATTTCTTTTTCTGCAATTCATACTATTAGATGGAAACATACTTGAATACTTTTGTTCAGCCCTGTAGTTTATCTTGTACCTTTATTACACGTCAGCATTAACTAAAATTTATTGTAAACTAAAACGCTTTTTAAACAACTGAAATCACATTCTCATAAATTATCATTGATAGGCGTCCATGTAACGAATTCTTTGAGTGGTCCTGTATATCCCTTTATCTATATTCTGCAAACATTTCTCAGTAAAATGAATGCAGTTCAGCATAAAAATGCATAACTTACTTAAGAACCACGTTTAAGTAATTTGCGCTCATATTCAGTAATGTTGGCGAGCTCTTTTCGGCAGCCCTGTATATCAACTATAACATTAATACTCACCATATAATGTGCATATATTTAGTGAAACCTAAACTCGCATATCATAATTAAAATGCATTACATCTCTCCATCAGCCATCATCGGACACATATACGGTACTTCGGAAAGAATATACTATTTGAAATCTTTTGTATGGCCCTGTAAATGCTATGTACTTCATATTATGCAAGGCAGTATCGTATAATTTATATTAAGCTTCAGTGACATATATCAATTAATTATACATGAAACAGTTTAATATATTTAAAATATGTCGCACACAATTTCCCCATTACCATTATCTAATGAAATTCTTTTGTGCGGCCCTGCAAATTAATAATAGGTAGATTTTTGCTGCATACATTACAGAATGCATATTTTAGTGCACTTTGCGAATCCATATGAATATGAGTATGTTTGACAGGGTGTGACACCTTTAAAATTTATTTGAACGATTTTTCCCCATAGGCCGTAATGTAATCGAAAACTTTTGACTTTCCTTGTAAATAAAGCAATCATGGTAGAATCTTCATTTTCAATAGGGTTTGTGCTAGGTAAACATCAATAACGTATAAAAATTTCATTGCAATCCGAGTACATTAACGGGAGGTAGAGCGCGGACAGACGGCCATCCGGCCAAATGGACAGACGGCCAGACAAACCGAATGCATAAGCACTTTTCAACTTTGTTGGAAAGTGCAAAAAATCATTTTGTTCTGGTTTAGAATAAGCCTTACTCTGTACAAAATTGAGAAAAAACGAAAACTAACAATTTGACTGTAGCCTAATGTTGTATTTTCTATGAAATCTTGACTGGAATGCAATGTTTATTCAGAACCAAATTAATCCTTAACCTTACAGTGGTCCCTCGTCGGGACCACACAATTTCAATTCTAATCTTTCAAACGACATCAAGAATATTTTTATAACATTTTTATTTTATAATGAAAGTTTAAAGTAAAGAGTTTTTAATTTCTTAAAAACGTCGTTTCTAAATATCAGTGTCAGTCATTATTTTACGAGCGAAATTTCCTGTGAAAGAAAGGGTTAAAAGTATATTTAAGGTACACAAAATCCTCTGCCTCGTATCATAATAACAGTAACCTTTGCAGGCCCCACAATATTCACCGAAAAAGACCCGGAGGATAATGTAAAGTCTATGGGAGCGTTCTTTTCAAATAACTCGCTCAAATTTTAATATTTTTACATGATATTTTTTGCTTAGGATAGCTGAGGACAATTTACAACCGGCCTAGTTTTTACTATTTCGATTTTGCTTATATATTTTTTTATATTACGATAGTTTCATTTTCACAACCAGTTTAAACTGGTTTTGAAATTAATTTTTTTTTAAATCTGAAACCAAAATTGAAATATTGAAAACTAGGCCGGTTGTGAATTGTCCTCAGCTATCCAATGCAAAAAAAATTATGTAAAAATTTGAGCGAGATATTTTAAAAGAACGCTTCCGTAGACTTTACATTTTCATCCGGGTCTTTTTCGATGCCTATTGTGGGGTCTTAATTTAAACTGGAATTTTCACCAGAAATTTCTATCCGAAAACAGTTGTGAAATACAAATTTCCAAGTCGTATCCGGTTTCCGAAGGCCTCGGGGAAAGAATACAAGAATTTTCCTAGCGTAATATTTTGCTTATCAGCCACTTTACTGATCAATATTTAAAAAAAAAAAAAAAAAAAAAATCAAATAATGCTTTTTTTGTCTTTTACAGGATTTTTAATCTTTTATCATCTGTTTTTAAAAACAGAAATTTTCGCCTAATTGAATCAGAAAAATGCTCGGATTAAATCAGGTAAAATTTATGATAACAATTTATGAGTGAAAATAATAAATCACGATTTGAATTCATTTGCACGTATCACGTACAAGTAAATCATGATTGACAAAGATCAGGCAAATCAGAGAAGCAGTTAACACTAGAACCGCGGGAAAATTAATTCAAATTTTATAAAAATATTTCTCACCGGTATTTTCATTTAAAACTGTTTAAGTAATTTATTGAAATTATTTTTGCTCAGTTTATATTTAGCTTATTTTATAAAGAGTTTTCTGGTACGAATTAACATCTTTTCACATGATACGGGTCAAAATGACCCGTCGCCGCGGTTCTAGTGTAAAGTAATGGAAAAAAGTCTTGTGTTGGTAATGACAATATGGAATTACATATGGAACACGCATTAATTAATAATATGGAATTAATAATATGGTCATTGTGAATACTTCATTGAATTTCTGATATTTAAACATTTCAAAAATTCTTAATCCCTTAAAGGGGCTCAGGGGTTGAAAACTTTTCAAAAAATCGATTTTTTTTAATGATCTAGTTTGATTATTCAATTAATTCTTAACTTATTGCAAAAAACTGCATAAAAATATTTGCATTTTTAACGGAGTTATAAGTATTTATGTATCAACACTTTCATAGCCGCAACCATATAATTTCAACTTTAAGTCGTGTTTTCTCAAAACTTGATTTTTGACGAGTAACACCAATATTTTTAAAAAACTCTTTGATGGAAAGGCTTAATTTTTTTCTTGCATGCATATAATATCATTATCTAGAGAATGAATTAATATAGTTTAGATAAATTAATATTTTGAGTATTTTTAATGCAAAAAAAGTTGTATTTTTTAGGGTTTTTTTTAATTTTTAAGTTTGAGAGTTTTTTTTAATAATTTTTTTTCGAGTGATTGTTATATCCTTAATTCATTCTATAGTGTAAAGTTTCCTGATCCTTTTAAAGCAAAAATCAGGTTCTTAAGTCAATTCAACGTTAAGATATTTTGGTGTTGATGATATAACACATAATTTCTTTTTTCGAAAATTGTGTTACATAAATTTTGCTATATTTCTTACTATATTACATTGAAGTACTTCATTTTATAATTTTATAAGACTACAAGCATACCTTTAAAATATCAGAAAGTTTAAATTAATTACACTGAATACTTTTGTTTTTATATGGACTCAAAGAGAAAGCTCTGTTTACATGTTTTTCCGTATCGATCAACCCCTGAGCCCTCTTAACTGATTTGCCTGCACGCCGTTCGGGTGAAGACGAATTTGCTTAATTCATCATTTAAAGCTTTTTGACACCAAAAAATTAAAAAAAAAAAATAATTTCATATTATTTGAAAGTGAAAATGTTTAGACTAAATGTTACGAATATTTTATTTAAAAATTTGTGGTGAGAATCCTTTATTTTCAATTTATTGAACCTAAAAGAAAGTTCCGGTTAAGGGGTTATTGCCCCGAGTCGAACGAATCCGGCACTAAGTAGTATTTATAACTATATATATAGAATTCATGATGACTAAAGACCAATCAATACTCTCTTCTGCCATAGATAAAATAAACAACCTCCCTTCTGAATAGAATCAATTTTGTTTTTTAAATCGATTTAGTTCGTCAAAAAATAAGATACGATTATTTGTTTACTTCTACTGGTATTGACAAAACTAAATAATTTTTCAAATAGTGATGTCGTAACATTCTAGAAACGAAATTCGAATATTTCCTTTCATCTAATCCAGACAAAAAATTTCGATTTCCAATGTTTTGTGAAATGGAGTTAATCGATTTTCGAAAGGATATTGTTAAATATTTGTTTACTCAAAAAGTTCTTTAGCACATTGCATTTGAGGTATTTGAAAAGCATAGATGTAGTATGCTTAGATATAGTGAACTCCGTCAAACCATTGCACATATAGAACACATACGGGCAAACTTCCATCAGTAAAAATTAATAGAAAATTTTGGCTGTAGTTATGTCAGAAATTCTGCATGAATCAGACGTTTAAGTAACGGGAAAATCTTGCTAAAATGTACAAGTGCAATTTTACACCCAATGGTAATCTCTTTCCTCAAATATCAAATCAAACATTCTTAACCCCTTGGGGACGAGCGACACGTGCCGCAAAAAGGCTTAAGAATTCTCGTTTATTCCCACCGGTAAAATTATACTGTAAAATTTGTGTTATTCAATCGGAGCATTTGCTCGATATAATAATAAACAAATTTCTGTTTTCTCAGACTGGTAACAAAACATCAAAAAGTTTGTAAAAGGCTCCCGTCGTGAAGGGGTTAACCCCTTCAGGTCTGGCGTCACTTACAAGACTTTTATCGAGATAAAATCCTTTTCTAAAAATTAATTATTTACAAAAATCATTAAAGAATTCTATTTGCATGAAAGAATTATTACTTTTCTCATTACTGGTACTGAAAACAAATTCTGTGCTTACCAATTACAGATGCATATACGTACCGTAGTCCCGAAGAGGTAAAATATCTATGCTCTATGCATAAGTGGCTGGAAATACAAACGCTTCTAATAAGAATTCTATTCATGTAGAGTTATACCTGAATAGTCTAATTAAAATCAACTTGAATCCCGACCCGAATCACACTAATTTGAACTCAGACTTTGTCAAAACCCGAAAATGATGAACATATGGAAGAAAATTATTACATATGTTAATAAAAGTAAGAAAAAAATTAGGATTATGTATCTAATAACAGTTTTATCTTTGATGTTAAAAAATATAAATACACACACATAAATAATCAGGGTGATTATTAAAAAAATACTTGAGCCCCTGGCTTTCTTACTGTTTACGAACACAGAATGAAATTTTAGTTTGAAGAATTTTGAAGTATGCAAGGGAAAACATATGAAAAACAACAGTTAATTAATTACGGATACAGTGACAAAGTTTCGAATCTGTCGTGTTGTAACACATGCATTTTTTATAGGAATGCGATCTCCAATGCGAAAAACAATACACAGAGTTGAAATGGAACCTGTAGTGCAAAAATCGCCAGCATTAAATGGATTAAAAAATAATTGAAAACAACTGTGGTGCTAATCAATATAAGACTTTTTTCTAATGACGTCACATTTCACACCGCACCTTAAGTTCTGATCCAACCTTACTGAATCTCCCTCGAGACGAAAAGTAATGACCAAGGCACACATATTTCTTTGATTAGTGAAAGAGACCGCCATGATTGACTTCATTTAATAAAGATTATATAACCCGCAGAAGCCAAGGGGTATAAGTGACAAAATTGAAAAAATTGAGTTAAGTGCACAGGGTATCTGGAAATATGCTTTTCTCATTTCAGGTAAAGAAATGTAGGTCATTTTCTTATTATTTGCTGAGTTATAGAGATAAACCACTTTTTTCAAAAAACAAACAATATTGATTAATTATACATTTAAAGAAAATTGTACTCTATTTTTTTAACAGTTATTGAAATGAGAGTTTGAAGATTAGAATGCAACAAGCAGATGTTTCCTATTTAAATTTAGTTAATTGTTATTGTTGTTCCAATTTAACATCAATTATCTTTAAACTCAATTTACTCCAAATCGACATTTTGTCACTTGTACCCCTTGGCTTCTGAGGTCGTCATATATTGACTTCGTGTATTAACCCTTTCCGGCGCACTGCTCTTTAAAGTTGGAATTTGAAGAAAAAAACATTAGGCATTCTATTTAGGCATAGAGTAAAATGTTTTACCTATTATATAAAAACAGTAGAATTTGATCTCTGGGGTGCTGCCATCTAGAATTCATGAGAAAGATTTAAAGTAGCCATTAGAGTAGTTTTTGAAATATTCACGGAGTATTTGTGTCTCTAAACAGGGGGAAACTTAGGTGTTGCCGACCCGGAAACACTGCGCCAGAAAGGGTTAAGTGAAGAAAAGGCGCTGTGAAGAAAGGCGAAAAAAGGTGATGCGTATTCATTGCATCAAAATTATACGTATGATTAACTATGTTGCATTAGGATTATGCATATAACTGACTTAGTTGAATTAAATGAAAAAAAAACGCGTTCGAAGAATGTACATATGGTTGACTTCGTTGTATTAAGGGTGTATTAAAAATATCGCTTTTCCACCTTCATCAGCGCGAAATTTTCCGATACAATTTCAGACACATTTTTAAAAGTAGAAACATGAAACTTGCTGAGGGGATTTTTGAAGAAACGTATAAGTTGCCATGTGATGTCTTTTTAGGCTCAATTCATTAGATTTGATTTATAAACAATTACCGTCTCAGTATGACTCTTTTTAAAAAAAAAACATCGATCTCCCGCTTCGAAAAAATCGGTTCAAAATCCCGTTTTTGATTGCTTTTTTGCAATATTTTTTGCATTTATCAAAGAATCGAAAATCACGGCACCTTGTGTACTTTCTAAATAAGACGATTTGCCGATTTGATGCATTTGAGAGCAAAAATGAATTTAAAAATAAATCGGAAAATAAGCAGTTTGAATCAAAATACACCCTTAAAGTGATGAAAACGTGAAGAAAGTGTAAAGAAAGGTGAAGAAAATGCACTGTGGCTTCGTTGCATTAAGGTTATACATATGATTGACTTCGTTACATTAAGTGAAGAAAAAGCGCTGTCACATGCGTAACGCGTATTTTGCTTTCTTGCACCTGGGCGACATAACGTTTACAACAATAACAACCCAGAAAAATTGTAAAGCTTTATTTACTTTATAAAGAAAATGTCAAATAATGTCGATCAGAACAGAATGTGTATCATAAAAACCATGCATTATGCTGAAGCCTGTGACGGGCATTTTGTTTTTCTTTTTAATTATCTGATTACATAAAGTGAAGATTTTTCTAACAATATTTCCGGTATTAATGTGAAATTTCGAAATAAATTCGGAAGCCAGACTGACAATCTTGGAAATAAACATTGAAGAAACTATCCGTATGCATCGCTAAAGGTGTATCGATTTTTTTTTACTAGTTTTACATTTCAACTGCCTTTTAACAACAGCAATTACTCGAAATAATAGAATTACAGTATGTCCAAACGGAGAGTAATTTGTTATTCGCATAACTTTTAGATAGATAAAAAGTTTAGCAAAAAAGAAGTGGTATTAATCGGTAAAAAATTCGGTGTAATTTTGTTACACCGCAGTCTCCCAAACCGTGATTTATTTATTTAATATTATAAGTAAAATATGTACAATAAAATACAATCCATACATTTTTAAGAATGTTTATTTTTAATACATGTTAAATTTATGAGGTTTATCAAAATATAAATGAGTATAGTGGAATTTAAATCAATATTATAATTTTTTCATCAAAAATCACTTGAAATGAACTGTGTACACTGGTGGATTAAAACTAGGGATTACAATCCCGGGATCCCGATGTATTTTTCATCCCGAAAATCACGGGATTTGTCAGAAAAAAATCCCGGGATTTACGGGATTATCTGTTTTTTTAGTGGAATAATATTCAGCTGAATTTCAAAAGATATTTATAAACTTTTGCTTTTGGGGAGGGTAAAAATCAATTTTCATGAAGTTTATAGATGATAGAAAAAGAATTTATACCTCAAATATTTTTTACATACGTTTTACATACATTACTAAGCGATTAAATCTTTTTCAGTGGAAATCTTTTGACTTGCAAACAGATGTAACACACACAGCTATTAGTCAGGAAAAATGAAATCGTTTGTTTATTTCGATTTCACTGCGTGTGAAGAAATTATCTTCACTTCGTAGATCATTATGGAATTAGATTTTACTGATAAGCGTCGCATTTGTGTATGATAGTCATTATGTGCTAACTTCTTTTCTTTTCGTGCGTTCATACTTACTTTGCTTTAAAGATGTCGAATGAAAAGGATTTCGTAGTTCATCGAAAGACAATGATGCATCTCCAGTATGATACTACCATTTAACGTCAAAAGATGGAAAAAGCGCTAAATGTAAAAAGTGTAGCGCAGTGCTTAAAACATTAGATGGATCGACTAAGGGATTGCATACATATTTACTTACGAAACACGGTACTAAAGTTCAGAAAGAATTTATTACATCCTCTCTACCTTCCACAAGTCAAGATTTCACAGAAATTGCCTTCTAAGAAGCTGAAAATAGAAGACTATTTTAGTAGTGATAAGGAATCACTGGATTCGATATTATAGAGAATGACTGCTAAAGATGATTTTTTATTTAACGTTTTCATCACTTCAATTGATTTAAGAAATTTACTAATAGCTAACGGCTATAATGATTTGCCAAAATCTGCAGTATCAGTTCGAAATCGCGTAGGATTATAACTATAATTTTATAATAAAGGAGCTAATTACAAGAGAAATACAAATTTTTAAAACTTCGGGGAAATAATTATTTTGACTTTTGACGAATGGATATCTACTGCAAACAAGCGATTTATGTATATTAATGTCCATTCAAGAAATATAAATTTGAACAAATTCTGGAATTTAGGGCTTATGCACATACATAGATCTTTCACTGAAAAAAAAAGTGTATTGAAATGCTAACACTTCGTCTAAAACAGTATCACATTTCAATTAAAAAATACGTTGTTGCTATCGTAACTGATGGATCAAATGTAATGCTGAAAGTCTGAAAAGAAATTGAAGCTGATCAGCAGCTTTGTTTCGCTCAAGGCATTCATTTAACAGTTTGTGCTGCTTTATATTGTAATAAACGAAATACAGAACCAAAAACTTCCTCCAGTAAAACAGTAGCTGAATCATGCAGTGGAAGTGAAAATGTAGCCTTAGAAATAGATGATAAAGATGAAGATGTTGAATCTTCCGAAAGTTTAGAATCGGGGTTTGTTGTAAAGATTAGTAAATTAAATTCCATCATTTCCGAATAAGAACAGGGCTTTTCATACTCTGATGAATAAATGAATGAATTTATTAAAAAAGTTCGAAAATTAGTAATTTATTTTAAACGATCTGTAACAAGGAATGAAATTCTTCAAAAGTATGTTAAATCTGAAAAAGAGAAAAAACTTTCCCTTCTTTTAGATTGCATAACTAGATGGAATAGCCTAGTAACTATACTTGAACGATTTTATTTCTTGAAAAATAGCATAAGAAAGCTTTAATCGATTTAGAGCATAAGATCTGAATTGACGATTCCGATTTTCTATTTATCTACCAAATTGTTGAAGTCCTCAAATCGATTCAAATCACAGTAGAAGCAATCTGTCGCAAGTATTCTAATTTGTTATCCGCAGACGCAGTCTTAAATATACGTTTTCAAATTTTAACAACTACCACTAATTAGAAATTTAAATAATACATCTATTTAATTTTTTATTGCTATATGTGAGTATGTGTTAAATACTTTTATATCAAGGGGAAAAAACAGCATTACGTAGGGAAAAATCGTGTGTTTTCGATATCCTAAATTTGTAATCTTTAGTTATTTGGTTATGAGAATAATTCAAAATTTAATAAGTGGTATTAATTATCTTTTCATATTGTAAATATTTACTCATTCACAGACTTTTTAAACATCAAATGAAAGAAATTATTTGGAAGATAAACGATGGACTTTTTTTTGTTGTTACATTGTCAAACATTAACAGCATATTTGTTTTAAGTTCCAATTTTTGTAATTTATCCTATACTTTTTTAATATTAAAATAATAAATTTTGAACTTGGTATTCATAAAATAGGCTGTATTTATGGTTTTTTTTCCTACTATATTGTGAAATTTAGCTATTGTGGGAATTGGTTATTTTAGAGAAAATTTAATTTTCTTAATCCCGGGATTATCCCGGGATCCCGGTATTGAATCTAAACAATCCCGAAATCCCGGGATCGGAAATTAGTCTCGGGATTGTAATCCCTAATTAAAACATAAACGCTCTCCACTAACTCCTCAAGAAACTATCATAGAAGAAAGTTACTGGTATCGGAAGAATGAAGATAAAGTCTACTTTTAAATGATGCATATAAAATTTGCTTAGTGGGACATCTAAATATTAAAACGAACCAAAACTTATGTTTTTCGATCGCTATACGCAATTTTAACAAGATTTTTCTAATCTTCAGTTTAAACTTTGCCAAGAGACCAAATTTCAAATCTTTGAACGATGGGTTTCTGAATTATAAGTTTTCAAAATTTAGTGCTTCTAATGTTAACTTACATTTTCAAATTTTTATTAATATCTCTTGAAATTATACTTCCGATGAGCTAATTTTTGATGTAGCAATAGAACAAAATCATCCAAACATAAATACGTTGATTTTGCATTTTTATAATTTTATTATATGAATCATGAATTATGAAATTAATATTCGAAAAAATTATGAATTCTAACCTACATTTTTTTTGATAGATTTAGATTTGTTAAGCTTTGCTTTATAGAAAATAAAATTTTTAAATTTTTGTTTGGAGTAGTATTTAAATTATCCTTAAAAACGGTAAATTGGTGGTTTAAGGAGCCGTCTACGATAAAAGTGACTAGATATTTTGAAACTTCTTATACTGTTCTATAATCTACCAGCTTTTAATTAGTTTGTAAGGGTGTTTTCGTTTTTTTCCATTATTATACGTAATGAATTAGCGATTTAAAAACATAAGTTTTGGTTCACTTTAATATATAGATGTCCCACTACGCAAATTTTATATGCATCATTGAAAAGTAGACTTTATCTTCATTCTTTCGATACCAGTAACTTTCTTCTATGATAGTTTCTTGAGGAGTTAGTGGAGAGCGTTTATGTTTTAATCCACCAGTGTACACAGTTCATTTCGTTACGATAATTTTACACATCGTAATTTTATTTATCGTTACTTTCTTTTTATAGATTATCCTGTTACATAACTGTATAAGGAATGAATTAGTAGCAAAACGTTAAAGCTTGGGCGAATTGCATAAAAAGTTGACACAACTACAAGTCAGGGGGAAATTGATGCAATAAAAAATATACTCACGTTTGATGCAATACTGATTGTTTTTTGAAAATTCTTTACCACATTCATGCACACTTTTCGAGTGACACGCAGGTTTTCGACAGAAAATGTATAAAAATGCGGTTCTAATTTTATTGGAGCGCACAAATAAGAATAATTCTTAACAGAAGTAATTTATTCCATTTTTCAATGTTAGGTGAAAAAAGTCCGGGCCAGGATTCGAACCAAGGATGTATTGGCTGAAGCTGCCAATGCTCTACCAACTGAGCTATCCCGGACACGAACACTGGAGGACTATTTCACCCAATTAACCTCAACGATCACTTCGGTTTATTCTGTTGAACTGATCCAGATAAAAGTGATCGTTGAGGTTAATTGGGTGAAATAGTCCTCCAGTGTTCGTGTCCGGGATGCAAATTCGCAAACACTCAACGTCCCAGCGCGCTTGGCGCCAACTACTCTAGCCAAGGGCTTTGGCGAAAAATTGAACTTCGACGTGCGTACTTGAATACTGCTAGTATCGTAGTTTGAAATTTGCATTGCAAATATTTATATCCACTTTATAGGAATATTTTAGATACGCTTAAAGAATTCAAAGATATCTTTTTTTTCTGTAGCAGATTAATTCAGTCTACACAAGTTGTGCTATTGATTACACTAGTTGAATACTGATGCTGTTATAATAGGATTACCGTTAAAAAGCTAGGATGACGCTAGAAAATTTAAAATGCATGTTTTTAGCGTTATGAAGGTATAATAGTTGAAACAATAAGCCGCATAGTTAATCAAGATAGATCAACGTAACTCAAAAATATTTACAAACTTGATTTGTCCTTTTTTTTCCAGACTTACTTTAGAACTTAAGACTTGCAAGCATATTTTCATTTTCTCCTGAAAGCGCTTGGCTATAGAGGTTGGCGTGAAGCGCGCTGGGACGTTGAGTGTTTGCGAATTAGCGTCCGGGATAGCTCAGTTAGTAGAGCATTGGCGGCTTGGTAGAATCCTAGCCCGGACTTTTTTCACCCAATATTGAAAAATGGAATAAATTACTTCTGTTTTAATTGATTTACCGATTGAATAATCGTGTTTAAAATTAATCTAACAATAATTCTTGTGCTTAAATTTTCCTCACATTCCATTAATGTGAAGAAAAAGAATTGCAGTTAGATGGCGCTACGCGCTATGCAATTTCTTTGACTTCAACTTCCACTTTTAGAACACTCTGAAGTTTGTAAACAGAGTGTAGACGATTTCCGTTTTTGATTCGAATGTTTTGATTTAGATAAAAGATGTGACAATTAATTTGAGAAAAGATATGAATCGGAGCATTGTGTCTCCAAGATGATTTAAAGTTGTGTAAATATGTACAAAGAACTGTAAATACCTATTTTTATCTCATTAAATAATTAGTTAAAGAAACGTTCAAAGAAGATTTCTTCAGTTTCGATTTCACTTATGATATACATTGGGGATTAATACGATAGATTATTCCTTTGAATTTAGAATGTTTTTATAGATTATTTATGATTACATATTCGAAACATGATTCACTCGACCTTGATATTTTCGAATGAGAAACCTTGATTTGAAGACATGATATATATGTATATATTTTTTACAAATGTGTCTTAACCCCTTAGCTGGTTAATTCTTTTCCGTTCAATAAATTGAAAATAGGGGATTCACACCACCATTAATTAAATAATATATTCGTTAAATTTAGTCTAAACCAGGGCTGTCCAACGCGGCGCCCGCGGGCGCCATGGCGCCCTTTGATGATTTTCTTGGCGTCCTTTTGAAAATTTCCTATTATTAAATATTTTAGAAGTAAAATTCCATTATAAAGAAAGTAAAAAAAAAAAAAAATCATTAATATTTTATCAGGGATATTTTTAAAACTTGTGTCTGGCTATTTTATATCAAGGATAAAAGGGCTTAGTTTTCTTTCTTCATTTTCGAAATTTTAGAAGTTTTATTTTATTTTTTTCTATAATTTTGCTTAGAAAAAGTAATAAACAGTTCAGAAGGATATCCATCTATGAAAGCACTTCCAGACTATCCCTTTAAAAACACTCACATAATTTAGTCACTGTCATGCTTGTCTGTTTTTGTACTTTTCATAAAACTAAACTAATCCACACCTTTAAAATAAATTAAACCATATTTTCACATCTCAAAAGAATGGCTCTGATTTTCATATTTATTTATTTGTTATTATTGTTATTATAGACGGCAATCAAAGTTTCTGGTGCCTTACCCTAAAAAAATTATGTAGACTTCTCATTAAAAAATGTATAATTTGAAATTTAGTACACATAATCGCAGAACGACGTGCGTGTATACTAATACTATGCGATAATATTGCCACATGTTTTCAGGCATGTAAATAATGGCGCCCTTCATTGACTGCCAAGAGCCAAGATGTTTCCTTTGCTACTGAAATGTTGGACAGGCCTGGTCTAAACATTTCCACCTATCAATGGTATGAAAATTTTCTTAAAAATAATACTGGTGTCAAAAAGCTTTAAATGGTGCAATAAGCAAATTCGTCTTCCCCGAACGGCGTTCGGTCAAACCAGTTAAGGAGTTATTATTATTATTTTTTCTTTTTAATCGTATGAAATTACGACCAGAAAATGTCCGGCAAACTAAATGACAGCGATAGTAGATGGTGCTGCGATTTTCTTGAGGTAGATGGCGCTGAACGGTAATGTGCGCGAAAGTTTCTCTCTCGTTGCGCAGCTCTATGTGGTTCCAGCACGACCGGTCTCTTCCACATTTTACCAATGATGTTCACCGATACCTCAACGTAACATATGGACAGCGGTTGATAGGTCGTGGTGTCTCGGTTTGGAACAAATTAGTTTGGAACAAATTATTAGAACAAATTAGTTTGAATTGTTCATCTCTAACATGAGCGATAGTCTGTACAAAAAATATCGCAATATTTATGACTTGTACAAGGAAAAATGAGATTAATTAGTTATTTCATCTTTTGTTGAAATAGAAATATATATCTTATTAACGACAAAAGGGTCATAACGATGTATTATGAAACTGCATTGATATTGCCTTGGAAAGTTAGCAAAATACGTCTAGTATTAGTTGACGGTCATCGCATACTCTGCGGTTTTAGTAAATTTTCATGAAAAACAATGAATAAAATCTAAACAAATTTACTTCCCTGAAACTTAGTTGTTGTATGGAATAAGTAAGAAAAAATGCAGATTATTTTACATCCAATACCAGTGAAGGATGTGATGAATGTGAAAACGCGAAATCGGCCACTTTGTTTAGAATTGCATGGTTGCTGTTTGGCCTCTTATTTTAGTGAAAAATTCGTACTAGAAATTATGAGTTCATACTAGAAATTATGAATGGGATTTTTTGCTTAGTCTAATAACGCAAGCATTTCGAGATCACCTACAGTTGATGTTTTTCTTCTGGAAATTCCGGCTTGAATGTGAAAATTTAAAATAAAAATTGAAGCCGAACTGGTAGATCTTTTGAGCAGATAAACATCTTTCAAACATGATGGTGATATCCATTAAAGATGTTATACTTATTTTCAATATTTTTTACCCTCCCCCTTTCTCACAAAGTATCACACTTAACCATACCTTTTTTCATACGTCACGCTATATTACACGTATGCTGTTACACATATAAGATACTTGCTCTTAAGAAACAAAACATTATGTTATAGATCATATTTCAGATTTTATTTTTAAAATTTAACGATGTGTTTTAAAAGCATTTGTGAGATAATAATAAAAATAATTAGTGTTTTTATTTTGTATGAAATAAGATAAAGATTTACAGCAAAAATATACAATACAACTTAAAATACAATAGTAATGAAATATTAAGATGAAAGAGCAATTGAAAACAGTAGTATTTTGGAATTTGAAATGGAGTTGGTAGTATTTGGCTTTACATATTATCTTTACTTATTAAACACAAAATACTTTAATTTCAAAATAACTTCAAACATATTCCACTGTTTTTTTTTAATTACCTTAATCGTTTTCCCGATTTGCCCGTACGATATATGGGCAACATGTTTTTGCAAATCATGATTTGTCTGTACCAAATATGGGCACCCATGTCTCAACACGATTTATTATTCTCAACAGTAATTTTTATTGTAAGTTTTGCATCATTTAATCCGAGCATTTTTTTAAAAAATTAATCAGGCAAAAAATTTATGTTTTGAAAATCCGGTGATAAAAAATTAAAAATTCTGTAAAATAAATAAAATATTAGGCGTTATTTGAAAGTTTTTTTTAAAGTATTGATTAGTTAAGTGTTTAAATACCAAACGTAGAATGCTCTCTGGAATAGATTAATTCAAGAAATCGGAATTCATAACAGAAAAATCTAAATAATATATTTCAGTTATTTTTTCGGAAATGCCTGTTATTAAATAAATCAAAAATTATTGCTTTAAATTTCTGGTGTAAATATGAATGTGTAAAAAGAATCCATTGAATCAGGAACATTGATGGTATCATGAATGATACCATGGGCTTTTAAGTGCTAACCTTTTCCGATTCGGTAACTCTTACATAAATTTTATTTGATTGACATCACTTAAAAAAGAAAAGAAAGTTACATTCAATGACACAATATTAAAAAAATGCTGTAATTAAATTAGACAATGTTTTTCCCTTTATTATTGTTACAACTGAATTTTAACAGAACAATTCTCTTCAGTGTTGCCAGTTGGGCTACTTTTCCTAAATTCAGATTCTTGATTGGCACCACTTTTTACAAATAATAAAATATGCCTTATTCATTGTCATGATAATTAAGGCAAAAGTATAAGGTAATTTACCGCTTCAAAAAAGTGGTGCCAATCAAGAAAGCTGAATTTTGAAAAAGTAGCCCACTGGCAACACTGATTCTCTTGATTAAAATAGCAAATAAAGCCTTTGTGCACAAATGTTTAAAGATAGAAAACCAACGATTATAAATGCACACCTCGTGTCATATCTTACGCTGCAGCCATTGGAGATTCCTATGTTTTCCAGCCTGATATTGCAAAACCGCATAAAGTTCGTCTTGTGGAGAACATGTTTGAAGCTGATACAATGCAGCGTGTCCCCCTGGCCTGAATCCGATCGAGCATGTTTGGGATATGCGTTGACGACGCATTGTTGAGAAACCAAGGAGCTTCCAAAATTGGAGATTGCACTTCTTGGGAAGTGGAACAGCATTCCTCCAAGTCTTATCGATAACATCATCGCATTTATGGAAAACAGGCATGCAGCAGTCTTAGCTTTTCGAGTGTGCCACACGCCATATTAACACGAGAACGCCCGGAAGGAGCCAATTCAACTCTGACCATTTGATTAAAGGGTATAGCCGGGTTTCATAGTAAAATATGTCCTTGAGTCAACCACATCGAGTCCTACATGGATCGATAGCCCATAAAAATAAATTCATTTCTTCCCAGTTTTAAGTTTGTATCTCATGACGATGGGGGGTAATGTTCCTAAATGCCTGTTTTGGAAAAGTGCGCATTGTGACGAAACAACTATGCAAATTTCAACGAAAAAAAAATAAGGGATGTAAAAAACCACCATATGTATGTTTGGCAATTTTTTCAGATTTTTTTTAACAAAAGAACAAGTTTTCTAACATTTTTTTCTGTTTTTAAATGAATATTTTAATTAAAAATAAACTGAAATTTCTGAGTGACTACCTTAATTTTTTTGCATGAAGCACTATGAGACATGATGCATATCCACTATCGATTTCAACTTTCTACGTATAGTGCATCATATTAAAAAAAGGCAAAATCATATTACGGCGGGAATGCGGGGCGTGTCTCGGACAATTTTCACGCCTTCTTTTCAAATCTCACATATTAATACACACGGTATTTTTAAAAGAAGGCGTGAAATTTGTCCGAGACATGCCCCATATTTCCGCCGAAATACGATTAGGCCCTTTTTTTAATATGATGCACCATACTTAGAAAGTTGAAATTGATAGTGAATATGCTTCACGTTTCATAGTATTTCATGCAAAAAAATTAAGGTGGTTACTCAAAAATTTCAGTTTATTTTTAATTAAAATCTACATTTAAAAACAGGAAAAATGTTAGAAAACTTGTTCTTTTGTTTAAAAAAAATCTGGAAAAATTGTCAAACATTCATATGGTGGTTTTTTACATTCCTTATTTTTTTCGTTGAAATCTGCTCAGTAATTTCGTCACTATGCGCTCATTTTCAAAACAGGCATTTAGTGCCATTACCCCACCCCCCACCCCATGGTCTTGAGATACAAACTTAAAACTCGGGACGAAAGAATTTATTTTTATGGGCTATCGATCCATATACGACTCGATGTGGTTGACTCAAGGGCATATTTTAGTAAGAAACCCGGTTATACCCTTTTAATTCGGGCCAGAATTTTTTTATTATAATAAGTCAGACTGAAACCATGAAATTTTACTTTAAATAAATCAATTAAATAATTTTGAATAAAAATTCTGGTGAAAAATATTATTGTTAAAATTGAGTGAAATTTCTAGGTGTTCTAGTGTTAAAAATCTAGTATCTTTTCTAAATAATACTTTTTTTAGTATCAATACTTCTAGTACTTTTTTTTAGTAACAATACTTATACCTTTTTTTTAGTTATTTGCATGTAACCAAATTGTTGCCCTAAATCACATTTTCATGTTGCTTTTTTTTTTACTTTTCAAAGAATTAAAGCTTAATTACAATTTTCCTACGCCTTTTTTTATTTTTATTCATTTATTTATTTATTTTTTTATTTATTTGTATTGTGGATTAATACTCATGTTCTATCCATTTCATGCCAAATCATGGCTGTCTCGCAAAGTTTTCTTAACTTCTTTGCTTGCTTCACTATTTTTTTAGCAGTGTATAGTTAAGATAAAAATTTATATAAGCAGTTAAATAGCATTGTCCTTACCACTAGAAAGGCCAAAAATTTTAGTTAAGTTTTCTAAAATAATAAACACCAGAATCTATATATTTAAAAGACCTGGCTGTTTTTTTAGTCATCAGCCCTGAATTTTCTACTCAACCGATTTTGATAATTATTTTTTTAATTGAAAGCTATTTATTTGTAGTTGTGTCCATTTTAGCTATTTTTTAATTTATTTCCATTTTTATATTTTATTTTTAATTTTAAATGCTTTTTACGATATTTCTTCAAAATGGTGGCAACCCAGTTTAGCTTTTCTCTCGATAATAAAAATTTATTTTCCATCATCACTTTCCACCAGTCAGATACCTTTATTTCATCAGTGAACATGTCCGCGCATTTAAAAGAAAAAAGTTAATTGTTTTCGTAAAATTTAAACACAATAAAATGATTGCATATAATTATGCACCAATTGAAGTAAAAAATATATATTTACTGAGAAATAATATTAATAATGTAAATAAAATAACAGAAAATAATTTATGATAAAAATTAATGTCTAAAGCAAAATAAGAAAATTTTCAAATGAGGAAAATGATGTCATTCAACAACCAGATAAATGGGAATTACAATATTATTACGGATGCCTTTTTCATATAACTAATAACAGTATTTTTTAAAAAACATTTGAAGAGAAAATGACGTTACTATTTAAAACATCGCATTTTTACTCATAACGATATTACATTTCAATATTTCTTTTCATTATGGACACTGAGATTGAGATTTTACTTTCAGATGGCTTCAGTTAGTGAAAATAATGTCATAATAAAAATGAAATTAGTTTTTTTTCAATAAAATTATTTTTCTGTGAGTGCATATAAAATAAAATTTCTGGATTTCGCCGGCACTCAGATTACAATTTTAACTGAAGATGTGCGAATATTTGCATGCAAAATTGTAACTGGCAAACTTGACATTAAGTTTGGAAATATATTTATTATATATTGATTCAATAAAGTAATTACTTTTGCTTTTTCTAAAACCAAATCAATCGGGTCTTTTTAAAATTTTATTAGTCGAATTCGACGGGATTCCACTTGTTTTGATTTAAAGTGGTCGCACAGTTTTATTTAATGTTTTTATTGTTTGTGTCTTTAAGTACCTTGAAAGGCAACGGTATATTATATGTACCACTAAAGTTTATTTCCAAAATACTACGTTTACACCAGAATTTATTGTTTCAATTTCACATAATTTATTATATTTGACGAAGTTTATTTAATTTAGTATACATTTACTTTAAAATACCGGTGTCAATCAATCATTTTAACATTTTAGCAAAAGAAGTTCTTTGCCCCTGAAAGGGTTAAACCTATTTTATAATGAAATTTTTTGCTTGAACAGAAATTTATTCATATCGTAGGGGTCAAATAGCCGCTCATGGCCGTTTAAGTGTTAACTCACATAAAATATATCTATTTTTATAGTAAAACGCCTATATAATAAATTAAAATTTTGTTACTTTTATGACCAGAGTGTTACGTGAGTTAAAAACAATGCTATTAACGGTAATACCAATTTTTATTTTCATTATATTTTGTAATAAAATATTTGGATGTATGTATCGAAACTTGCTCTAATGATCACAGGAATAACGAATAAACGTTCCCATAAATCGAAAACTTGCACCGTAAAACTTATAGAGTAAATTTACATTCTTAAACAACTACTCGAATTCGCATCAAACCTGCTTTCATCCTCACAAGGAAGGTCTCCATACGGGCATACTCAGAAAAATCTGAAAAAATTACAGAATATTCTTCTTTTATAGTTATATATGTTTATAAAAAAATTTCGGCGGAACCTCCTAATAACGTCCGTAAAAAAATAATAAAAATTTCGTTTATTTGGCGATTTATCTCTGGTTGGCGAAAAAACGAAATTTTGAAAAATACGCTTTTACGCTTAGAATACTTTTTAAAGAAAAAACTTTTTAAAGTAATTTTGTCATATACGTCTATATGTACTTATATCAAAATGAAATTAATATATTTTATCATTTAAAACACAATTTAAATTGATTAATATTGTTCCAAATTGAAAAATACACTGCTAAAAATCTGCTGCATTTTGTTGCAACGCATTCCTTTGCTTGTATAGAAAACGGTTACTTGGCCGTGAAATGGAGCTTTCTCATTGGCTGGAATAGAGATATTATATACAAGCGGTGGAGTGCGTTGCAACAAAATGCAGCAGATTTTTAACAGTGTATGACAGTCAATTTGCCGTGCTATGGAGCATTCTCATTGGTCAGAAGAGAGATATTCTATAAAAGTAGTGGAGTGACGTTGCAGTAAATGCTGCAGATTTTTAACAGTGAAGTCAATTAAAATCAATTTTCAGATTCGTTAAAATCGTCTGCTTTTGGCGAGGAAATGCACTGCTCGCCAAATCCCGCGTCGCTTTCAGCTTTTCACGCCAATTATTCCAAACTATTTTATTTTTTTACATATCTAATAATGTAATTCCGCCGCTAATTTTCACTGATCCTTTATTAGCTACATGAGTAGTTTAATTCGTATTTTTTTCAAAAAATTCTGAGTATGCCCCCAATGGAGACCTTCCTTGTCAGTACGTTCTTGTCAATCCGCCGACAGGCTGATTTCAATAGCTGAAAAGAAGGATTATCTAGTCTAGCTTCAGCACCGTTTGGACACTGATAATTCTCCGAGAATTTTTCTCGTGTTGGTGTTTGAATGTTCTGAAACATTTATGATTTCTATTTCTGTATCATAAAAAATGTTCTTCTGAATATTTTATCATGAATTTTTTTATCCTGTTGTTTTTTATATTGTAAAGCATCGTATACCAAATCCTAGGTAACGTAAATGCGGCTGAATCACTGTATATATCCTCGCTGTACAAAAAGATTTCTAATGATTCCCGGATAATAGATAGAAAATCTTTATTTATATTTTTTTTCTTTTAACCAATTAATTGTCGCATTAAAAAATTCAAATTCATTATTCCCTCCACTTTTTTGAAAAAAAAAATATTCATCTTATTTAATGACAAGTAAAATGATGCCATAATAAAATCAATTACACTGTTTTATAAAACTGGTGACAATCGAGCAATTCTGAATAAAAGCCGTGAAACTTGCAGACCGTGAATGTATGGAGCTCGACGATAAAAAGTTATTAATGTCACTAGAATTCAAAATAACAGAGTTTTCTACGCAGAATCGGAGACATTTTAAAGATCTATACTGATAAATAAACTATTTCGGAAAAAATTGAAAAACTGAAATTGATAAACAAAAAATACGACATCACATATATATTAAAAATACGTGCTTTAATAAAAATGGATATCTGTGAACGTGAATTATTTTATCACATTGTTTTTTACACTTTCCAACAAAGTTGAAAAGTGTTTAGGAATACGAATTGTCTAGCTGCTCTATAACTCACGTAAATATAGTCCGACTGCCATGAAATTGATAGATGTTATTGGGTATAACATTTGCATGTTCTTTATTGAAAATCATTTGACTTTCATTTACACACACTCAAAAAAAATTTCATTACATTACGGTCAATAGGTAAACATCTTTGGCGGTCTATTTTAATGATATTATAAGTTTTATTACAAAAATTTTATGCCAATAAAGTTACATACATATAACTAAGAATTCAGAGCACTTGTTTGTTGATGAGGATACGTTATAAAATGATAAAGAAAAGCTTTTTAGCAACCAAAAGTCTTCCTTCAGTGTTAAAATGTAACAACGAAATCAGAATCAGTCCATAGAAAACACCCAGCATCGTGTGGGAGTCAGGGCCCGACTGGTCCGACTTTAACTATCAAGGCTTCAGACGCAAGCATCATTCAGGGCACTATTGCCGCATCTTTTGGTTTATTATTAGTTATTTATTTATTTTATGAAGGCCGATTATCAACACATGGGATATAGGCCCGAAAGGGGTGGAGTGACCTCCGTGGGGGGGGAGGGCTCTTTCTAAGGCAACCTAATCCATATTTTAGCAAGGAAATCCAAGGTTCGAAGAAAACCACGAAAAACTCCGAGTGGTTGTGCCGACGGCCAAGATTGGGTTCGAACCCAGCACCTGCCGTCCACCAGTTGAGATGTCAGAACCTCTCGGTCACTGGTGGGGCCCACATCTGCTGGATTTTTTTATATAGAAGCATTCAATTACACCAAGAAAGTTTTAAATGACAACTTTCTTTTATTCTTTTCATGGGATATCGATAATTTATAAAAAATTGCCATTAAAACCTACTGGTAAGATTTCAAAAGGTCTAATTAAAAAATGAGTCAGATGCGGCAACACTGATTCTTGACCCCCACCATATGTCTATCCATACAACTTGTTTGTGAAACATACTGAAATAACCTGTAACTTCATTCCTAGTATGTATAGGAATAATAAATTCTGTTCCAGAAATCAATCACATATGTATACAGGGATCACAAGAAATATGTCCACAACTTTAACCCTTTAGCGGGCAATGTCCACAAAAAAGGACACCTAATTTTAAAATTAAACCAGGAATATTTAATTAAAGTTTTACTTTTATAAAGCGTGGTAACATAAGCAAGTTTTTATATTCTAATAAATTCGTTCTCGAATTCAGGTGTCAGTTCATCATTTTATCATCTTACTAACAGAAATGTTCCGGTACCTGCAAGTGATAAGAAATGATAAAATACACTGCTTTTTTCTAGCAGGAATATTTTCAAGACCGCAAAAAAGTTTCGAATTTGGGGAATTAAAAATTTGGTAAAAAAAAAGAATTAAAATCGGTTTATATCTTTCGGTCGAACATGTACTGTAAAATTCATCGAAATATGGAAAAGATCACAATCTTAAAAAAAAGCAAATTAGCTTCTTCGCTGATGTAGTATCTGAAATTCTTAAGTGAAAGCAATGTATTACAATTACAAATATTATTTGTAAATAATATTTAACACTAGAACGCCGGGAAATTTTACGCAACTTTTATATAAAACATAATTTTAACCAGAAAAATAATTTGAAATTATTTAGTTTATTTGATTGCAACTGATATATAACTTATTTCTTGAAGATGTTTCTGGTTCGAATCGACAATTAGTCCAGTGATCGGTGTCGAATTGACACCTTCCCGCCGTTCTAGTGTCAAATCCATCAGTATCATCCAGTCGCACATGTGCTGTAAAGTTTGGCAACAATCATATGTTTACAATAAGCTTTTACCATACTTAACCTCTCAGTATTTAAGTGTAATATAATTGCACGACAATCATGCTGCTACACTCATAGTAGTCGCACATCCTCTTTGCCTCTGACGAAGAAAGACTCAGTTCTTTCGAAAGGTCCTGCGCATTTGAATATATTTTATGGTGTTTTAATTTTTTTTTTTTTTTTACTTCGATTGATTAACACCAATTTCAAATTATTATACTAGAGAATAATGATTAATATGGTTGATTAATTAATAATAATCACTTACTCTTATATATATGAGGACCCCAGAAGCCAAGGGGTATAAGTGACAAAATTGAAAAAAATAAATTAAGTGCACAGGGTATCTGGAAATATGCTTTTTTCATTTCAGGTAAAGAAATATAGGTCATTTTCTGATTATTTGGGGAGTTACAGAGATGACCCACTTTTTTCGAAAAACAAACAATATTGATTAATTATACATTTAAAGAAAATTGTACTCTATTTTTTTAACAGTTATTGAAATGAGAGTTCAAAAATTAGAATGCAACAAGCAGATGTTTCCTATTTCAATTTAGTCAATTGTTATTGATGTTCCAATTTAATATCAATTTTCTTTAAACTCAATTTACTCCAAATCGACATTTTGTCACTTGCATCCCTTGGCTTCTGGGCTCTTCATATATATAATACAAACCAAAATTTCGTGTTTTCCGATTACTCAACTAAGTTACATCATTTATTTGTTAATATGTATTATTTATTTGTTCTTACATTACAGCGAAACCTTCCATTGTCATTAGTTATTCATAGTATTCCGGTTGAATTTCCCATAACTGAAATTCCAATTAACTTACTAAATACTCATCGTTTTTATTGGAAGCGAAATCTTCATGATGAATTCCTTACAGAAAATCATATCATCCACTAAATACATAAAGCGCAACTCTGCATTTCAATCAGAAGATTTCTACAATTTTGATAAAAATATTATTTTGATAGAGATGTATAAACCATTTTTCTAAGTCGTTTAGTTATAGAGCCACAGAAAGATTTCAAAATTTTGTGAACCCGATTATTAAAGATTATCTTTTTTAAGACTTTCATGAATCAAAATAATTTTTTTTTCTTTTCAAGAGAGCTTTGAGTGACACATTAAAAAAGAGTTCTGTAATTTAACTGATAATAAAAACTACAGTCTTATTCACTGTTATTAAGTTTTAAGTGTCTTTTATTCTGCTAGAATGAAAATATGAACAACTGTGGCAGACTTGATCAAAATCACACCAAAATTCACCAAAATCACGCATGGTGCAAAGCTGAGCAGCCTGGAATTGAAAAATCAACAAATGAGAATGAAAACTAGAATATTATTTCGATGCTACGTACAATCTCTGCAATCATTGTAATGCACTAAATTTCGCACTGTAGTAACAAAAGAATCTTTGGATGCTTTTTATCATAACGACTTCATTTTCCTACTATGTCTCACGGCCGTGAATTAACTAAAATAGTTGGTGTATAAACAAATACAAATATTACATTAGATTAATTTTAACACAATTTTTCAATCTGTTGAATAATTTATATGAGTTGTAAATTTTCCAGTTGGTCGAAAAGTGTTTGGGCCAGGAATCGAACTTGGGACCTCTGGGCCGGATGTATTTTAATGCCTTTGCACCATGTTGTCCACCATGTTGCCCATTAACCCTTAAATGCATATTGTATCATTTTCGATACCATAAGTTTTCCCGATTTATTGGGGGTTTTACTCACATATTCCGTATTCTCATCAGTAATTTAAAAGAGCAATTTTCACCTTACTTCATGACAGACCATTTGTAATTAAATAAAGAAAAATTTACTACTTAGATTTTTCTGGTATGAATTCTGATTCTTTGAATTGCGCATTTTTTGGAACGCGTTCTATCCTATGCATTTAAGGGTTAATGCCCACCACCACTTTGCACCATGTGCCTAATCTCTCTCTAACCGGAAAAATTGAAAAAAATATTTTGTAATATGAAAAGGCAATTCTGCAACACTTTGCCACCATGCCGCCTTCGTTAAGGGTGCATTAAATTCCAAACTGCTTATTTTCTGACAATTGTTTTCTGTTTTGCTGCCAATGTTCCGCCAACTGAGCTATGCCGGACGAAACTGGAAAATGAACTCATGTAACTCAAATTTTGCTCAACGTATTAGAAATTACAATACTGCAATAGCATTTACATCGGTTCCAGAAAGCGTGAAATACATTACAGGTAAGAATCCATACTTCATTAAAATATACCATATTCACTGATTTCATTTGACTCAAGGTCCGTTTTGAAAGAAAACAAGTTGGAAACTGCACGTGAAGCGTAGCAAATGAGGTGCATTCGTACGATAACGAAGTTTTAAAAATATTACTCTCATATATCAATCTCATAAAATTGCAAATAGTGAATTACAATTAAAATGCTCATCAAACAGTGTTCTCCCTATAACATTATGTAATAGAATATTTTTGTGTGGCTTTGTAAATCAATAACAAATGTTCTGTGCACCACAAATTATGTAAAATGTATATTATAATATGTACTTTATAGTTGCATATAAATTTTATTAATTTCGAATGAGTGTAACACCATTAAAGTGCATTTGAAACATTTTTCCCCATTGAGCGTAATGTAACGGAATACTTTTGATCGTTCTGTAATTGATCTATGCATCCGATTTTCAAAAAATTTGAAATAACTCGACAAAATTATGTAATAATTATGTATTTTAAATTTCAAACGTATAAAATACATTTGAAACTTTTTCCCCATTGACCATAATGTAATTGAATATTTTTGATTGCCTCTGTAATTGATCTATGCACCCGATTATCAAAAAATTTGAAACAACTCGACAAAATTATGTAATAATTATGTATCTTAAATTTCAAACGATTAAAATGCATTTGAAACTTTTTTCCCCATTGACCATAATGTAATGGAATACTTTTGATTGCCCCTGTAATTGATCTATGCATCCGATTTTCATAAAGTTAGAAATGACTCGACAAAATAATGTAATAATTATGTATTATAAATTTCAAACGATTCGGTTGGGTAGTTTTTGCGTTGTTATATGCAGACAGACGGACGGACTGAACGACCACTATAGGTGCTACGTATTTACATAATTACGAACGCACCTAAAAAGGACCAGCCTAGTGGGCGTTGCTTGCTAATTTTAAATAAATTTGTTACCGAAAACATTATCGGCACATTCAACAAAGTTTGGTATGTAATGAAAAAGGTCTACAGTACGATAAAACACAAACGAAATCTAGTGTCAATAAAGATCTTTCATTATTTTATTAAATAAATCTTAATGCGTTACATTCAGTTTAACCCCTTAAGGGACAAGCAATAACATCTCTATAATATTGATTTCTCACCGGAAAAATTGAAGAATTTTATTTTCAAATATGAAAAAACAATTTTACGACATTTTGTCGCCAGTGTTTAAAATAATAAAATTTCATTAAAAGTTTCAGATGGAAATATCATATTAACCTGCTGGGGACGAGCGACACGCATATGTGCCGCAAAAAGGTTTAAGAATCATTGTTTATCCCCACCAGTAAAATTTTATTATAAAATTTACCTTATTTAATCGGAGCTTTTTCTTGATTTAATAGGCCACAAATTTCTGTTTTAAAAAACCGGTGACAAAGCATTAAAAATTTCGTAAAAAGCTCCCGTCGCGAAGGGGTTAAACAAATGCATATTAGACACGCTTGAGTGTCATTAACCCCTTAAATGTTTAATTCTTTTCCGTTCAATAAATTGAAATAGCGGATTCACACCGCTATTATTTAAATAAAATATTCGTAAAATTTACTCTAAACATTTCGCCTTTTAGTAGTATGAAAATTTTCTTAAAAATAGTAATGGTGTCAAAAATCTTTAAATAATGCAATAAGCAAATTCGCCTTGCACGAACGGTGTTCGGGCAAACGAGTTAAGGGGTTTGTGACTAATCAATATAGAGAAATCGAAAAAAATGCAAACTTAGTAGCTTATTATGTACAACTAATTAGAAATGTTCAATACTTTTACGTGTAATTAATTCGTTATTAAAATAGCTGTGTATCATCAAATAAGTTACTTATAACTACAGTGGAGCATCGTTTATACGACGCCGAAGGGACTACCGAAAATCGTCGTATAAATGATAAAGACGTATAATCGATTATCATTTCCAAATCTAGAATTAATTTTGTTTTGACTTAATTTTAATGTTTAACATGATGACTTGCCTGAATTTGTAAATTAAACAAACCAGAATAAACAAATAACCACAAAAACTGGGGGGAGGGAGGAATTAGTAAGTAATTTAAATATGCGTACCTTTATTTTTCTTTCACCAAAAGGTTCCTCATTTGCAGAACACCATTTCCTTTCCATTTGAAGTCAAAGATCAAAAACCCCGTGTGGCCAACTAAAAGTCGCCAATACTGATAACAGTTAAAGGATAGTCTATTTGCAACTTAAAACAAGTCGGGAAAGCTGACCATCCCCGAAAAAAGAAATGACCTCTCCCAGTGTAAACTGTTACACGTAAGCTGATTTTTCAGACTAATCGAACACCAGTCCACATTTTTATACTGTGGAGTGCATTTAAACACGCTCTTTGGTGTTATTCATAGCTGCCAACTTCCGCTCGTTCGTAAAATACAAAAGAAAAAAAATCGAAAAATCGATATATAAACGATTTTGGGCGTCGTATAAATGATATATTTTTACATTAAAATGAATAGGAATGAATCAGGACCGCATTAAAGTGTTGTATAAATGTAAACGTCGTATAAGTGATAGTCGTATAAATGATGCTTTACTGTAATTCTTTAATTGATTATATTCTAGACATTATCGAAAAACTACACAAAAAATTTCATAGTCATAGGATGGTAAAATAATGAATTAGAGAAAGTCTTACCTTTTGCGATGACTGTCTCACTTTTCAGAAAACGCATTTAACGTTTTCAAATTCGGTTTAAATTAACGTCTCTTGGCTTTTTTCAAAGAGTTCTAATTTCATTTCTAATATGCGTATGACAAAGATGAAAATAGATTTAGAAGCAGATATGTTCATTCTATATAGAAATCAAATTTAAAAAAAAAAAAATGCGAATTTTAATGAAAACTGACATTTTAAACATAAGCGGATACCTTAAACTTTATTTTTAATATTGTTAAACTATGAAGGTTTCATACTGTGCTCTACAAGTTTTGGAATGTGTTTTATTATCTATGTTTGAAGACCAATTTTCTTTCCTTTATGCTCTCACAATTTCATTTGTGGAATGAGTACAAATATTAGGTTAAAAAGAAATTTCATATTTGTAATATACAGGGTGTCCACTCTCAACGGTGGTCAATGGCTAATTTCTAAACCATTAGTCATAGACATATAGTTCAATTGCAAAAATGCTTTAAAAAAGGTTAAGAACTGTTTTCCAAGCGATTTAGGTAGAAAAATGTTTTATTAAAAAATTACGAAAATTAAATTTTTATACGGTCCCCCAGTCCTATAACTGATATTTAGTAAATTTTTACCACCACTCTAACAAGTAATACAAAAAAAGTCCCATTCCTCTGCGATTAAAACTAACCGAGTAATTGCTTATAAAGTTGAAAGCAAAAAGCTACAAATTAGAGGTCAGTCACAAATTTACTGGAAATAAAAATAAACGCAAGATATAAAGTTTAAAATTAAACATTGGGAGTAAAATAATTTTTACAATATTATTTTTAAATTTATGTTGATGATTACATATTAAAACAAATTTGTACTAAAGATATAAGTAAAAAAATAACAGAAAATTTATCAATTTAAATTATAAAAAGCAACTGTCACAATTCGTTACAAAATGACATACATTTAAAATTCTATTAGATTACTTAATGTAACAGAATTTGATGTAGTCCTATAAAGAAAATAAATGGTACGCACCTAAAATTGTATTAATATTACATTGTTATTGGATATAAATAAGTGTGCAAATTGAACCTCGATCGGATATTTGGAAGTGAGTTAAAATTTGAATAGAAAGTTTGAACTAAGGAAACATATGTACGAACGTTTTAAGCAAAATAAAAGCTTGTCGAAATAACACAACTTTTTAAAATAAAATCGCGATTTCCCAAAATTTGATTTTATCGACAAAGAGAATTTAAAACTCAGGTCTTCAATTATTTTAACCAATCTAGAAGTTAATTAATAAAATTTAAAACTACCGTAAAAATAATATGGTGTAGCAACTTCAGTTAAATTGCTTTAAAAATATTTTTTTATCTCATTTAAAACATTTTTGTAAGTGGAACTATATGCCTACGGCAAATAGTTTAGGAATTAGCTATTGGACAGCGTTGGAAATGTCCGCTCTTTATAATAACTTAAGCACTTAGTATACGTTCCCTGAAAACTTAGTCCAACTCGTTCGTTTTCAGCTACAGAAAAGTGGTTTAAGTCATGAAATTTAAAATTTCATAACACGGTCAATTTTAATGTTAGAAGAATGGGACTTTTATTGTATTCCTTGATAGGGTGATGGAAAATTATTACTAAATATTACTAATAGGACCGGGGGACCGTATAAAAAGTTAATTTTCGTAATTTTTTACTAAACTTTTTTGTGACATAAATCGCTTGAAAAAAATTCTTTACTTTTTTAAAAGCATTTTTGCAATTGGAGCTATATACCTGTGACTAACGGCTTAGAAATTAGCCATTGGCCACCACTGAGAATGGACACCCGGTATAGAACGTAATATATGTAATATATTATATTAATTATATTACATTAATATATGTAATATATTTCTACGTAATTTCAGCGCTGCTAAATACTTCTATTTTTATATTGTATTCGCATCATTATTTAGAGAAAATAAATTTTATAGCATAAGTCTCTTGCAGATATTGTTTTAGTATACATAAAATATTCTGTTTTTAAACAATGTTTATAAAAATGGAATTAAAACATAGTAATCTGTGGTAACCCTGTAACTTAAATACAAATTATTTTTGTTGTTATTGTTGTACGCCATAGATAAATTGCATTTGTAAAAATAAAAATTTGTTTAAAATCAATTTTTTCAGACAAATGTCAAAACGGAAAATCAAATAACTCTATGCCCTGAATTTTATTGATAGAAGAAATAACAATAAGAAAGAAAAACACAATAAAACATATATAGCTATGTTTTGTCATCACAAATTGTATATCTTCAAGAGAATATATTTTGATTTCGATCGACCAACATCGGTTGGAACCGACAATAATCTAATTGTATGCAATTGATGAAATAAAAATAAACTTTAAAGGCGTAAATTTATAAAGAATAATAAATCAATGCGATGTCTAAAATCATTCTCCCGGGTGAATCGAGAAATACGATTTTAATTTCGTTATAAAAGAAAATTTATCGATTCATTATATTTCTTTGTCAGAAATGTTCTATTTTTGAATTTGGATGCATATAAATTGCAACTGATTTCTTTATCGTGACGTCTCTAGAAATTTTTTTACATTTTTATGCTATTGTTTAAATAATTTAAGATAAAAATATTTATTATGGGGTTTAGGATTAACATGAACTGTCATTGATTAATCTGCCGGTGGCATATGACTAATGATTAATATTGTAATAATTTTAAGTTGCTGTTAAGACAGCTTACACAATTTTTTATTACATTGCTTTGATTATTGTATGACCAATCAGTTTGTGTTTAAAAAATATAATAATAGGGATGAGATTTCCTCGTTTTTGGACATCAGTATTTTGAAACAGAAAATGTTATTTCATTAAATCGGAATGCGGTTTCTCTAAGATAAAACAGGTGAGCAAAAACGCGGAAATCGCATTCCTACATATGACGCAGAGAGAATGTATTTTAACCCCTTGAAAGGGCGGTGATGCCACCACAGAATCACATAATTTTAAATCTCTAATTGCTACATTAGCACCCGAAGATCTTAAAGATATTTTCACCTTATTTTAACGCGAAAATGTACTGTTACTTGTTTAGAACAATTCTTCTTCTAAATACTGGTGTCAATTAATTATTCTAACAACTTATAAATACAAATACATTACCCCGGAAAGGGTTAACCCTTTAATGATCAAAGCATTTTCATTGCTAAGATGTAGAAATAAATGAATGACACCTGTAATTAAAAACAGATATACAGTGGAGCATCGTTTATACGACGCCGAAGGCATTACCGAAAAACGTCGTATAAACGATAAAGACGTATAATCGATTTTCACTTCCAAAACTAGAATTAATTATGTTTTCACTTAATGTTAATATTTAACATGCTGATTTGCATGAATTTGTAAACTAAACAAACCAAAATAAACAAATAATAAAAAAAACGGGAGGGGTAATTAGTAAGCAATTTAAATATGCGTACCTCTATTTATGTTTCACCGAAAGGTTCCTCATTTTCAGTATATCATTTCCTTTCCATTTAAAGTCAAAGTCCCCGGGTGGACAACTAAAAGTCGCCAATACTGATAGTAACAGTTAGAAGGATAGTCTATTTGCAACTTAAAACAGGTCGGGAAAGCTGACCATCCCCGAGAAAAGAATGACCCCTCCCAGTGTAATCTGTTACACGTAAGTTGATTTTTCAGACTAATCGAACACCAGCCCACATTTTTATAATGTGGAGTGCATTTAAACACACTCTTTGGTGACATTCATAGCTGCCAAGTTCCGTTCGTTCGTAAAATACACAAGAAAAATAAACAAAAATAAAAATAAAAATAAACATATACAAAATCGAAAAATCGACGTATAAACGATTTTGGGCGTCGTATAAAAGATATATTTTTACATTAAAATGAATAGGAATGAATCGGGACCACATTAAAACGTCGTATAAATGTAAACGTCGTATAAGTGATCGTCGTATAAACGATGCTTTACTGTATTTCTAAATAAGAAAACATGATTTTTCACATACATAATAAAAGGGATATTTTTAGATAAAAATACCGGTGTCAGTGTTGCATATCGGAATTAAAATTTTGTGGTTTCGTGGCGAAACCAATGAACGTTAAAGGGTTAAAGGAGTAAATTTGGTACATAAGTGTAATGTCTAAAATAATTATCCTGTTATAATAGAGAAATAAGAAAAATTTCGGTTTTTGTTGAAATGGAAAATGTTTTGCTTTATTGCATTAATAAATATATCAGAAATGATTTTATTTTTTTGTATTTGAATGCCTCTGATATGTAACCTTTTATTGTATCGCGACGTCTCTCTAAGAATCAAGATGAATTTGCTTGATCCATCAGTTAAAGCTTTTTGACACCACTAACTTTATTAAAAACAATTTCATATTATTTTATTGCAAATATTTGGACTAAATATTACAAATATTTTAGCTTAAGAAAGCAGTAATTATCTCATATTCTCTATTAACATGTTGACTGCCGACTACGAGATAACTCGTAGATTGTGTTCTTTTCTAGGAAGGAAACTACGAGTTACCTCTTAATCGGCAGTCAATATGTTAATTCTATTTTTTCAAGGAAGCACCACTTTTAAAAAACAGAAATGCTTTACAGATCCCTTAACAACATTTGCAAGGAGACGTCAACTTTAGCATTTATATTTGAAAAATACTGGTAGGAAATTTTAATACAATGTGATTAAATAAAATTGCCCTTTTAGGCCAAATTTCTGAAAATTGCCATAGGAGTCAACGTGTTAATTGTGCATATAAAAAAGAATCAATTAAGTGGTTAATCTTTAACCTTTTCCAGCACATTATACCCGGTCCCCCCCTCCCCCTTGGATGCCTAATTTTAATTCCAAACTTGCAGACGGAATTAATAATATTTTACTAAAATTTTGCTTTTAGAATGGAAGCTTAAATTAAGGCGTTCTCAATATCTAAAAAAGTCGTTTCCAAATTCCAGCAGTCGATAATCAGTCATTTTACAACAAAATTAGCAGATGTGGAAAGGGTTAAGCAATTGCTTGGCATGATTATTGTATGTTTATTTTTTTGGCGTGTTTATCATTTTGTTTTGTATGCCTGCAAATTGTCGCTCATCAATGTGTCATGGACATATGTCTATAAATAATTATATAATCTATCTAATATCATAATCTATGTTTGAAGGCCGATTTTCTTTCTATTTTGATTTCACAATTTACTTTGAGGAATGAGTACAAATTTTAGGCTAAAACGAAATTTCATATTTGTAATATTTAGAACAAACAAACTTCGTAACTTTAGAGCTGCCACAAGCGTCTGTTTTTATATTCTATTCGTGCCATTAGTTTAAGGAAATAAATTTTGTAGTACATTTCTCCTACAAATATTGTCTTAGTATATATAAAAAATATTATAAAAATGGAATTAAAATATAGTTATCTGTGGTAGCCCTGTAACTTAAATAGAAGTTATTTTTGTAGTTGTTGTCGTGCGCCATAAATAAATTGCATTTAAAAGAATAAGAATTTCCTAAAAATCAGTTTTCTTCAGACAAGATGTCAAAAGGGAAAATCAAATACCTCTGTGCCTTGAATTGTATTGACAGAAAGAAATAACAATTCAAACACAATAAAACATAAATTAAAAAGCAATAAAACATATATAGCTATGTTTTGTCATCGCAAATTCTATTTCTTCCAGGGAATATATTTTGATTTTGATCGAACCAACATTGGTTGGAACAGACAATACTCTAATTTTATGCAATTAATAAAATAAAAATAAATTTTAAAGGCGTAAATTTATAAAGAATAATAAATCAATGCGATGTCTAAAATCATTCTCCCGGGAGAATCGAGAAATAGGACTTTAATTTCGTTATAAAAGAAAATTTATTGATTCATTATATTTCTTTGTCAGAAATGTTCTATTTTTGAATTTGGATGCATTTGAATTGCAACTGATTACTTTATCGTGACGTATCTAGTATTTTATTCTTAAGCTCTTGTTTGAAAAAAAACTATTTGATAGAAATATTTACTATACGGTTTAGGATGTCTATGAATTGTCATTGATTAATCTGCCGGTGGCGTCTGCCACATGATTAATATTGTAATATTTTAAAGTTGTTGTTGAGACAGTTTACAAAATTGTTTACTGCATTGATTTGGTTATCGTATGACACATAGGAAATATAATTTAAAAGCATAAATTTGACAAATTAGTGTCATGTCTAAAATAATTCTGTTATGGTCTTAAAATATAAAGAATTTCAATTTTCACTGTAATGGAAAATATATTAATTTACCAGAAATGATTTTATTTTTTTGTATTCGAAAGCCTCTCATATGCAAGCCACAGAGTACGGACAGAGCCTCAACTCGGCTTGAAAAGAACGCCCTCAGTGGATCACTTAAAAACTAAACCATCGCGTTGGCGATTTTTATCCTCGTGATTTCTGTTTAACTGTAACCATATTCTCGCTTAGCACTTCTTGCTGAATGCTGATTTGATTATCTTTTCACACGTGCTTATGCTATTTGATCTTAGATTTCCGCGCTTATATTGATTCGTAATTATTACTGTTATTGAATTTTCAAGTTTAGATTATTAGGTCTTTATGTTAAGAAGAGACACATGTATTGTTTGCAAGACGAATACTTCAAAGTTATTTCATATTAAAATAATCCTTTCATAAATTTCAAAACAAGAAGCAGCAAGCCGTCGCTGTATTTTTTTCTTTTTTCCCTTATCATTTGTCGCCAAGGAAGCGATATTTCGCCAAATTAGCAACCTCTCTTATGTTATAATCGTAGTTTCAGAGTCATCCGCTCGTATCGCTACTGTCTATGCGAAATCCCATGTTAAACAAGTTGCCATTACAGTATATGAAAGTTGATTCTCTGTTCCGTACTCTGTGATGCAAGCTATTACCGTATTGTGACATCTCTCTGACTGTCAACTTAACACTAGAACGCCATATTTTTTTTCAACTTTAATATTAAATTTTCTCACCAGAATATTTATTCTTAATTATTTAATTGATTTATTTACCTTACGTCCGTGCGGTTTGAAATTAAAATATTTCATGATTTATATATCTATAGATCTAATATATTATATTACATTAATATATTGCATAAATACTATATGTAATATATTTCAACTTAACTTCAGCGCTGCCACAAGCATCTATTTTTCTATTCTATTCGCATCATTATTTAGAGGAAATAAAGGGGGTAGCGGGTTAAGAGGGGTCTGGCGGCCCCCACCGAATCTGGTAAAATCGTTCCAAAAATCTTGAAGAGGGTCGAAAAACAAGCAGTATAAGCTTTTTACCGACATTACAACCCCAAACGAAAACACAGTAATGGCGAAAAATATGATTTTTTGTGATTTTTATTTTTTCAACCAGTTTAATTTATTTTTAAATGGTTTAAATGCAATTAAAAATTTGTTTTGGATGTGTGGAAGTCCGTTGAATTTTTTCAGATTTTTTGGTCAAGTAAAAACATGTGAATTTTAGGTTTAAATGCGAAAAAATCGTGAAAAACGCGTCATTTTCAAGATTCAACCTTCTAATTTTTAGGGTTGTTTTCATTTTCCCGAGGGGTGCTGTATAGTATAGATAGCGGCAATCGTCCTCTTTCGAATGCAGGCAACTGGACTCAATTTGGTCAATTTTGGTGAGCGGGGCGATTTTTTGAATAAAACTCAAATTTTCAACTTTCGATAAATTACGGCGCGTACTTGGTATAATGCGTCTTTGCTATAAAAAATACATCTCTATAGGGATTTTTGAGGTCGCTGATCACGAATTTGATGTCAAAAAAAATTTTTGACAACAAATTCACCCATAAGTATTTATTAACACAGGTTTGATAATGTAAAAAATATCATTGAATCACAGCATTTAAACAATTTTAATATCGTGTTCAACTAATATAATCAACGAAACTAAATTTTCTGGTATAAATCATATTTTATTCAAGCTTACCTAATAGTAACACAGTAATATAAAATAGCATAACACTTTTTTACAGAGCTAAGTCAACAATTTTACAGTTTTAATCCTCGTCACTATCTTCTTCAATAACAGGTTCAACGTTTTGAACAGAGAAAAGATTTGTGAGAATCTGTGCTGGACGAATAATTCGCGACAGATATCTCGCATGCCCTAAGAAGTAAATGATAGTGGCCACATGTGCACAACAACCGACAGTTCTGAGGCCATTCGCACAATTGCATACATATTCTTCTATACCACTTCTTCCAATAGCGTTAGGAACGTATTTTACGTAACACATGTACTTTTTCCGACTTATGTGCCTCGATTGAACTTCGCATTTCAAAATTGATTTATCTTCCAACAAGTAATGCATATTAAGAACTCCATCTTCAGTACATAATTCTACTAAATAAGAAACGGTCTGTGATAACTGGTAAGACCCTGTAAAAAGTATCTTCAGATCTCTTTCTGTCAACTCCGGAAAGTCTACAACATCATTTGACGTCAGAGGTCTGAAGATCCTTTTTTTTTCTGTTCCAGTTTTTCTCTTCTACCACTTTCGCTAAATCATTATTAACGTTTTTTCTGAGCAACATTTCGTTAGTGATCTCTCTTTTCTCTGTTCAAAGCGTTGAACCTGTTATTGAAGAAGATAGTGACGAGGATTAAAACTGTAAAATTGTTAACTTAGCTCTGTAAAAAAGTATTATGCTATTTTATATTACTGTGTGACTATTACGCAAGCTTGAATAAAATATGATTTATACCAGAAAATTTAGTTTCATTGATTATATTAGTTGAACACGATATTAAAATTGTTTAAATGCTGTGATTGAATGATATTTTTTACATTATCAAACCTGTGTTAATAAATACTTATGGGTGAATTTGTTGTCAAAAAAATTTTTTGACATCAAATTCGTGATCAGCGACCTCAAAAACCCCTATAGAGATGTATTTTTTATAGCAAAGACGCATTATACCAAGTACGCGCCGTAATTTACCGAAAGTTGAAAATTCGAGTTTTTTTCAAAAAATCGCCCCGCTCACCAAAATTGACCAAATTGAGTCCAGTTGCCTGCATTCGAAAGAGGACGATTGCCGCTATCTATACTATACAGCACCCTTCGGGAAAATGAAAACAACCCTAAAAATTAGAGGGTTGAATCTTGAAAATGACACGTTTTTCACGATTTTTTCGCATTTAAACCTAAAATTCACATGTTTTTACTTGACCAAAAAATCTGAAAAAATTCAGGGGACTTCCACACATCCAAAACAAATTTTTAATTGCGTTTAAACCATTTAAAAATAAATTAAACTGGTTGAAAAAAATAAAAATCGCAAAAATCATATTTTTCGCCATTACTGTGTTTTCGTTTAGGGTTGTAATGTCGGTAAAAAGCTTATACTGCTTGTTTTTCGACCCTCTTCAAGATTTTTGGAACGATTTTACCAGATTCGGTGGGGGCCGCCAGACCCCCCCTTAACCCGCTACCCCCTTTTATAGTATAATTCTCTTGCAGATATTGTCTTAGTGTATATGAAAATTCTGTTTTTTATTAAATGGTTATAAAGATGGAATTAAAATATAGAAATATGTGGTAGTTCTATAATTTAAATACAAATTATTTTTGTTGTTATTGTGCGCCATAGATAAATAGCATTTGTAAAAATCTCTAAAATAAATTTTCTTTAGACAAATGTCAAAACGGAAAATCAAATAACTCTGTGCTTTGAATTTTATTGACAGAAAGAAATAAAAATACGAAATAAAAACACAATAAAACATATATAGCTATGTTTTGTCATCGCAAATTCTATACCTTTTAGGAACTATATTCTGATTTTGATCGAATCCAACATCGGTTAGAACAGACAATAATCTAATTGCATGCAATTGATAAAATAAAAATAAATTTTAAAGGCGTAAATTTGTAAAGAATAATAAATCAATGCGATGTCTAAAATCATTCTCCCGGGTGAATCGAGAAATAGGATTTTAATTTCGTTATAAAAGAAAATTTATCGATTCATTATATTTCTTTGTCAGAAATGTTCTATTTTGGAATTTGGATGCTTTGAATTTCAACTGATGACTTTATTGTGACGCCTCTAGAAAAAAATTATATATTTTTAAATTTTTAACACGTTGACGGACACTTGCGTCTATAGCCGTCAAAGCGAAAATTTTAAGTGTTGAAATTAATGATTGACACCGGGATTTGAAAATAATTGTATTTATAAATAAGAAAAAAGCTAAATTTTACGAATTTAATAAATAGAAGTTTTTTTTACAAACATTCTGGTGCCACTGTGCTCTTTGGGAATTAAACTTTGGGAACTTGTTCTTATTGTCCGTCAATGTGTTAAGCTATTGCTTGAAACAATTTATTCGATAGAAATATTTATTATATGATTTAGGATGCCTGTGAATTGTCATTGATTATTCTGCCGGTGGCGTCTGCCGAATAATAGATGTTGTAATATTTTTAAGCTGTTGTTAAGACAGTTTATAAATATTTTTATTGCATAGTTTTTGTTAGCTTATGACGCAGAGAAAATATACTTTGAAGGCATAAATTTGGTAAATAAATGTCATGTCTAAAATAATTTTAGAGAAATAAGAAAAAAAAAAACAAGTTTTTGTTGTAATGGAAAATGTATTGATTTGTTGCATGAATAAATATACCAGAAATGATTTTGTTTTTTGTATTTGAATGCCTCCGATTTGTAACCTTTTACTGTATCGCAACGCCTGTCTAACAATCAAAAAGAGTTTGCTCGATCCATCACTTAAAGCTTTTTGACACCAGTAACTCTATTAAAGACAATTTCATATTATTTAATTCAGGGCTGGGTTTTTGCCGGCAGAAAATGGTTTCTGCCGTGCCAGTGGCAGAAAGTGGTTATAATCGGCAGAAACTGGCATGAACTCATTTCACAACATAATCTGAGACTTTTTCACTAATATTAAATTGCTTATATACATTTATTATTAAGGATGAATAACAAATAAAATATCATGAATAGTTTTAATTAAAAAATAAATAAATTTGTATTAGAATTTGAAAGTTTTGAATCAGCCATATTATTTGCAGATTATTGAAAATCATGAAAATGATATTAGTGACATAGCAGTTGTTTTAACTGTAAATAAAATATCATAATTTATAGAAAATTTAAATACTTGTTTACAAATGTTATAATCTATTGCTGTCACTTTAGATAAAAGTAAAAAACATGACTGTTCTATTGCTGCTGCTTATAAAATTTGCTTAACTTTATTTAATGCTGGAAATTTTACAGAAACTCACAAATGCAGGATTCAAATCTCATTTAATGCAGTGATAATTTTATGCTGGCTTATTTACTTCATCCTAAGTAAATGGGATCAAAATTGACACATGAGCAAAAAGAAAAGGCAAGGAAATTGCTTTTAGATATTAATCTAAATTTTGTGCTGTACATAATAACTCTTTTAGCAAAATAGACTCCTTTTCCAGAAAGACATTTCCCCAAGGAAGTTTTAGAAAATGTCTTGCCTTCTGTAGTTACAGATAGTTGTCTTAAAAAAATAATACCCGTGAAAATGAGTTTTTTTTTTTCAAATTTTAAATCCTCAATAATGACATTACCAGCAAATAATGCTAGTCTTGAAACTATATTTTCGAATTTTTCTTTCATTCAGAACAAATTAAAAAGCAGCCTAGGTTAAGAAAGGTTATCAAAAGTAATACTATATCATGGAATGCTCTTAGTATATTATTACTTTTTCCACAAAATTAAATTTGTTTTTTCAATATTGCAAAATAATTGTAAAAGATATTTAATTAATTTTTTCTGCTATTTTTGTGCTACAATTATTTACTTATATATTTTCACAAGAACCATTTCTCTTTGTATGTAGTAGTAAACAATTTTTAAATTATTGCAGTGTATTTATAAAAAATACTCTGAAAAGTGATGCTAAAATATAGAATTTTTTGTAAATTTTTATTTTTAAAACATTTAAAATATAAATTTAATCGTAAGCACTAATACAAATATTTAAACTTGTACAGCATCAGATCACCATTATGAAAGTTTCCGTTTTATAAGTGACAGAAAATTATTACATAAACAAAGTATATTTATCTGATCATTTTGAAACTTTTTGCTACTTTGAAAAACATTCATAATCTTTATTTTGTTTTTTAAACTAATTTTTTTTTATATTAAATACACGTTTGAATTATGAATCATTGCAGGTTAAAGTTATTATTATTATTTCTTAGTTTCTGCCAATTTTTGCCATTTACTGGCAGAAACTAGTTTCTGCCATGCCGGTTTTAATCGATTATAACCACTGGTTTTAACCACTCCGGCAGAAACTTGCCATCCCTGATTTAATTGCAAATATTTGGACTAAATATTACGGATATTTTAGCTTAAAAAAGCCGTGCTTATCCCACATTCTCTATTTATTGAACATACAAAAAAAATCAGTTTACAATCCGGTACACTGTCCCCGGTCTGGGATACCTAATTTTAATCCCAAACTTGGAGACGCACCAATAATATTTTAGTAAAATCTTAAACTAAGGAGTTCGTAATATCTAAAAAAGTTGTTTTCAAATTACGGTGGCAGTCGATAATTACTCAATTTACTGCAAAGTTTGTCCGAGCGGAAAGGGTTAACTCTTTCCGGCACACTGTGCCCGGTCTGGGATACCTAATTTTAATTCCAAACTTACAAACGGCACCAGTAATATTTTAGTAATATTTTAGTAAAATTTTGCTTTTACAATAAACGCTTAATTTAAGGGATTCAAAATATTTTAAAAATTCGTATGCGAGTTCCGGTGACAGTCGATAATTTCTCCTTTTACTACAGATTTCGCCCGTGCCGGAAAGGGTTAAGCAATTGCTTGGCATGTTTATTGTGTGTTTATTTTTTGGCGTGTTTATTATGTTGTTTTGTATGCCTGTAAACTGTCGCTTATCAATGTGCCAAAGACATGTCTCTAAATATTTATATTATAAATATATTTTTATGGCTTTTCTCATATAAAGCATTTTACAGGAATATTTGTATTATTGTTTCCAGCATTTTATATGAAGAAAAATTAATTTTAAGGCCTCCGCGACTAACGAATGCATATCTCATAGTGTGCGTAATATCCATGAATTTGAGTACCAGTAAGTATTAAGAACTTTTTTTTTGGATGTATAAACTTAAGGGTGTATTTCGATCCAAACTGCTTATTTTCCGATTTATTTTTGAATTTATTTTTGCTCTCAAGTGCATCAAACTAACAAATTGTCTTATTTAGAAAGTACACAAGGTGCCGTGATTGGCGATTCTTTGATAAATGCAGAAAATATTGCAAAAAAAGCAATCAAAAACGGCAATTTGAACCGATTTTTCGGAAGCGGGAGATCTGTGGACGAAAAAAACAGGTCATACCGAGAAGGTAATTGTTTATAAATCAAATTCTAATGAATTGAGCATAAAAATACATCGCACGGCACCTTGTACGTCTCTTCAAAAATCACTTCAACAAGTTTCATGTTACTACTTTTAAAAATGTGTCTGAAATTGTATCGGAAAATTTCGAGCTGTTGAAGGTGAAAAAGCGTTTTTTCGAATACACCCTTAACAACGGCAGGTCATCAGGTGAGAGTTTCAAGGGGTGTTTATTCCCAGTTGCGAAGTAACTCCACGCTTTGTGTACGAGAAATGTTCGAACACATCATGAGAAATAAGTTTACAAATTATTAATGTAGTGCTATATGGTACTATTTAAAAAAAAAGGAAATGTGAAAGTTCAATGAATAGCATGAAGCAGAAAATGTCCATATCCTACCCAAGCACTCACGCATGTTTTTTTTCCTTTTTGTTGTTTTATCATACAGATAAATTATCTCTTGAATTAAAGTTATTGAGAGATAAAAATTTAACACATGAAACGCATCACTGATATGCTTCTATTAATTATCTAACATTTCAATAATTGCTTTTCCCTTCATTAAAAAACTTACTTGGTTTTCTGATTATATTGAAAAAGCTTCTAATATCGATATTTCTACTTCACATACAAAAATCCACTAGAAATTCTCAAGGGAAAAGTTGAGAAAACTATATACTCAGCTGTTTCTGTTTTCTTTCTGAAATCGATAAAGATTAAGGGGTAATCTTTAAAAAGGCTATAAAACAAAAGAAAGAATATAGATGATTCAACAACATTTTATAGTATATATTCCAAACATTAAACCTGTAAAAAATATCCAGAAAGTTTTGTTAAACAATCCGATAAAATGTAGTGCATTGATATTTTTCTGCTACACATTTCCAATAAAATGTTACATTTTTACTTGCTATTAATAGCTTTACCTGATAAAACTCTGGATTTATCTTTTACTAATTTATTTGTCCTTTCGTTATTAAAACTAAAAATTACGCCAGTTTGTATAATTTACAAGTAGTCTGGCGATTTATATAATTTGTCGAAATGGGTCGATAGGATAATCAAGTAGTACTGCAATTTCGTAATAGAGCATTACTGTGCATTAAACATACAGGGTGTCCGAGAAAGATCCGTACAACTTCAAAAATTTATTGAAAAAGAAACAGTAGGGTAACAGCGAAACTAATTAGGACATTAGATAGAATAACTCAAAAAGTTTTTTCTGCAGTATGTTTCTGACCATAGATGGCGCTACATGTCATGCAAAGGAATATTAAAGCATTTTAGTTATTTCAATGGCGGATCGCGTGAAGAAAGCTCAATGTGTTGCGTGGTTTATCGAAACAAAATCCGATACGCAAACACAACGGAATTATCGAACGACGCATGGGGAATCGCCACCATCGCGGTCAAGCATTCGTGAGTGGTATCACAAATTTATGACAACGGGTAGTGTGGAACTCCTGACCTAACACCACTGGATTTTTTCTTTTGGGGTTATGTTAAAGATACTGTATACCGAACGCAAGTTAACAGTCTCGAAGAATTAAAGCAAAACATCCAAACAGCTGTAGCTACTGTTGATGTTTGCATGCTGAAACGGTCGTGGATGGAATTGGAATATCGTCTTGATATTGTTCGTGCTACGAAAGGGTCTGATGTAGAAATTTCTTAAGGTAATAACACCACTTAACCGGCGACGGGTATGGGGAAACAGTGCTTTTACCCCCGACTTATCTCGGGGCAGACGGTTAAGTGGTTAAGTTATAGGGAAAAAAAACTTTTTGAGTTATTCTATCTAATGTACTAATTAGTTGCGCTGTAACCCTATTGTTTCTTTTTCAATAATTTTTTGAAGTTGTACGGATCTTTCTCGGACACCCTGTATTTAAATATGTTTAAATATTTAATTATAGCTAATTTTTCAATTAATTACCAGCTGTGAAATTACGCTTGGAATTATTGAAAGTTTAATATGTGAATATCAACTTGCTAACAACTTGTGCAGCAGTTGCAGCCTTATTAACAAAATGTGAATGAGAAATGACAAGCTGGAAATCGTACTCGTAGCTTAAATGGTAAAGCACTTGGAGGGCTATTGCAAGGGTTCCAGGTTCGATCCCCGGCTTGAACATTTTTCACTATGTTGGTTCTACGCCTTATTAGCAATGTGATAATCACATATTAAATATATGTTTTAATTTCATTTTTGAATTGCGATGCATTTTGTAAATAGTTTACACGAGTTTTATTTTCATATTTTATATTATGCATATCCATGATGGGTAAGTATTACAGTGGCCTCCAACTAACTATAATATTTGCATATTATTAGGTATGTATAAATTTTACAACTCATGTACAGGGTTTCACAAAAGATCTCAGGTACATTTCCTACTGTTAACTGAATTATGTGTAGAAGAATTTTCAATTTTATTTTGCGTGTAACTGCACTAACTTTCAGCATATTATGCAGCATACATACACATCTATATATCATGTACGAGTTATACAAAACATTTTGAATATTTTTTCCGATTATTAATGATAATAGCAATCATTAGGTTTTATAAAGCATTAAGGGTAAAAGTATCCAGAAAAATTTGCTGAATAATCCATTGATAATTTTTGGCTACATATTTCTCATAAAATGTTGCATTTGTTCCTGCTAAAATGAGTTAGTTGGCAATTTTCATCAAATTAAGTATTTTTGTAATTACATAAATATATAGTATCTCTATTCTACATCTTGTCCGTCCGTGTGTTTGTCTGTCCATCTGTTCTCATAAAACAGAACAAAAAATATCAAATCAAATGATTTCAAATTTAATGCATTTAATCGCTACAGAATTTATTAAAATCATTTCAAATTTTATGAAAATCAAATAAAAACTTAAAAAACTATTATTGAAAGTGTTCTTCAATCTATTAAATCCTATCATACTTAATCTTATAACGGAGTCGTGTTGTTTCCATACTAGTGAATTTAATATATTTAACATAATGAATTCGGTATCCATGCATTCTGCATAAGACTGCAATAGTTATCGCATCAATATCTGAATATTTATAAAACAATTTATAGTACATAGTTATTCGCCAAATTTGACATAAAATTTCTGACATGTTTTTTGGTTAAAATAATTTTAATGTCTGTACACCTATCATGTATTTTAGCAATTTGACATCATTTGCAAAAGAAAAATACTACAAAACGTGTTCTTAAAAATATTAGTGTGAAACTACTAATATAAAAGTAGTTGCTAGTAGCCGATCTGCCCATGATTTATTTTTCGATTTTGTAGATCGCATTCCCAACATAAAAAAATCCTTAAAAAGATTGTTCCTCGTGGATGAAAGTTGGATAATTTTTATAACAACCAGGGCGCAAACAATCCTGACTCATTTGAGATAAAGATGCCATTCCTGTCGTTAAAGTTAGACTCTTAAATACTCTCTCTTGCAAAAGAAAGTTTTGGAAAGAAAGATATTTACAGAAGAAAGTTTTGGTCTCTATTTGGTGAAATTAAATCTACTACGAGTAACTTCCACCTAACCAAACCATCAATTCCGAAAATCCCTACTGGGATTTACACGAACTGAATGTTGCTATAGCCATGAAATACCCCGAAACAGCAGAAAAACGAAGTAATATCTTCTATTATGACACCACCAATTCACATGTATCTTTGAGCGTCAAAAACAAACTCCTTGCATTCGATTGAGACATTCTGATCTATCCTCCTTAATCTCCGGTCATTGCTCCGTCCGATTATTATTTGTTTCTTTTTCTCAGAACTTCTGTTAACAAAAAATGAAATATTTGAATGACATAAAAAATCACCTCTAAGTATTTTGCCAGCAAATTAAAAAAGTTATGGAAAAAATCTGTTATTAGATTGCAATAGATAGAACAGGAAAAAAATTTGCTTCTTTGTATTTATGACGGCCAATTATTCACACTTGGAATATATACCCTAAAAAGCGGGGGGAAATTATCCGTGGGGGGTCCTTTCTAAGGGAACCTAACTCGTATTTAAGCAAGGAAATCCAAGGTTCGAAGAAAAACAGGAAAAACTCCGAATGTTTAGGCCGACGGACGCGACTGGGTCCGAATCCAGCACCAGACGTCTACCAGTTTCGGTAGCACCAGTTTCGGCCACTAGTAGGGCAGAGGCGAAAAGATATCAGAGGATATGTTCAACAGATTAGCACAGGCGTCCTTCAGTAAAATATTGCTTTTATCGAAATTTTCATGGTTTAGTTTTAAATAAAAAAAAGGAGAAATTTATTAGACAACTTAAAATATATTTAAAAAAATACCAAATAATCTCTAAATATGACAAAAGTACGGAAAATGGCGCCGCATTTAGGCACAATGACCTTATTTGTTAAACGCTTACAGCTTAAAGTTACAGTTTTTCCTTTGCTTTTCTCCTAATTATAGTTGTTCTGTCTATATGCTTTTTACTAACTACATTCAGAGAAAAAATTGTAGAGTTCTTAACCAAGATTTTGAAACTTACAAAAGATTGCATATTTTATCTAACATTTCGCCCTTTAATATATACACTATATTGCCATTGATTATGGGACACTTGCGATTTTAGACATTTTACTAAATATCTAGAAAAATACATGATGAATCATCTCGAAACTCTTAGTGTATAAGTATAATAGTATACGCCATACATCTCCGTGAAGATTTTTTACCGAAACGCCATAGGGAACCGTCAACAAATTAAAAATTAATGAATATCTTTTGAATAACCCTGTCAAAACTAATGTAGCAAAAGCGCTCAAACTCTAGATTATGATTGAATGCCTTATTGTAATACACTGTGTTCATTTTTATGTAAATAGCATGCACACTCGCAGAGTAATTAAGGTTTTTATAAAAATGGTCCCAAATTTTTCCAAGTTTTTACATTAAAATTTTCAGAGTTCTTAATATAAAATAATATTTTTTTCAGAAAATATGACAAGCAACATTGCACACAGTACCCTGTAATCAGAATTAAAAAATAATAAAAATTGTATGAAAAATGAGTAGGTTTACTAAATAATTTTTTACTACGCATGCGTCAAAGATATTAAAATTTCATTTGCATATTATGTTAGCTAAATGTATAGAGCAACTTTTGTAAAAGTCTCAAAATCATAGCTTGAAAATTCTGAAAGTAATCGTCTATAGAAAAAGGACAAAATCCGTTGTTTCCAAAATGAAGCAAAAAAAATGAGGGATTTTATCCAAATGCAGTAGTACATCCCATATTGTGTATTCTATATTGACACTAATCAATGAATATATGGATACAACCCCTCTTGTTTTTGCTTCATTTTGAGAATAACGGATTTTCGACTTATTCAATTGACGATTATTGTCAGAATTTTCAAGTTATGATTTTGTGACTTTCACAAAAGTTGCTCTATACATTTAGCTAACATAACATGCAAATGAAATTTTGATATCGTTGACGCATGCGCAGTAAAAAATTATTTAGTAAACCAACTCATTTTTTATACAATTTTCATTATTTTTTAATTTTGATTACAGGGTACTGTGTGCAATGTTGTTTGTCAGATTTTCTGAAAAAAATAATATTTTATATGAAGAACTCTGAAAATTATAAGGAAAAAACTTGGAAAAATTTGGGATCATTTTTATAAAAACCTTAATTACTCTGCGAGTGTGCATGCTATTTGCCTAAAAATGAACAGAGTGTATTACAATAAGGCATTCAATCATAATCTAGAGTTTGAGCGCTTTTGCTACATTAGTTTTGACAGGGTTATTCAAAAGATATTCATTTTTTTTAATTTGTTGACGGTCCCCTTTGGAGTTTCTGGAAAAAATCTTCACGGAGATGTATGACTTATACTATTACATTTATACACTAAGAGTTTCGAGATGATTCCTCATGTATTTTTCTAGATATTTAGTAAAATGTCTAAAATCGCAAGTGTCCCATAATCAATGGCAATATAGTGTATATCAAATAAATTTGTCCAAAACAGACAATACGGTATAAACTCGAATGAGGCTTTCAATTTTTTTAGTACACAGGATATGCTCATAATTATTCTTTAACATGAACTAAATTCCAAGGGAAATTTAAAAATTATATGAAGACAACTAGACTCTTCCTAAACACATAGTTTTCGCTGAGCGAAATACACATTCAACAGGAAATACATGTACAGAAAATCTCGGTTCATTTAATTGACAGTAACACTTAAACACTACTTGAGATACAAATTTTCCTCGCTGTTACTTGATACGATAATTGTAGCACCATTGTTTTGACAAGTTGAAGTGGTAAATTGAGGCGATATAAAGTTTTAACGCGTTATAATTATCAGATACAATGTTTTGGCTTCATGTTATAATAAGTTAACTATTATAAGTTTTATGATTTTTCAAAAGTATGGTAATTTCTTTTTGTCATTTATTGCAAAATGACATTTATTTCTACACTGCAAACGCATAAAAAATATTTTTGCAACTGTAACTGAACATAATAATCCACACTTCTAACTAAAACCGTTTTTGATTGTGTTGTTAATGTATTCCGAATGTGTTGTTCGAAATAAAAAAAATGTGCAAAAAGAAGTGTTAAAAATTACAAAAGGTAAAAATGTGTTTTCTAAACGTATTTCGAAATATTTTTTTTAAAAATTATGTAGTTTTAAAGACACCAGGTAGAAAGTATTTTGAAAGTGTTTTACATGTGTTGTTTTATAGTGTTCTAAATTTTGTGGTGTTTACAATGGGTTGGGGACAAAGTGTTGTGCAGCACAACATTATTTTAAGAAATTATTTTTGTAACATTATTTACAACACTATTTCAAACAATCAACAACACTATTTTTAGAACACATTTATATATAGTAATACTTTGTAATGTATTAAGAACACGTCTCCAGAGAGCAACACTTTTGCAACATTAAAATCACAACCACAACACAAAAAACGCTTCAAAACACATTAATGTGCTGTGAATTTTGCACCAAAAAGTATTCCGAAGTGTGTTTATTTTTGTGTTTGATATTTTGCAGTATATTTACGATATTTTCCCAAATTTTCTCAGTATGAAGTCTATAAATATGTATAGTAATGGGAAAAAAAAGTTAACACCCTCTACACCGAAAAGAAAGTTCTCAAAACTGAGTAAAAAGTACTCGATTTTAAATACGCTAAGCGTATAACTCTAAGCGATGTGCGATAGAAGCTGAAAAGAAAATAAGCAATAAGCAAAGGCAAAATAAATAATTAAGAATATTTTTAAGCTATTGCATAGCTTTTATCGTGGGCTTTGAGCGCGGCGACAGAATCTAGAAATTCCGTAACGAGAAAAAACCTAAGCCTCCGGCTAACGTCGTTTCAGTTCGGCAGACATTGACGCGGTATTTTTCAGATATTTAGAGGATATCAAGTCTCAAACTTATGTTTCTTATTTCAGTCACCATAAACCTATAGTTTCAATGATAAAAATTCCTGATTAACCTACATATATTGTAAGATATTAAAAATATTTTAAACGATATTAACTTCTCATTTATTCAATAAAAGAAAAAAATTTGTCTTCTTATCGGCCATCACGCTCAAAAAGTGTAACTTGAATTAATATCAAAGACAAAAAAAACTGCATAAGTAAAAAATATATAAATTATTATTATTTTTTTCCAAATTTGTAGAATGTGTATAGAAAAGAATCGTCTTAAGATAAAACAAGGATGGATAATAATGTAGCTTTTGGTGATTGGAGACCCGCCCCATGGTGAGGATCGAAAAATTTAAAATGCTTATAACTCGCGATCTAATTTTCGTAGCTTGGCAAAATTTTGTTTGGTAATTTATTATGAGACAGTGTTAATTTTTGGTAACAGGAGACCCCCACGGTGAGGGTCGAAAAATTTAAAATGCTTATAACTCGCGATCTAATTTTCGTAGCACGGCCAAATTTTGTTTGGTAATTTTTTATGAGACAGTGTTAATTTTTGGTGACAGGAGACACCCCCCCCCCCATGGTGAGGGTCGAAAAATTTAAAATGTTTAACTTGCGATCTAATTTTCGTAGCACGGCCAAATTTTTTTTGGTAATTTATTAAGCTATTACATAGCTTTTATCGCGGGCTTTGAGCGCGGCGACAGAATCTAGAAATTCCGTAACGAGAAAAAAACCTAACACTCCGGCTAACGTCGTTTCAATTCGGCAGACTTCGACACGGTATCCTTCGGTAGACTTCGGAAGACATTGAAGCGGTATTTTTCAGATATTTAGAGGGTATAAAGTCTCAAACTTATGTTTCTTATTTCAGTTACCATAAACCTATAGTTTCAATGATAAAAATTCCTGTTTAACCTATATGTATTGTAAGATAATAAAAATATTTTAAACGATATTAACTTCTCATTTATTCAATAAAAGAAAAAAAAAATTCTTATCGGTCATCACGCTCAAAAAGTGTAACTTGAATTAATAACAAAGACAAAAAAAAAAAAAAAAAAAAAAAAAAAAAAAAAAAAAACTGCAGAAATAAAAAAATAAATAATTGCATAAGTTGGTAAAAAATGCTATGCAATAGCTTTGTCGCGGCAGTCCCCGAATGCCACACGTATTATTTTGTGTAACCAGTAATACTTTTAGAACAAAAAAAAAGTAATGTATCTGTAACTCATTCTAAACAGTATTACAACTAATTGATGTATTAAGAGAATTTTATACTAAGAAGTTTTAATGGTACTTACAAGTAGTGTCGGTAGATAAAGGGTTAAATACTATACATAATATTTACTTTCATAAACATTTCACAAAAATGTTTATGAATGCCACTATGAATGAGATAAATTATTACAAAGTACAAAATTATTTTGATTTGGGTTTGTTAAAATGTGATGTTTCGAAACTAGGTAAAATGATTGTTAGTAATTTTTGTTTTAAGTAGGGGTTTTGTTTTAAGTAATAAAATCAACTTTGTTCGACATGAAAACAAACATTTGAATATATAGAGGGCAAGGGAATAACTTTTAATCTCCTTGAACAATATAAAAACATAAAATGCAAATGCTATTTTATAATTAAAGAAATTGTCAGTTAAAAAATGTGTCCCATACTTCCTCACTAACACATTTGTATGGCACAGCAATAAAACAAAGCTATAAGCATAATAGTCTGATGTTGGCTAGATATAAAATAAACACGGTTTGTAGGTTTGTAATACATGTTCTACAGCATAAAATTCCAGAATCTTCACGACTGGAATGAAAATTCAGGATTGTCTGTCACAAATGCCATTAAAAAATTATCAGTGCAATTTATATACATTTTGAAGTAAAGGAATATTATCAGTGTTATAATTAATATATTATATTAAAAAAATGTTTGCATGTTAACAATAGACATTCATCTTGTTGTAAAAAAAGGAATTAGACATGTTCCATTCCTCCCCACTTCTTTATTTTGAGTTAAAGTTCTAATGGAAAATATTGCTTTTAGGCTTAGCTTAAATTATGGATAATATACAGTATAATGTTCCATAAATAGGGAAAGTATTACATCTATACTTACACAAGTCATTAATATACAGAAAGCATAAAGAATATATGAAGGAAATTTACTTTTGATTCTTGAAGAAATCTTTTCCTTTATACTATTACAAGAATATACAGATAAAAAAATAACTGAAGATTGGGCTACCATTACTTCATCTTGTGTGCGATTGATGAAATGTTTAAAATGATACATAAAAAAAAAACCTGTTGTCCCATTCCTCCCACTCTCCCATATACTCAATTCGACAGGAGTACTTCGATTTACTAATTTTTGAGTATTTAATTATTTTTTTTAGTGTACTAACTCTACAATTAATTATAAGAGAAGAAACGGGTGTCGATAAATGGTGTCACTTTTTTCAATGTATTTTACTCGCCTTACCCCCTATTTCAAAAAATGCCACACTTCACCATACTTGTTACATGTCGCGCTAAAATTGCATAAACATACACTTTGAGTTTAGAAACAAAGTACTACATTATATATAGTGGGCGTATCTACACTTTTTGGGGCCCGGGACCGGTTTGTGCCCCCCCCCACACACACACAAAATAAATAACCACATTATTTTACCTTAAGACGAAAAAAATGTATTTATGGCTTGTACCGGGAGGAAAGACAATTCATTCGTACTTGTTTTTCAAGACTTTTTTTTACTCAAACACACGAAACCAGAATGTTTGGAACATGATTCTAGAATATTTCTATGTTTCATCAATACTGAATTCGTATCGGAATTTCAAAAACTTAGCGGAACGTTCATGGATATGACTGCTGTATTTAACGCATTCGAGTAGCAATATTAAAAATTAGTTTTTAAAAATCCACCTTTGCTATTTGATTTAAACCGTCCGATTACAGAAAATAACCCCTTTATTTCAAAGCGGCAGCCACGTTAGAATTTTTAATTGCTATACCATTTTTACTTACCCATCATACGTAATATAGGGTAAGTCTTGCAATCGTTTTGAAAACCGAAAAATTTTTTTTACGGATTTACATCTTTTAGATAGTGGAGATTCCGAAAAACATATTTTTAGAAAAAAAATTTTGCCGTCCGTCTGTTTGTCTGTCAACGCTCTATCTCCCGAACGAATTGAGATAGAGACTTGAAATTTTGTATGTAGTTAGTATGTAAGAATGGGACGAAGCCTATGTAATATCAGCAACCTCGATTATCCGGAGTTATTTTTTTCGTACTCTCGAAAAATTCGTTCTGATGAAAGGTATATAAAAATTTTCGAATTTTTTTGTTCTAAGGAATGGACGTAAAAGGCAATAAAATAACACACATTTTGCATATAGAACAAAGTCGATCGGATTATTAGTTGCCGAGATATTTGTAATCTTGTGTTCCACATTATTCGATTTTTCATGACCCTGTATTTCATTCAAATTTCAATTCAGAGGTATATTTTAATTGGAAATGAGACGCTTAATCCGACGCAGTTAATTGTTAGTTAATAGTTATTATTTTTGGAGTTATAAGGATGTTTCTTTTACGCAGTTCGTTACTACTTGAGTAGTTTGGTGTTTTATATAATTGGTAATCAGCAGTTCTTTAATAGAGCATTACTATGTATATTAATATTTAAATTTTGTTTATGAATTGCAATGCATTGTATAAATAGTTTTCACATGTTTTATTTTCATATACATATCCATGATGGGTAAGTATTACTGTGGCCTCCAACGACTAGTTTCCTTGTTTCAATAGAGAAGAAAGCAAAAAATGTTCTTGAATCCTTCTATCAAGACTAAACGATTATGCAAATAAATTAATTTTTTGCATCTTGAAATATTTTGAAAATTTAAAGAAGTCGTCATTTAAACAAGATAGTTGATCAAGACATCCAACGAATTTGGTCGATATCTTAATAAACCCTTAATATATGCTCGCTCAGTCACATCCAAACCAGTTGATAATTACGAAGGCATTCGTATGACAAAGATTAGATATTTATAGAGAAATATACCTGCTCCATATATGTATATAAATGAAAATTACATTTGAAAAATTTAAAAATCCTAAAGTTCTTTTTCCCAATTTTAAAATCCGTTTTAAACTTGTAATTTTGTTTCTCGGCACAAATTTTTTTTATATATTATGACAGCAGATCACGTTGACGGTTTAAAAAAAAGATTTTTTCCAAATTTCAGAATGGATACCGTCAAAAATTAAAAATCCACTGCAAAACGTTATATAAAAATGTTAACTAGAACAGAAGTCATGGCTAATCTTGCATATCAGAATTTGTTGTATACAAGTCACTTTGAAGCAATTTTTACATAAAAAAATGATTTTTGGTATTGCATGCACTCTTAATTAAAATATTGTTTACTTTAGAACCTTGAAATCATATATATTATTACTTTACATGTGTTAGTTTATTCTGAACCTCAGTTTAGACAGATTTTTGTTACGGAAAGTGTGGATTAAAAAATAAGCATAAATAACATATCTGAACTAAAAATTTTAAAATCCTGCACGAAAAATAGATATTTCAATACTTATATATTTTTCAAAAATCACTTTTTTCGTTAATGGTACTAAATGGATGTATATTTGAATATTTCAAACCATAAGAACATGTGAATATAATGAAAAATTCTTATTTCACTCATTGGTGAAGAAACTACAGACTGTTTCGTGCTGCTTTAAATACGATCATTTTCTGGTGCTTATCGTAATCTGCCCTCTTAAAAACACACATAAATAACGCCTTCATTCATCTGTTAAAAGTATATGCAAATGTTATGCAAGCATGCATACAATATAATAAAACCAATTGGAGTGAAAAATTAACCAGAGCCAGGAATCTAACCTGGATCCATAGTGTATCAGGACTTTGCTCTAATCATTACTAATCACTGCAGTGTTTTGGGAAACAACCTAGCCAGCTGTATGCCCAGGCTAGATTTCTGGCTCTGGATAGTTTTTCCCCTCCAGTTGGATTTGTAATATTTACTGTATGCATGTCTGTATAACTAAGTTTTTTAACATTTATTACGTTCACCATTAAATGCAGAGTAACTTATAATAGAAAATGCTAATGTTTGGATAATTTTCCTTAGTTGTCTTTTACTTTGGTAAAAAACCAACAATTCTTATTTTTAAAATATGAAATCACTTCGGTTTAAACCTTTCTAGATCTGGCGTTGATGTTCGTCGCGTATGAAAATGTATTAGATACTTTAAGAACTAAATTACTTTCAATCATTTAATTATCTTAAATGAGTTAAGAAATCTCTTGAGTTTATTTGATCTGGTCGATATTTAACAATCGCAGCATTCTGGCTCTTTTTAATCCATGTCTAAAGATTTATCGTGTATTTACATAAATAGTTAAAACTCATTGGAAAGAATTTCATTTTATCCTTAGTCGGGTGCAACGACCATTCACTTGCAAATTTTTTGGAGTTAATTCTGTAAGAAAATTTTTCCTCTTAAGAAAAAAACAATTTCGGCAATTTAATCTTTCTGATGAAAGTCGCTTATCTCTTTAAGAGAGCTGAAATAGGTGGTGACGATTTAATCCGGCACCTAAGCGCACAGCGCCCAAACATTTTAGTCCAAGAGGATGAAAGTAACGACGATTTAAAAAAAAAAAAAAAAAAAGGCTGGATTTGGCAAGAAAGATCTGCTACATCGAATTCTGTCAATGCCTATCTTGTAAACAGCCTTCAAATAAATTTCTTTTAAAATGGAATAGTCATGTACAGCTTAGATAAAAAGAGCAATGCCGCCTCTCAATCTGTTGAAAGCCTTTTCATCCCCCCCCCCCCACAAAAAAAGGAATAGCGTCTATTATGCTGTATTTTAAACCAAATAGTCTATACACAGCTATAAAATTACAGAACACCCAAAATTCGAAAATTTTAATTCTTATCCATTTTTAAACACACTTATTCCAAACAGGAAGTTAAACGTCAAGTAATTCAGTAATTACTCAAAGGCATAATTACTAGACGGCTTGATAGAAACATTAAGTTCTGTTAAAGCCAAAAGGATAATTTTTCCTGCACGAAACTTTCGATAGAACAACTGAAGGTACCTATTCAATAAATCTCTAGCGACAATATTAGGTTTCTAAACTGAACATTCAAGTAGATAATGTTTAAACTAAAAATTTAAAAAAGTCAGACTGCTAAAATCAGTTAACTTTCAAGTTAAGTTCTTATTACAGAAAATATTTTAACAAGATTTCTTCAAATAATGGTTATTCTGTTAAATGCTAAAGAAGGTTATAAAACTCCTTTTCTTAGATTTAAAGTTATATATTTATATAAGAAACTTATTGTGCGTTTAAGTTTATTACAGTATCTGCATGTAGATACTCACTAGGCAGATTTTAAGTATAGGATTTGGCGAATATCTTCGATCAAATCATTTAAGACCCCTGTCCTCTCTCGAGGAAACGCTAGCGAGCTAATGCTATTCCTATGGGGAAGCATTTTTCTAATAACTCTTTCGCATTTTGACATTTAATAATTTTTTTTGCATTGGATAGCTGAAGTGCATGCCGACAGCGCACCTTTTTTACTTTTTCGATTTTGGTTGCAGATATTTTATTTTTTTAAAGTTAGCTTCACTTTCAAATCCGGTTTCGAAACTGGAAGTGCTTTTTAAAAAATATATCTGCAACCAAAATCGAAAAAGTAAAAAAGGTGCACTGTCGGCATGCACCTCAGCTATCCAATGCAAAAAAAAATTATTCAAAAATGTCAAAATACGAAAGAGTTATTAGGAAATGCTTCCCCATAGGAATAGGAGCGTTTCCTCGAGCGAGGACAGGGGCCTTAAGGCTTTGCAGCAAACATGTGTTTCACATCTGTATTCATTTTCATAAACTATTTCAAGCATTCCAATTGGATGATTTATCTAAATCCGATTAAAGAACAAGAAAAGCGACATTAACAATTAGTGTACTAATTTAGCAGTGTTGGGAAAACTAACATTTACTATATGGCATGACAAACTGAACAATCGGAGCAGAAGGCGGCAATGCAGATAATCGTTAGTTCACGGCTAAAATTCCCCAAATATTTAAAACTTAATATATTAAAACTCAATAGGTCTGCTAAATCATCTTGATGGAAAACTCCTATAAATCAGGCGCCAATGGCGACTCCTACGTTTACCAAAGCTTTTTCCTGCTCCCGAAAGTGCGGAACAATGGTAAACCAAAGAATTAACCATTGAAATAACGTTTTTAGAAATTCTACGAGATATTATGTAGCAGACCCGAATGAATTATAAAAATTTAAATTTAATCCTAGAAGTTCATTCATGAGCTCGGTGTGGCGATTGTCTGTGCTGCCGCCTCCCGATCTAGAGTGCAAGATCATTCTCAAATTAAGGATACAAAATTTAACCCTTTCGGGTCCGAATTTACGTTCCTTTTTTTTATTTAAACATTAAAAAGTATTGCTCTGAAGGCAAAATTTAAGTTTTATTGAAATATAATTATTCAAGGAATTCCATTATATGATATTAATAGTAAAGTGGGTCTTTGGAGGAACAAGTCATTTGGAGTTATTTTATTGGTACAATACGCTTAAAAAGAAATTTAGTACAATTTCAAATCAAGTTTTTGAAAGGATGTCAAACTATAATTAAATATATCAATTAGTGTTATATAGTTCACATTATTTCCACTTCTAAACAAAAAACAGTAAAAATTGCAAAGAAATAAAAATCAAAATTTTCATCTGTTGGTATATTTTGGAGACATTTCATGCAAAACTTTGAAGAATAAGTAAACGTTACATTTTTTTTTTTTTGGGGGGGGGGGGGGGAGGAGATGTTTTTCTAAAGTTATATCCTCCAAATTCGCACCTTGTTTCTGTCATATAGCCAGTATACCTTACATCCTCAATTGGGCGAAGTAAGTTTCAACTTATTTTTAAAGGGAATAGTCAATGGTGGGTGAACTACTTGGACGGCCACATTTCACGGAGTTTAATTTGGTTTTTTAAAAAGACATCATTTAAATGATAAAGTCTAAATCCCCCCCCCCCCGAAACTATAGGCTAATAATATTGCATATCAATATTATGAAAAAAGAAAGAAGCATTGCTATAAACAGAAATATTTTATTTTAATTGCAAATTTCACTTTTAAAAATTAAGGGGTCAGGTACCTTTTAAAGAATCCAAAAATATTTTTTAAAAAATAGCTTATAATTAAAATTTGATTCTTTAGAAACATTTAAAAACAAACCGCATTCAAAAATTCGCATTAGAAAAAGAGTTGCATCTAAAATACTTTGCGCTTTTTCTATACGACCAATGGTAAATTTAAATTTTGTCGTCAATTTTCTCAAAACGGCGATTTTGATCATTGCGCGCACGATTTCTGAAAAACGGTTGCGTAGAATTTAACAAAATTTTCGCGGAATCTATTAAACGTACACAGGCACAAAATGACCTATATGAATTCTAAACTTCTAATTTGAGGAACATGACTACTTTTTTGAAAAAAAAAAATAGATATTTCGAATTTTTTTAAATATTATTTTTTTTCTCCGGATCTATGTTTTATTTTTTTCATCGTAGATCATTTTGAAAAAATCTCTACTCAGAAAAAAAATCTGTTTTAGCTATTCAAATTTGAAAAATCGTGAGCACAAGGCATGCAAGATTCACTCTTCCGTAAAAAATGTATTATCTTTAATTAAAAACATTGCATGCGTGTACACTTTTTTTTTTAACTACTTTAACCAATAAAATAAATCCTTAAGAGTTTTCAATTTTATAGTCAAATGTCAATTAGATATAGAGTGACTGCAGTTCTTACAGAGTTCACTTTTTCACGTATTTTGTTAGTTCGAAAGGTACCTGACCCCTTAATCCTTTGAGGGGCAAGCAATTGCGTTCATGTAATTCTAAACTCCCACCGGAAATTTGTAAAAAAGTTATATCAAAAAGAGGAAAAGCAATTTTACGACAGTTTTCCACCAAAGTTAGAAAAGTTAAATTTAATGACATTTTTCTGGTGTAAATCTTCAATCGTAGGTGGTATATAATATGTACCACCGCCCCTCAAGGGGTTACATGCAATATGCATCTTGCAGTAAAATTCCTTTAAACACCACTGTGCTACTAATAGCGCACATATTCAACGATTATAAAGCCTAATTTTTCCAAGGATTTCGATTACAAAAACTGCATCAAACATGAGCTACAATAAATTACGAAAATTTCAAATTATAAATCATTAGAGCAAATTAAAAATTCCCTGCATGACGTATTTGAAGTTTCATCCATCTTTAATGAGTTCGTGGATTTGTAGGGCTATCTTTTAGTGAAAAAAAATTAAATGCACGATTTCAACAAGAGTAAAATAAAGAGTCTGAAAACAATTACTAAATACTGGAAAAATATATTAGCTTAAAGATTTACTATTAGTACACCGGACCCGAAAAGGTTAATAACACCAGAAAAAGGTATACATTTTTTTTAATGAAAGAGCGTTAATAGGGGAAGTAATTTAACGAAGATACTGAAATGCAACTTAAGATTTAAAACATCTGGCAATATGAATGGTGTAACAGTCTTCCAAAACACTTAAAAATTAAAAACTTCCGTCTCCTTTATATGCATCATGCTTAGTTAAATCGGCCGAAATGTGAAATTGAGCGAGAAATAACTACCCCACACAAAAAATCTGGGCAATTTGCCCAAAATCTAGAAAATCTACGTATTTGGCCCATTCTTCAGATTATCTTAAAATTCTGCAGACATTTAAGTGGAAACTAAATCTGCAAAAACGTAGCAAGATTTCTGAAGAAAGTGGAGATTTCTTCAGGTACTCGTAAGATTTTTAGTGGGCTACGATCTTTCACAGTTCTCACCTTCAAAGATTTACATTGAATGAAAATCTTACGACAAACTAAAAGTTTATATCACCGACAATTTAATTCCCAAACCTTGGGGAAAAGTTAATTACTATAATTAGAATAATATTTGAAATCCAAGACATTTTTAAATAGCAAAATTTACGAAAGTTTCATGAACAGGTTCTTAAAGTTAAAAGACAGATTTTCATAAGCAAAATTTAACCTATAACACCAAGATTCTCAAAGCTGTCATATACCAACTCTAATTGTTCCATAAATACACAGCCATTTCAGAGAATTCATCGAATGGTTAATAAAGAGTCAATTAACAAATGAGCCTGTTTCAGCTGGATGTTGAAATATTTAAGACTAAACACAGTAGCGTCAATTTTCTTCATGAGTATTATAATTTCCAAATTATAATCCACGGAATTAACAGTCATGTTTGGACCCAGAAATTTCATTTCATAAAGCTCACGATGACTATACGAAGGATTTTTTCCGGAACCTACGCCTTGCATCCCCGGTAACAGAATAGTTGGATAACCGATTATATAAAACTCAAACTACTATAACTATAGTAAATATTTTTTCTAGATAACATTTCCGATTCGAAACAAGATTAATACTCTAGTTATAAGCTGGAAATTCTGGTACAAGGACTATAATTTTATTTCGCTAATTCATAATTAAAAAATAAAATCTTAAAAATTTCTTTAAAATGATCCAACAGCAGTTTGATCAATACAGCATAAAGTTTCAAGTGTTGGAAGAAAAGATTTTTCAACTACTAAACGGTAACTTTAAATATTTCGAATCCATGAAATGATGTAAATAACAAGTCTTGCTAATTTAAACACCTTATAAAATCAAGACTACATATATTTTATTTAAAAAAAATTAAAATGTTCTGAAAATTAAAGTCAAATGGTATACTCTTTTCTAAATGCAAATTTAGAGAAAACAACTGCACATTCAGTGACTAAATACATCAACGAAACTGGAAGTACATGCGAGAAAAAACCAGTCAAGGAAAAAAGGTAAATATTAGAATTTAATGGTTTAACATTTGTTTCAAGAATTAGTTATTTCGAAGCATTTGAACACTTCATAAACGAAAATTGAGTTTCCTCTTTTGTTAAGAGTCCCTTTTTAATTCACGCGCACATCGAAATTAAAGAAATTGGGTAACCTTAAAACCAAGTATAGAGCAAGATATTCTGCAATATGGGAAGAATTACACCAGAAATTAATTCTAAAAATGATATTTAAATCTAAGTACCAAAGTCTGCATGCACAATTAAAAATGGGCAGTCAGTAGCAGAAGCATCTAGCTAAGGTTTTAATGTACGAAGAGTTTATGTAGTTTGAACAAATTATGGTCAAACTAGATATTAAATTATGTTGATTGAAACACTCATCCCCCTCAAATAAAATTAATGCGTCAAACAAAACGTTATAAGTTAATGCAAGATTTTATAGGAATTGAAAATGCGATGGGAGAGCCAGTAGTTTAGATAAGTTAGAAATTGTGTCACTAATCTTTGCCAAGGAAAATGGCTTCAATTTCTAAATTACTAAAGTTGTACTTTATAGAAATAGTCCAAACTTTGAATTTGCACGTCTAAAAAAAGCGCGGTTGTAAGAACCTAGGAAGGGTAAAAAATAAATTTAGGATGTGAATGAAAGCTCGTATTTGGAAATTCTAGTCTTGAGGAAAAAACAGCAATTCGTAAAGCTGTGTTCTGAAGTGTGGTTCGGATAGCTATCCTATGGTCTAGACAGATTCCAACCAGAGTAACTTTTGAACACATTTTAGTCTCAATTAAAAAATTTGATTACTAAATAAGATAAAAGCCGATTTTATTATCATATGGTCATAAAAATTAAAGTATACATTGCATTAAGATTTGCTGCAAAATTAACAGTCAGAGGATTTATACCATACAGCTTTGACTAGTATTTCATACAATGCTCAGCATTGATGCTTAAAAAGTTAAAACTAGTCTAGAATTATTCTAGATCGAAGAGTAGTTCATGTCATTAGTTAGCTATTTGGAGAACAAACAGCACGTCAACAGTTTAAAAATTCTCATGACGAGAAATTTTAAAGTCCTTTACTTATCTGTCCGGAAACGAATTCGGAGTAGTCTATAAATCCATCAAAGTTCTTGTCATCAGTCAACAAGACAGAATCAACAAGCGTAGATAATTCAACATCAGATAACACCCTTGGTTGTACGCCGTATTCTGAAGATTCCTCAGCATGGAAATGTAGAAGAGATTGCACAAGTTCACACCCGTCTAATTTGTCATTGCCTTCCACATCGTGAACTTTGAAATAATGGAATTTAAGTTCATCCTCAGACATCCTATCAAAATCAACCATATCATGATAATGCTCTTTCAAGTGATCTTTATTCTCTACATGAGACTTGTCCAAGGCACAAGAACAAACCGATATTAAACAAGTAAAAGTGACAATTAAAGATACGATAAAGAACGTCATGGCTAAAATTACAATAAAAGAGTCTAAGAACAATAAAATCAGATTAAAATTATATGAATTATTCTAGAAGAGCATGAACTAGATGGTACGGATGGTCGAAAGCCTTTATTTATACTAAAACGACAAGCGTAACAAATTCGATTTTTTTTTCAAATTCAGTAAACAGTTGTTCTATAAAGTCGATATTCAAGTAGAACTTCTTGCTTTCGTAAATTGAGGAATTCATTATAACTTCTTCGTAAGCCCAGAGAAATGACAATAGGACATCTAAATAACATATAGATCAAGATTCAGACAGACTTTTCCTTGCTAGCAAAATGTGATTGGCTAATCAGAAGCCTGCATTTTTGATAACTTTTCGCTGTTTAATTGAAACAGCTAATTGTTCGCTGAAATACAGAATTTTGATTGCACTGTGAAAAATTTGACCCTTTTGCTGCATAATCACTCCACCGCTTTTATAGAAAACGCTTACTTCAGTCTATCATGGAGCATTCTCATGGGTCAAAAGAAAGATATTCTATAAACACGGGGGAATGACGATGCAGCAAAAGGGTCAAATTTTTTACAGTGTGGTCAATTTCACATCGTTAACAACAAAAAAAAAAATCTCTCTGAATCACGGCTATCAAAATATTTATGAAGTTAAAAAATTAGAATTCTCTTTATATAAAAGCTTTAGTAAACACTGTAAAAAATTTTATCCTTTTGCTGCATCATTAATCCACAGCTTTTATAGAAAATGATTACTTCACCTTACACAGCACTGTTAAAAATTTGACCCATTTGCTGCAACGTCACTCCACAGCTTTTATAGAATATATCTTTTATGACCAATAAGAATGCTCTATAACACAGCAAAATAACCGTTTTCCAAAAAAGCGGTGGAGTGATGTATAAAAAATTTGATCCTTTTGCTATATCGTCATTCCACGACTTTTACGGAATATTTCTCTTTTGACACATGAGGATGTTCTATAATAGGCTGAAGTAATTGTTTTCTATTAAAGCGGTGGAGTGATGATGCAGCAAAAGGGTCCAATTTTTTAGTGTATTATGGAGCATCCTCATGGATCAAAAGAAGGATATTCTATAAAAGCCGTGCACGGTAAAAAATTTGACCCTTTTGCTGCATCGTCTCTCCCCGCTTTTATAGAATATCTCTCTTTTGACCCATGAGAATGCTCCATGATAAGTGAAGTAATCGTTTTCTATAAAGGCAATGGAGTGACGATGCAGCAAAAAGGGTCAAATACTTTACGGTGTGGAGTGACGATGCAGCATAAGGGTAAAATTTTTTACTGTGAACATTTACTAAAGGAAACAAAATATATTTTCAAAGTGAACAAATACACTTAAAAATTTGAAACTTCTGCTGCAACGTCATTCTATGGCTATTATAGAAAACGATTACTTCACTGTATTATGGAGCATTCTCATTGGTCAAAATAAAGATATTCTATAAAAGCAATGGAGTGACGATGTAGCAAAATTTTGAAATTTTTAACAGTGCACTGGCATGGATACATGTAAAGCACCTCTGCAGAAGAGTTGCGAAAACACAAAACGCACATATTCAATCTTAAAATTTGAAACTTTTGCTGCATCGTCAATCCATCGCTTTTATAGAATATCTTTATTTTTACCAATTAAAATGCTCCATAATACGGTGAAGTAATCATTTTCTATAAAAGTGGTGACGTCATGATGCGTCAAAAATTTCAAATTTTTCACAGTGTAGATTTTGTCCAAAATATGCTAAAACATTAAATTTCAGAACTTGGTCGCGGATCCAAATGGATTTTTCGCTGCTAGCAAAACAAGATAGACCAATCAGTGACCTGCATTTTTGGAAACAATAGAAAGTTTAACAAAATGTAGATATCTGATTGGTCCATCTTGTTTCCCTAAAAGCGAAAAATCTATTTGGATTCCGGCCACTGCGCATTTAGTACTGCCGACTGCGATTTTACCACGATACAAGTTTATAAAATTAGTTTGACGATAATGACAGACTCACTAAGTCATCCCATTAATTTAAATTTCATTTTTTATGCCTCAATTTTCTACACCCGAAACTATAAAAGCATGAAGGAGTAGAAGAAAGGAAGCACAATTGTAAACCTATGACTCAACCACTGTTAAAAATTTGACCAATTTGCTGTAGTGTCGATCCACCGCTTTTATGGAAAATGGTTACTTTACAGTGTTATGGAGCTTTCTCATTGGTCATAAAAGAGTTATTCCATAAAAGCTGTGGAGTAACGCTGCAGCAGATAGGTCAAATTTTTAACAGTGTAGAATCGGGTTTTTATATGTTTTCTAACCAAGAATTGTCCCCAGTGGCATTATCAGTATCTGTAGTTACTGCCACACCGAGGGTCCTGGTTCGAATCCGGGTAAGACATGGATGGTGTGGTGTCTCTTGTTTGTTTGTTTATTGAACAACATACATCTGACTTGTGTGCCCGACATGAAGCCTGCTTATAAGCCATCGTCAATATACAGGGACGAGATAGCACACAAGGAAATATTACAACACACGTGAAGTACAACCAGGAGCTCCACACAAAGAGTATGTGCAATGGTGCCAGTGGGATTCGAATCCACAACAAAACGATCAGCGGAGTGATGTCTTAACCACTCAGCCACGGAGGCCCTGGTGTCCCTTTGTAGTGAAATAAATATGTAATTTATATGCGAAATAAATAGTGCTGAATTGTCTTTGTCTCTCTGCGTAATGGATCATTCGAGGTGAAAGCAATGTCAAATGAATCAATCAATCAATCTAACCAAGATATGACATATAACATAGTAATTGTTTTTTAATATGGGAATCGAGATTTAACTAATACTACTATTTCATTCGTAAACTCGATGTGATGATTGTCTGTAATGGCGCCTCACGGTGTAATTGCTTCCTGCTTAACATTTCCTCTCTTTCCTGACTTCCTGTCAAGACATGTTGCGGTCAGTGTTAGCGTATCTGGCAGTCATTTTATTAGAAATACTGAATTCACATCAGAAAATTTTCATTAACATTTTTATTTTGTTTTATTTATGGATATCAGTTACAGGGTGTTTCACAAAGGACCCCTAACTTTAAAAATCTATAACTCGGAAACGGTGATGTGTTTATTAAAAAATTCGTGAGAATCTTATACATAAATCAGAAAATTTAGTTAAAAATAGCGTTCATAGATGGCGCTGAGAGCGTTAAGACCTTCTAAAGAGACACTGTTAAAAATTTGAAACTTTTGCTGCATCGTCACTCCACCACTTATATAGAAAACGATTACTTCAATGTATTATGGAGGATTCTCATTGGTCAAAATAGAGATGTATTCTATAAAAGCGATGGAGTGACGATAAAGCAAAAGTTTCAAATTTTTGACAGTGTCTCTTTAGAAGGTCTTAACGCTCTCAGCGCCATCTATGAGCGTTATTTTTAACTAAATTTTCTGATTTATGTATACAATTCTTACGATTTTTTTAATAAACATACCACTGGTTTCTGTTTCTATCTATCACCGTTTTCGAGTTACAGATTTTTAAAGTTAGGGGTCCTTTGTGAAACACCCTGTATATTATAAAACAAAAATAACGATTAAAACTTTCTGGTGATAAATTCGAAATGCCTATCCGAAAACCAGCCAGATGCGGCAACACTATCTGCGGTCTGTCCAAATGTGCGACTCTAAGTTCTAAATGTATCGAAAAGCAGTAGAAAGATCGAGGAACATAATGAAGACAAAAGATAGAAACCGACGAACGAAAAGAAAAACTACTTACAAGTTTTCACACTTATGCATGTAAAAGCTGTAAAAATCGCCTAATTCAAAATATATTCAACTATAAAATAATACATAATTAGAACTTATATAAACAAGGTAGAACCCGTCGAATTTCGACGAAAGAAAATGTTTTTAAAGGAACTGTTTCATTGATTTACATTAAACCTACAAAATTAGTTATAGTAAAAAATGCATTTTATATTGGTAAGTCTAACTCTTAAACAAACGATATTTAACGTCAAATTAAGAAAATACTGTTTCTTAAAAAGTGAATTGTAGAAATTGTTAAAGTTAAACTTTAATCGTATATGTAAGCAGTAAAAAATAATAAAGATATGTTATTATGATAAAATTATCAATTTAGGTAATTATGATAGCATTCCAAAATGAAAAAAAGCAATTTTATCTTACTTTGACTCAATCATAGAATTTTTTCCCGTGAAATTTAAACCCGGCATCTATTTCACCATATCAAAATTTATAAATGCACATTTCATATCTGAATTCACCTTTTCAGAAAAAATTAACATTTTGGTCATTTTGACTCAAAACTTGAAGTCTGAATGCTATTAGCTGAAACAGATATTAAACTGCTGATTTTCTTTTAAGTGTAAATCAAATTTTGTAAATGAAATCAAAATTTACCGGTTTTATAACAGAAGATATTTAAATTTCAATGTTTTTCCCTTTCAATGAGAAATTGGCAACATAATGATACAGTAATCAATTTCTTTCCTTTTTTTCTTTGCTTTTAATAAAAATGGAGTACTCCTGTTGCCACAATTAGAAAAGCAGTATTAAAACTACAAAAAAAAATTAATATTTCAAAAAACAAATTAAGATATAGCTTTCAAACAAATTTCATTTAAAAGCACATTTTTTTCCCTACACGATGGTGTAAAAATTGAAAATGTGCGGTATCTAGTAGTATAAAAATATGCAGCTACAAAAATTGCAATACCAAAATTTCATTTAAAATTTGAAAGTGTTGCCATTCGCAAAATGACGTATGCGTTACGCACAGATACGTTTGGCCTTTATAATATAGATATTGCATAATTAAACATGAAATTTCAAGTGCATTCAGCTCAAGGAAATTTTATTCAACATTTTAAAACTATTTTCTAAAAAAAGTTCAAAAATCAGTATTTGAGCAAAATTTCAAACCATTTGCGGCAAATGAAAGAATTAAAAAATTGCTCAAAAAAACTGTTTTTTTTTTTTTTTTTTTTTTTTTTTTTGGAAATTTAGGGCCACATAAAGCAACTTTTGTCGACTATCCATCATCGAAAATTTAAAAAAGTCTTTTCAGCCTACCCTAATCCATAGATTTATTATAAAAAACCAAATTTTTCTTAAACACCATTAGACTATCTTAAAATCACCCACTCTATCAAAAACGTTGTCGGTACAAAAGTTGGAAAGCTTAAAATTCTGAATAAAATAAGTACCTACAATTAATACTTTCCTTGAACATTAAGGTCGGATTTCTGCTTTAAAGTTTTAGCCTCATATGTGAGAGTTCAATAATCCCTTCAGATTAGGCCTGAAATGAATATGCTATTTCCACCCCAACCCCCTCTCGTACTAGGTGACCATTAGGAAATATGTACATATCGTCGAAAAATACGTCCATTTTTTTTTCTTAACAATATGTCAAAACAGCTAACTTTATCTAAAACATTGTCAATACAAAGAGTATAGATTTTAAAACTTTGAATAAAATGATTACCCACATTAGTATTTTTTTTTCAATATTATGGTCGCAATTCCATTTCAAAAATCGCTAGTCAAGACTTTGAGGCCCGGAGATAAAAAGTTACCTTACGAATATCTCAAAACAGTCAACTCTATCAAAAACACTGCCAATGGCGAAGTTGTAGAGCTTAAAATTCTTAATAAAATGAGCACCCACATTAATATTTTTGTTTAAAATTAAGGTCGCAATTTTATTTCAAATTTTTGCCTCAATCGCTATTCAAAAGCTCGAAGCTAGAAAACAAAAATTACCTTAACAAAATTTCAAAACAGTAGCAATATATTAAAATATTGTCAATACCTGTTCTGTAGATCTTAAAGGTTTGAATAAAATGAATACCCATAAAATATTTTTATTCAACATTAAGGTTGCAGTATAAAATATTGTTAAAAAAAACGATTTTTTATTATAAATATGAACATATTTCTTAACATTCACATAGTTCGAAGGGGAAACATAGTATATTCATTTTAAGTGTAAATTAAAGTGATTAAAACAATTTCCAATTTTCCTCTTTTTAATAATCCTGAGTTCAACCATCTGATTAAAGCTAAAATTTTAAAGTAGAATTTTGACCTTAATATTCAACAAAAATATTAAGTGTGGGTATTCATTCTATTCAAAAATTTAAGCTCTACAACATTTCTTTTGATAATGTTTTTTAAAGAGTTAGTACTTTCGAGATAGAGTTATGGTATTAAAAAAACTGTTTTTCTCGACTAAAAATCTGTACATATTTTCTAACATTCATCTAGTACGAGTGGGAAATCTAAGTATATTAAATGGATTAAAATAATTTCCAGCTTTTCCTTGATTAATTCAGGATTTGCCTTTATTTTCCTCCCTCATCACTGATCTGTAAATCATAAGTGGTTTTTTACAAACTGTCATTTTTACTTTTTACTTTTTTACTTTTTTCTATCTTTACAAGCAGAAAATATTAGATTCGTGAAAAATTTCGAATTCCGGTTTTCGACAGATTTACAAGTTCATAGGTGCCAACCTAACAATAATCTTCCGTAATACGTTTGTTAATTTGACACTGGTTTAAAATGAATTTCGAACCAGAATTTTTTCAAAGAAATGAAATTAAGTATGTTCCACTTAGAAACTTGAAATCATATGAATAAAGATTCATGAAATAAATTATCTGGTTCGAAACAAAGTTAACCTGGATCAAATTAATCCAGATATTACGGAAGATTAGTTGAAAGGTGACAGCTATACGGGTTTTAAGAATAAAAGGTACCAAACGCATGTTTTTTTTTTTTTTCAAAATGTCTGTCTGTGAGTCTATGACTTCGCATGTTTGTCTACCTGAGACCCTGGAGGAATGTTTGGGTGACGCGTCAAGACATTCTCACTTATTTAGGGGGCATTGGTAAACTTGGCTAAACTACATACATCTTAGTTGCGATGCGTGTCAAAGTTTTCTCACTTATCTAAGCGGTATTGGTAGACCTGGCCACACTACATGCATCCTAGTTGCGTAGCGTGTCAACACTTCCTCACTTTCCTAGACGGCGTTGCTAGACCTGGCAACTCTACATACAGTCGGCTCTCGTTAATTCGAACTCGTCGGGACCACAAGAAATGTTCGAATTATCCGAAGTTCGAATTATGGAAAATATGATATAAAAAACATGCTTAATATGGTACTATTACAAAGGAATTAATGTTATGGTGTTTTGTAAATATATTTCGTCTGTTATCATTAGAATATGACTTAACAATAAATTAGAATGTATAAATACATAAAATAATTAAATGATTAGAAACAAGCACAATGGAAGAAAAATTTGAGGTGTCACTGAGAGACAAAAGGGGCACTAAGAAAGTAAATATTAAATTCATTGGATTATATGTATACTCGTTCGGAACAATTTTCACAAAAATCAAAGAAAGAAAGTTATTCAAACTATGTAAAATCCGTGTGAAAGAAAAGAAAAATGAAAAATCGGAATTCTCGTTATTTCGAATTAAACGAAGTCGAGAGAAAATGAGTTCGAATTAGTGAAAGTTTTTAACGTTATTCTGCCATTGAAAATTTCGGGACTTCACGTTTAGTTCGCATTAGGCGAAAATTCGAATTATCCGATTTCGAATTAACGATAGTCGACTGTATATCCTAATCAATCGAGAATTTTGTGAAGTGGATAGTGAAAATTTCAAGCGTGAATGCTCTCGAAACACCAGTCTTTCCCAGCTTTTTCGAGCTACGATATTGAAAACATGTTCTTTAAAACAAATTTAAGGTGTTAGAGCTAAAGAAACAAAAATGTAAAAATTGTTTTAGAATGAAATTGTCATCATCCTGGCATGAATATGCCAATAAATGACATATAATTACAAAAGAATTAATTTATTATTTAAATTTGTCAAAATCTAGCAATTTTACAAGGAAAATCTATAGAAAATAAATTTACTTCTTGAAATTTGGAATTGTTTTCAATGGGTACTTTCATTATAGCAGACGATCAAAATCTGACATTTTGTAATATTCAGCCATATATATATATAATATATACAATTCAGCAATAAATAATTAATCTAACTCCATCATTAATAGGGCAACCTAGAATAGCAAACTAGAATCATAGCAACATAGAAGCCTAGAAACATTATGTATCATAGGATATCATTGATTTAATTACAAATGAAATACAATTTAATATAAAGCAGAAAACATTTATTAATATCTTATAAAGTTTTGATTCGATTTTCATAAAATCTGAAATGACTCGAAATAGTTCAACAACGATAATATATATTAAATTTCAGTTTACTATTGTTATATGCGGATAGACGGACAAATGAATCAACCAGATGATAACTACAGGTACTACGCATGTATATAATTACGAATGCACCTAAAAATCATGTTTCTAAAATGAAATAAAACTGATTAGTTTATGTAACATTTATTAAGCACTCTTTGACATTTTATGTCAATTATTTATTGTTCTACATAATGCTTAACGACATAATCTAAGCAACCACGTTTCCGACATTAAGTGAAACTTCTGTTTATAAGTAATTTTCATTAAGGACTCTTTCGAATATAATTAAATTACTACATGATGGTAAAGTTCGTAACGAAATCTGTTACTTACCCATCATACGTAGTATAGGGTAAGTCTTGCAATCGTTTTGAAAATCGAAAAATTTTTTTTGACTTATTTACACGTTTTAGATAGTGGAGACTCCGAAAAACATATTTTTAGAAAAAAAAATTTTGCCGTCCGTCTGTCTGTCTGTCTGTCTGTCTGTCTGTCTGTCTGTCAGTCTGTCTGTCTGTCAGTCTGTCTGTCTATAAACGCTCTATCTCCCGAACAAATTGAGATAGAGACTTGAAATTTTGTATGTAGTTAGTATGTAAGAATGGGACGAACCCTATTTAATATCAGCAACCTTGATTATCCGGAACTATTTTTTTCGGACTCTCGAAAAATTCGTTCTGATGAAAGGTTTATAAAAATTTTCGAATTTTTTTGTTCTAAGGAATGGACGTAAAAGGCAATAAAATAACACACATTTTGCATATAGAACGAAGTCGATCGGATTATTAGTTGCCGAGATATTTGTAATCTTGTTTTCCACATTCTTCGATTTTTCATGACCCTGTATTTCATTCAAACTTCAATTCAGAAGTATATTTTAATTGGAAATGAGACGCTTAATCCGACGCAGTTAATTGTTAGTTAATAGAATTATTATTTTTGGAGTTATAAGGATGTTTCTTTTACGCAGTTCGGTACTACTTGAGTAGTTTGGCGTTTTATATAATTTGTCAAATTGATACATCAGCAGTTCTTTAATATAGCATTACTATGTATATTAACAATATTTAAATTTTGTTTATGAATTGCAATGCATTGTATAAATAGTTTCACATGTTTTATTTTCATATACATATCCATGATGGGTAAGTATTACGGTGGCCCCCAACGACTAGTTTATTGTTAATTCTGCACAGTTTACTGATGTAAGTTTTCGTAAAATGTAATTGGAATATTTGACACAATTAACAGGATTAGTTTTCAAATTAGGGAAATGTATTTTAAGATAATGTATTTCCATTTAAAATGTTTTAAGGTCTTAGGAATTATACGGTATTCGTCCATGTACTTTTTGAACTTCAGTTGATGTGGAGAATGTTTCGGAATTAAGGGTGTATTCGAAAAAACGCTTTTTCACCTTCAACAGCTCGAAATTTTACGATACAATTTCAGACTCATTTTTAAAAGTAGAAACATGAAACTTGCTGAGGGGATTCTTGAAGAGGCGTATAAGGTGCTGCGTGGTGTTTTTTTACGCCCATTTCATTAGAATTTCATTTATAAACATTTTCCTTCTCGGCATGACCCTTTTCTTCGTTCTCAGATATCTCGCTTCGGGAAAATCTGTTCAAAATGATTACTTTTTTTACAATGTTTTTTATATTTATCAAAGAATTGACAATCACAACACCTTGTGCACTTTCTAAATGAGAGAATCTGCAAGTTTAATGCGTTTGAGAGCAAAAATGCATTCAAAAATAAATCGGAAAATAAGCAGTTTGAATCGAAATACACCCTTAAGATGTGTTTCTACAAAAGTATAATGGAACTTTACATGCATGTTATATAAGAGCTATAGTAAGATGAATAATTATATATTCAATTCAAGTATAGTTTTATGTAGAATAAGAAATAATTGACATAAAATGACGAAGGGTACTTAATGAACACTACTTGAAGGAAGTTTTCTTTTTGCATAGGGTGACAGACAATAGAAATGATTAATAGTACTTAACCCTCCTGGTACAAGTTTTTAATAGTTTCAGAGGCTTTTTAGTTTGACATGATTTAAACAAGATATTCATTTTCTTATAAGTAACACATTCCTAGAAAGGGGCAATTTAATTTTCTTATATTAGATATAAATTATGCATTTTTACTTACACATCATACGTAGTATAGGGTAAGTCTTGCAATCGTTTTGAAAATCGAAAATTTTTTTTGACTTATTTACACGTTTTAGATAGTGGAGACTCCGAAAAACATATTTTTAGAAAAAAAAATTTTGCCGTCCGTCTGTCTGTCTGTCTGTCAGTCTGTCTGTCTGTAAACGCTCTATCTCCCGAACAAATTGAGATAGAGACTGGAAATTTTGTATGTAGTTAGTATGTAAGAATGGGACGAACCCTATTTAATATCAGCAACCTTGATTATCCGGAACTATTTTTTTCGGACTCTCGAAAAATTCGTTCTGATGAAAGGTATATAAAAATTTTCGAATTTTTTTGTTCTAAGGAATGGACGTAAAAGGCAATAAAATAACACATATTTTGCATATAGAACGAAGTCGATCGGATTATTAGTTGCCGAGATATTTGTAATCTTGTTTTCCACATTCTTCGATTTTTCATGACCCTGTATTTCATTCAAACTTCAATTCAGAAGTATATTTTAATTGGAAATGAGACGCTTAATCCGACGCAGTTAATTGTTAGTTAATAGAATTATTATTTTTGGAGTTATAAGGATGTTTCTTTTACGCAGTTCGGTACTACTTGAGTAGTTTGGCGTTTTATATAATTTGTCAAATTGATACATCAGCAGTTCTTTAATATAGCATTACTATATATATTAACAATATTTAAATTTTGTTTATGAATTGCAATGCATTGTATAAATAGTTTCACATGTTTTATTTTCATATACATATCCATGATGGGTAAGTATTACGGTGGCCCCCAACGACTAGTTTCTGTTTTGAATTATTAAAAATTTCAGATGAAAAATTGCTGGGGTCAGATAAAATCCAATGGTACTGGGAGTGTCAACTAACATTTGTGTAAAGAGTTTATTCATCAAATTCGCATGTCGAAACATTTCAGTACATTAAGCACTCTTCGACATTTTATATCAATTATTTCTTGCTCTACAAAATGAATGCTTAACGACACTAGCTAAACAACCGTGTTTCCAATATTAAATGAAACTTCTAATTATAAGCAATTTTCATTAAAGACTCTTTCGAATGCAATTAAATTACTAAATGATGGTACAGTTCTTAATGAAATCTGTTCATTGCTAATTCTACTGGTTATTGATAAAAGTTTTCTGATAGAAAATAGGTATATTTGATGTTACTTGATTGACTTAATAAATTGTTTAAATTATTAACTGGATAAGTTTTCAAATTAGGGAAATGCATTTCAAAGTACAGTTGGCTCTCGTTAATTCGAACTCGTCGGGACCACAAGAAATGTTCACAAGAAATGTTCGAATTATCCGAAGTTCGAATTATGGAAAATATGAAATGAAAACAAGCTTCATATGGTACTATTACAAATTAATTAATGTTATAGTGTTTTTTTAATTTATTTCGTCTGTTATCATTAGAATATGACTAAATATTAAATTAGAATGTATAACTGTATAAACTAATTAAAAGATTAGAAACATGGAAGCACAATGGAAGAAAATTTTAAAGCATCACTGATGGACAGACGTGAGACTAAAAAAGTGCTTATCAAATGTATTGGATTATATGTATACCAGTTCGGAACAATTTTTACAAAAATAAAAGAAAGAAAGTTATTCAAATGATCTGAAATCCGTGAGAAAGAAGAGAAAAATGAAAAATCGGAATTCTCGTTAGTTCGAATTAAACGAAGTCAAGAGAAATCGTGTTCGAATTAATGAAAATTTTTAACGTTATTCTACCATTGAAAATTTCGGAACTTCATATTTAGTTCGAATTAAGCGAAGATTCGAATTATCCGATTTCGAATTAGCGAGAGTCGACTGCAATGTATTTCAAATGAAAATGTTTGATAATCTAAGGAACGGGACGATATTTGTCCATGTACTTTCTGAACTTCAATTAATTTGGAACATGTTTCGAAAATGATACATATTACTAGAAAATTATAACGGTACCTAATCTGCATTTTATATTAGTGTTATTGTTAGACAAAAAAATATTTACTCAATTCAATCATAGCATATATAGAATAAGCTGTCATAAAATGACAAAGATTGCTTAATGAATATTACTTCAATTAAATATTTTTTATATAAACTAACATACAATACAAAGGCTGAATAGTATTTGACTCTCATCCAACCATTTTTAAGTGCGTTCGTAATTATGTAAATACGTAGCACCTATTGTTGTCGCTCAGTCCGTCCGTCTGTCTGTCTGTCTGTTCGTCCGCATATAACAACGCAAAAACTACCCAAAAGAATCGTTTGAAATTTAAAATACATAATTATACGATAATTTTGTCGAGTCATTTCAAATTTTATGAAAATCGGATGGATAGATCAATTACAGGGACAATCAAAAGGATTCCGTTACATTACGGTCTATGGGGGAAAAAGTTTCAAATGCATTTTAATCGTTTGAAATTTAAAACATATAATTATTGCGTAATTTTGTCGAGTCATTTCAAATGTTATGAAAATCGGATGCATAGATCATTTACAGGGACAATCAAAGGTATTCCATTACATTACGGTCAATGGGGAAAAAGTCTCAAATGCATTTTTATGATGTTACACTCATTCGAACATAATAGAATTGGCATTAATCTATGAAATATATACTAAAATATGCATTCTGTACAATCTGTGATGCAAAGAATTTTTATTATTAAATTACAGGGTCACACAAAAGTATTCCACTACATATTGCTACACGGGGAAACATTGTTTGGGGCGTGTTTTAATTATATTCAACTATTTCGCATTTTATGAATAAGATATACGTTGCTGAGGTGTAATAAAAATTACTTTCTCTATATTTACAGAAACACAAAGATTTCGACTACTATACTGTATCCGAAGTCCGCTCTACTGCATCAGCAAGATCTGAATATTTTTAAAACTTCGTTATCGTACGAACGCACCTCATTTGCTACGTTCACGTGCAATTTCCAACTTGTTTATTATTTTCAGAGACTCCTTAGTCTACAAGATTTTAACGGATTTTTATTTTATGATATGTTAACTTTTTCCTCCAAGATGTCTATTAATTTTTCAAATATATTATTCATTTTTTCTAGTTTAAAATTTCAAATAAGAAATATCTGGGGTCAAATAAAACCTCAATGATACTACGAGAGTCAACTAATGTTTGTGTAAGAATATTTCTTAACAAATCAACAAATCGAACCATTTCTGAACATTAAGTGATCTTTGACATTTTACGTCAATTAGTTCTTATTCTATATAATGCTTAACGACACAAGCTAAACAACCATGTTTCCAATGTTAAATGAAACTTCTAATTATATGTAACTTTATTAAAGACTCTTTCGAATATAATTAAATTACTAAATGATCGTAAAGTTCTTAGTGAAATCAGTTTAATTTTAATTCTCATACAGATTATTGATAGAAGTTTTCTCTTAGAAAATTGGAATATTCGACATAAATACCTGAAATTAGTTTTCAAATTAGGGAAATGAATTTCAAGATAACGTATTTGCATTGAAGATGTTTGATTAGTCTAATGAATTGTACGATACTTGTCCCTGTACTTTCTAAACTTTAATTGTTTTGAACATGTTTAGGTAACATCAAATATTACTACAAAATTATAATGAAACTTAATATGCATGTTATATAAAGTTACTGTCAGACGAACAATTATTCATAGAATTCAGTTACTGTATTATGTAAGGTAAGAATTAATCGACAAAAAATGACAGAGTAGTTAAAGAATATTACTTGTAGGAAACATTCTTTTAACATAAAGTAACACACAATACCAGGGTGGCGAGTGGTCAGGGAAAACCGGGAAAAACACAGTCAAGAAAAGAGGGAACTACCAGTATTTCCTTACAGAAAATACTTCAAATAATATAAAGATATTACATAAACTGAATTTATCTTTAACAAAATACTGGTATTTATCATCTATATTGACTGTGTTTTTATCTAACCACTCGCCACCCTGAATACAAAGGATTAATAGCATTTGATCGTCCTGACGCCAAGTTTTAAAATTTTCTGAGCATTCTTACCCTAATAGCATGCATAGTCACAGTGACGTCACAGTGACGTCACTGTGAGTCACTTTGGTCACATCACATCTGTGACCAAAATGCCACCACTCAGTGACGTCACATTGTGACTGAGATGTGACCTTCTTAAAAATCTTTAGAAATTTATAAATATCCTTCAAAACATGTTATTTACTTTAAAAAACGTTTCTGGCAATTTAAAAATCGTCGCTTTCGTCACAGTTTCGTCACAATGTTAATGTCAAATTAGTCACAAATGACACATTTTTCACAAATTTGTCACATTGTGACCACTTTGTGAAACGTCACAAAAGAGCTCTAAAACGCCCATAACGACTTCACATTTTAGTCACTGTGACTTCACATCGACGTCACGTGACGTCACATCGACAATGCATGGTCACAAAGTCACAATGTGACTTCACAACGACGTTGCAGTGACGTCACCATGCTTTGCGGGTAGTTTTATATAGTTTTATCCAGAAATTTAATTTTATGTAATATGCTCCTCAAAGGTTTATGTTTATTTTATACACATTTAATTAACAATTATTCATTTTTTATGTGTTTTTTATGTGTTTTGATTTCATAATCCTTTCCGGTACAGTGGTAACACTTTGGGGACACCTAATTTTAAATCCAGACTAGCAAACGGGCCAATCATATTTTATTAAATTTTTGCTTTTAGAATGAAAGCTCAGACTAAGAAGTTCTTAATTTCTAAAAAAGTCGTTTTTTAATTCCGGTGTCAGTCGAAAATTTCCAATTTTACGAACAGAATTTGCCCGTGCTGGAAAGGGTTAACAAATTGACACTTCGAAACATTTTAGTACATTAAGTATTCTTTGACATTTTGTGTAACTATTTCTTATTCTACATAATGCTTAACGACTCAAGCTAATCAACCGTGTTTCCAATATTAAATGAAAGTTCTAATTATAAGTATTTGCCATTAAGGACTCTTTCAGTTATTGTTAAATTATTAAATGATGGTACATTTCTTAATGAAATCTTCTTATTGTTAAATCCCATACAGTTTACTGATAAAAGTTTTCTATTAGAAAATTGGAATATTTGACATAATTAACTGGATTAGTTTTCAAATTAGGGAAATGCATTTCAAGATAATGTATTTACATTGAAAATGTTTGATAGTCTAAAGCGTTGTACGATATTTGTCCATGTACATTCTAAACTTCAACTGTTTTGGAACATATTTAGGAAATAAAAGAAATATTATTACAATAATGAAACCTAATATGCATGTTATATAAGAATTATTATTAGACGAATAATTATTTATTCAATTCAATTACAGCATAATGTAAAATAAGAAATAATCGACATAAAATCACAAAGAGTACTTAATGAATATTGCTTGTAGGAAATTTTCTATTCATATAAAATAATACACAATACAAAGGATTAATAGCATTTAACCCTTTCAGGGGCAGAGGTTTTCTGTTTGTAAAATGATTGAATATATGACTGACATCAGAGTATTCAAACAAATTTCTTAGATAATAAAAATTTGCTATTTTATGCTTTCATTACAAAAGCAAAAATTTATTAAAATATTCTTTGTGTCATTTTTCAGTTTTGGAGTTAAAATTAGGTGGCAAGGGCCGTCTAGCTACCGCCCTTGAAAGAGCCTTCCTAATACCAGCTTTCAATAATTTCAAAAGCTTCTTAGTTATACATAATTTTAACCAGAAAGGTAATTTGATTATGTGCAACATATTCTTAAAATGTGTCTATTTCCTTTTCATATATTAAGTAAAAATTATTCATTTTTTTTCTAGTTTGAAAAATTAAATATTTCAACTGGAAATTGCTGGGGACAAACTGACTGCAATGGTATTAGGAGGGTCCACTAACGTTTGAGTAGGAAGAATTCTTAATAAATTCACATATGGAAATACTGATTTGGAAATAGTAAACACTCTTCTATCTCATACATGTTAAAGCTTTTTAAAAATTGCAGCATAGCAGTTTTACTGATTAGGTGATTTACGCGCATATCTAATCAGTAAATTATGTCCAGTTTTAATTGAAAATTTAGTTTGAAGAAAATCTGTGATTTAGTTTTCGAAATACAGCAATTGCGAAAATGCAGCATAACAATAGTTTTTATCTAACTGAACTGGACTAACTGAATCTTTGTTTGATGAGAATTCATTCATTAGTTCTTGAAATACAGCTATTGCGTGAATCATGAAAATGCAACATATCAGCACCACCTGTTGGGTCATTTATACCAAAAAAGCACTAGGGACTAACTGTATCAGGGTCTAACTTAATCTAAATTTGTATTAAAGTCTATTCAATAATTCTTGAGAAAGAGCGCCCACAAAACTTGTCTGACATACAGACAGAATCGAAAACTCTCTGACAGGCATAATGTGGAAGGTCATGTTCTTCAGGAAGTCTTGAAGACATGTCTTTCTGGATTTCTGAACTCTAAAATTTTAAATCTGTCAAAAACTAGAATTCGGAGAATTTTTACAAATCCAATATTCTTATCTTGTAAAAGTATAAGAATGTGAAAATAATGGCTATAATAAGACATATTTAACTCTAAAACACATTGATAGTAATTTATGCATAGAATTATAATTATGACATTATTTTAGAAGAAAACACTATATGGCCACTCGCGATTTTAGATACTTTGTAGCTAGAAATATACATGACGAATTATCCTAAAACTCTAAGTGTGTGAACATAATAGTACAGGTCATACATTTCCCTGAAGATTTTTTTCGCGAAACTTCTTAGGGGACCGTCAACAAATTGAAAAAGTGCGAATATCTTTTGAATGACCCTGACAAAAATAATGTAGCAAAACCGTTCACACTATATACTATGATTAGGTGGAATATTGTAACAAACGTCGGTCATTTTTACGCCGTTAGCATGTACCTTCGTAAAACAATTAAGGTTTTTATCAAAACAGCCCCAAATTTTTCCAAGTTTTTTGTTTATAATTTGGTTAAAACATTAGTAATTTCGTTAAACATTAGTAAATTTAGATAAATCAAAAACACTTTTAAAACTACTTAAATCATATTTCCAGATATTATCATCCATAGGTGACCGATCATGCAGCCAATTCTTTGCGTGACCCTGTACATTATTTAATCGCTATTCTACAAACATTTCTTAGTAAATTGAATGCAGTTCAATTTAAAAATGCATAAGTTATTTTAGAATCATCCTTAAGTAACTTGCACTCAATTCAGTAAAGTTGCGATCTTTTTTGAATAACCTTGTATATCAACTATAACATTTATGTACACCATATAATATGCAAAGATTTAGTGAAAATTAAAAAAGCATATTACAATTAAAATGCATTTCATCCAACTATCAGCCATCATCGGATACGTATGCAGTACTTAGGGAAAAATATTTTATTTGAAATCTTTTGTATATCCTTGTAAATGATGTGCATTTCGTATTAGGCATGAGTATATCGTATAACTTATATTAAGCATCAGCGACATTTATTAATTTTATTATACATGAAATAGTTTAATATGATTAAAATAATATCCCAGACAATTCTCCCCTTTACCATTCGTAATAAAATTATTTTGTGTGGACCTGTAAATGAAAAATAGCCTTTTTTTTCGCCGCTCACTTTACAGAATGAATATTTTAGTGCGCTTCGTTGCATATAAATTTTAATACGTTTGACAGAGTGTAACATACAAAAAATTCATTCCAAACATAGTTTTTCTACAGACCATAAAGTCACGGTAGACTTTTGACTGTCCATGTAAATAAACTAATCATGATAGGAACTTAATATGAATTACGGTTCGTGCTGGGGTAAACGTCAATAACGTGCAAAAATTTCAAGGAAACCGAAGTGTATTTACAGGAGTTAGAGCGCGAAAAGACGAACAGAAGGCCAGACAGACAGACGGACATTCAAACCGAAATCATAAACCCTTTTCAATTTTGTTGGTGTTAAAAAGAATGGTGTTTTTAGTGTTAAAAAGGAACGACAAATAACTGTTTTGGAATCCACAAGTGAAATTCTTCTTCAGTGCGACAGAGAGCAAAGCACAGCTAGCTAGAAAAAACATGATAGGCCAATATTGCTTTTTTAATTTGTAATTTTTAATATTAAAACTCATACCATTAGAATAACTTTGGTTATAGTGAATCATAGTGATTCTGGCAACATGCGTTAATTGTCACTGAAGATATTGATAAATAATTTTAAATTCAATTTTAAATTAATAGCATCTGTAAGCTATTATATAAATCGCATATTATTTAAATAATTCTCATTTTATACACCTAACCCTATTTCGTTGAAATTCGAAATGTACATTGTGACATTTTACTGGAGCTGATTAGGAAAATCGGAAGCCTTGTAGGAAATTACGGTTCAGATTTAATTTCGCACAGCTAAATGAGAAAGAATGTCTAATTAAAATTCAGTGTTGAATGTAGATTTCCATGTGAATTAAATTAAACTTCATATGTTAATTAGTAAAGCGAGAAATTCAGCTTTATAATACAGTAATTCATTTTCAACGAGAAATAATGTAATGTTTATAAATAAATTAAAATGTTTATTATTTTAAAATTTTCTATTAGGAAATTAATGATAATGGGATTATGTTCAAATAAAAACCTTTATTTTTGTATAATAGATTTAGACTGTATTTAAAGAAAATAGACATTATGAGTTACAAAATGTAGGGGCGAATTTTGAAATGTTATACATAGATTTTTTTTTCTGGAATAATTTAAAAAAAAAAAATCTTTAACCCTTTGCGGCGCGGTGGTTTCATAGATATACCACTTAATTTTAATTCCGAAACGCCACATTGGCACCGGAATTTTGTTTTTAAAAATACGGTTTATTGAATGCGTGAAATCTAGCGTTTTATTATTATTATTATTATTATTATTTATTTACAAATAACGTTGTTTTCAAATTCCGGTGTCAGTCATTAATTTGACACTTAAGCAATGAATTTGCCCTGCGCCGTTAAAGATTCGCTCTGATCACATAGATTTTCATAAATAAAAAGGGTAATTAAAAAAATAATAAAAATGAAATAAATGGTGATAAAGAAAAAGGAAAGCTTATGCAGGGTTCCTGAGATTCAAATTGAAGCACCTCTTATTAAATTTTTTTAAACATAATATTTGCCTTATTCATAGAAGCCAACTTTTACGCATTTTTTCTACCACAAAAATTTTATAGTAAATATTGTCTTATTTAATCATCGAAAACTTACAATTAAACAAATGGACAAACTTTGCACAATCGTAGTGGTTGCAAAAATGCCTAAAATTAGTAGCTATGCTTATTTAAAAAAGATAAATAAAATTTCAAGCTATTGCGGCTAGTACTTTACGAATTTTTTGATGCTAAAACACCTAAAATCACAGAGTACGTAACAGAGTCTCAACTCGACTTGAAAAGAACGCCCTCAGTGGATCACTTAAAAACTAAACCATCGCGTTGGCGATTTTTATCCTCGTGATTTCTGTTTAACTGTAACCCTATTCTGGCTTGGCGCTTCTTCTTGGATTCTGATTTGATTATCTTTGCACATGTGCTTATGCTATTTGATCTTAGATTTCCGCGCTTATATTGATTCGTAATTATTACTGTTATTATTCTTGAATTTTCAAGTTTAAATTATTAGGTCGTTATGTTACGAAGAGACACGTGTATTGTTTGCAAGACGAATACGTCAAAGTTATTTCATATTAAAATAATTCTTTCATAAATTTCAAAACAAGAAGCAGCAAGCCGTCGCTGTATTTTTTTTTCTTTTTTCCCTTATCATTTGTCGCCAAGGAAGCGATGTTTCGCCGAATTAGCAACCTCTCTTATGTTATGATCGTAGTTTCAGAGTGGTCCGCTCGTGTTGCTACTGTCTATGCGTAATCCCTTGTTAAACAAGTTGCGATTACAGTGTATGAAAGTTGATTCTCTGTTACTACTCTGTGCCTAAAATATACTGAATCCCCTGATGCCGAAATACCAGAGTTTAAAGCATTTGGAACCTCAATTGTTGTAGGTGCAAACGGTCTTTGAAGCAACTGAAAGATAAAAAAATTGCGCATACGTATTTCAGCTCTGGTTTGTCGTCTGCTCGAAAATCGAGATCGAATCTAAAGAGCGCTATAATTTAAAATCAAATAAATTTCCCTCGTTGGCAAGCAGAGCTTTGTAGCATGGTCTGTAGCATACGGGGTTTGAATTATTTCTATGTTAGTTTAAATCCCGCTAGCACTTATTTCTCGGAGCGATAATTTATTTATTTGTTAAAAATAGTAGATTAGGCATTGAAATAACTATAAACAATTTTAAATTACAACAACAACGAAAGAAATTCTGGTCTATGGATTTCTGTATTTGTATTTTTTATTTATTTTATTTGTTTATTATTATTTTACTTTTCATTGCATATTATAACATGCGAAATTTCGTAGTTAAAAAAATACTTATGAGCGTCAAAATGTACATTCAATTTATCTTTTTTGTAAATTTCAATTATCATACATATTTTTTCAATTGCGTCTCGATAATGATTGATGAAAATGTTCGTTCCAAAAATTTTTTCTCGTAATTCCTTGGGCAACATTGACATAGTTGATCTTTTCATAATTTGTTGGTTAACTAGAGACAATGCCAATATTTTCAAGAACATTCGCCTACTTTTGTACTGCAGAATAGCATTTTTGGTTGACATAAGTGCAACTCGCGCATTTATAGCTGCCACATTCAACACACAATAGAAAACAACCATCGGCCACCTATTTGTTTTCCTCGCAGTAGAATAAAGTGTAGACATTTCATCAACAGTATCCACTCCTCCCTTTGTTTCATTGTAAAATTGTATTATTTCCGGCTTCTTTTTCTCAGAGTTTCTCAGTGTTTCACAATCTATGCTTAACGCATTATTTTTCTCACCTGTTTATAATTTAAAATGCAGTTTACAGCAATCAAATTAATTGAAAACTTTGATGATTTTAGTTAAAAAAATAACATTCTTATAATGTGAAAATTTATCTTAAACCCAGCGATGCAAGCGCTGTGCAAAAAATGTTTAACAATAAAATTTTATAGTATCATTTACTTTATTAAATCTTAAAAATCCTATAATTAAATAAGAGGATAAATACTTTAAAAAAATTAGTGGTGTTTCGCTGTTTCGGATAATAGCGCTTGCATCCCTGCTTAAACCTTTGTATAATATAGCAGCCTTATTAGTAATAAAGCAAATAAATCCATCGAAGGAATTCCATTGATCAGTTTCATCTAATTCTCAAGGATTTTATATCCTAATCCTATTCCTAAAGTATAAGACGAAATCCCCCATTCTTAGGACAGGCGTGTTTTCTAAGATAACACATTAATTCAAAGAAGCATCTTCTGTCTTCGGTCAAAATATATTAACATTAATGTGTTTTGTTGTAAAATGATTTCTAGAAGAACGTGATTACTAAATTTGAATAAGTAACTTTCGTTAATTCATAATCAGGGTTCTAGCGGTCTTTTTACGAAGTTAGTAATTTAGCTAATCAGAAATAAAAAACATTGATCAAGTGAGGAAAAAAATCGCAAAACAAATTCGTTTTGAAACATTGAAAATTTGATCCTTTAATATATCCATTTTTTTTTTCAATATGCTTAAAAAAACGGAAATTTTTAATTCCTTATAGACCAGTTATTCAACTAAGTTTAACTATCCACTGCAGAAAAACCAAAAAAAAATAGTTACATTCTAAATATCCTGCGCAATCAAGAAAAAAAAAATTCGTTTTAACTCAGTAAAATATTAGTAAGTAAACAGTCGCAGTTAATTCATGATTTTAAGATAATATATCCAATGATTTCTGCTAAAATAAAATATGAGCAATGAAATAAGTTTAAAAAATATTTTTCGAGAATTTTTTGGCTCTTCATTAAAGTCCATAATTCAAAGGCAATTTCAAAATAGTACTGTTGCCTATTAGGCACATTAACAGACTGAAAATACTGACTGATTTATAGTACTGAAAAGATATTTTGGCTTACTGTGGCACTGTCTAACGGTGAATTGGTATTAGGTTAGTATCATTAAAAATAATATAAATGGTATGGCACGGCTGAACGTTAGTGACATTAATCTTTAAGTGATGTAAATAAGTATGTCACCTGTATCAACATACAGACACACACACAAAAAAGTAAATTAATAAATAATAATAATAATTGTAATTTCACCAATTACAACGATTATTTGGAAAATGGTATTTTCAAACACTCAAATTTTAAAGTCTTATGAATAAATTATATTTTTAAATTAATAAGCATAATTTTTATGATGATCGTAACGAGTCATATTACGTACGCCATGCATTAAACATTAATATTCCTGGACACATTATAAACAAATTTTAAATGAAATTTCTGTTTTACAATTTTCGGAACTGCAAATTTTTAAACTTCTAAGCATTGCACATTTTTAATTTTTACATCTTTGCGTAGAGAAAAAAAATGCACTTTTGAATGAAATTTGTTTAAAATCTCTATCTCAATTTGTTTTCAAATCATTATATTTTTTAAGTTTTTATTTCTTTTTTGTCATGGTGGCATCAGAAGTATTCATTTTTGGGCATTAAACATGGACTACCGTAATTTCGCGTAGATAAGCCGTAGCTCAAACAATTAAATTTCGACCTAGAAAATCCATTCACTAATTTAAGATAAATATTGTTACGAATTTTGTAAATAGTTAGTGTTTGTACTGTAAAATAATGTAAATAATCTTATTAAGCTCCATTCCTTTACTAATATTAGTTTTTGTTACATTGTCTCTGTTATCAAGCAAACTTGTCTATTATTTTTCAGTGTATGTCTACGGCAGATTGGCGAAATATTAAAGATATCGTCAAGTTGGCGTCACTTTTGACGACTAATTTTGGTCGCCAAATTTGGTGATATATCGCCAAGTTAGCGACAAACGTGGGGCTTGTGGGAGATGGTAACCCTTTCCTCTCTATGGTAACCCCCCCCGCCTTAGGTATACTGATACATTGAATGTTATTCCGTGGTTTTGTGGATTTTTCGAGAAGGTTGTAGAAATTTCCAGGGCATGCGGCGAGACTATATATAGGACAGTCGATACGAGCTGATGTGGTTATTATTTATCAGTCAGTGATTGAGTGAACTACTAGGCGATTGTTTAAGCAAGTTTGCTAGAGTTTTATCTACGTTGTTTTGAATGTGATTTAGTGTTGAGACATTGTATAAAGAGTCTCTGGAACCTATATCTGTACTTGTACGATAGATTTGAACAGTTATTTTTGAATATCTAGTAATATTTGTGAGTTTCGAAGACTCTGTTGTTCTGAAGATCTGTAAATAAATTATTTTCTACTTTTCTAAGAGACAAGAGTTTGAAGTTGTATAACCATAAGGTCAAAAGAACCCGATATACGCAAGAATTTTTGGCGTCAGGAGTCGGATTCTTATGGCGAAAACAAGAGCTATGGACGGACAACTGAAAGAACTATTAGATTCTATCAATGGCATAAAGACAAAAAATCGATATGAATCGAAGAATAAAATCGATAAAATTCATAAAGGCCAAGAAGAGTTGGCGGATAAAATGAATAAAGGCCAAGAAGAGTTGGCGGAAAAGATGAATAAAGGCCAAGAAGAGTTGGCGGAAAAGATGAATAAAGGCCAAGAAGAGTTATTTGATAAAATGAATAAAAACGAAGAAAGAATGGAAAAGTTGACAAATAAAATTGACAAATACCAAGAAGAGGTGACTGAGGAAATGAAGAGAAGCCAAAAGAGAATGGAAGAATTGAAAGAGGAAGTTAATAAAAGCCAAGAAGAAATGAATAAAACTTTAGAAGAAAAGTTCTCGGCGGTAGAAGAGAAAATAGAGAATGAAGTTAATAATGTTGAAGACAAAATGGAAAGAAAAATAGAGGAAGTAGAAGAGAAGCAATGTTGAAAAGAAGATGGAGAGTAAAATCGAGGAAAGAATATAAGATATTGAGAAGAAGCTTTCAGCGTCCAGACATAATTATGAAGAATTTAGGAATCCGCTTGCTTCTCCTGTGCATGTTAAGCTGTCGACATACGGCGGAAAGAGTTCCTGGCAAGTTTACAAGACCCAATTCACCATTGTAGCCGAAGCGAACAAGTGAAGTGACGAGGTGAAAGCTTGTCAGCTAGCAGCGTCTTTGAGAGGAGAAGCTGCCGACGTGCTGCAAACGTTGCCCGATATAACGCAACCCGATTTTGAGACTCTGAGTTGTGCACTTGAAATGAGATTCGGAGAAAAATTCTTTAAAGATTATACAAAAATACAAATGAAAAGCCGTTATCAAAAATCGGGTGAAACTCTTCAAGAGTTTGCCTCAGAAATAGAACGGCTTGCAAATTTAGCATTCGTCGATTGCCCAACAACTGTACGGGAAATGCTCTCACTGCGGTACTTTGTAGACGGAATAACAGATCCAGAGGTGCAGAGAGCGGTACGAATGGCAGATGTGCAGGATTTAAAGGCTGCATTACTATATGCCTTAAAGTTGGAAGCAGCTACACAAGCCAGCCGAAGAGATCGTCATTCAGTCCGAGGGGCAACGGTGAACAAAAGCTCAGACACTGAGATCGACGTCTTGAAAGAAATTAGGAAAATAAATCAAGAGCTTGAAGCTTTAAAATATGGAAGAACAAGCTCAAGAAGACAGAATCTCACGTGCTGGGGATGCGGTGATACAGGACATCTCCGAAGAAATTGCCCCAAAATCCACGAACGTGAGATAAATTCAAACAGTAAGCAGGGAAACTAAATTTTGGCCATCTCGCGGAGAGGAGGTTGCCAGAGAATAAAAAGCCCCACCTGAAGATCCCCCAGATATCAAAAATGAGTGGCGGTGATAATGAATTATATGTGATAGGCTTTATTAAGGGAATTCAGTGCCGTACGATTGTCGATACAGGAGCCAATGTGGCAATATATACGGCGATACAAAATGTTACATTTTTTTTGAAAATTTCTGGGTCGAAACAGAATAGTTTGAGCTGCGGCTTATCTACACGAAATTACGGTAATCAGAAAACAATAAAATAAGTTGCGGGTTTCAACTAATAAAAAGATTCAAATATACTTCAGATTTCTCAGTTCTCTTACGAGAACAACAACTATTTTCCAAATAGTTAAAAATAGATGAAAAAATATGCACTCGCAATTTGAAGATTCTAATCCGTTAATTCGCCAAATGAAGCATTTTGCCGTGATTTGACGCAATGGCGAGCGACAGCAAGGCCCTGTTCAAATACACATGTTTTTTTCTCAATTATGCATAGTCATGCTACAGAGTTATGAATAAAGAAGAGACGGCATATAATGTACTGTCTACCAGACATGAATGAAATAACTGAAGAGATTGTCACAAGATAGCGACTGTTTTTTACATCGATTACTACCGGGATAAACTTCCGTCAGTAAGTTTGAACAGAAAGTTCCAGCTTATTTAAGCGACCTATTCATGAATTTTTTCCCTCACATATGTAGTAAAAATTACTACATGTTTTCATTGATTGCAAATTGCACATGCACATCTGTTATAATCTTATTCACTGACTGTGATAGAATGTTGTTTTTGTTGTCACAAAATAGATGAAGCACAGAACCTGACTCCCACTGAAATAAACTTCCACCAGTAAAAATGAGTGTCAGTTTTTGCCATAACATTTGACTGAAATTTTGCATCAGCAAATCATTAAAATAACCAAAAAATTTCTATATAAATTTACTGTTGAAAGTTATTAGTAGTAGGAAAAGGAGAGTTTAAGGACAGGAGCAGGCGGGACTGCGGGACCGTCCCGCCTGCTCCTCCGGCTGCCCGCTGCCCCGCCTGCTCCTCCGGCTGCCCGCTGCCCCGCCTGCGGTCCCTCCTGCTCCCACCATCTCACCGCCGCCCTCCTGCGCCCCCTAGTGGAAAAAAGGAACATTCTATTATAACAGGATAGGTGAACAACCTTCCCTAATTAAAAATATTATCAATCACATCTCAACATTGAATCATACTATAAGATGAAGATTAAATTTGTATTTGAATTTTAAACAACCGTAATTATAATGAGTATTATTAATTAAGCGAAACAATTAAAATTTCAGTTTTTAACCATTTTATTTAGATTTCTTCAACTACAAGATGAGATTATCAATTTAACTCAAGAAAGTTAAACATATATTTGAATTTTGCTTCATAGACATCTTAATGAGTAGTATTAATTAAGTAAAAACAATAGAAAATATCCAGTTTTATAGAAAAAGACTGATTTCTTACGATTTTTATCAACTATATGATCAATGTAACGACTTAAAAGTTGGAAGTTAAACATGTATCCTAGTTTTTCAACAGCTATAGCCTTAATGAGTATCGTTAATTAAGTAAAAAAAACAATGGAAAATATCAAGTTTTATGGAAAAAGACTGATTTCTAACGATTTTTATCAACTTAAGAGAGAAAACTTAAACATACATTTCAGTTTTTCAACAGCTATAACCTTAATGAGCATTCATAATTAAGTAAAAAACAATGGAAAATATCGATTTTATAGAAAAAGACTGATTTCTTACGATTTTTATCAACTGCAACATCAGTGTATCGACTTACAAGTTGAAAGTTAAACATGCATTCTAGTTTTTCAACAGCTATAATCTTAATGAGTATCGTTAATTAAGTAAAAAACAATGGAAAATATCAAGTTTTATAGAAAAAGACTGATTTCTTACGATTTTTTCAACTCAAACTTCAGAATATCAATTTGATAGAAAGAAATTTAAGCATGCATTCCAGTTTTGGACAACCATTTCCTTCATGAACATTATTAATTAAGCAAAACAGAAAATATTAAATTTTTAACTGATTTCTTCATATTTTTTATTTATTTATTTATTTTTTAATATAAAATCAGAATACACAACTTAAAATAGAAATTTAAACATATTTTTTAGTTTTTGAACAGTCGTTACCTCAAAGAATTTCGATAATTGAACAATTAACAAAGGAAACTAATGATTTTTTAACGAAAAAAGACGAATTAAACGAATTTGGTTAACTTTTACTCTAATTGGAAATTTCATCGTACTTTATGTATACCAACTAAGTAGAATTTTAATGCATAAACGAATAATTTAAAGAAATCCCCAACACACAAATGTGAACCTGCAGAGCATTTCTTATTACGTCATATCTAAACTAAAACTTTTTTCTGCAACCCCACCATGCATGCATTCCAGGTAGGGGAACATAACAAAGAATCTTGACGTCACAACTTACAAAGGTATACAAATGTTTACGTTCAAGAAAAAGTATCACATAGAGTGAAAAAAAAGAAGAGATTTAAGTTATTTATCCATTCTAGTTTTATAACAGTTACTACAACATCTCCAAATTAAAATTTGGAAGTCATAATGAGTATAATTAATTAAGCAAAATAATAGAAATATTAGTTTTTCAGAGGGGAAAAGACGAATTTAAACAAATTTTATTAGTTTTACACTAGTTTAATAATAATTTTAAGGAGGAAAAAGACGAATTTAAACTTTTTTTTTTTTAGTTTTACACTATTTTTTCTCATCTCCAACATGGATATATCAATTTTAACAGAAGAATTAAACGTATATTATAGTTTTTAACAACAAAATCTTAACAAGTATCATTAATTAAACAAAAATAAATATCAGTTTTAAAGAAAAGACGAATTTGAATAATTTTACACTAGTATTTTCAAAAGCAACATGGAAATATCAATACTTATTCACATATTTCACTTATTCACTGTATTCAATACTATATTTAATAAATTTGGATACACTTTAAGAATTTCCTAATCTATAATTAAATATTAGCTGTATATTTAATGTTACCCATGTTTTCAACATTAGTTCATAATCGTGAATTTTGTATTTTAAATACCATGTATTCAGGTTCAGATTATTTTCACTTGAAATCATACAGAATTTTTTAACAGAGTTTGTTTTTGAAATCATTGAAGCAACTGTATTTAATATTTTTAACACCAATTTTCTAAGATTTTCTAACATTTTCCGATTATACATTCTTCAGAAGTACATTTCTAAATGCTACAATCACTTTACATATCGAAAAGATATCATTGAAGCAACTGTATTTAATATTTTTAATACCAATTTTCTAAGATTTTTTAACATTTTCCGGTTATACATTCCTCAAAAGTTATTATTACGTATTCTAAACAATAGCAAATATTAATTTTAAGAATAAAAAGACGAATTTAAACAAATTTTATTAGTTTTACACTATTTTTTCTCACCTCCAACACGGATATATCAATTTTAACAGAAGAATTAAACGTATATTTTAGTTTTTAACAACAAAAATGTAATAAGTATCATTAATTAAACAAAAATAAATACCAATTTTCAAGAAAAGACAATTTTTTACACAAATTTTCAACTTTGAAATACATCGCTTACATATATTGTTACAGTATATTACTAAACTTAAACTTTTTAAAAAGTTTGAATGTCTTTACAAAGGGTTCATACTTATATTTTTCACGTCTTGACTGCATTCGAAATCTTACAACAAAAGTATACTTTTATTATTATTATTATTATTATTATTATTCTAGAAAACCTAAAAAATCGTTTCTTGCTGCTTTAGACACTTGACATATTAAAACTACTCTACCCATATAATTAATCAAATTAGGACATGATTCATCTTACACTTCAAAATTTCTGAATTTTTACAATACTTATTTTCATCAAACTTTATTCTTGATCCTATATATTTTAATAGCACAGAATTTTCACATCTGTTTTTATCTACTTATCAGAAAATTATTAAAACACCCAACAACATTTTTCAAATATGAATATTATCTTTACAATTTAATGATGCAAAACATACACGAATACAAAGTTTAATTTTTACAAACATTTCATATTTCAAACCAAACTATTCGAAATTTTCACAACGTAAGAGCAAACATTAGACGAACTTTTTAACATTAATATTGCTTAGATCTTTCCATCATAACTTTTAACTATGATAATTATCCATTTTTAGGTTGATTGTCGAAAAACTGTAACTGAAATTACATAAACTTAATGTAAAAAACCATGTTCTCACACAATTTCTTGAAATTCAACAAAGAATTGACTATTACTCCAATACTTATCTACTTCAATCTCGACTCTCGATAGTATATAGATATTACATCATTACATACTTACAACTCTTTTCAAACGTTTATCAGAAAATCAAGCCAATCAAAGTCTAGTAGTTATCACACCTGTTCCTCAGAAATATTACTATCATATGAAACAGTAAAGAAAATTAATAGATATTTAATATTTAATAACTTCATACGTGAAATTACTGTCGAATGAGAATACTAATAATCAATAAAATCAACTGTTGGACAAAAAAATAGTACAGATTACCGAAAATTCAAATCATTTTTTCTACAAAAATTACAAAAATTAACAAATGAATGACCAGTTAGAGAAATAATTAAAAAAAATAATGAACATAGTTACAAATTTATTAAAATCACACCTTTTTCTGGATTACAAACCACAATTTCTTGAAAAATTTAACACCGAATTTGTAAGATTTTAATCCTAGTATTACATACACTCAATAAATATTCAAAATTAACAAAAAAATAATTTTTTTAGTCTCATCAATAAGCAGAAATTCTATATTAAAAGAATATTTTCATAGTAGTACTTATAAAAATGAGAGTTTACAAACTGATTTTCATAATTTTATCACATTTAAACTTAATTTTTATACATAAAACATTATTTAATCAAATTTTATACTTTCTAATTCAGTAAAATTCAATACTTTTTTAGTTTTTAAACCAATACCACAATATTTATTTACATCAAACTTGATTCTTTACCTTTTATATTTCCACATTACACAAGTGAGTTAAATACTAACTTGGAACGGGAGTTGAAGTCAATTGATTCAATTCGATTTTCATCGTATACGCATTTCCCCTACACGAAATTTCTTACTTCTATAATCATCTAATGTATTAAAACTAATCTACTCATATTTTTAATCAATTCATCAGATGTTTCATCTCGCACTTCTGAATTATCATCCACTAAGTTGCTTAAAATATAAATACTATCTTTAAAGTTTTAATGTAGTATACATGACTAATCTTGAGTTTCCATCTATACTATTAATCAAATTATCATATGTTTCATCTTACAGTTCAACGATTTCTGAATTATCGTCCATCTAGTTGTTTAAAATATTAATAAAATGTTTATAGTTTTTGATTATACATAGTATGTATGAATACAATCTTTAATTTTTAACAGTTCATATTTCAAATAACCTATTTTCGAAACCAAACTATGTGAATTTTACCACAATACTTATCATCATACAGAGATTTGTGTTTCATACTTTTTCTAAAAATTATCAGATATGTACTCCTCAGAGGAATTTCTATCATATGAATAAATGAAAAAAAAAATAATTTATATTAAACGTACAGCGAAATTTGATTGCAATATATATGTATTTAATAAAAATAAATAAATGAGCGATTATTTATACATTAAACCTTTACTAAATATATATTTCTTGCGTTATAAAGATGTTTCAACAAGATGAACCAAAACAGCAGCAAACTTCAGAAATTAATGATCTGAATGATTCATCCCTAGCACATGTAGCGTTAATGAATAATACATATGTAAGTACTTATATGAAAAATACTAGAATTCGTATATGAATCGTAATTAGAGTAAATATAAAATGATTTGTCTTACTGCCTACACTTTAACAAATGCCTTTTTACCTATATTGTTGAAAAGAATCCTAATTGTTTGCATTTTATTTCTATTACAGATGTGTTCTATTTGCCACAAACATTTCTTAAGTAAATCGAATTTAACAGAACATACAAAAATCCATACAGGTGAAAAACCTTACACTTGGGAAGATTACCAAATGCTGTTTTCAAGAAGGCGTGAATCAAAAGTGCACACATCATCATATAAAGCATCGTCAGTTATATGTAAACTTAGTGAGGATATTCAAAAATTATTCAGACGTTTGAAGAATTTAGACATAAAGGAAGATATTTAGACTATATATCCATCATATTTTCATAACACTTACCACAATATCTCAAACTTAAAATTTGGAAGACATACACACTGCTGAAAAGTAATTTTGTTACCCGTGATTCTTCTAACCAGCATGAATGTATAGATATTATTTTGCAATGTATCCTTTAAATGCTCACATTAAATATTCCTTTATATACATATATCGTTGTGTTTATTTTTTAAAAACCTATTACATTAATAAAATAGGTTACACACACGTACATACACATAACATTTTAAGTGAAACAACACTCTCACAACTTAAAAAATGCATAAGAACATACAAAAATAAGCAGATGTATGAAAAAATATGCAAATTTACAAAATAATTTCACTGTTTTCTAGAAATACCAACAAAAAAATATTTAAAGTATAAAAAAATTACAAAAGTGAAAAGAAAAAACACAAATGTAAAACAAAAATCACAAAGTGAAAAACTCACAACAAAGTTTTTGAAAAAAAAAAATTTACAACAAAAATTTTTTTACAAAAACCAAAACTTCAAAAATATTTTTCCAAAAAAATTTTTTTTCAAAAACATTTTTTACAAAAAAATTTTTTTTTCAAAATAAGTTTTTACAAAAGTAAAAAATAAAAAATCACAACGTTAAAAATATGAAAAATTTTAGTTAAAAAAAGTGTAAAAAAAATTGCAAAAAAAAATTGCAAAAATTTCAAAAAAAGTTACGAAAAAAGTATCAAAATTTTTGTTCTTTTTAATAGTAAATACAATGGTTTCACCATTGCATACTGTATTAAAAAGAACAAAAATTTTGATAACTTTTTTGATAACTTTTTTGAAATTTTTGCAATTTTTTTTGCAATTTTTTTTTAACCAAAACAGTTTGCTGCTGTTTTGGTTCATCTTGTTGAAACATCTTTATAACGCAAGAAATATATATTTAGTAAAGGTTTAATGTATAAATAATCGCTCATTTATTTATTTTTATTAAATACATATATATTGCAATCAAATTTCGCTGTACGTTTAATATAAATTATTTTTTTTTTTCATTTATTCATATGATAGAAATTCCTCTGAGGAGTACATATCTGATAATTTTTAGAAAAAGTATGAAACACAAATCTCTGTATGATGATAAGTATTGTGGTAAAATTCACATAGTTTGGTTTCGAAAATAGGTTATTTGAAATATGAACTGTTAAAAATTAAAGATTGTATTCATACATACTATGTATAATCAAAAACTATAAACATTTTATTAATATTTTAAACAACTAGATGGACGATAATTCAGAAATCGTTGAACTGTAAGATGAAACATATGATAATTTGATTAATAGTATAGATGGAAACTCAAGATTAGTCATGTATACTACATTAAAACTTTAAAGATAGTATTTATATTTTAAGCAACTTAGTGGATGATAATTCAGAAGTGCGAGATGAAACATCTGATGAATTGATTAAAAATATGAGTAGATTAGTTTTAATACATTAGATGATTATAGAAGTAAGAAATTTCGTGTAGGGGAAATGCGTATACGATGAAAATCGAATTGAATCAATTGACTTCAACTCCCGTTCCAAGTTAGTATTTAACTCACTTGTGTAATGTGGAAATATAAAAGGTAAAGAATCAAGTTTGATGTAAATAAATATTGTGGTATTGGTTTAAAAACTAAAAAAGTATTGAATTTTACTGAATTAGAAAGTATAAAATTTGATTAAATAATGTTTTATGTATAAAAATTAAGTTTAAATGTGATAAAATTATGAAAATCAGTTTGTAAACTCTCATTTTTATAAGTACTACTATGAAAATATTCTTTTAATATAGAATTTCTGCTTATTGATGAGACTAAAAAAATTATTTTTTTGTTAATTTTGAATATTTATTGAGTGTATGTAATACTAGGATTAAAATCTTACAAATTCGGTGTTAAATTTTTCAAGAAATTGTGGTTTGTAATCCAGAAAAAGGTGTGATTTTAATAAATTTGTAACTATGTTCATTATTTTTTTTAATTATTTCTCTAACTGGTCATTCATTTGTTAATTTTTGTAATTTTTGTAGAAAAAATGATTTGAATTTTCGGTAATCTGTACTATTTTTTTGTCCAACAGTTGATTTTATTGATTATTAGTATTCTCATTCGACAGTAATTTCACGTATGAAGTTATTAAATATTAAATATCTATTAATTTTCTTTACTGTTTCATATGATAGTAATATTTCTGAGGAACAGGTGTGATAACTACTAGACTTTGATTGGCTTGATTTTCTGATAAACGTTTGAAAAGAGTTGTAAGTATGTAATGATGTAATATCTATATACTATCGAGAGTCGAGATTGAAGTAGATAAGTATTGGAGTAATAGTCAATTCTTTGTTGAATTTCAAGAAATTGTGTGAGAACATGGTTTTTTACATTAAGTTTATGTAATTTCAGTTACAGTTTTTCGACAATCAACCTAAAAATGGATAATTATCATAGTTAAAAGTTATGATGGAAAGATCTAAGCAATATTAATGTTAAAAAGTTCGTCTAATGTTTGCTCTTACGTTGTGAAAATTTCGAATAGTTTGGTTTGAAATATGAAATGTTTGTAAAAATTAAACTTTGTATTCGTGTATGTTTTGCATCATTAAATTGTAAAGATAATATTCATATTTGAAAAATGTTGTTGGGTGTTTTAATAATTTTCTGATAAGTAGATAAAAACAGATGTGAAAATTCTGTGCTATTAAAATATATAGGATCAAGAATAAAGTTTGATGAAAATAAGTATTGTAAAAATTCAGAAATTTTGAAGTGTAAGATGAATCATGTCCTAATTTGATTAATTATATGGGTAGAGTAGTTTTAATATGTCAAGTGTCTAAAGCAGCAAGAAACGATTTTTTAGGTTTTCTAGAATAATAATAATAATAATAATAATAATAAAAGTATACTTTTGTTGTAAGATTTCGAATGCAGTCAAGACGTGAAAAATATAAGTATGAACCCTTTGTAAAGACATTCAAACTTTTTAAAAAGTTTAAGTTTAGTAATATACTGTAACAATATATGTAAGCGATGTATTTCAAAGTTGAAAATTTGTGTAAAAAATTGTCTTTTCTTGAAAATTGGTATTTATTTTTGTTTAATTAATGATACTTATTACATTTTTGTTGTTAAAAACTAAAATATACGTTTAATTCTTCTGTTAAAATTGATATATCCGTGTTGGAGGTGAGAAAAAATAGTGTAAAACTAATAAAATTTGTTTAAATTCGTCTTTTTATTCTTAAAATTAATATTTGCTATTGTTTAGAATACGTAATAATAACTTTTGAGGAATGTATAACCGGAAAATGTTAAAAAATCTTAGAAAATTGGTATTAAAAATATTAAATACAGTTGCTTCAATGATATCTTTTCGATATGTAAAGTGATTGTAGCATTTAGAAATGTACTTCTGAAGAATGTATAATCGGAAAATGTTAGAAAATCTTAGAAAATTGGTGTTAAAAATATTAAATACAGTTGCTTCAATGATTTCAAAAACAAACTCTGTTAAAAAATTCTGTATGATTTCAAGTGAAAATAATCTGAACCTGAATACATGGTATTTAAAATACAAAATTCACGATTATGAACTAATGTTGAAAACATGGGTAACATTAAATATACAGCTAATATTTAATTATAGATTAGGAAATTCTTAAAGTGTATCCAAATTTATTAAATATAGTATTGAATACAGTGAATAAGTGAAATATGTGAATAAGTATTGATATTTCCATGTTGCTTTTGAAAATACTAGTGTAAAATTATTCAAATTCGTCTTTTCTTTAAAACTGATATTTATTTTTGTTTAATTAATGATACTTGTTAAGATTTTGTTGTTAAAAACTATAATATACGTTTAATTCTTCTGTTAAAATTGATATATCCATGTTGGAGATGAGAAAAAATAGTGTAAAACTAAAAAAAAAAAAGTTTAAATTCGTCTTTTTCCTCCTTAAAATTATTATTAAACTAGTGTAAAACTAATAAAATTTGTTTAAATTCGTCTTTTCCCCTCTGAAAAACTAATATTTCTATTATTTTGCTTAATTAATTATACTCATTATGACTTCCAAATTTTAATTTGGAGATGTTGTAGTAACTGTTATAAAACTAGAATGGATAAATAACTTAAATCTCTTCTTTTTTTTCACTCTATGTGATACTTTTTCTTGAACGTAAACATTTGTATACCTTTGTAAGTTGTGACGTCAAGATTCTTTGTTATGTTCCCCTACCTGGAATGCATGCATGGTGGGGTTGCAGAAAAAAGTTTTAGTTTAGATATGACGTAATAAGAAATGCTCTGCAGGTTCACATTTGTGTGTTGGGGATTTCTTTAAATTATTCGTTTATGCATTAAAATTCTACTTAGTTGGTATACATAAAGTACGATGAAATTTCCAATTAGAGTAAAAGTTAACCAAATTCGTTTAATTCGTCTTTTTTCGTTAAAAAATCATTAGTTTCCTTTGTTAATTGTTCAATTATCGAAATTCTTTGAGGTAACGACTGTTCAAAAACTAAAAAATATGTTTAAATTTCTATTTTAAGTTGTGTATTCTGATTTTATATTAAAAAATAAATAAATAAATAAAAAATATGAAGAAATCAGTTAAAAATTTAATATTTTCTGTTTTGCTTAATTAATAATGTTCATGAAGGAAATGGTTGTCCAAAACTGGAATGCATGCTTAAATTTCTTTCTATCAAATTGATATTCTGAAGTTTGAGTTGAAAAAATCGTAAGAAATCAGTCTTTTTCTATAAAACTTGATATTTTCCATTGTTTTTTACTTAATTAACGATACTCATTAAGATTATAGCTGTTGAAAAACTAGAATGCATGTTTAACTTTCAACTTGTAAGTCGATACACTGATGTTGCAGTTGATAAAAATCGTAAGAAATCAGTCTTTTTCTATAAAATCGATATTTTCCATTGTTTTTTACTTAATTATGAATGCTCATTAAGGTTATAGCTGTTGAAAAACTGAAATGTATGTTTAAGTTTTCTCTCTTAAGTTGATAAAAATCGTTAGAAATCAGTCTTTTTCCATAAAACTTGATATTTTCCATTGTTTTTTTTACTTAATTAACGATACTCATTAAGGCTATAGCTGTTGAAAAACTAGGATACATGTTTAACTTCCAACTTTTAAGTCGTTACATTGATCATATAGTTGATAAAAATCGTAAGAAATCAGTCTTTTTCTATAAAACTGGATATTTTCTATTGTTTTTACTTAATTAATACTACTCATTAAGATGTCTATGAAGCAAAATTCAAATATATGTTTAACTTTCTTGAGTTAAATTGATAATCTCATCTTGTAGTTGAAGAAATCTAAATAAAATGGTTAAAAACTGAAATTTTAATTGTTTCGCTTAATTAATAATACTCATTAAAATTACGGTTGTTTAAAATTCAAATACAAATTTAATCTTCATCTTATAGTATGATTCAATGTTGAGATGTGATTGATAATATTTTTAATTAGGGAAGGTTGTTCACCTATCCTGTTATAATAGAATGTTCCTTTTTTCCACTAGGGGGCGCAGGAGGGCGGCGGTGAGATGGTGGGAGCAGGAGGGACCGCAGGCGGGGCAGCGGGCAGCCGGAGGAGCAGGCGGGGCAGCGGGCAGCCGGAGGAGCAGGCGGGGCAGCGGGCAGCCGGAGGAGCAGGCGGGGCAGCGGGCAGCCGGAGGAGCAGGCGGGGCAGCGGGCAGCCGGAGGAGCAGGCGGGACGGTCCCGCAGTCCCGCCTGCTCCTGTCCTTAAACTCTCCTTTTCCTACTACTAATAACTTTCAACAGTAAATTTATATAGAAATTTTTTGGTTATTTTAATGATTTGCTGATGCAAAATTTCAGTCAAATGTTATGGCAAAAACTGACACTCATTTTTACTGGTGGAAGTTTATTTCAGTGGGAGTCAGGTTCTGTGCTTCATCTATTTTGTGACAACAAAAACAACATTCTATCACAGTCAGTGAATAAGATTATAACAGATGTGCATGTGCAATTTGCAATCAATGAAAACATGTAGTAATTTTTACTACATATGTGAGGGAAAAAATTCATGAATAGGTCGCTTAAATAAGCTGGAACTTTCTGTTCAAACTTACTGACGGAAGTTTATCCCGGTAGTAATCGATGTAAAAAACAGTCGCTATCTTGTGACAATCTCTTCAGTTATTTCATTCATGTCTGGTAGACAGTACATTATATGCCGTCTCTTCTTTATTCATAACTCTGTAGCATGACTATGCATAATTGAGAAAAAAACATGTGTATTTGAACAGGGCCTTGCTGTCGCTCGCCATTGCGTCAAATCACGGCAAAATGCTTCATTTGGCGAATTAACGGATTAGAATCTTCAAATTGCGAGTGCATATTTTTTCATCTATTTTTAACTATTTGGAAAATAGTTGTTGTTCTCGTAAGAGAACTGAGAAATCTGAAGTATATTTGAATCTTTTTATTAGTTGAAACCCGCAACTTATTTTATTGTTTTCTGATTACCGTAATTTCGTGTAGATAAGCCGCAGCTCAAACTATTCTGTTTCGACCCAGAAATTTTCAAAAAAAATGTAACATTTTGTATCGCCGTATATATTGCCACATTGGCTCCTGTATCGACAATCGTACGGCACTGAATTCCCTTAATAAAGCCTATCACATATAATTCATTATCACCGCCACTCATTTTTGATATCTGGGGGATCTTCAGGTGGGGCTTTTTATTCTCTGGCAACCTCCTCTCCGCGAGATGGCCAAAATTTAGTTTCCCTGCTTACTGTTTGAATTTATCTCACGTTCGTGGATTTTGGGGCAATTTCTTCGGAGATGTCCTGTATCACCGCATCCCCAGCACGTGAGATTCTGTCTTCTTGAGCTTGTTCTTCCATATTTTAAAGCTTCAAGCTCTTGATTTATTTTCCTAATTTCTTTCAAGACGTCGATCTCAGTGTCTGAGCTTTTGTTCACCGTTGCCCCTCGGACTGAATGACGATCTCTTCGGCTGGCTTGTGTAGCTGCTTCCAACTTTAAGGCATATAGTAATGCAGCCTTTAAATCCTGCACATCTGCCATTCGTACCGCTCTCTGCACCTCTGGATCTGTTATTCCGTCTACAAAGTACCGCAGTGAGAGCATTTCCCGTACAGTTGTTGGGCAATCGACGAATGCTAAATTTGCAAGCCGTTCTATTTCTGAGGCAAACTCTTGAAGAGTTTCACCCGATTTTTGATAACGGCTTTTCATTTGTATTTTTGTATAATCTTTAAAGAATTTTTCTCCGAATCTCATTTCAAGTGCACAACTCAGAGTCTCAAAATCGGGTTGCGTTATATCGGGCAACGTTTGCAGCACGTCGGCAGCTTCTCCTCTCAAAGACGCTGCTAGCTGACAAGCTTTCACCTCGTCACTTCACTTGTTCGCTTCGGCTACAATGGTGAATTGGGTCTTGTAAACTTGCCAGGAACTCTTTCCGCCGTATGTCGACAGCTTAACATGCACAGGAGAAGCAAGCGGATTCCTAAATTCTTCATAATTATGTCTGGACGCTGAAAGCTTCTTCTCAATATCTTATATTCTTTCCTCGATTTTACTCTCCATCTTCTTTTCAACATTGCTTCTCTTCTACTTCCTCTATTTTTCTTTCCATTTTGTCTTCAACATTATTAACTTCATTCTCTATTTTCTCTTCTACCGCCGAGAACTTTTCTTCTAAAGTTTTATTCATTTCTTCTTGGCTTTTATTAACTTCCTCTTTCAATTCTTCCATTCTCTTTTGGCTTCTCTTCATTTCCTCAGTCACCTCTTCTTGGTATTTGTCAATTTTATTTGTCAACTTTTCCATTCTTTCTTCGTTTTTATTCATTTTATCAAATAACTCTTCTTGGCCTTTATTCATCTTTTCCGCCAACTCTTCTTGGCCTTTATTCATCTTTTCCGCCAACTCTTCTTGGCCTTTATTCATTTTATCCGCCAACTCTTCTTGGCCTTTATGAATTTTATCGATTTTATTCTTCGATTCATATCGATTTTTTGTCTTTATGCCATTGATAGAATCTAATAGTTCTTTCAGTTGTCCGTCCATAGCTCTTGTTTTCGCCATAAGAATCCGACTCCTGACGCCAAAAATTCTTGCGTATATCGGGTTCTTTTGACCTTATGGTTATACAACTTCAAACTCTTGTCTCTTAGAAAAGTAGAAAATAATTTATTTACAGATCTTCAGAACAACAGAGTCTTCGAAACTCACAAATATTACTAGATATTCAAAAATAACTGTTCAAATCTATCGTACAAGTACAGATATAGGTTCCAGAGACTCTTTATACAATGTCTCAACACTAAATCACATTCAAAACAACGTAGATAAAACTCTAGCAAACTTGCTTAAACAATCGCCTAGTAGTTCACTCAATCACTGACTGATAAATAATAACCACATCAGCTCGTATCGACTGTCCTATATATAGTCTCGCCGCATGCCCTGGAAATTTCTACAACCTTCTCGAAAAATCCAGAAAACCACGGAATAACATTCAATGTATCAGTATACCTAAGGCGGGGGGGGTTACCATAGAGAGGAAAGGGTTACCATCTCCCACAAGCCCCACGTTTGTCGCTAACTTGGCGATATATCACCAAATTTGGCGACCAAAATTAGTCGTCAAAAGTGACGCCAACTTGACGATATCTTTAATATTTCGCCAATCTGCCGTAGACATACACTGAAAAATAATAGACAAGTTTGCTTGATAACAGAGACAATGTAACAAAAACTAATATTAGTAAAGGAATGGAGCTTAATAAGATTATTTACATTATTTTACAGTACAAACACTAACTATTTACAAAATTCGTAACAATATTTATCTTAAATTAGTGAATGGATTTTCTAGGTCGAAATTTAATTGTTTGAGCTACGGCTTATCTACGCGAAATTACGGTAGTCCATGTTTAATGCCCAAAAATGAATACTTCTGATGCCACCATGACAAAAAAGAAATAAAAACTTAAAAAATATAATGATTTGAAAACAAATTGAGATAGAGATTTTAAACAAATTTCATTCAAAAGTGCATTTTTTTTCTCTACGCAAAGATGTAAAAATTAAAAATGTGCAATGCTTAGAAGTTTAAAAATTTGCAGTTCCGAAAATTGTAAAACAGAAATTTCATTTAAAATTTGTTTATAATGTGTCCAGGAATATTAATGTTTAATGCATGGCGTACGTAATATGACTCGTTACGATCATCATAAAAATTATGCTTATTAATTTAAAAATATAATTTATTCATAAGACTTTAAAATTTGAGTGTTTGAAAATACCATTTTCCAAATAATCGTTGTAATTGGTGAAATTACAATTATTATTATTATTTATTAATTTACTTTTTTGTGTGTGTGTCTGTATGTTGATACAGGTGACATACTTATTTACATCACTTAAAGATTAATGTCACTAACGTTCAGCCGTGCCATACCATTTATATTATTTTTAATGATACTAACCTAATACCAATTCACCGTTAGACAGTGCCACAGTAAGCCAAAATATCTTTTCAGTACTATAAATCAGTCAGTATTTTCAGTCTGTTAATGTGCCTAATAGGCAACAGTACTATTTTGAAATTGCCTTTGAATTATGGACTTTAATGAAGAGCCAAAAAATTCTCGAAAAATATTTTTTAAACTTATTTCATTGCTCATATTTTATTTTAGCAGAAATCATTGGATATATTATCTTAAAATCATGAATTAACTGCGACTGTTTACTTACTAATATTTTACTGAGTTAAAACGAATTTTTTTTTTTTTTCTTGATTGCGCAGGATATTTAGAATGTAACTATTTTTTTTTGGTTTTTCTGCAGTGGATAGTTAAACTTAGTTGAATAACTGGTCTATAAGGAATTAAAAATTTCCGTTTTTTTAAGCATATTGAAAAAAAAAATGGATATATTAAAGGATCAAATTTTCAATGTTTCAAAACGAATTTGTTTTGCGATTTTTTTCCTCACTTGATCAATGTTTTTTATTTCTGATTAGCTAAATTACTAACTTCGTAAAAAGACCGCTAGAACCCTGATTATGAATTAACGAAAGTTACTTATTCAAATTTAGTAATCACGTTCTTCTAGAAATCATTTTACAACAAAACACATTAATGTTAATATATTTTGACCGAAGACAGAAGATGCTTCTTTGAATTAATGTGTTATCTTAGAAAACACGCCTGTCCTAAGAATGGGGGATTTCGTCTTATACTTTAGGAATAGGATTAGGATATAAAATCCTTGAGAATTAGATGAAACTGATCAATGGAATTCCTTCGATGGATTTATTTGCTTTATTACTAATAAGGCTGCTATATTATACAAAGGTTTAAGCAGGGATGCAAGCGCTATTATCCGAAACAGCGAAACACCACTAATTTTTTTAAAGTATTTATCCTCTTATTTAATTATAGGATTTTTAAGATTTAATAAAGTAAATGATACTATAAAATTTTATTGTTAAACATTTTTTGCACAGCGCTTGCATCGCTGGGTTTAAGATAAATTTTCACATTATAAGAATGTTATTTTTTTAACTAAAATCATCAAAGTTTTCAATTAATTTGATTGCTGTAAACTGCATTTTAAATTATAAACAGGTGAGAAAAATAATGCGTTAAGCATAGATTGTGAAACACTGAGAAACTCTGAGAAAAAGAAGCCGGAAATAATACAATTTTACAATGAAACAAAGGGAGGAGTGGATACTGTTGATGAAATGTCTACACTTTATTCTACTGCGAGGAAAACAAATAGGTGGCCGATGGTTGTTTTCTATTGTGTGTTGAATGTGGCAGCTATAAATGCGCGAGTTGCACTTATGTCCACCAAAAATGCTATTCTGCAGTACAAAAGTAGGCGAATGTTCTTGAAAATATTGGCATTGTCTCTAGTTAACCAACAAATTATGAAAAGATCAACTATGTCAATGTTGCCCAAGGAATTACGAGAAAAAATTAAATCTGATTTGCCCTCAACAGAAAGTAATGATGATCCTGATAATAACTTGCCAAAGAGAATAAAGCTTGGTAAAGGTCGATGTGCAGTTTGTCCTCGAGCTAAGGACAAAAAAAACCACAATTAGTTGTATTAAATGTGAACAATTTACTTGCAAGGATCACTCTAATTACGTCTGTGACAAATGTATGTAAAGTCCAATAAAGGTATGTAATTTTTTTTGAAAATGAGTAAGTTTTTTTTTTTTTTTTTTTTTTTTTTTTTTTTTTTTTTTTTTTAAGAATTATTAGTGCATATATTTATTTAAATATATTCTGAAATTGAAACTTATATCTTAAAAATATATTTTATACATTTTTTATATATGTTTGAATAAATTTACATGCGTAAATTGCAAAGTTTTTCGGTGGGGTTATACAGGAACCCCACGCGACCAAATGTGTGCTAATGAGTGCGCGCCTTCCACCGGGTTAATGTGTTATCTTAGAAAAACGCCTGTCCTAAGAATGGGGGATTTCGTCTTATACTTTAGGAATAGGATTAGGATATAAAATCCTTGAGAATTAGATGAAACTGATCAATGGAATTCCTTCGATGGATTTATTTGCTTTATTACTAATAAGGCTGCTATATTATACAAAGGTTTAAGCAGGGATGCAAGCGCTATTATCCGAAACAGCGAAACACCACTAATTTTTTTAAAGTATTTATCCTCTTATTTAATTATAGGATTTTTAAGATTTAATAAAGTAAATGATACTATAAAATTTTATTGTTAAACATTTTTTGCACAGCGCTTGCATCGCTGGGTTTAAGATAAATTTTCACATTATAAGAATGTTATTTTTTTAACTAAAATCATCAAAGTTTTCAATTAATTTGATTGCTGTAAACTGCATTTTAAATTATAAACAGGTGAGAAAAATAATGCGTTAAGCATAGATTGTGAAACACTTTCCAACATTTCCTGAAATCTTTAACAAAACTTCATTATTTAGGGAAATAAGTTGTTATTGTCCATAGCCAAATATGCATTCCAATGCTTCTGAAAAGCCGTGTATTTGATCTGTCGGTTGATATATGAGGACCCCCAGAAGCCAAGGGGTACAAGTGACAAAATTTCGATTTGGAGTAAATTGAGTTTAAAGATAATTGATGTTAAATGGGAACATCAATAACAATTGAGTAGATCGAAATAGGAAATTTCTGCTTGTTGTATTCTGGTCTTTGAACACTTATTTCAATAACTGTTAAAAAATAAAGTACAGTTTTCTTTAAATGTCTAATTAATCAATATTGTTTGTTTTTCGAAAAAAGTGGTTTGCCTCTATAACTCAGCAAATAATAAGAAAATCACTTATGTTTCTTTACCTGAAATGAAAAAAGCATATTTTTAGGTCGTCTGTATATTTAGTTTAATTTTTTTAATTTTGTCACTTATACCCCTTGGCTTCTGGGGTCCTCATATATACTATATAATAGGAAAATTTAGTTTAGCAAGAAAACGCTTTTCTGGTTGAAATTTCACTTACAGCAATTTACACAAATAGATGTAAACATACTTGAATACTTTTGTTTAGCCCTGTAGTTTACCTAGTACCTTTATTACACGCCAGTAATTTTAATAAAATCTAGTTCAAACAAAATCACTCTTCAAATTATTTAAACCACATTTACAGAAATTATCATCCAAAGGCGACCAAGTACTTAATTCTTTGCGTGACCCTGCGTATCATTTTATCATTATTCTACAAGCATTTATCAGTAAATAGAAAGCAGTTCAATGAAAAATGCATAGATTATTTAAAACACGCTTTAAGTAAATTATGCTCATATTCAGTAGCTTTTTAAAGCTCTTTTATGTAATCGTTTAAACCAAATATAGAATTTATACACACCATATATATGCACGCATTTAGCGAAATTTAAAACCGCATATTATAATTAAAAAGGAATTTCACCCATCCATCAGCCATCATCGATAAAGTACAATTCTTCGGATAGAATATACTAGAAATCTTTTGTGTGTCTCTATAAATGTTGTGCACTTTATATTATTCATTAAATATTAAGTCTCTGTGGTGTATATCAATTTTGTTGTACATGAAATCATTTAACACAATTGAACTATGTCGCAAAAAATTATTATTGCGTAATGGAATTCTTGTGGCCCGGTAAAGGAACAATAACTATTATTTTCATTGCATATTTTAATGCACTTCGTAAATGATTATAAATTTGAATATATTTGACAAGGTGTAACACCTTTAAAATTCTTTTAAACTATTTTTTCCAGTAGACCGTAATGGAGCGGAAAACTTCTGACTATCCCTGTAAATAAATTAATCATGGCAGAAAATTCATTTTCAATAGGGTTCTTGTTAGAGTAAACGTCAATAAACGTCAAAAATGTCATAGAAATCCGAGTACATTTACAAGAGTTAGATTGTAGACATACAGACAGAAGTACAGACGAAAAGATAGACGGACATTTTTTATCCGAACGATTCAATGAAATTATTTATTTGTATTATTATTTATGTTATTGTTTGCGATTTAACAGAACAATATTTTTCCTTAAAAAATACTGGTACATACAAAAACACGAAAATCTCATCCCTATAATAGTTATTGAAATTTAATAATAAGAGATGCTGATTTTCCGGGGTTTTTATAACCGGCATTTTAATACAAAAAATATTTTTTTAAACTTAATTGGAACATTCAGGAATAACATTTTCTCTAAGATAATAACGATATTCAAAAAGCCGGAGAAAAAAAACAAATGTCTGACATATACATATATTTTTCAAACACAAAATTATGAATTCATTGGAAATGTTTTGCAGTGATATATGTGCACGAATACACAGAGAATATTTAATCTATAAATAAGTAATTAACCACTAAATTGATTTTCCCGTATGCGTTACGTATAAGAAGACTTTGATTTATTCATCGCTTAAAGATTTTTCACACCATCAATTTGCTTAATTACATTTTCATGCTATTTAAATGCTACAAAAGTAATAATAAAATTAATATTATTAACTCCTCATTAGTACCTAGCGTCCCTTTTTAGGGACGATTATAAAACAGGCAATAAAGCACTTATCACACCAATAAATAGAAAGATAAATAAGCACCATTTTACGCGAGAGAAATACCTCAATAAATTAAGATAAAAGTTATTCGTCATTTAAAATTGGTGGGAAACTCAAAATTTCATTTTTAATGAAGAAAATAATTTAGGCATTAAAGAGTTAAATAAAATTTCACTCCCAGTATCTGTTATAATAAACGATTTTACAACAAATTAGACTAATTTTAATTAACACATCTTTTGGCAGAAGAAATGCTTCTCTTATCTGAATTAAATGTAGCTATTACGAAAACATCTTTTCTTAAGAATTCAGGATTTCGTCGTTATACACCGTGATATAAATAGGATTACGATATCAAATCCTTGAGAAGTATGTATGGAATTTATCTCTCGAATACTTTAATGTATCTACTTACCTTAGGGCTTAGGTAAATTAATCCTTCATTGCGTTGAGCTTTAAATATTACTATAAAAATGTTGCTTTTTTAAATAACAGTAATTCAATATATTTAATTTATAGGTAAATCTGTAAGAATACGTATATTCAATATGGTTAAAATTAGTTTAATTCAATAAAATTTTTTAATAAGTTTCGTAAAATCTCCGAATTCTCTCATATTTTGCTTACACTCACACAATACACATCAAGTTTTCTCACAAGCCATGGACTGTTTAACATCTACCTGCAGAAATTTATTATTCACAGGGACACACAAAAGATTTCGGCTGCTATACTTACTATCATACCAAAATCTAAATATTTTTAAACCTTTTTTATAGTACAAACCACCTCATTTGTTATGCTTAACGCGCAATTTCCGACTTGTTTAAATTATCAACATTCACGTTTAACACGATATTTCAATTCCTTGGATTAGGGAAGGCCAAAAGAGATGTATATAATTTTTATTAAATTTTCATAGAGTTGAAGAAATTGTACTGGGTGACGAGTGGTAAGAGAAAAACAAAGAAAAAAAATGAGGAAAATACCAGTATTTTTTAATACAAAATCTTTAAAGTAATATAAAGGGAATAAAGAAGGCAGATTTCTCTTTAACCCTTTCGCGACGGGAGCCTGTTACGAAATTTTTAATATTTTGTCACCGGATTTTAAAATCAGAAATTTGTGCCTTTTCAAATCGAGAAAATGCTCAGATTAAATTAGGCAAATTTTACAGTAAAATTTAACTGGTAGGAATAAACAAAGATGCTTAAGCCTTTCTGCGGTACGTATACGTGTCGCTGGTCCCAAAGGGGTTAACAAAATATGAGTATTCAATACCTTTTTTCACTATATTTGACCCTGACCACTCGCCACCCTGATGTATATGAGGGATATATCTACAAATTTACAAAAAATTAAATTAGAATCTTAATGAAAAGCTTAAAGAATCGTAACAGTCAAATTGCAATAACATCTGGTTTATAACATAATCGATATAATCATTTTATTTTAATTAATTAATTATTTATTTTAAATATTTTAAAACAACTTTCAAATAAGTTTTATGGTGGCTACTTTCGACCTTCATATAGAGATGAAATGAGATAGTATTCCATGAAAACTTGTTGAGCAAGACATACGCAACGAAATTTGGCCACTAGTATTTTAGAAAGGAAAAATGTCATTTATTTTATCGGAGTTATCTCATACACTATTCACTCAAAAAGACCCGAACAATAATGTTAAGTCTATGGGGGCGGGATAGTTTTTATTTTTTCGATTTTTGTTTCAGATTTTTCTGAAAAAATACTTTAAATTTCGGAGCCAGTTCTGAAATTGAAACTATCATAATATAAAACATATGTAACCAAAATCGAAAAGATTTTGTAGTAGCTTGTCTATAGCTGTAGTAGATTGTCCGGTAGTAGATTGTCTATAGCTGTCCTAAGCAAAGCAAAATAATTATAATAATAATAAATAAATAAATAAATGAAATTTGAGCAAGAAATATGAAAATAAATCTCCCATAGACTTAAAGCCCCAGACTAGGCACAGAAAAAGACCCGGATGATAATGTAAAGTCTATGGGGGCGTTCTTTTCAAATATCTCGCTCAAATTTTAATATTTTTACCTGATTTTTTGCATAGGATAGCTGAGGACGATTTACAACCGTCCTGGTTTTTACTTTTTCGATTTTCTTATATATTTTTTATATTATGATAGTTTCAGTTTCAGAACCGGTTTAAACTGGTTTTGAAGTTTAAAGTCATTTTTTAAATAAAACTTGAAACCAAAATTGAAAAGGTAAAAACTAGGCTGGTTGTGGATCGTTCTTCAGCTATCCTACGCAAAAAATGATGTCAAAATATTAAAATTTGAACGAGATATTTGAAAAGAACGCCCCCATAGACTTTACATTATCATCCGGGTCTTTTATGTGCCTAGTATGGGGCCTTAACGTTATCATCTGGGACTTTCTATGTGACTCAAGTTGTATCTTAGTTAATGAATGTGAAGAGGACTTTTCGAAAATAACTGTAGCCAACAAGCATAGTGATATCAGCTATGTGACTTACACGACAAACATCCATGGAACTAACCCTATGTGATTGAAAAGTAGCAAAAAAATGAAAACTGTAAACTTTAGAAAAGAAAATTTTCAATAGATAATAATAATAATAATAATTACACATAAATAACTGCGAACTTGTGCACATGTGTTTTTGACGATGCCCCTTCTGTTTATGTAAGAATTTGTGTAGATGTTAATTGATGTATTTTTTTTTTCACAGTTATGCTTTAGAGCAGGCCTGTCCAACCGTTTACTAAGCTGGAGCGCATCTCAACTTTTGGCAAGCAATGAAGAGCGCCATTATTAATATGGCTCAAAACATGCAAGAAAATCATCTTTTAATGTGATAGTAGCAATATATAGATACAAATGAAACGTAATGTCCCTATAGATCTAAAGCACCATGTAAAAAAGATAATAATAATATAAATAAATAAATAACAGTAAATCATGATAAATTTCTAATAATACATTTTTCTGCGAGGGGTTATCTCAAACATTTTTTAATGGGAAGGAGTCAGAAAATGAAATATCATCAATTATTAAAATAAAATAGCAGTCAGAGATATTGTTAAGTTTTCTGGGGACGCAAATACTCTGCTATAACTATAATTGTTTTTGGAGGTGTAAATTTGTCATTATAAAAAGTACAGGAACAAAATCATGGGTGGTTCCAAAGAGAAAGATTGAGAGAGTTTTCATTGATGGAAATCCTTCCGCACGATTTTATAATTTTTTTTTAAACAAAATTACCTAAAGATCTGGGGAAAAAAAAGATACCCTTTATCCTGTTTTATAAAATAGCCAAATGGTCAGTTAAATAACGTCAATAATAACAATACCAAAAATGCTGAACTTCCATGCACGAAGGAGAAAAATCGCTTGTTTTTTTCTACATTTTACTTCTTAACGTATTAAAAGAGTTATAACTGACATTCATTAATTCCTATCAGAATAATTTCCATAAAAAGATTGATAAAGCATGACTATAAATTAGTAAAGAAATGCAACAGCACATGAATAGTTAAAAAAAAAGCTATTTATGTGCTGGTGTTTTTCTTTTGTTATGTTGCGTACATTACAAATAATGATACTTTAAATGCACTTGCAGAGATTTTTAAAGCATCTCTCAGGAAAATATCATGGATTTGAAATGAAGAATTCTTTACAAGAGAACTGTATTTAAAATTTAAAAAAAGACATCTAACGGGAAACCTTCAAAAGGGCGCCAAGAAAACCTGCAAAGGGCGCCATTGCGCCCTTTGCAAGGCACCGCGTTGGACAGCCCTGCTTTAGAGTAAACAAATATCTAGAATATGTTTAAGTCAAACACAATCTTCCTCAAGCAAAATCAGAAATTTCAAATCAGCTGATTTTCAAGGAATATAAAGTTTCTTTTTCGAATTTATTACTAGCATCCACAAATTTTGACCTTCTATAACTCTCTGAAGAATAATAATAAAAAAACCTTAACTATATGCTTATTTTGGGACAGATTTAAACCAAGAAATGAAACTAAAGAGCCAAAAAGTAGGTTTACTGTTTAAAATATAGATGTTGGAGGAATTTTGTGTATGTAGACAGTCCGTATTTAAAAAAAAATTATCTGTATTATGGCAGAAGACAATTTGTTTAGCCTAACGGCATCTGTTGTGCGATTGTATCCTGAAGGGTGGGTGGAAAACGGCAGACTTTTCTTAGTATTAACTTATTCGTAGAGAGTAAACGTAATTGTTTGCCGATAAAAAAGATTAATGTTTGAAAAGGTTGGTAACTGAGATAAGAGAAAAGGTTCTATTAGCCAAGATCTTAACTGGAATGTAGTAAGGTACAAGAAAAATTTTCGGCAATTTTAAAGTAACTGGAGAACACAACTATGTTACAGAAAATTGTAATAAAATCGTATCGTTTAGAAAATCTGCAACAAAATTTCCTAAGAAAGACATTAATTTTCAAAATTGGTGTCAGCTATAGTCTGAGTAATTTTTTTGTCGTTCAATTAGTAGTTGAGGATCTAAGAAGTTATCAAAAACTGTGTTGAATTCAAACACTTTTTTTCCGGGAAGGACTTCAATGGCTCCGGGGGGGGGGGGGGGGAGAGGGACATTATAGAGTTCCGGAGGCGGGGGGAAATTGTACTTTTTGACAATTGAAAACACAAAATTTCATTTTTTCCGGGGGGGGGGGGGATATTTTATTCCTCCGAGGGGATGTCCATCCCCTGAATTCACCACTGGTCAAAAACATATAAAAAAAGGCTAGTAAAACGGACTATTTTTAAGGGAGCTATAAAAAAAGGCCCAGAGGGGGGCCAATATGAACAGGGTCCTAAAATTAAAACATGCAAGTGGTTTTAGTTCTTAGCACTTGAGATTTTCTATTTTGATAGTCTGCACCCACCGAATATTTAAAAAAATACATTTTGTAGCATACTTTTCTTTCAAATGATGTCAAAACACTTGTACAAAGTTTAGTTTTTAAAAAAAGTAAGACGAAGCAGAATTTAAATGACCGTGCGATCTAGTGAATCTCTCACAACAGGTACTACCCATGGAACTATTAATAAAAGGAATCAACATAACCTTAAAATTCCAAAGCTTTAACTGTAGCCGCTTCAGAAGGGTAGATTACCGTCGGGGAATCTTTCACCAAAAAATTTACATTGGAAATGTTTCTGTACTTAAACGTCTCAATAAAGAAAATTTTCATTCATAAATAACGTCAGAAACAGGCATTTATTACAGAACCGGTGGAAGTGTACTTTGATGAAAGTCTGTGACATTCATTTCCGCCATAGTATATCAACCTAGACAGGAGTATGTGTTAATGAAACAGATTATAATACCGAGGAAAACTGAAACCAATAAAAACAAATAGAAAATTTTTACTATATTTGTACGATGACGACGAATATTTTCTCGAGGAGCCTGGGACCTTAGCCCCACATCCCCTACACATAACAGAATGGAACCTCTAACGGGAATTGAACTCATGGCAAACACGAGAAAATATTAAAGTAACAACTTTAAGAAAAAAAAATCTGTTTCCTGAGCTCGAATAAAATAACTTAATAAAAATAATTAAAAAACTGATTAGATTCCAAAAATAAATGTTCAACAATTCTATATTTGTGCTTATTTGTACAACTATATTTGCACGAATATCTTTTCATAAAAAAGCCTTGAGAGCTCTTAAATTAGACGAAAATTTTTACTCAATTTTACTGGTAGGAAGGTTACCTCTTTGGTAATCAGAAACCATTGATTCGATGTAAAAAATAATAGCCGCCATCATGGTGAACTCTTCAGTTACTTCACTTGCAACTGGTGGACAATGCACTATAAGACTCGTCCGTTTTATTACTAACTCTACTGTACTATCGCGTTTAAGGCGTAACACTAGGCACTGAAAAAGACCCGGATGATAATGTAAAGTCTATAGGAGCGTTCTTTCGAAATACCTCGCTCAAATTTTAATATTTTTACATGATTTATTTTTACATAAGATAGCTGAGGACGATCTAAAACTGACCTAGTTTTTACTTTTTCGATTTTGGTTTCATATATTTAAAAAAAATTACTTTATATTTCAAAATCGGTGTAAACCGGTTCTGAAATTGAAATTATCATAATATAAAAAGATATGTAAGCAAAATCGAAAAAGTAAAATCTAGGCCTGTTGTAGATCGTCTTCAACTATCCTATGCAAAAAAAAAAAAAAAAAAAAAAAAAAAAAAAAAAAAAAATCATGTAAAAATATTAAAATTTGAGCGAGGTATTTGAAAAGAACTCTCCCAAAGACTTTACATTATGATCCTAGTCTTTTTCTGGACTATTATGGGGCCTTAAAGGGTTAAATAGCTTCAGAATAATATCCTGTGACAGACGGACATATGGACAGACAGAGAAGCGATTACATAATGGTTTTGCGAAATAAATAAAAACCTAATAAAGAGTTGACAGAGGGGAAAAGGCAAAGCTGCAAAGTTTATAATATTTTCAACCACTTAAAAAAAAAGCATCTTTAACTACTCAACTGATTTGCCTGTACGTCTTATGGGTAAGAAGAGTTTGCTTGATCCATCACTTAAAGCTTTTTGGTACCATTAATAATTCTAGTTACATTTTCATATTATCGCAAACATATTTAGATTTAATACATACGAATATATTAGCTTAGAGAAACGGGGGTGTTTATCCCAAATTTTCAATGTAATGTATCTAAGAAAAAGAAAAAAACAATTAATCAAGTGGTTAACACCTTGAAGAGCGGCGGTATGTTAGATATATAATTTTATTTTAACCAGGATTTTTACCAAAATGTTTGAACAATATTTTTTTTATTTATAAAATCCTTTTCGGTTTAAAAAAAAAAATCGCATTTTTTTTGCTTATTTTTTTTATTATTAATTTTAGAGCGATTTCAGAATTTTAAGATCATAATTATTTGTGACTCGACAGGCTTAGTTGTGAAAATTTAGGATTAAATAAGGAAATTCTGTTTTTGTTCAAATTTTCTTATTCTGTTAAAATATAGCGTATAAATTAATATAAAAATAGTATAAAAGCTGGTACAGGGTTCGTATGATTCAAGGACTTTCAAGCGATTTTCACCAGAAATTTTTGCAAAGAATATTTGCCTTATTTAATAATAAAAAAGAATCTATCTTCAGATATATCAACCAGTGTTTTACGAAATATCCGATACTAAAACACTTAAAATTCATTGAATCATTTGGTAGCTATGAAAATGATAAAAGCAATTTTCTTAGAAATCAACTTTAAAGAATTATCATGCTTAAACTTAGTTTAGCTTGTTTTGAAAAACATTTTATCAAAGAAGTAAATTATTCAGACACATTATTTATTTTCTGCTCATTAAATGTTCATTAAAAATGTGTTCATTAATTCTTTTTATGATTTATGAATGATCAAAAGACTGTAAATCCTCCCAAGATTATATTCAATACTTTTAAAAGAAAATATATTCCATCTTTTTTATATTATTAAAAGACTATACCGTAATTTCGCGCGTAACGCCGCACCTTGGGTAACTCGTTTTCCTATCAGAATTATTTTTTAAATAATAAAAAAAAATATTGCCCAGTTAAACTGAGGCATTGAGCTCACAGGCTACATGTACTAATTGTACATGACAGTCTTATATTTTCAAGGATTAACCCTTTCCGGTACACTGTGCCCGGTCTGGGATACCTAATTTTAAGTCTAAACTTGAAAACGGCACCAGTAATATTTTAGTAAAATTTTGCTTTTACAATAAAAGCTTAAATTTAAGGAATTCAAAATATTTAAAACATTCGTTTGTGAATTCCGGTGTCAGTCGATAATTTCTCATTTGAGTACAGATTTTGCCCGTGCCGGAAAGGGTTAATTCCGTTCGAAAATTAAATTAAGGGGGGGGGGGTAGGTTCTTTCATTTCCCCGTTTTATACTTAATCATTGAACCCCTTAAACTAACCACGGATATGCTTTATCATATAAAACAAGTTGGAAATTGCACATGAAGCGTAGCAAATGAGGTGCATTCGTACTATAATGAAGTTATATAATGAAATACTTTTGTGTGGCCTTGTAAATCAATAACAAATATTCTTTGCACAACAGATTATGCTATATCTATATTATAATATGTACTTTATGATGCATATCAATATTATTATGTTCGAATAAATGTAATATCATTAAAATGCATTTGAAAGTTTTTTTTTCCATTGACTCTAATGTAACGGAGTACTTTTGATTGTCCCTGTGTTTGATCTATGCATCCTATTTTCAAAAAATTTGAAATGACATGATAAAATTATGTAATAAGTATGTATTTCAAATTTCAAATGATTAAAATGCATTTGAAACGATTTCCCCATTGAGCGTAATGTAACGGAATACTTTTGATCGCTCCTGTAATTGATCTATCCATCCGATTCTCATAAAATTTGAAATGACTCGACAAAATTATGTAATAATTATATATTTTAAATTTCAAAAGATTCGGTTGGGTAGTTTTTGCGTTGTTATATGCGGACGGATAGACAGACGGGCTGAACGACAACTGTAGGTGCTACGTATTTACATAATTACGAACGCACCTAAAAACTGATAAATCTGCATGAAAAACCCATCTATATCAATTAAGGGGAGGGACATTGCCCCCCCGTTCCCCCTGTTTATACTTATCCAATGAACACCTAGCCCCACCAGTGGCCGAGAGGTTTAGACCTCTCAACTGGTAGGTGGCAGGTGCTGGGTTCGAACCCAATCGCGGCCGCCGGCCTAACCGTTCGGAGTTTTCGTGGTTTTCTTCGAACCTTGCGTAAATACGAGTTAGGTTCCCTTAGAAAGACCCTCACGAAGGGCACCCCCCCGGGGGCCTATATCCCTAGTGTAGATAATTGGCCAACACCAAATAAATCAAACCAAACCAAACCAATGAATACCTAATGCTAAACACGGAGGTGTCTTTTCTAAATTTTGAACGAAAACTGATAATTTTGCATGAAAAACCCATTTATAATTATTGTGGGAGGGGGCATTACCCCTCGTTCCCCCTCTTATACATATAGAATGAACTCCAAAAACTAATCAAGGAAGCGGCTTATCACAATATACATATAACCGAAATTTCAAGTGAATCGGATTTTATTATCATGAGTTATCGCATTACGCACATACACACATACAGATCGGACGGGCACGTATATTCCCAGGCTTTGATAGCCTGTGAGCTAATAATAAATGTTACTTCCGTGTGCTTAGCACGAATTTGATTTATTTTTTTCTATACATTTTCTGGTTTGAAAAAAAGCTTTACTAAGCCGCGGTGTATACGCGAGAAATTACAGTAATGTAAAATATTTATCTCTTTTATTTTTACAAATAGTTTTTAAATTAGAATTATTTTATGCTGATTAAAATGCATTTTTTCTTTTTTATTATCATATGTAAAACGACAATGATTTCACAAAATAATAATAATAATAATAATAATAATAATAATAATAATAAACACTGCTGTTTATGCTTATTTTATTATTTCTGTTTTTAAAAATATAATTAAAATAAATTTTAAAGGAACCAAAGAAAAAAGTCTTTGCCATTAAATATTTATATTTACCAACAAAAATAGCATGTTTTTCATAATCTTTTGAAACATATCAAAGAATGAACTATTTTTTTAGCATCCTCATTCTGTATTCATTTATTTCATTTCATTTAGATCTATCAATTTATTTCATTTCATTTAGAAGATAAAAAATTATCACAAAAGAAAAAAACTTTTGTCAAAGAGGCATTTATTTTATTTATAAATAAAAACGGTGCTTTAAAGTTTAATTAAAAGTATGTCTTTCATATACCTCTAACTATTTTACCTAAAATTAAAAAATAATTGGATGAAGAAAAAAGTTTTGTATGTTGAAAATTATCAATTAAATGGTATTGCAATGCAAATGCATCAAATAAAACATTTTTCTTAAATAAAAAAATATTATATACTGTAAAGAAGGTCATGATTCTAAATGTGTACCTTTACAAAAGAAATTATGGTTAATTTATATTTTTAACTTTTAACAGAAATAGCGATACGGAAAGACATGAGTGTATTTAATATATATATATATATATATATATATATATATATATATATATATATATATATATTATTGATTTAAAATGTGTTTTGACCCTTCCTGAAACCATTGGTATGCCCGTTTTTTTCTGAAAATCAGAAATAATTTTACGCTAACATTTTACACATATTTCTACTTTTTAATTCTCCTCGTCTCACTATATTTCCTAGACTAGATATATTTTATAGTATGCACATACTGTCAATGTGCAAGTAAAATTGTCATCTACCATTTTGCTTTGCCATGGGCGAGGCTTACTCTAAACGTAATAAAAATAACAGAACTGACATATCCTTAAAATTCTGAAGTTTTAACTTCAACTACTTTCGGCGGAATTCATTACTACTTCGGACAACTTCCACCAGTAAATTTAAATTGAAAGTTTCACTTTATTTAAAAGCCTCATTATCAGCAAATTTCTATAAAAAATAATGACAAAAACAAATACTCATTTTTACTAGTAGCAGTTTATTCCGGTGGTAGTAGTCCCGCTACAATGTGACAGCCAAAACAACCTACTACCTATGTCAGTGGAAAAATTATACTGCTTTTACAGACTGATACCAGAAAAATGAAATTGAAAATATTTTACCATATTTGTGAATTTAATTATACAATAAGGAGTTTAAAATAACTAGTATTTTCTATTCAAATTACCTAATGGAAGCTTTTTTTCGGCGGTAATCAGAAATTGTGAAAACAAATAAAAGAAACAGCCGTCATCTTGTGGCAACCTGTCACAAGGAAGATTTCCATACGGGAACACGCAGAAAATTCTGAAAAATATACAGAATGTTCTTATGTGGATATATATGTTTAAAAAAATTCGGCGGAACCCCGAGAGAATTTTCAAAAAAGCAATGAACATTTCGTTTATTTGGCAATTTAGCAATTTATCACCACTTGGCGACGAAATAAAATTTCAAGAAATACTTTTTTTGTCAAATACTTCTTAAGGTAAAAATGTTTCATGTTGAACTATTTTTAAAAATATTTATTTAAATAACTTTAGTTTTGTCGGTTTTAGTTTTTATAACTTTAGTTTTGTCATATATATATTTATAACGAAATTTAACAATGGTATTTTATGAATTAAAACGAAAATTAAATTAATTAAATTTGTTTCAATCTCAAAATTAAGTCCAATTGAGCTCTGACGATTCAATTTTGTTGCTATGGAAACAGATAATTCTCCGAATTGAAATGTATTACTGCAGCATTCTTAATCTAGCCTTTATTTTGGAATATGCTTAAATACATTGACATATATTTTTCAATTTGAAAATATTTTTATGTACAGTGCTAAAATTAAATAACCGCTGCAACAAGCAATATAATTGCATGTAATACAATATAATAATATAATATAATATATATATATATATATTAAACTCTCTCACTGTTTAAGTTTAAATTAGTAATAAAATGCCATTTAAAAGCATTTTAAAAATCTATTAACAAACAATTTTCAGTTACATGAAAATCGTTTGCTTTTGGCGAGGAAAAATGCTGCTCTCCAAATCGCGCGACTTTTTGTCTTTTCACGCCAAATATTTGTAAATATTTTATTTTTTACAGATTTTCCACTCTATTTCCGCCGTTAATTTTGACTGGTCCTTTATTACATACATAAATAGTTTAATTAGTCTTTTTTTAAAAAAAAATTCTGGGTATGAGCAGTATGGAGTTCTTTCTTGTCAGTTATTTCACTCCCAGCTGTTAAACAATATAGTATATGTCTCCTTTTCTTAAATTATAACTCCATTACTTCGACTAATCAAATTTCGTGTCATGCTGACATCACACTCACAGTTGTGTTCATCTTACGTTCGCCACATTTTCCAGTTTCCCTTCATTTGTCATGAATCTGGGGATGTGTGGATTTGTTTACAGGCGCTTCGGTCAGGCTTTGGTCAAAATCGAAACGTACAAGTAAAAGTCATTCTTATAAGAAAGGTAGGGCTATTTGAATAAAGTTCATGTAAGAGTTTCTAGTACAGAAGTTATATGGGAAGTGACATACAGCTCATATTCAAAATATTAGAATAATTGAGAAAAAGTAACAAGAAAAAATTATTTGTCATTTATTTATTTTTTATTCTAAGTAAATGCAATTAAATTTCTTATAAATTAAATCTGGAATGTTTAGATAAGATTTTAACATTTATAAAATATAAAATACAGCACAATAAATTAGGTATACAGCTTCCTTAAACACACCAGAATATTAGAATAAAATTTAGATTGGTTCAAAATATTAGAATATTTTATTTTACGCAACAATATTACCTTATGAATATGAAGTAAATGGTAGTTAATATTTTGTAGCATCCCCTTTAACTTTCATAACAGCGTACAATCGATCTTGCATACTATATACAAGGTGTTTACAAACATTTCTATCAATATTAGCCCAAATATACTTTATACGTGCCATTAACTCAGTTTTACTTGAAGGAGGATTTTCTTGAAGTTTTTTCTTCATTATACACCATAAGTTTTCGATGGGATTAAGATCTGGTGAATTTGGTGGCCAAGGAAGTACCTTAATGTTGCGTTGGCGGAACCAATTCTTAGTTGACACCGAGGTATGCGGGGACGCTAAATCTTGTTGAAAGATGAAATCATCTTCAAATAAATCTTCTGATGATGGAATCATGTAATATTCTAAAATTTCTTGATATATCAGAGAGTTAACCTTTTCGTAGACGATGCATAACTTTACAGGTCCTTCTGCACTCATACAACCCCAAACCATGACACTAGCAGCAAATTTTACGGAACGTTTAAGGCATTCTTTATCAAATGCTTCTTGCTTCATTCTCCAAACTCGAATACCTTGATTACCATATGAAACACAAAACATACTTTCATCACTAAATAATATATTTTTCCAATCTTCATTGCTCCATAAACGTCTTGATTTACACCAATTCAATCTTATACGCTTTTGTCTTGCAGTCATGAGAGGTTTTGTTTTCGGTACACGAGATTCAAATTTAAATTTATGGAGACGTTTTAATGTTGTCGATGTAGAAACTTCAACTCCTTCTTCTTTCCATTTTCGGTGCAAGAATCGCACACTTTTAAAACGGTTTTTCGTAACTATACGCTTCAGTTTCCTGTCATCTCTAGCAGATGTTTTTGGTTTTCGGCCACCATTTCGGCGATTATTTTGAAATTTTCCAATTTTTGAATATTGTGTTAGTATTTTACTAACGCTCGATTGCGAACAATGTAAATAATTCGCTATAAAACATTGATTTTTACCGTGCCGATACAAATCAACCATACGAAGTTTAGTAGATTCAGGAATATCACTCACACGGCCCATTTTAAGACGAAAAAGAAACAAACTGCAAAAAAGAATACTGATTTTAAATAAAATAGTCTGAATTTAATCAATGATGCCACCAGTTTAGAATTGGTAATAATTAAAGGAGAATTAATGTGAAATATTCTAATATTTTGAACCACTTGAATAAATATTCTAATATTTTGACTTTTCAAAATAATTTTTTTTGCAATTAATCTTTTCAAAAATGATATTAAATTTAAGATAACAAGTAAGTTTAATCAACAATAAGTTCTTAATAAAAATATCGTTTGCATATTTTCATTAAAATACATTAAATTACCAAACGATATTTTCAATTTCTAAAAAAAAGGTAATTATTCTAATATTTTGAATATGAGCTGTAGAATCGATAAGGCTTAAATCATCACTTCATTTATTATATGAAACAAAATTTTATCCAAGTAATTATCTATGCTTTATGTTTTTGATAAAATTGAGGAAGAATTTCACACAAGTTACCCCTTCGAGACGGGAGCCTTTTATGAAATATTTAATGTTTTGTCACCGGTTTTTAAAAACAGAAATTTGTATTTTATTAAATCGAGAAAATGCTCCGATTAGATAAATCAAAATTTCCAGTAAAATTTTACTAGTGGGAATAAAGAAGGATTCTTAAGCTTTTTTGCGGCGCGTATACATGTCGGATGTTCCCAAGGAGTTAAAAGTGTGTAAATATTTTCTCTCGTCCAAAAAATCGTAATTTTTAAGTAAAAATTCCATTATCTTATAAGTACTCGAGCAATTTTGATATTATTACTATTATTATTATTATTGGTATCGCATGAATATAAGATCATATATGGCAGACAGTTTAAAAAAAAATTTAATCAGTTAGAAAAAAAACCTGAAATATGGAAAAATTCAGAAAAATTAACATTGATCTAAAATGAGAAAAATTAGTAGCAGAAAAAAACTGCCAGTCATAAATGCTTAGCATAAATTACTGAATATGGATTTTGAATTTCATCAAAATCGGAGGAGTAGTTTTACAGGAAATGGGTCCTAAAGTCGGATTATTTCTAATAGGATGGCACTCAGTCTTATCTTCGTAACATTTTCCGGCACAATAGTTCCACTCCGTGCACAACTAATTTTAATTCAAAATTTACAAGCGGCTAGAAGAATAACAGATGTAAATTTTCCATTTTCCATTTTTTATGTTTTTTTTTTGGGGGGGGGTGAAAAAAGTCCGGGACAAGATTCGAACCAGGGATGTATTGGCTGAAGCCGCCAATGCTCTACCAACTGAGCATTGGCGAATTCTATACTCTAAGGCAGAGGTTCCCAAAGTATGCTCCGCGGAGCCCTTGGGGCTCCGCCTGAACTTTCCAGGGGCTCCGCGACCTTCCCGAAAAATAAACAAAACAAAAAAGAAATTAGCATATTGCAAATGAAAGGTTTTCAAAATTATTTAACAATTTTTTTGTGCGTGTGCGTGCGCGCTAAAAAATAAATATATCTATAACTGAGTTGAAAAGCACAATAATACACTCCAAACCCGTTAATGTATTTGCATTAAACATATATTTATTTTCTGTGTAATATTTCTGGTTTAAATTGCTTTATTTTATGTTTCTGCATTTAACGTGTTTTAAGAATTAAAACACATGAAAGACCATTTGCGAAATATCATGGGAAAACTGCGAAGATAAATGCACTGATTGTGCAAAAGCAATGGTAGGTCATAATGTTGTACCTATTGCTAAAATTAAGGATAAATCAAAGGAATGTAACAGTAGCCTTGGTGTTCTTCACAGACGCGCGCAAGCCTAAAAAATTCCTCTTTAACTTATTGACAGTTCTGAATGATGTCATAAATATAATGAACTTTATAAAATCAAGACGACTTAAAAGGAGATTTTTCAAACTAATTTGCGAAGATATGGGGAGCCTGCATCAGTTGCTGCTGCTGTATACTGAAGATGATTATCCCGTGAAAAAGCGTTGATGCGTTTGCTGGAGCTGAGTGCAGAGTTTGAAGCCTTTTCAGATCACAACCCTGAATTAGCAAGAATTTTAAATTATGAAGACTGGTCATGTAAATTAGCATATTTGGCGAACATTTTTAGTAAAATGAACGAAATGAATTTATTGTTGGAGAAAGTGTTACTGTTTTTGATGCAAACTACAAAGTGTCGGCATTTAAGAGGAAACTTACCTTCTGTTCTGAATATGTAGAAAAAGCTGATATAAGTTGCTTTCCTCTTACTATATTGTTCTTAAATGATCATAACATAAAGTTTTTAAAAAATCAGAAAAGTATTCAAGATCATCTCGAAACTCTGATAGATTCATTTGAGCATTACTTTCCAGCTGCTCAAAAAAAGATGCTGGACGATTTTAAATTAGTACTCAATCCCTCTTCAGTGTAAAAACAAAATCACACAGCTTAAGCTCTGAAGAGTACGAAACTCTCATTGATTTAACATCTCAAAGTGATCTAGTAATCTTTTTTCAAATCAATCGTATCACTGAATTTCGTAGTCATTTGACAGATGAGTAAAATCTTGTCAGACAGAGCAAAATTAATTTTACTCCCATTTTCAACTACATACATGCGTGAAGCTAAATTCTCCACTTACACAAGTATCAAAACAAAATATAGAAACCGTTTAAATGTAGAACCTGAGATTCGCTTACAATTGCCGAAAATTGCTCTAAATTTCTAAAAACAGTACAAAACAAAGCATTTTTCACACTAAACGTTTATATATTATTGTTCATCAAACTTTATGCAGAATAGAAAAAAAATAACTGTCGGCATTTAATATTTGTATATATTGCACATTGTATTATTTTTATTTTTGCAATTTCAGATTCCCTATAACTGTTTATTTTACTTATTTAAATCTTGTACCCTAATTTTCAATTGTATTTAATTTTTAAAACAAAGTCTGTCGCTTAAAACGTCTTTTTTATAAGATCTTATAGCATTTAAAATCCCTCACTAGATTCATTTGTGTTTAATGTAGGTATATATTATTTTTATTTTCATATCTTTGATTTTTTATGTGTTTATGCTGTTTGTAATTAATTTTGAGTTATTTAAAAATTTTTATACTGTTTTTCATTGTAAAATATAATCTGTCACTGAAAACACATTTTTTATTGCATCTTCAACCCTTTAAAGCCTCTCATTAGATTCATATTGCATTTGTGTAACTATATTTCTTTTTTATATATGAATTTTAATTCTTTAATCTATTTATGTTATTTGTATATTTAAATTTGTTATACTATTTTTTATTGTACAACAATATTTGCCGATTATAACGCCCATTTTTTGTAATATCTTGTATCATTTAATAATCCCTTCAATTAGATTCATTTAATATTTATATACGTTGTGTATATAGTTTTCTTTTCTTTACGTAAATTTAATTGCTTTAATATATTTATTTTATTCTTATAATGACTTTGTTATTTAAATTTTTTATGCTGTTTTACATAAATGTACTTAATTTTATAACCAATGTATATTGCTGAAAACGCATTTCTATTAGCATCTAGTACTCCTTTGCAACCCCTCTTTAAAATTTCTTTTAATTGGTCTCTGCCACATTTTTCAATCAGAAATAAGTATGTAGCAATTCAAAATATACGTAATTGTTCACTACATTTGTCATTACAAAATTTAGAATTTGCTCAGCTCCACCCCTTGCTTAGACTTTTTGTCAATGAGCACCCACTATGATATAAATTTAATTCCACCCATATATCCTATTTTGTTAGTAAAGTTTTTCTACTAGTTCCAGTTCGTTTAACATGTGTTGTTATTAACTGAATATCTGTTTTGAGGCAAAAACAATGACGAAAGAAAGTTTCTGTCAAAACTATAATGAAATACTTTAAATATAAAAAAAGAACAATATACTGCACCTAACAATAGAGTTTATAAATTTTGCCCCGCCCACTTAAACACTAAAACAATGACCTGCTTCTGAATGTATTTTCTAAAAAAGAAGCTCAGAGGCGATTCACTTTCGTTGAATGTTTAGAAGTACTAGAAACTTAAAGAACGAAAACGTATTCCATAACCGCATGATTCTAATACGGGTAGGCGGGACTTGCGAAAACGTGTTACATAATTACTCATGGGTGACTGGAACTAAACATTTTCTTTTATTTTTTTCGCGAGTAGTCTATTGGAATTATACAGAAATATCTCTCTGCAAACGAAAACTGTATAACTTACCTTTTTTTCTGTGTGTGGTTTTCGCCATAAATAATAATAGTTTTACGTAACTTCCAATGCAATGCATAATTCAAACATGGTTAGCATTTAATCTTTAATTCCGAGTTCATACTGGAAATCCCAAAAGAATATATATATATATTTTTAAATGGATGTCATTATCCCTTTAACAAAATCGCTCGGGTAAAAAAAGAATTTGGTTTCCTCGTTATTAAAATCCTTCAGAAATCACTAATTTTCCTGAGTCCTGAGACAAATATTACGAATGACCTCAAAAACCAATTTAAAATTACTTTACAGCATCTTCATCTTTAATGACGTATCAGTCTATATATGGATTATTATGATATGCACGTAATTTAATAAAAACGTCTCGAAGTAATTTCAACGATTCTAGAAGCATTTAAATTAACTTAAAGACTATTATCTAGTGTCTCCCCTAGGCTACATCAGGATTGAAAAGGTTAATACAAAAAAAAGAATATTTTAATCCTCATTTTAATTTTATTGTATCCAATAACAGCAATATTAAATAGAACTGGTAAAGAGTTATATAATAGAAAATTTGATTTTTAAAATTTCTCGTATGAACTCAGAATTTCTGTGTCATCAAAGGGCCAAAGTGAGAAACTTTGTCCAATATTGGAAATTACTGGCTCAGATTTTTTTCTGCTGATTTTTCTCTGCTCCTTAGGCATAGGAAAACATTAATTTATAAATAACAAAATATCGTTGGGTTCAGGGGCTTCGCCTTAGAAAGTTTTCCCAAAAAGGGCTCCGTGAGCCGAAAAGTTTGGGAACCGCTGCTCTAAGGCAAGAAGAATATTTAGTAAAATTTTGCTTTTACCATAAAAGTTTAAACTAGGGAGTTATAAATTCTAAAAAAGTCGTTTGTAAATGTCCGTATCAGTCAACAATTTATTATTTTACGAATAGAAATTGCCTGTGCCCGAAAGAATTTAAATTTCTCTTATTTATAGAAAAAATGTATAAAGTTAGAAATGAATTTAAAATAATTGTAAGAGATCAATGGTAAATTGAATGGAGTTATGAAGAAAGAAAGGAAGACATATGATGTTGTCAGAAGTTGCGAGTAATGTAACTGCGGAAGTTGTCGCAACATGGCTTCTGTTTATTATTATTGTTGTTGTTGGGATAATTATCATTGAATCAATAGTTTCTTATTATTGCCGGTGAAAACTTCCATCGGTTAAAACTTAGTAGAAATTTTGGTCTTTAGAACTGCAATTAATATTGAGATTATTGAGAAATTTCTCATACAAATATGACAAAAAAATTATCTTTCTTCTTTTTGGTGTCAGAAGAACATGTATTTTAATCTTTTCACAGAATTTGATTGAAGGTTGTCTTGGTTGTCGGAATAAAACGTAACTATTACTATCACTGAAATAAACTTAGACATGGATAAATGATTATCCGGTTTTGCTATTATTTTTGACTTTTGAATTTGGATAAAGATAATATTTCTACCTAACCTTACTGGTGGAAGATGCTTCCGGTGGTAACGAATCCCTACGATATGAGTCACAGTTTAAAACTTCAGTAATTTCCTGAAGTCACTTTCTTGTTTTTAACCCTTCGGACTCCGATGCCTCTTACACAAATTTTATTCGATTAGCACCACTTTTTTTATAAAGAACTTTCCTTGAAATAGACAATTTCAAAAATTCTCTGCTTAAATAAGGAAAATTTTATCTTCCTTTATTACTGGTGCCAGAAACAAATTTTGAAAGGAAAGATGATGTCTCCGCACCGGACACAACGGAGTGCCAAGGGTTAATAGTCCCATTCAGGGTCGGCAATTTGTCCTACATTTTTATTCAATATTTTTGACACCAGGTATAATGAAGAGTATTTTATGCTTTATTTAATAAGACACATTCAGGAACCATTGAATGTAGAGACTTTCTCAAGAATTTTCGGCCCCATTGTAGCCAAGAGGTTCGCAGAGAAGACGGCAGGTGCTGGGTTCAAATCCAATCGTGGCCGTTGGCTTAACCGCTCGGAGTTTTCTGTGTTTTTCTTTGAACCTTGGATTTCCTTGCGAAGTACGGGCTAGGTTCCCTTAGAATGACTCCAACGGAGGGCATCCCCCCTTTTAGTGCCCATATCCCAAGTGTAGATAATTGGCTGCCATAAAAAACACAAACACACACACTCCTAAATTTTCGGTGTGAATTTGAAATTTCGGATTAAAGTTGGTGTCCTTATTGGGATTGGTCTAATGTGTTAATTATTGCTGGTTAGAAATAAACTGCCAAATCTGCCAACTCAAATAACATTTTAAAAATCTTTTAATCTCTTGGCGGATCAATAGTTTTGAAAAAAAAAACTGTCAAATAATATCTATTTTTTTGTTCACATCTTTTACAGAATTATTAATCTTTTATTATCGGTTTTTCAAAACAGAAATTTTTATTTGATTGAATCAGAAAAATGCCCAAATTTACAATTAAAATTTACCAATCAGAATAATAAATCATGATTGGAATATGGATGTCCGTAATTGATACGGATAAATCATGATTGGCAAAAATAATTGATTGTGTGACGAACGAGCAAATCAAGGAAGCGGTTTAATAGAATTATTTTTTTTATTACATAAAGAAAGATTATTTTTTCCAAAGTAACATAAAAATGGAAAAGTATGCTTTAAAATTTTTATTTTTATTAAAAAATGTAATTGTAAAAATAATTAAATCTATCTGATAGAAAAAAAATGAAAAACAAATCTCGTGTAATATTAAAAGGATTTTGATTGGTAAGTTTTTTCATACATTTTTTTGCGAATTGTTTTTAAGTTTTTTTTTAAGAAAAGTCATGATTAGTTTTATTTAAAGATTTTTGGTTTACATATATGAGTACTCGTAATTTTTTCATGATTAAGTTAAAAGAAATTTTCAAAACTAATTTGCACATTTTTACGAAAGTTAATCCGCAAAGCGTTATAGTAGCATTCGTAAAAAATATTGTGTGATTAAATTATTAAAAAAATTTTTTTGAAAAACTACTCTCATATTTCATATTCGGAAAAATAAAAAAAAATCATAATGTTTCACTTTGAACTTATAAAAATTATTTAGGTTAATTCTTTTAAATAAAAATAACCTGACCTTTTTACAAAATCCAAAAAAAATTTCTTGAAAAACATTTATTTTCTTTGTTTCTTAAAGGGGTTTCTAAATCAAATTCATGAAAAAAAATCTTTTTTTTTTATTTTCATCGGAATTTTAATAATCTCTTTTTTGAATGGTAGATTATTTATATATATATGCAAGATGAAGTTAAAAAAATTAAAGTATTTTAATTTGCTTACGTCTTATATGAATATCTTTGGCGTAAACTTTAAACTAAATTTTCTCAAAATGTTGCTTTAAGATGTATTTGAAATTATATAAATACGTAACGTCTATAGTCACTGTTCAGTCAGTCTGTCTGTCTGTTGACGTATAAACACGCAAAAACTACCCAACTGAATCGTTTGAAATTAAAAAACACATAAATGTTGCATAATTTTATTGAATCGTTTAAAATTTTATGAAAACCGGATGTATAGATCAATTACAGGGACAATCAAATGTATTCCATTACTTTACGGCCAATGAGAAAAATTTGTTTTACGTGTATTTTAGTGGTGTTACACCCTTTCGAAAATAATAAAATTGATATACATCTATGAAGTATATACATTCTGTACAGCCTACGGTTCAAATAATATTTGTTATTAATTTACAGGGCAACACAAAAGCATTCCTTTCATAATGATATAGAGAAAATCATTTTTTAAGGCTCGCTTAATATAAATCCATTTCACATTTTATGAAATTGGTAAACGTTTCTGAAGTTTACTAAAGGTTACCTCCATTATAATAGAAAGCAAATAGTTTTTACAGTGATACACAAAAGATTTCATACACTCTACTGTATCGGAAATACTGTATACTACTACACCAAGATCTGAATAGTTTAAAACTTCCTGATAGTCCGGACGCACATCGTTTGATACGCTTGACGTGCAAATTCAAACTTTTTTCTTTTTGTATTTAGAATTTTTTATAATCACCTTTTCGAATAGTATTAGTACTGTTAATTCTATGGCAAAAAGAAGCTACAAAATTTAAAGTATTTTTGTTTACTTATGTCATAAGTAAATATTACATGCGCAAACTTTAAACTCAATTTTTTCAAAATGTTGTTTTTTGAATTTCGATATATCCTTTTATAGTTCATACCATTTTATCCCTTCGTAGATATGTTTGCGTATATATAGTTCATACAATTTTAAGGTGTATCCACTCAAATAAATGAAAGGAAGAATCAGTTCGAATCAGGAAAGAGCGAAGTTATTTATTCACAACTATTTATAGCAATAGACTCATTGTAACTCACCAAATAACACTAAAACTACGAAAACTGTCTAAAAACTAAACAATTCAAGAGTCCGAAAAAATCTGAACACGCTGAAATCTCTCATAGAAACTCTCCATACAATGTCTCATTACAGTATCAAATGCAAAACAACATAAATAAAACGCTAAATCAAGCAAGCTTGTTTTTAAATTTATCGCATGCCAGAAAACGTATCGTATAAACTAAGTCACTCACTGAAGCTCTGATATATATATATAGGAGCGAAAAAATGTTCAAGAACTTTTCCAATTTGCTAACGCAAGAAGTTTCCGAAACCCCTTCGAAAAAAAACGGAATTGCATTTTATGCATCTCCGCACTTATAACAGGCTTACCATGGAGGGACCAGGTTCTGTCACCAAGGTTGTAACCAACTTGTTGACATTTCTTCAAATTTGGCAACAAAAATTAATCGCCAGAAGTGACATTAACTTTGTATATTTTCCAGTATTTTGTCAAATTCCTATACAAACCCATTCTAATCCTATAGGGTTTGCTTGCTTGCAGAAAATCAGCAAATAAAGATATTTTAATGCAACAAAAACTATTATAGTAAAACCTCTGAATAATGGACAACTAGGCTTTATAATTTTGTATTACATCTTGATCAAGTGCTGGCATACTGAAGTTGTGTTTGCGGGAAAAAACACAATTTTAATATTGTCGAATTTCAGATGTTTTGGATGAGAACTAGCATTGTCCAAAAACAAAAGAACTTTTTTTTAGATTCTATTATCAAGGTATGTTACCCATTCGATCATTAAAAGACTAAGCATCTTTACGCTCTCTTATTCACTCTGCATAAAATACAACATTTATTAAATGGAATGTTCTTTGAGAAATACCTGGGTTTCATAGATATTCCAATAAATATGAGGGATTTCAAATTATTCTGACACGCTGAAACTTAATAAAATAACTAGTCGCTCTTTTGACCTCTTTCTAACCATACCTTTTTTAAAAAACAAATTCTGAAAAAAAAAAAAAAGACTCGTTATATCGGAACTAATCATGTTTATCTCCTTCTACCTTTCACAAATACACTGCAGTCGTCATGCCAATCCTCCCCTTATTTAACCTTCCTACCCTGTTCAAATTTTACTCAATCTTGATTAAAAACATTTAACACCAGAATTGTTATTCAAAAACATTTTGATATATTTAATTGACTTATTTCACTGAATCTGTTATTTAACTTTCTTTATGAAAAAAGTTATGGTTCGAATCGTATAAAACGAATTATAGTTATGGGTCGATTAGACACATTCAGGGTAGGAAGGTTAAGATCTACAAACTTTGTTCTTCGCATATTATTTTGAAAGAGATGTAGTGTTGAGATCAGAACTTTTTCACTCAACTGCTGGGATCCTTAAAATCGTATATTACGAGTTTTTCAGTGTCTTCTAAAGCCTTTTTCTGAATCAAAGACCCTCTGACAGGAATGTTTTTTGAACAAATTGAAGATTGTTCTTTGACAATTCACAATAAATTGACATCTTAATCATTATGAAATAATCGGTTTCAATGCAAAAAGTCTTTCTCAATTTCAAATTTTTGGTGCTCTTGTTGGAGTTAATAATCGACAAATTTGTTTATTGTGCATTTCTCACACTTGTATTTTACCTATTTTGAAATGTTCAGCAAGTATCCGTAAACTCAATATCTCTTTTTCAGATATACAGTCGGCTCTCGTTAATTCGAACTCATCCGGACCACAAGAAGTGTTCGAATTATCCGAAATACGAATTATGGAAAGTATGAAATGAAAACATGCTTAATGTGGTACTATTACAAAGGAATTAATGTTATAGTGTTTTTTTTAAATTTATTTCGTCTGTTATCGTTAGAATATGATTTAATATTAAATTAGAATGTATAAATACATAAACTAATTAAAAGCTTAGAAACAAGCACAATGGAAAAAAAAATTAAAACGTCACTGATGGACAGACGAGGCACAAAGAAAGTGTATATGAAATGCATTGGATTATATGTATACTCGTTTGGAACAATTTTCACAAAAATTCAAAAAAAAAAAGTTATTCAAATGATCTGAAATCTGTGATAAAGGAGAAAAAAATGAAAAATCGGAATTCTCGTTAGTTCTAATTAAACGAAGTTAAGAGAAAATCAGTTCAAATTAATGAAAATTTTTAATGCTATTCTGCCATTGAAAATTTCGGGACTTCATATTTAGTTCGAATTAAGCGAAGATTCGAATTATCCGATTTCGAATTAACGCGAGTTGACTGTACTTACAATTTCATTTTTTTCCTTTATCTCTCTCTCTCTCCCTTTTTTTTTTTTTTTTTTTTTTTTTTTGAGACCATTTTCGAAATATTAATCGCAAACTAGAAAAAATAGTATTCAATGAATGTATCGAAATGAAACATTGTACACGTGCTGGATTATTTTATACGAAGAGCCATTTTTACCCATCCTAGTGAACAATGATAAAACATTTTGAAATAGAGAATCCAAACACAGTTTTAGAACTGTATTGCAGTCATTTTGCCCTTTTTATTTTCATTACAAAGGAGATCTCATGGAATTAAAATCGGAAATTACAATACATTGTCACTACTTAAGAAATTTTACAAAATAAATATTGCTTTAAACTATCAAAATCTATGAAATAGTTATGAAATTGCATCAAGACTTAACATATTTCCAAAATACATAATACATTAAACTAATTAACAAATTATAAAACAGATCACAGGAAACGTTTTAGAAATTTATTTCGGCGTTTTTGTCCTTTTTTGCATTCAATTTGAAGATGTCTTGCAGTTATTCACGCTAGTTATAATACATTGCTACTACTTAAGAAATTATGCAAAATAAATCAAAATCAAAATTCATTAAACATTTATAAAATTGCATTGCTACTTAACCCTTAAATGCATAGGATAGAACGCATTTCAAAAAATGCGCAATTCAAAGAATCAGAATTCATACCGGAAAAATCTAAATAGTAATTTTTTTCTTTTTTTAATTACGAATGGTCTATCATTAAGTAAAGTGAAAATTGCTCTTTTAAATTTCTGGTGAGAATACGGAATATGTGAATAAAACCCCCAATAAATTGGGAACACTTATGGTATCGAAAATGATACAATATGCATTTAACCCCTTAACGCGCAGTGTTGCCGGGTCGGCAACACCTAAAGTTTTTCCTGTTTAGAGACACAAAAACTCCATGAATATTTCAAAAACTACTCTAATGGCTACTTTATATCCCTCTTATGAGTTCTAGATGGCAGCACCACAGAGCTCAAACTCTACTGTTTTTAAATAATAGGTAAAATGCATTGACTTTCTAATATACGGTATCTTTGATCATTGGTAAAATGTTTTACTGTAATACGCGCTTCACAGCAATGCTCTTCTCACTGCGCTTATCAATGCTTTACTTATGGGAGGTTACCACTTCGACAACAGCTGTATAATTAAAATGGTTAGTGCAATCTTTACAAAACAATACCTGTGTACTCCTCTAGGCCTAAATAGATTGCCTAATTTTTTTTCTTTAAATTCCAACTTTAAAGAGTAGTACGCCGGAAAGGGTTAAGGGTTAAGAAATTCTGAAATACACGAATGTTATATCAACAAATTACAGAAAAAAAGCATCATTGTTTTAAAAAGTTACTTCGGAGCTCATACTTTCTATGATCATTTTATACTAGATGTAATGAAAATAAACGATCTAAAATAAAATCACTGAGCTTGCCACTGACAAAAATTGAGATGTAGGAAATCTCGTCACAGGCAATATATCTAAGACACTAAATGCAACACAGAATCTGCATTGTAATGGAAAAAGGCTCATTATTTACTGTCACAAAAACTTTCTTTTATCATGTCTTACTCTTTCACAAAAAAATTTGAAACATTTTTCATTTCTTTAAGTGCAAACAAAACAGTATTTTCTGAAAATACAGTAATTCAAGCAGTCGTTCGAAAATAAAAGTAAATTGTAAAAAGTAGCTTAAAGCTTTTTGATAATTACAGTATTTTTGTTTACCTTTGCATCCGCGCATTAAAAGATGTGGTGAAACAGCCTGAGGTTTATGAAATTTTTTCTTCCAGTACTTAAAAAAAAATTAGATTTCATTTTTTTTTCAGATAATTTTAAAATAGCTTTTTCCGCTTATAAGGATAACAAAAAGAATTTTTAATAATTACCTGTTCTTTGGTAACAGAATATAGCAGCATGTTTTTCATATTTTGTATCTAATGCTGCACAATAATATTTGTAATGTTTATTACACATTTTAAGATATGTGCCTAAATTCAAATCGCCCTTTTTGTGAAATATTTAAATTTTTCTTTCATTATTTTAAAGTAACGTTCAAACATTTGATTTTCCAAAAATTCCGTACTTTTGGTACATTGATAATTAGAAGCAAAAATTATAGCTCCAAAACCTTTAAACACACGTTCTTGTGCTACATGAAATGTACTACAGAATCTGTATTTTCTGGAAAACTGCGTTTTCAGTTGTTTAATTTAAAATGAAACCTCATTTCTTAAAATAAAAAAAAATTGTAAGCTATTGAAATAAAATTTGGTCATAAGGTTCTGCTCATCTATTGGTATATTAATCCCTTAATGGCCCCATTAAATTGCGGTTTAAAAATTCAAATTCATTATTGCCACCACTTTTTTGAAAAGAAAATATTCTTCTTATTTAATGGGCAATTAAAATGATATTAGAATAAAATCAATTACATTATTTTATAAAACTGGTGGAATCAAACAATTCTAAATAAAAGTCGTAAAGCTTGCAGTCCGTGAATGTCTCGAGGGGGACGCATTTTCAGAAAGAATCACGTTTTGAGTACCTTATCCTCAGAACAACGATTGGCGCGGAGATGAAGTCAATGCTATGTACCCTTTCTTGTCTGTGACGTCAAACGCCTAGCGAATAACAACCCTTTCTTCTGCAAAGAGATCGCGCTTATTGTTCATTTGATTTTCCGTAAATGTTATCAAGCAAAGACTATAATATGAGGAAATGTTATTCACCGTTGTTTACGATTAAAATATAGTTTAAAACAAAGAGCTTTTTCAGATTAAAATGCTTTAAATTTCACAAAACATCTAAACATAGTTTTTTTTTCTCAATTCAAAAATATTATTTCCTTAACTCGCTATGTTCGAAGAAATTGAGCAGTTAATTAAAAACAGTAGTAAAGATTCTCTTGTAATAAATATAATTCTATTAATCATATGTTTTAGGACACATTTGAACTTAGTTTATTTTGTGTTTGGCGATGCAACTAGCTGAACGTTCTCGCTTTCGCCAACTCGCCAAGGCTGGTGCTCAAAATGTGATTCTTTCTGAAAATGCGGGCGGGACGATTAAATGGTTAACCCCTTGGGGACGAGCGACAAGTATGCGTGCCGCAAAAAGGCTTAAGAACCGTTGTTTATCCCCACCAGTAAAATTCTACCGTAACATTTGCCTTATTCCATCGGTACATTTTCTCGATTTGATAAGGAACAAATTTCTGTTTTTAAAAACCCGTGACAAAACATTCAAAATTTTGCAAAATTCTCCGTCGCGAAGGGGTTAAAAAATAAGATACAATGCTGGAAAAATTATAAAACCGGTAAAAAAAATTACAAAATTAAAAAAGTAATGAATTGTTAATTACGCAAATTCAGATTTCATTTGCATGATCAACATCGCAAAAATGCGCAAAAGCTTTGTTTAAAAATTCCGAGTGATGAACATGCATTATGCTAATTTCTTAACAGTGAAAAACAAATCGGAAAAAATTATTAAACCGATGGTTCTAGCCTCATTTGGCATAGTGCCAGACTTGAGAAAGCAGGTCCCTAGGAAAGTTTAATTAAGTCTAAACTTGTTACTTAGCGGGTGTCCCAAAAATGACTGATGAATTTTAAAATTCAATAATTTGGAAACGGTGACAGCTATTTAAAAAATTTTTGCAGGAGAGTTATGTATAATGTCAGGAGTTTTTTACCGTAATTTTTCTTTTTAGTTCGCATCTCAAACAGTAAGTGGCGCTGACGGCGATTGAAGGCCAGGTGATCAGTGCTGATGCTGAGTGAAGCATCGACCTAGCCTTCAATCGCCGTCAGCGCCACCTATTGTTTGAGATGCGAACTAAAATAAAAAATTGAGGTTAAAAAACTCCTGACATTACACATAACTCTCCTGCAAAAAATTTTTTAATAGCTGTCACCGTTTGCAAGTTATTGAATTTTAAAATCCATCAGTCATTTTTGGAATACCCGGTACATTCATTTTGTATATTTGGTGGTTTCATACAATGCCAACAAGAAAAAAACTATCCGTTGGTGAACAAATTAAAATATTAATTTTAACCACTTAACTGACTTAGCCGTACTTTGTACGGGCAAGAAAAGTTTACTTCATCTATCACCTAAAGCTCTTTGATACCATTAAATTGTTTAATTACGATTTCCTAATACCTAATCAAAAAATACTTAGACTAAATATTATGAATATATTAGCTTTTAAAAAGTGGTGTTTATCCCATATTTTTAATTTATTGTATTTTAAAAAAGAATCAGTTAACTGGTGAAATGATGTTGCAATGTCTGATTCTAATATTGCAACGCAAAAAAATTCCAAGACTGCAGTAAACAGTTTTCTCAAAAATCCCGAAGATTATGGCAGTGGGAAGCGTGCATCAAGATCGAAAGCCTTAACTCTAAGGCAATTAAGACAAATTCGGAAGCTAGCATGCGGACAAAAATTTTTATCTGCACAAATTTAAAAAGTCCTTCCGGCATGCCGGTAGGAAGAGGTTGATTTCATATACTTATTTATTTATTTTAAATTAGCAAAAAATACTCCGGAATTCATTAATTCATTAAGATAAATACTTTAAAAGAACCTTTTTTCAATTTCTAATTTTTTGTTTGTACATCATTATACATTTAAAAGATTTTTGACAAACTTAAATGGCTGCCATTTTAAAACGACAGGTCGGATGAAGTTGGACAGTGAACGCGGTCAAGATATTGGTATGTACTATGTGCACACGGAATTATATCCAAATTAGTTTATAAATACAATCATTTTCGCGTGACAAATTTCCGTCCGTTTCAAAATGTCAACCACACTGGAAATCGAAAGTGCTATAACTTAGCCTTTTTTCTAGATATAGCTGAAACACAAAATGCTCTGGAATCTTTGTATCAAGGTCAAACACACAAAAGAAAAATCTTTTTCAATTTCTTACTTTTTTGCACCTAATTTTAAATTTAAAAATTTAACATTCCGCCATTTTGAAACAAGATGGCGGATGGAATTGACCAACGAACTCGGTCCAGACATTGGTATGTACTATGTACGCACCAAGTTTCATCTAAATCGGTTTATAAATATGCGTGTTATCACATGACGAAAATCAGATCATTTCAAAATGTGAGCAACACTAGAAATTAAAAATGCTATAACTCAGCCATTTTTTAAGATACAGACGAAACAAAAAATTCTCTGGAATCTTTGTACCAAGGTCAAATGCTTAAAAGAGAAATCTTTTTCAATTTCTCACTTTTTTGTACCTAATTTTAAATTTTAAAATTAAAAAAAATTAAATGGCCGCCATTTTGAAACAAGATAGCGGATGGAAGTGGCTACCAAACTCGGTCCAGGTCCTCGGTACTAAATTACATCCAAATCGATTCATAAATGAACATGTTATCACGTGACAAAAATCAGATCGTTTCAAAATGTCAGCCATAAGAAAAATTCAAAGTGCTATAATTCAATCATTTTTTAAGATATAGACAAAATAAAAAGTGTTCTGGAATCGTTGTTTTTAGTTATAACACATAAAAGAAAAATATTTTTTAACTTTTAATATTAAATTTTAAATTTTAAATTTAAATTTTTTAATTAAATTTAAATTTTTTTCATTTAATTTTAAATTTTAAATTTTTTAAAGAAATTTAAATGGTCGCCATTTTGAAACAAGATGGCGGATGATGCTGTCCAAAGAACTCGGTCGAGACATTTGTATGTACTATGTGCATATCAGGTTTCATTCAAATCGGTTCATAAATACGTTAGTTACAGTATGACAAAAATTATATATATATATATATATATATATATGACAACATTTAACGGAGTGTGGTTTTAGGATCTGGGGGTCATGATCGGTGAAAATATACAAAATTTTCTGGAAGTGCTTTCCTCCGCACGGCTGCAATAGGTAGCTTTTTACTTTTTGTAATGAAAGCTACCTAAAACAGTTGCTATTACTATGCACAAGCCGAACGTTAAGAAATGTTTGAAGGAACAATCTCATTGTTCAATTTGAATAAAATTAAAGAAAACCCTCCTTTTTCTAAACACCACAAAAATAGTCGTTTAGACTTTGCACGAAAACACAAATTGGAGAGATGTTATCTTTTCCGATGAAAAGAAATTTAATTTCGAGGGATTCCTATAAATTCTTTTGGCATGTTTTATGACAGAAACCTCATTTTATTTCTGGATAGGTAAGGTTTTGGAATATTTTAAATAATCATAATAAATAAGTAAAATTCAGATTTATAATTCCGTTTATCATACCTTTATGTTGATTTATGGCCATACATATGGGTCATTCCACGAGGTTTTGTAACGTCAGTCACGAAGATTATAACTGCGAAATTGTAGCGAAATAGTTATTTTCAAAAAGTTTTCTTGGCTTTATTCAATTAATGAGCTATCCCCCGATGAAATAAGTCTAATTTTTCAAAACGAAAATATTGGTAGAAAAAATCGTAGCTCGTAACTGACGTTACAGGTATGCATGGAATTATTCATATATGTATTTAAATCCAAACTGTGTAGCTTTGAAAATATCATCACTTGAAAATAATTTACAGCAATATATTCATTTTATATCGCAAAAGATTCAACTTACAAATGGCTGAAAATTTTCGCGCTGTCTTTCCGCTCGGTAAAAATAAATAAATAAATAAATAAAAATAAAAAATAAAAATAAGAAAAAAAATGGAAATGTTAGAAAATTAGATGAATAATTTTTGTATACAAGTATTGAATCGATGAATAATTTCTTTAGAGAATACGAAATTTTGTTTATATGAAGGATCTAATTTAATTTCCTTACATGTAATTTGTACAGAGATGCAGCCGTTCTTAAACAAAAATTGCTGAGTGTATCTTCTGCATTTAAATTTATTTATTATAAATATTATAGATATGATTAAATAAATGGTTTTGAAATATCTTGATATCTGTTTCTAATAATGTCGTTTTAGTATGGATTTAATAAATAAAATCTGTCACCACAGATTCCTCTGCTTATAAATTTTCTCTTGTAGTTATTATTTCTTTCTTCATACTATATATAAACAAATAGTATTGGAAAGATGAAAATTTTGCGATGAAAATATTTGTAAGGTTATCGAAAAAATTTTAATAAATAAAAAAAAAAGTCTGTCCTATGTCAAAGGGATTAAAGCAATTTCTATTTTCCCCCTAAATAATTCCGAATTCGACCTATTCTTCATACCCCAATCAAGAAGTTACACCATAATTCTCAAACTTTCCAAAATAAAGACCTAAAATTATTGCAAATACATCGTAAATGCTTCAATTTATAGATATAATACATGTATATAATGTATTTTGTTCGTGTAATTAGAAGAAGCGTAGATTTGTAGCCGGATCTGTTTTGGCTTCAAACTCTTGATTACCGATTCAGACTAAATTTTGAAGTAGAATTGTGAGGTTAATGTTAAAAAAAAATCAAATATGGATAATTATTATATTCAGAATTTTAAGCTCTACAACTTTTGTATTGTCAATGTTTTTGATAGAGATAGGTATTTTTTTTTTTCAATTTTTTGACTACGTTATGGAAGTAAAAAAACCTGTTTTTCCTCTATAAATCTGTACATATTTTTAACATACATATCTGTACATATTAACTATTACAAGAGGAAAATCTTAGTATATTCATTCTAGAACCAAACTAAATAGATTAAAATAGTTTCCAGCTTTCCCCTCATTAATTCCGAACTGGGACTATTGTTTCTCCCCTACCACTGGATTAATAACCTTATATTTAAAAACCATTTTTAAGTGAATGTTATTAGCCTTTTATATTTTACAGGGAATTTGGAAGAGTTACCATCAAGTAAAGTAGATGAGCCTTAATTTTTAAAAAAAGCCGTTTTCTATTTTCATATAAATTAAGTACATTGAATTATTTTTACTGTTTATAAAAGCATCCTTATAATAAAGATTAAAATCTGAGTATTAGAAAGAAAGTTTGTAACTAAGCCTCATGCAAGTAAATCCCTTACTTATTTTCTGATGATAAATTCGCAAAGATATAATATTATAATCCGATTTCATAACTATATAATATCAAGAATTTTACCCAAGTTTAGAAAAAACATTTTACATCAGAAGTTTTATTTAAAACTATTTAAGTTTCCTATTAATCCTATAACTACTGATTGGCTTGTTACATATTATTTAGTCTCTGGAGAAATTTCTGGTTAAAATCAAAATACATTCATTTGATACTAGTGAATTGACTAATTGTTCTTGAATACAGGTCGGTTAAATTTAAACTGGCGCTGAAACTATTTACAAAACTAACAATGAATGGAATCTTGTTAATAAACAATAGAGATATCCTGTTTTGCTAATATATACATACATTTTAACGTCTGAATTTAAAATATTCAATTAGGAAACACTAGACAGACTTTAATACAATTAAAACAAAAAAAAAAATACAGAAAACAATTAAAATGAGAACAAATGTTTCGCTATGCACCGCATAGCCTCATCAGTATTCATATCAACTCACAACAAAAACAATGTGCATATACCGGACTCAGTCAAAGTTGAAGTTAATGATTTAAGAAAACAAAATATTCATTCGGAACAGGACTTGATTCGTTCAAGGTTAAATGATGTAATTTAGTAAACCACGCCTCCATAAAAATTCTGTAGTAATAGTCAATGCAGTTATTTTTCAAAATAGAAGAATCAGTGAAAGATGGGGTGTGGTCCTTCTCAAGTGCATGTTGCACTAACCTGTGTTAATCGACAAAAGTGCGGGAAATGATCACCGTTGACAATTTGTCATTGCAATTGCTGCAACAATAACCCCACAAACAATAATCAACGTTTGGGAAGGATTGAGCTTTCGGCTTGATAAGTGCCGTGTGGTGACAAATACTCACATTGAAGACTTATAAGCTTGTAGGAAACACTGTTTGAGTTGCTGTTTTACTTTATGTATTAAATATAATTTTAAGTTTTACGTAATAAATAAAATAAAGCGTTAAAACACCGAAATTCATCTAGAAACACCCGTATTACCAGGGAAAGTTTTATTTTACACATCCAGTATAATGTTAAACTTTTGCTGCAAGAAAACTCGAAAAAAATTACTACAATATACAATAAGAGAGATTTGAAATAGAAACATCACAGTATATTTTCAATAACTTTAGAAATTTGCAAAAATTTATACTCCTGGCAAAAAGGTTTTTATTATTTTAAAAAACTGCTAATTTTTTATATTATTATCATTGCTATCTTACTATTTTTTAAAATATGAGATCTTAAAAAAATATCACAGTTTTACGAACTGGTACTAAAAATCAATATAGTTTTAAAAAGCCAATACTTGCACATTTGTACCTTTAAACTTTAAAGTTACTTATTAAAGAATGTCTTGCATTTTTCAAAGATGAAAAAAAATAAGAACGTTTGTTGCTAAACCCGAAGAAGTTCTGTATCGATTTCAAGAGATGAAAGATTGTATTTAAATTTTTAAAGAAATAGAAATCTGTGAGTTTTTTTCATTTTTGAAGTTAAATGTGGAATGTTACGCAAAGCCTTTTAAAAAGAAAATATTGAGAAAATATATGTTAATCATATGCAATAATGAGTCACTTTTACGCACCATGATATCGGTACTGTGCCTGTTACGTGTTTTCAGAAACAAGAAAACGAAAACTGTAACAACAACAACAAAGACTACAGCCCTAATAGCATGCAATGGTCACAGTGACGTCACTGTGAGTCACTTTGGTCACATCACATCTGTGACCAAAATGCCACCACTCAGTGACGTCACATTGTGACTGAGATGTGACTTTCTTAAAAATCTTTAGAAAGTTATAAATATCCTTCGAAACATGTTATTTACTTTAAAAAACATGTTTCTGGCAATTTAAATATCGTCGCTTTTGTCACAGTTTCGTCACAATGTTAATGTCAAATTAGTCACAAAAGACACATTTTTCACAAATTTGTCACATTATGACCACTTCGTGAAACGTCACAAAAGAGCTCTAAAACGGCGATAACGACTTCACATTTTAGTCACTGTGACTTCACGTTAACGCCACCTGATGTCACATCGACAATCGATGGTCACAAAGTCACAATGTGACTTCACAACGACGTTGCAGTGACGTCACCATACTTTACGGGAGATGACATACTGTTAACCCTAGAATAAACGGAAATTTTACTCAAGTTTTATAAAAACCTTCTTATTTTCTTATTATTATTACTTCTTGTTTAAAACTATTTAATTTACTCATTTAAAGTATTTATTAATTGTATTTTATTATTATTATTATTGTATGATATTTAGTTCAGTTTAAAAAAAAATCCAGGTCTTAATATTCATTTTGAATTTCTCTGTCAGGTCCATTGAACCCTTTTTTTTTATGTCTAGTGATCGGGCTTGCCCTCAGCCCGAGCCCGAGCCCGAGCCTGGGCCCCGTACTCGATTGTTATACTACTCTTCGGGCTCCAAAGGGCTCGAAATTATTCAAAAAGCCTAAATATTTATTAATAATATATATTAATTATTTATTTTTGTTGAAATTTTGAAATTTATTATTTATTTATTTTTATTTATTTTATTTATTTATTTATTTATTTATTGCTATTTTTTCCATAATTGGGCCGATATATAACGATTTTATTTATTCTCGTATCGCAAAAGAATTTATTTCTTAAAAATTACTTATTAATCCAGTTTAAGTAATTTTAATGCTACTTTGATCAAAAAATGGAGGGGGGAATAGGAATCGTATTCTTTTTATGTTGTTGTTGTAGCATTAGAAAGCTATTTTAAAGGAAAATTTGTGGTATTTGTTTATTTATGTATCTCGCAGAATGCTGATTTTATATGGAGCCGTTAAGATAAAGATTAATTTTTAACATATATTTATTTCTATTTTTTTAGAGATGAAACGGAAAATGAATGTTTTCTTTTGTTTTTAATCAGCCAGTATTAGCTTAAGGTTTGCACATTTTTAGATTTATATAGATGCGAGATATAGTAATTTTTTATTATGGAAAATGATTAATGTTTTAATTACTTTGGAAATTTAAGCTAAAAAAAGAAGCAAATGTAATAATATGCTGTACTTCTAGAATCATGCGCAGGTCGAGTTAAGCTAATAACGGCCCTCATTGCATGCATGGTCACAGTGACGTCACAATGACATCACTGTGAATCACATCACATCTGTGAGCAAAATGCCCCCACTCAGTGACGTCGCATTGTGAATAAGATGTGACTTTCTTAAAAATCTTTAGAAAATTACGAAAATTCTTCAAAACATGTTATTTATTTTAAAAACCACTTTTGTCACAACCCTGGCTTTTTACAGTTTCGTCACGATGCTAGTGTCAAAGTAGTCACAAATAACACATTTTTCACAAATTTGTCACTCCGTGACTTCACAAAGTGGTCACAATGTGACGTCACAAACGAGCTCTAAAACGGCCATAACGACTTCACATTTTAGTCACTGTGACTTCATATCGACGTCATGTGACGTCACATCGACAATCGATGGTCGCAAAGTCACAGTGTGACTTCACAACGAAGTCGCAGTGACGTCACCATGCCTTACGGGGGATATAAAATATAACAGAAAGAAAACTGATTTTTCCAGACTGAATGAAAAAGAGACAATAACATATTTTTTAATGAGAGTAGATTAATTAACAGATCTAATTTTTATTTAAAGTTATTCACAAGGGAGACTATTGAAATGTTCACATGTTTGTAATGATTCGCTATCTTTTCGCATTCCAAGTATGTAGATGGAATGGTTGGGCGATTTGCAGGATAACTACATACTTAGGACACGGACAATGTCTAAAATATAGAGGGCTTTATACATTTGAATTCAATAATTATTTATTCGAGTTTTTCACGTTCATTATGTTTGTAATTTTTCTATTCACATTCTGAAAATGGCTCAGTGAAAATGAATTAAAATGTTTCGATTTTTAAAATATTTAAAATATTTTATTAATAAAATAACATCTCAAAGGCAAAATAATTATTGATAATACTCCCTTTGTCCCAAATTAGTTGCTACACTTAGGTTGAAAATTTTGTCCCAAATTAGTTGCTACATTTTAAGTAGGTGGAGTCATAGATAACTTCTGGTGCTATTTAGTAAATCGACACCAGTATTCATCATGTTTGTAATTTTTCTATTCACATTCTGAAAATGGCTCAATGAAAATGAATTAAAATGTTTCAATTTTTAAAATATTTAAAATATATCAAATGAAAATCAAATTTTGAATTGCTTAAAAGGCGCAAATGACCTAGTGAAAAATATTCCATGCCGGGAATCGAACCCGGGCCATCAGTATAGCGCACTGACGTTCTACCGACTAAACCACATGGAACGACATCCAGCAAGGAATTTATCACTATTACATGTTGGCAAGGCTACAAACGCAGCACAAGATGGAATACAATCCGCGAGCCACTGATCTGGGGCAAACACGAAACTCAAATTTATCCAGCATCGATTGAATATATTAATGAGTGGAAATTTTTCCAGAGAGAAAATTCGCCTTGAATACAACATATGAAATGAAAATCAAATTTTGAATTGCTTAAAAGGCGCAAATGCCAACCTAGTGAAAAAGATTCCATGCCGGGAATCGAACCCAGGCCATCAGTATAGCGCACTGACGTTCTACAGACTAAACCACATGGAACGACATCCAGCAAGGAATTTATCACTATTACATGTTGGCAAGGCTACAAACGCAGCACAAGAATTTTGTAGATAGATAGCTCTCTGGAGAATGTTAAAACAAAATCATGAAATCATATATATTAATAATCAGTACAAAAATATTCAAATGCCGCAACTAATTTGTGACAGAGGGAGTATAAGTTTTTATCTTTTCGTTGTAAAATGCTCAAAACACAAAAATAAACACACTTCGGAACATCTTTTTTCCTCAAATTCACAACACATTATTGTGTTTTGAAATGTCCTTTGTCTTGTGATTGTGTTCTTAATATATTGCAAAAGTATTATTGCTATCCAGAAATATGTTCTAAAAATAGTGTTGTTAACTGTGTTGAAATAGTGTTTTAAATAGTGTTGATGAAAACAGTTTCTTGAAATAGTGTTATGCTGCACAACACTTTGTCCCCAAATAGACAACGTATTGTAAACTTTTCAATTTAGAACACTATAAAAGAAAACATGTGAAACATTTTCAAAATTACAGTCGGCTCTCGTTAACTCGAACTCGTCGGGACCACAAGAGTAGTTCAAGGTATCCAGAGTTTGAATTATGGAAAGTATGAGAGGAAAACATGTTTAAAGGGGTACTATTACAAAGAAATTAATGTTATAGTATTTTTTTAATTTATTTTGGATGTTATCATTAGAATATGGCTTAATATTAAATTAAAAGATATAAATATATGAGGACCCCAGAAGCCAAGGGGTATAAGTGACAAAATTGAAAAAAATAAACTAAATACACAGACGACCTAAAAATATGCTTTTTTCATTTCAGGTAAAGAAATATAAGTGATTTTCTTATTATTTGCTGAGTTATAGAGACAAACCACTTTTTTCGAAAAACAAACAATATTGATTAATTATACATTTAAAGAAAATTGTACGTTATTTTTTAACAGTTACTGAAATAAGAGTTCAAAGACCAGAATGCAACAAGCAGAAATTTCCTATTTCAATCCACTCAATTGTTATTGATGTTCCAATTTAACATCAATTATCTTTAAACTCAATTTACTCCGAATCGAAATTTTGTCTCTTGTACCCCTTGGCTTCTGGGGTCCTCATGTATAAACTGATTAAGGAATTAGGAACAAGCACAATGAGACCCATTCCATAGATGAAGAAAGGGTGGAGGTATCATTGATGGGCAGATGGGTCACTAAAAAAGCTGCATCAAATGAATGGGATTATATGCATACTAGTTTTAGAAAAACAGGACAGAAATAAAGTTATTTAAAGATTCTGAAATCCGTGAGAAAGGAAGAAAAAATGAAAAATCGGAAGTCTTGTTAGTTCGAGTTAAACGAAGTCAAAAGAAAATGAGTTCGTATAAATGAAAATTTTTAGCGTTATTCTGCCATTGAAAATTTCGGGACGTCATGTTTAGTTCGAATTAAACGAAAATTCGATTTATCCGAATTAACGAGATCCGACTGTATTTTCAAGATGGTGCCTTTAAAATTACACAATTTTTATATTGAACACAATCATGCATAATCAAAAGGGCACAATCGTAAATAGAAGTGTTCATTTTGATATTTAGTTAGTGTTGTAAAAGTGTTTCATACGTTTGCAGTGTATATATATTATTATTATTACGATATAGTTATTAATGGACGCAATCAAAACTTACTGCTTTTATATTTCATATTGAAAAAAAGAGTGTCTCATTTGAGAAGATTTATCAGAAATCAATGAGTACTATTAAAAATTTCTGAAGGAAGAAATGAGATTTTTTGAATGCAGTGAGATGGTTTCGGACTCGGCTAAATCTTCAATAGCATAGCATCATCATCGAGCACTTAATCATCGAGCCCGAGACATTCACGGGATGCAAGCTTCACGGCTTTTATTCAGAATTGTTTGTCCCACCAGTTTTATAAAATAGTGTAATTAGGTTTCATTCTGGTATCATTTTTCTTGTTATTAAATAAGATGAAAAAAATTGAAAAAAGTGGCGGCAATAATGAATTTGAATTTTAAACCGTAATTTAATCCGACCATTAAGGGGTTATAAAAAAAAGAATGCTCGACGAAACGCAGATTTGACGGGACAAAAAGGAAACAAAACCGAATATTCGGCAAATATCTTTTCTAAATCGACTATTTATCGCGTACGCTAGCCGCTCTCAACTTCATGTTATATTACAGTATATCAGCCTTTCGACCGATTTACTTGAATGTATTACTAATTTATTAAACTAGTAACTAGAATGATATTTATTTTAGTTTTATATAAAAATACTGTTTAAAATTTACGGTTTAAGTTTTTCATTTATGCATATTTTAATTAAAACTTTGGAATGTACAACTATTATAAAAAGAAGTCATACCTTTTATTATTCATTGATTTTTAAGATAAAACACATCGACGGTCCACCACACTCGAAACTCTGTCTCAGAATCCGAATGCAATAATTGAATAAATGAATGCTTCAATTACGAATGCTTCAATTGAATTAGAAGTCTCGACACATAAAAATTACACTTTTACTTTCTTCTATTTTTACAAGAAGAAAGTATTGGATTCCTGAAATAATTTAAATTCCCGTTTTTGGCAGATTTATGCGTTTTATGGGTCAGAGAGCCCGACAAACATGTTTTTTATAAAATATCTATGTGTGAGTATGTGACTCCGTCCGCCTGTTTTTATGTATGTGACATAAATATTGTGGATGCTGTAACTAAAGAACTACTGCACGGATTTAAAAAAGAATTATATGCATATAATTCCATTGGTGCTGATTAGTTTTTGGTGTATAGCTTTCAAAAGGTGGCGCTGCTATGCTGCTTATTGTTCTATTTCCGTATTATCTCCAGAATTACTGGACGGTATTTCATCAAACTTCAAATACACTTATTCCTTGACATGAATTGATGTTTGTTTGCACTTTAGTGTAAACAGATCGATTGGTGGCGCTGCTATGCAGTATTTTTTAAAGATTTCTGCAACAGCTCTATCTCAAGAACAAATGCTCGGATTTTCATCAAGCGTCAGATTTGATTAGTGCTTGACATGGATTGACGCTGTTTATATTTTGTTGTAAAAAGCTCCACATATAACTCTGCTGTACTGCATTTGTTACGATTTTTGTACCAGAAGTATCTCAGGAACTAATGCATGGATTCCCATTAAACTTCAAATTCAGTTAATCCTTGACATAAATTGGTTTTGTTTATAATTTGTATCTATCCCCGACAGATGGCGCTGCTATGCTTAATTTTAAAGGATTAACACAATTTAAGCGATAATCATACCTCAAGAACTAACGCACAGAATTTAATACCTTTAGAATCCTCATGATGTGTATAGATTGACATTTGATTTTGGCACTGTGATAGCAAATTTCGAAATGTTAACGATTATGAGATAGACGAAAGTTTTTTGATTGCTACATCCGCCTAGTTAAGTTCATATTTTAGTACACCAAAAAGTAGTGGAATCCTGAATATTTCCTATTTGAATGTTTGGCGAATTTACAAGGTTTAGGTAGTGTTGCCAGTAGGCTACTTTTTAAAATTTTAGATTTTGAGACTGGCACAACTTTTTTGGAATGATAAATTTCTACTTGATTTTGCCATAATTTGTATCGCGTTAGAGGTCAAATTTGATTATTTCGAAAAAGTGGTGTCAACCAACATGTCTGGATTTAAAAAAAAAAATAATAATAATAATTTAAAAAAAAGGTAGCCAACTGGCAACACTGGATTTTAGACGACCTGAATAGTATTTGATCGAAACACAATTTTACATCAAAAACTGCACCTAAACCGAATTTCGCTTATCTTCCTATTTCGGACCAATGCGAAACTGTATTACAAATAAATTTAGAGTAAGTAACGCATATATAACGGTGGTTCGAAAAGTCTTTAAACGGTCGAATAACTCCAGAAATATATATCAAATTAAAAAACGAAAAAATATGAGCTAAATATTTTTAAAAAGGCTACACAGCCATATTTTCTTCTACTGAATATAGAAGAAAGTAAAAATGTATTGTAATATGTTATAAAGCAAACAGGATTTAAAATTTATATTCATAAGATTTTGACTGTTTATTTCGATTAAAGGAGAATTTCTATTAGTGTTTTGTAACAATTAAATATTTCGTTTTTAAAAAATTTAACTTCTCATCAGAAAAATAAGCTTTATTTAAAATCAGAAAATAGAAATAATTATACCATTCTCATAAAAATAGTAATTCGAGTTTAATTGAAATCAGTTATTGCACATGCTGAAATAATTATTAAAAAATAAGTAATAATTTTCTATTTAAAAAAATTAATAAAAACAAAAAGTTTCATTTCGAATTGCAAAAAAGGCAAAGAAAAAATTAGCTTGAGACTTTTTCTTTAACTAAAATCTTTATGCTAACCTATGAAATATTTTCATGACAAAAGTTTCTCCTTTCCAACAATTTCTTCTACTGTACAAATAATATATTGTACAAATAATATACTGTACAAATAAAATGAAAATATATGTAATTACAAGCATCTGCTGCGACAAATCTAATTATTAAAACAATATTCAAACCACATTATTAAAAATATATTTCAATATATTTCCCATTCATTTATTTAATCATATTCATAATATGTATAATAATTTAATTCAAATGCAAATAAATGCTTTACTCTGAAATTGGTGTTAAAAGAATGGTGTCTCTCTGAACAAATTACTGTTATGGCAAATTAAATTAGACACTGCATATAAATTAAATTTCGTATTCTCTAAAGAAAGTAGTCATGAATTCGATATCTGTACACATAAATTATCTATTTGATTTTATAAAATTTTCATTTGATTACATCGAGCAGAAAGACAATAAGCAAATTTTCAACCATTTATAAGTTAAATTCTTTGTGATGTAAAATCAATATATAGCAGAAAAGTATTTGCGAGTGATGATATTTTCGAAATTACCCAGATTGGTAGGAAAATATGTATCCCTATAAAACAATACGAATATATGAGATAGGGAACTATATTTTATTTATTTTAGCATAATTATTTAAGATACGTTAGATAATAGTGAACTGAATGTAATTAATGAATTTTTGAGTTAAAATTTGAATCAAGATAGAGGATTTTGTAATAACGCGTTTTCCGAATACAGTATATGCTATTTTAAACAATAATGAATAATGTAAATATTTCTACCAAACTATTGCATTAATTTAATAAATATTTTAATAAATATTTATCAATTGTTAAAACAATTATGCTAATAAATTATTTATAAGGTAATAAGTAGATACGTTAAAAACGTTAATGTGCTATGTTTAAATGTGTTAATTATTATCATTTAAATTTTCCATGTTAGGAAATAATTGATATTAAAATTACAAAAACTACAAGTACTATTAAAAAATGTATATTAAATAAAGGTATTAAAGCGAAGTAATCAAGAGAATGCGTATATACCTTTTAAAAACTATTAAATTAAATAATAATATACAAGGGAAAAGATCATAGAAAAGCAAATGAATCCCTTTTACAATAATTTCTGGCGTATAATCCTCGGATCAAACAATTCTTTTTCGACACAGAAATATTATTTAGTGGTTGAAGACAAATATTTGCGGCGATATAATAAGTTACATTCCTTTAAAAAAAATCTGGGTCTAAAAATAATTGTTTGGTCTGCGGGTTATACGCAGGAAATTACGGTAATAGTAAAACGCAGACTTTCTTATTCACATATTTTCTGTCAATTTATTTGGAAAAGTAATGTTGTAGACTAATACTAAAAGTGGCAAATGAAAATTTAAAAATAAAATTAAAAAGATCAATTTTTTGTTGTTATTGCTGTTAAATGATACTGTAAATTTGTTACATAGTGTTATTGTATGTACATTATTTATTTATTTATTTATTTATTTATTGAATAAGTCTTTTATTTTAATTTGCTTCAGGGTTACCATATTGGTTTCCATATTTGTCCCAAAATTTCCACTTCAGACAGGAACTTTTAAAAGAAACATTTTTACTTTAAGTAATCATTAAAAAATACGCCATTAATCCTTTCCGGCACGGGCAAAATCTATTAGAAAATGAGAAATAGTTGATTGATACCGGGATTCACAAACGAATTTTTAAGATATTTTGAAATCCTAAATTTAAGCTTTTATTGTAAAAGCAAAACTTTACTAAAATATTATTGGTGCAATTAGCAAGCTTAGAATTGAAATTAGTTATTCCAGATGGTACACAGTGTACTGGAAAGGGTTAAATAATTATTGAAAATACTTTTTGCATTTTCTGGTGAAAATCCGAATTTTTAAAATAAAAATGGAGGCCAAAACTGGCATCTCTAATTCGCACTGCTGTATATGACACTCGAAGAAACTTTTCACTTGAAACTGCTGAAGGATGTATCAAGATCTGCCTGTCTTAAAATTTTTTAACCTAAAAGTAACTGAAATATATAAATGAGTTACTATCAATTTTATAAAATTCATATTTCTTAAATTTTATTGTTATTGAGAATAGTCGCCGCATCACTTGTTACTTCATGCTTCTATCGTGCTTTTTTTGCTGACTAACATGATTTGGAATAGAAAATCTACCTCGAAAGTAGGTATTAAGACTTTTTAGAGTTAGCGTGGAGACTGGGATCTTTGCCCTTATCCCTGTCACATAATATACTGGAAGTATTAACGCGTAGTTACAAATTCAGTAATGATTTATTCCATTTCATAGATTTAAAAATGTCATTCATGCGCTATTTTATAAAAATGTCATTCACGTACTGTTTTACACATTTGAATTTTCCCAGATTGGCAAATATGAATTTAGGACTATTTGGCATGCAAAAAATGTGTAAAAGAATAAGTGCTCAAAATCTGAGCATAAAAGTGCACAAATTAGATATGCGAAAAAAGTGTAAAATTATAAGTGCACAAAATCCGAGCGTATTTGACACCTCGGATTGTGCATAAAAAGTTAACACTTTAGGTATGCACTTTTTCTGCACACTTCAGTTTGCACTCTTTGTTCATAAGGAGAAGTGCCAAATACGCTCACTTTTTGTGCACTTTTTTTACACCTTTTATGCAAAAATTTTTTAGCTGGGAACAGAGCTGCAAAGTCTCCAGCTTTTTGAATACCACTATTATCTTAGAGAAAATGCTATTGTTCTCAATCTTTCAAATGTTCCAATTAACTAAAACAACATTTTCTGGATTAAAATACTAGTATTTAAAAAGCCGGAGACTGGGCAGCTCTGGTAATAAATATTTAATTAATTTATTATAAATAATAAATCACAGAAAATTTATTTCAAACTTAATGAACTTTATCAATGTTACACATTTTAATACCTTCTATATATCTTTTATCCTTCGAATACGTATCTGCGGTTTTTTTTTCAAATAGAAGGAATTTTTGTGTGTGGTTGCCTGTTTTTTTTTTTTTTTTTTTTTTTTTTTTTTTTTTTTTTTTTCTTTTAGGCCGGCATGGGGAGGCAGTTGCACCCCCGTAAAATAAGAAAAGCATGTATCAGTTAATATATGTTAGATTTAAAAATTTACAAACAAGAAAATAACTTGTTAAATTTGACTAAAACTGGAACAGCAGCATTACGACAAAACTTTAAGCTGAGAAATTATTACTTATTTTTCTTCTCCATTTCACCATTTTCAAAGTGAGATATTTTAAGCATAGACTACTTAAACATTTAGTGCTTTAGCTAATAAAAAATATATATGTAAGTAATTTAACACGTTGACTGCTGTCTACGAAATAGTTTGTAGGTCGCGTTCTTTTCTAAGAAGCCGACAACGATTTATCTCGCAGTCGGCAGTCAGTGTGTTAATTCTATTATTTCCAATCAGCACCACTTTTAAAAAACAGAAATGCTTCACACACCCTTTAACCCCTTGGGGACGAGCGACACGAATACGTGCCGCAAAAAGGCTTAAGAATCCTTGTTTATTCCCGCCGGTAAAATTAAACTGTGAAATTTGCCTAATTCAACCGGAACACTTCCTCGATTTAAGAAGGAACAAATTTCTGTTTTTTTTTAAACCTGTGACAAGTGATTAAAAATTTCGTAAAAGGCTCCCGTCGCGAAGAGGTTAACAACATTTGCAAGAGAAATCAAATTTAGTATTTATATTAGAAAAATTACTGGTGGGACTTTTTAATAATGTAATGAGATTAAATAAAATTGCCCTTTTGGTCCAGGCTTCCGAAAATTGCCGTGGCAGTCAACGTTTTAAATATATATATATATTAATTTTTCCTGAGATGTGCACATCAAGATAAAAAAAAAGGTAATTGCTCACTTCCTTCAAAATATTTTTAATCCCTGACCCAATAAAGTTATGAAATGACATTCATGTTTGATATTTCATCTCCGGAACAATGTTGAAAATCTGAAAATCTGAGGAAAATTTTTTATTTCTTATAGAATAAAAAGTAATTAAAAAGGTCGAGTCCAGTGTGCTATTACAAGTAAATTTATTTTCACTGAGTAATATTGTGTCTTAACATTTTCTTTTGTTACTGTCTGCAAGTAGAAATGTCAATATATGTCTAGATATTTATTATAATGATTTCATTAATATTTTGACTTTCAGTAATAATAATTGCAATAATAATAATACAATGAAACTTCAATTTAATGAAGTCTCATCGTTACACTTAAATACTTCGTTATGAAGGAAATTCGTTAAATAGAAATCAACTTAAATTCGTGAAATTTGCATAATAAAATGAGCATTCATAAAATAAAAATACACGTAAAATTGAAATATTGGAGTAAAAATTAATAGGGGCTGCAACTTTTTTTAAGCAATGTAGCCATTATTTTTTTTATTATGAGTAGAATAATGTTTTAAAAAATAATAATAAAGAGAAGTAAACAAAACGGAAGTCCTTTTTGTTTTTTTTCGCAGCATTCCAAATCCTTAACTTTAAAAAGTGTGTTATATTACTTTTTACAGGTTTCTTATTATAAAATTACATTCTTCATAAAAATTTTCGCACCATTGAAAGTTCATCTGTAACGTCTTTCTGAAATTGTAAACTTTTGGAGGTTTTTCGATTTCTTCATTATCATTTTAACCCCTTAACTAGTTTGCCCGATCGGCGTTCGGGCAAGACGATTAATTCATCATTTAAAGCTTTTTGACACCACTATTATTTCAAAGAAAATTTTCATACTATTGACAGGCGGAAATGTTTAGACTAAATTTTACGAATATTTTATTTAAATAATATTGGTGTCAGTCCGTTATTTTCAATTTATAAAACGAAAAAGAATTAACCAGTCAAGGTGTTAAACGTTTGCTGTAGTTTCTTCACTACACTTCATGACGCTTTGCATAAAATGCAGCCGGCGGGCTGCAGTTTGTGTATGGTTGATCTAATTTAGACAGACTGTTTACAGTAAACGATAGTCAAATTCAATATTTTATAGTATTATATTTATATCGACCATAAGGTCGAGTAACTTGAATTAATATAATAGTTGATTCCAGAGGGTGTTGAAAATAAATTATTTACTTATTTTATAAAAAAATTATATCTGAACATTTACGGTGTCAGTTTTTCTTTTATATGATTTAAACTGAATTCGGGAAATGTACAGTCGTGGAATAAATAAATAAATAAATAAATACAAATAAATGCCTCTTACTTACTCCTCAACAAATTTTAGCAGATAAAGTTACAGGAATGAAAGTGTTGGAAAAAAAGTCTACGTCTAAATGATGTACATGAAATTTGCTTAGGAGGCTACATCTACATATTAAAAGAACATAAACTTAAAATTTTCAATATAAATATACATTTTTAAGAAAATATTTCAATTTTTCATTTCTAAGTATGCCTAAACATCAAATTTCAAGTCATTAATTGATAATTTTTTAGATATAAATATTGAAAATTTAGTGCTTTTAATGTTAAAATACATCATCATATTTTATTAATATACTAGCTGTTACCCGTGACGTAGTTCACGTAGCATTAAAAAAAAAGATAAACGCTTTAGTTAAACAAAACGTTTCATTAATAATAATTTAAAATATATATAACACATATCTTATAGGAGGCTATGCAGTAGTTTTTTTTATAGGGGACTTAAAGAACTCGGTCAAATAAAATGGAAATGTGTTAGATAATATGAGCAATCGCGAAAATGAAATTACAACCACTTATACTGTAGAACAACTGTAGGGCACCCCAATTGTACACAAATCATGTTGTAGTGTATTTCAGAATTCCATGTCAAAGAAAGAAAAATCATATGTTAAACCTAGGTCATAAAAAAAATCCAACATTTCCATAATACATAACTTCACCGGCCCATTCTTTTCTGCAGCTATGTATATGATCTATGTGTTTGTAAATATTCTAAATACAATGTTAAAATTTGGCTTAGTTAGAAAAAGTGTAACGAAGATTAAAATTCACCTTTAGCAATTTCTAATAATAGACAGAAACTTACTTGGATTCTTTTTTACAGTCCTGTATACTACGTGCAAATATTTATACGACCGCATATTTAGCTTAAATTCAAGCAAAAAACACGATTAAAATTATTGAATTCATATTTCCAGGAATCGCTATTGCACAGGTGACCATATATCCAGTTTATTGTATAGTCCGATACATGATTTATTCAAATTCTACAAACATCTCTTATTATACTAAATGTAGCTGAACTTCAGGATGCATTAGTTTTCCTTAAAATACATACGATAATTGTAAAAGCTCTTCAGTATTCTTTTCTAATAGACCATACTTTGGATATAATATCTGAGATCTGGACACAGGTCCAAAATCTTTTATGCGTCTGTGTAAATGAACAACAAATGTGATGCAAATCATACTTAACTGCAAGCATATTGTAGTAAATTTCAGTATTTATCATTGTATTGATTAATCTCAGTATATTAATTTCATCATGTTTGAAATAGTGCAACGCAATTAAAATACGCTGAGAATATTTTTCCCCGTGGACTATTATATTACCGAACATTTTTCTGTGATCTTGTAAATGAATGTTAAATCTTTTCACCCCATTTTCTATAGAAATTCTGTTTTAGTGCATTTCAGAAACTGATATCAATTTCAATATTATTAAAATAACCTTAATAAAATAACATTATTAAAATGCGCTGCAAATGGTTTTTCTTCACAGACCATTATATACTGAAATACTTTTGAGCTCCCTGTATGCACACTATAAGTACTACACTTAACATATTCAATGGTAACCATGTTCTTGTGAACCTTAAAAATGCATGTAAATTTCATTACATTTAAAATTATGTAACATTATGAAAATACACCACAAATGATTTTTCCTCCTTAAACCATAATGTAAAGTCTCCTTATGAGTGCTCCTGTGATTCAGCTATAATTGCTACCTGGCGCATTTTCAATGCCACACATGCTATGGCAAAACTCAATAACGTAAGTTATTCTCGTATGAATCCTACTATATTTACTCAAGTTGAAACACGGACAAACAGACGGCAGACCCCAGGCACTCGGCATCCGGTATACAGACAGGCTGAAGTCGTAAACACTTTTAGACCATGTTAGAAAGTGTCAAAATGGAGGTAGTTTCCGTAAAACGAAAAAAAAACAGTGTTGGGAAAAATCTACTTCAAAACTGTGTTTTAGATGGAATTTTTGTATAATTTGTACATATGTGTTTTGCATACCATAAAAATTTATAGAAATTTATTGTAAAAAAATATTCTTAAAAGTGACAACATATATTTACTTTTTAAGAGCTAAAAAAAAAAGTGGAATTAATATCCATTTACAAACCTGTTTCCAGCACACTTCGAGCGCATTATGCGAAATTGAGATATTGACTGAGGGAATGTATTTTCTCACATTACATTAAATCTTTAGATTTTAAGCCCGATAGTACATTTTTAAAGGGATTTTTATTTATATTTGAAGAATTGAACAATTTTAAGAATTAACACACAAAAATATATTTTTTTAATTATTAGTTGAGTTTTTCTTACTTTCTAAGAATGGTAAAAAGTATTTTTCATTGATCATTACGTTATTTACGATATGTATAAATTATTAACATTTTCTAATCATTTAATACTTAATCTTTAAAAAACTTATTTCATTTTAAAATTAAATATTTATTCTAACCACGCTCAGACGATAAACTTAATTTTCTTTAAATAACTTTTGATATCATAATTCAATCTCATTTCATTACAACATCAGAGCATATTAATTTTATTTTTAATATGTGACGTCATAGTCGTCTCTTTTTAGCACTTACTCTAAATTACATTGTGTTATTAAAATGAAAACTTGAAAACTTATACTTTGTTTCAGATATGACGTTACATTGATAAGTTTAAAATTCTTAATTGAAAGTAGTCCTGTGACGTCACAATTGGTAAAAAATTGAATTGTATAGCCTCGAACCGAAAGAAAGAAAAAGGTTCATTTTGATTACGGATTAATATCTGGAAAGACTACTAAAATATTTATTTTCTTGTAAAGTGTGAAGTTATATTCTTGTAAAGTCTTCTAAGTGTAAAAGAAATTTTACATAATCGTCTGCCTGATATAAGAAGAAAAACAGTATTCCTCTGACGTCACAATTGGTAAAATTGCGGTTTTTAACCTCGAACCGAAAAACAGAACAGGGTCCATTTATTTAATTCATTTTGTTTTATCACGTGAAAATCTTTCAGTTGAAAATTAATGACAGAAGATAAATAATTATTCCGGTTTTTTTATTTTTTGGCAACGAAAAAAGAAAGATGATTAAATATTATGGAAAATTTTTCAATTTATTCTGTATGAAAAATAGTGAAATTTTGAATTATTAAGAAAAATATTTGAATAAAATAAATAAAAATTAGCCTATGTTCATTTCAAGCCAATAATCTATCTATATACAAAAATTCAAAGACATTAATCCATCCGTTTTGAGGCCAAGTTCATTCCAATTTTCGGACACACTTTCACATTTATAATATACTAGCGGCCAGCCCTCGCTTTGCTTCGGGTAGAGCAAGTCGCCCAGTCGCAAACTTTTACTACCACTTCATCCCATTAAATTCAACTACTAAAAGCATTGCCCTCTTTTTAGGTAGTCGGGTAAAAAGTAGCTTATATGTTAATCTAAGGTGTCAGATACCTCCATACAAAATTTCATAAAAATCGATCCACCGATTCTTGAGTTATAAATGGTGTAACTAACACGACTTTGTTTTATGGATATAGATTATAGCAGCCCAACACGGCTTCGCACGGATATTAAAAAAAAATCAAGTTATAAATTTTTATACACACACTCATTTCTTTGTGCGTGGAGTTACTAAAAAAGTGTAAAATTATAAAAGAAAATTCGGATATTAGTATTATTTTTCATTTATTTGTAATAATGTTTGTAAAAAGTTTTATACCTACAAAACAAAAGCCATTAAATTTATTGGATCAGAACTTCCCTGTAAACGATATTGGATGTTGTTACTTACCCATCATACGTAGTATAGGGTAAGTCTTGCAATCGTTTTGAAAATCGAAAAAATTTTTTTGACGGATTTACACGTTTCAGATACTGGAGATTCCGAAAAACATATTTTTAGAAAAAAAAAAAATTGCCGTCCGTCCGTCTGTGTGTCTGTCTGTCTGTAACCGCTCTATCTCCCGAACAAATTGAGATAGAGACTTGAAATTTTGTATGTACTTAGTATGTAAGAATGGGACGAAGCCTATTTGATATCAGTAACCTCGATTATACGGAACTATTTTTTTCGGACTCTGGAAAAATTCGTTATGATGAAAGGTATATAAAAATTTCCGAATTTTTTTATAGTAAGAAGTGGACATAAAAGGCAATAAAATAACACAAATTTTGCATATAAAACGAAGTCGATCAGATTATTAGTTGCCGAGATATCTGTAATCCTGTTTTTCACATTCTTCGATTTTTCATGACCCTGTATTTCATTCAAATTTCAATACAAAGATATATTTCAATTGGAAATGAGACGCTTAATTCGACGCAGTAAATTTTTAGTTAATATGATTATTATTTTTTGGAGTTATAAGGATGTTTCTTTTACGCAATCTGGTACTTACTTGAGTATTTTGGCGTTTTGTATAATTTGTCGAAATGGGTTCATCAGCAATTCATTATAGAGCATATATATAGAGCTATGTAAATTAAAAGTATTAAAATGTATGTTTAAATTTTGTTTTGGAATTGCAATGCATTTTATAAATAGTTTACACATGTTTTATTTTCATATTTTATATTATGCATATCTATGATGGGTAAGTGTTACGGTGGCCCCCAATGACTAGTTTTATTTTGTGGCAGCAAAATAAATTGATTAACAGGAGCTCCGACCCGCGATAGGTCAACATACAGTTGGCCATGAGTAAAACATTCTTTTCGTAGGTCGATCTCTACTAATTCGAAGGTTTGACTTTGGGACTTATTAATAGCTAAAGCGAAAGATGTTTTTACAGGACATTATCTCAATTACTTTTTGTTACATATCTTTATTTACTGTATAATTGTTCTGTATTTTTTTTTAAAATAAACATTGCTGGGTGAGGCTTGTTGAGCTCAAACCAATTGGTAGGCCTCCCCATCCGGCTGAATTTGAATCTGTTTTTACAGGAAATTAAAGCCGTTTAAATGGGATTGGTAGATCAGTTGGGATCATCGGTATCCTCGGTATATGAGCTAGTTGACCAGCTACTGGACCGGTGATAACGGTTGCTACAATTATATTGTCCTTCAATTCCTTTATAAGTAGCCTCGTCCCATTGTACATGTTCGGAGGACTTAAATTTCTCAAAAGCATGATTGGAATTCCAATTTTTAACATCAATTCATGTGGTGGCAGTCCAGAAGGGTTTATGAATTTAAGAATTCATGTGGATAATGGACTGCGTCTTCGGTATTAGTCACGGTGTCGATTGGTTTGAAATTTTTTACTTGGCCGGGGACTTTTTGAATAATCAGATTGCTTATTTCGTTGACACTTTCATTCCTAGGTGACACTATTGCCCTAGAACACAACCAATGAAAGTCTTTTTCGAGTAAATTCTCGATGTCAGGGTATACTGCATCTATTAAAGATTCTAAACTATGGACTATTTGGCCTAGAGACTCATCCAGAAGGATATTACAATTTCTGCTTAAATTTGGAGTGGGGAAAATTCCTTCCCCAAGTTTAAGCAGTTGCTATGGAAAATCACTATCTGTGATTCCATGAAGATGAGCTCTCATATTTGTCCGTAATTTTATATTTTCAATCGAAGTCCATGAGGGCGACGATTTTAAGCACGCTTTGATGATATCTGTTCGCGTACCTGTGTTAATAACAGAAAGAGTCTGTCGGAAATCTCCAGCAAATACAAAAGTAATAACGCCCATGAGAACAGAGGAGTTTCTAAGATCTTTTAAGGTTCTGTCCACGGCCTCTATATCTGATCTATGGCTCAAGGTGAATTCATCCAGCATAACCAATGAGGCTTCTTGTAATAGTTTACCAAGAGGCCCATTTCTGCGAATAAAACATATAGATTGTTGCTCAAGATTTACGGTTAGTGGAAGTTTAAAAGTTGAATAAGCAGTTTTTCCATCCTTTTGAAGGGTTGCAGCGATTCCTGACGAAGCAACTGCTATCGCTATCTTCCCTGATTGCCTTATCTTAGCATGTATTAAATTTGCAATAAAAGTCTTTCCAGTGCTCTCCGACGCATCCAAAAAAAATTTTGTTTTTGTTGTTATTCACACTATTGACTATAATGTCAAAAGCATATCTTTGATCTGGGACTAATTTTGACAGACTTTCATTGACAAAAGCGGTCAAATTATTTGTGTTATAGTGCTGTACCATTGTTTTTGTCACACTGTTTTCTGTACCAACTGAAGACGGCAATCCAAAATCAGTTAGGTTTTAATCATTTAGTTCCAACGGTGAAAGAATTTTTCAAATCCGTGAAGTACTTTCTGAGCCTATTCAATTCAAACAAACAAACAATCAAATCTTTCCTCTTTATAATATTGGTATAGATGTGACGTCATTATTTACCAATTTTTATTAGTTACATATATCCATGCCTCTTGTTCTTTAACCAAATACTTCAAAATTCCTATGTTATTTAAACTATGACGTCATATTTTTCCAAATCAAATATTTTATTAATAATTTAATTCTTTCTCGTTCACTTTGCTTCTATATATCCCATTTTTCAAAGAGAACCTCTTATTCACGTTACCGATATTCGTGCGACTTATATAATAAAATACTTTTGTTTCCAAGTATGACGTCATATTTATTTTCCTTTGAATTCTTTTTATTTTAATTTTTCACGTGGATACTGTTCAACTGAAAATTAATTACCAAGAAGAAATATTATTATTCCAGAGTTTGATTTTCTTGGCAACGGGAAAGAAAAATGGTTATTTTTTTATCAGAAAAATTTTAATTGATTCTGTATGAAAAATATTGAAATTTTGAATTATTAAGGAAAATATTTGAATAAATCAATTAAAAATTAGCCTATGTTCACCGGAAATAATGTAGCTTTCCAATGGTGAAAGAATTTTTCAAATCCATCAAGTAGTTTCGGAGCCTATTCAATTCAAACAAACAAACAATCAAATCTTTCCTCTTTATAATATTAGTATAGACTAGCTCATCCGCCCGGCGTTGCCCGGGTCCGTATTAACAATATTAAACGAACTTGAAATTTGTATGATTTTATCATTAACTCGTTACATGGAGAAATGCATTGTCTGAAATACGTAGCCACTGACTGTGTGAAAAATCGGTTTTAAAAACAACTAATATTAAGCTCTAAAAATACTCAAAATGAGCTATGAAAAACGCGGGAGGGAATATGTATCCAACGATTGCATGATTTTCGTGTAAAAAAGTTAATATTTACCTGTAAAAATCACTGTTAAGTCACGTAACTAATTATTATTTTCACATACAAATCCCAAGTGAAATATTTTGAATTTCAAACTAATTATATCACTCTTAACCCTTTAACGTTCATTGGTTTCGCCACGAAACCACAAAATTTTAATTCCGATACGCAACACTGACACCGGTATTTTTATCTAAAAATATTCCTTTTATTTTGTATGTGAAAAATCACGTTTTCTTATTTAGAAATATATTTGTTCTTAATTACTGGTGTCAATCATTTATTTCGACATCTTAGCAATGAAAATGCTATGATCGTTAAAGGGTTAAATCCGACTATACCATGAATGAAATCGATACACGATGGTAGCTAAAAGGTTGGTATATAGTACTATAATTTCAGAGCTATTTAACAAAAGTAAGTGTTATTTTTAATCACATCTTGCGTATAGGTTCACTCTGTGTATAAATTCCTAACCTTAAACTTTTATACCGTAACCAGAACCTGCCTATAACGTAACAGCGACTTAACAGTACCCTACCGTAAATTAAATATAACAGAAATGTAAGCTAGCTTTAATGTATTCACTTTATTGTAACATATCCTTATTCTAACCATAACATAAATGCAATTTAACTTTAACCTAACTTTAACCTAAATAATATAATAGAAAAAAACATTTAAAAAAATTACTATTTCCTCGTAAAATATGCTTCAGCTGTAATTCGTTTCTTTCAATTCGTTTTATTAATACAAAATTCCTTCCTCGTGCTTTTTTTGACACATTAAAATTTCAGTGATAAATGGTTTAATATTGCAAACCACGGAGTAAGACACTTCTTACTCCGTGTTGCAAACCTTTTTTCGGTTTACTTCGCCTCCACCTATATAAATAAATGATAAAAAAAAAATGATTATTAAAGTGATTTAAAAAAAAATCCTCATTTAAACTGACAGTTTGCCAGTCTATGAATTTTAAAGGTCTGTCCCAGCTTTTTTAATTATTTTTGCGAAAATTTTATGCAACCAATCAACCATAAGAAAATGAAATGGAAAAAAAGCGAAAAAAGGCGATTTTTTATGAGAATGAGCTTTGGAATTTACGTAATTACTCAGTTAATAAATAGAATTTTGAAATTCTGAGATTCAGGTGCATCAGGAGAGACATTGGGCTACTCTCAAAAAAAATTTGAGCTTCGTACATGCTGTAGATTTTGCTAGCCATCGCAGACACACACACAGACACACACACAGACAGACAGAGCGTTTTGTTCTTTTATTAGTATAGATATCCTAAAATCATACTCTTAATGTGCTATTTTTTTATGTAGCAATAATACTAAAATACCCAAACATATATACGTTGAATTAGAAATTTAACTAAAATTTAAATAAAATAAAAAAAATGAGATGAAACCCACAAATTTTTATACATTTATATTTATTAAATATTGTTTTATGGAAATCCAAAATTTTAAATTTTTCTTGAGAGTAGTTTCCAATTTTTGCTTAAAAAACGGCAAAATGATTGTTTAACCCCTTCGCGACGGAGGCCTTTTACGAAATTTTTAATGTTTTGTCACCGGTTTTTAAAAACAGAATTTTTGGCTTATTGAATTAAGAAAATGCTCCAATTAAGTAATGCAATTTTTTCAGTAAAATTTTAACAGTGGGAATAATAGAGGATTCTTAAGCCTTTTTGTGGCATGTATACATGTCGCTCGTCCCCGAGGGGTTAAGGAGCCATCTACGATAGAAATGACTAGAGATGTACCAGGTGGTTATAAAATAAGTATCCCTATTTGGAGCTGTCTGTAGGTTGAAGGAATAACCCGAATGAAGCCAAAATTTGCACACATACTATTTGAGAAGGGGGAAGAAAACTGGAACAATAAAAAATTGCAATAATTGACGACAGATGGCGCTTTTGTGTTTGAAATGTAATGTGCAATACAAGAACTTCTTGAGTGCGGAGAGGTAACGGTTTCCTACCTCTTCCACATTTTACAGTAAACGATCGTCTCCTCGAATTTTTTTACCCTTCTTCTCACTGCACACGGTGTCAAAGGACCTTTTCCTTTACGCATTCCTTTCACACGCCTAAATTCACGTAAAACAGCTGCACTGTTTGAACTGTTAACGTAGAATAGTTTTAAAATTAAAGCGCGATCTGGTAAACTGAGAGCCATGTCGTACAACATTAATGGAGAAATGACCACGTTTTGATTTTTTTAATGATTACAACAACATTTGCTGCGACAGGGCCCGTAGCGCCATCTGTTGCTGATTATTGTAACTATCTTTTTTTTATTGTTCCATTCTTCTTCCCCCTTCTTGAATAGTATGTGTACCAATTTTGGTTTCATTCGGGTTATTCCTTCAAGCTACAGACAGCTCCAAATAGGGATACTTATTTTATAACCACCCTGTATTTTGAAACTTCTTGTACTGTCGTGCAATTGTGCAGTCTTCAGTGACTGCTTGAGTGGTGCATAAGATGCTTTGATGAAGAAAGGGTCTCCCACGGTCAACAATGGAGTACCGATTTTCAGTTTTGATACAGTCTCTAAAAATTGCTCCTTTTTAAATAATTAAATTCTCGGAAACGTCTCGTACGATTTGCATAAAAATTAGTTTTCAAGCTAACTGAAGGGTGTAGAATTTATTTATGCTGTCATAATTTGGTAATGTTGTTGAAAGAAAAACAAAGTTAGGATTCTAGTCGTTGAGCCAGGGCCTCGTGCGGTTTCATGTCAGGGGACTCGATGAACTAAGCATTTTTGGATTCACCATAACAATAGCACCTCATTTATCCAATATACTTTTGAAAGGAGGGTAGCTTATGGGCGCCATATTGGAATGATTCAACACTAGTCCTTTCCATATAATAAACACCGTAGTAAATTCCTATAGTAAAGGCTGTAGAAATATGCCGCGAAGTTTGCTGTTGTTAAAACTGCAAAATGTTTTTAGTGCTAATTTTTTTTCCATGACAAATGTTTAACCCTAGCAATATTATCTAAAATTAAGCATAAAATGTAATAACATAAGAATGTAGAATTTCTAATCTCAATAAAGAAAAAAAGGGATTATCTCTAAAAAATCTATCTTTTGCTCAAAGAAAATAATAATTATAGAAATATATAGAGTTTAATTTGGATCTTTTGAACAATGTTGCAGAATAATATACGCATACATCGCTGTAGAATAAATTGGCCTACTAGTATAGTTAAACTGAGTTTTTTCAGAGACAACTGATGGACACTTACCAACATTTGTCATTAGTCATTTTCATTTCATTTTATCACTAGAAATGAAGATCCGAAAAGTCCCCCCCCCAACCTCAAACAAAAAAGTTGTTTTACCATATTTTGAGAGCCAAAGGTGGGAGGGGAATTTTAATTCAGGGAGAGCGAAAAAAAAATTAAGTAGGTCAATTTGAATATCGTCTACTATGTATTTTTCAATTCTAAATTGAATGACATTGTTCGCATGTGAATACGATCATTCGTTTAAAAGGTGCGGCGTGTTTTGTGAATAAAATATTGGAAATTATACCAGTGCAGGTAAAATAGACTTTTACAGCAACAACTGATGGCCATTTATGAAAATCTGGGAAAAACTTCGTTTAAGCCCTAGAAAAGATTCGATGAACCCCACAAAATTAAAATTGTTTCATCGTGTTCTTTTTCGGTCGGAGGAGGGAGGGTGCAGCAATTGGGGCGCAAAAAATGACATTTTAGCTGAGTTGGAAAAATTCAACTTTTTATAAATACATGGAATAGGCTATTTTTTATTATTAATCCTTTAAATTTAAATCGAAAGATACCATTCGCAATCCGTTGCGATCATTCTTAAAAAAGTTACCGCAGTTTTTATGAATACAAAGTTGATTGATTTTATGAATACAAAATTATGAATAAATGGATTTTGGCATCTTTGATAAACTTTGAGTAGACTTAAAAAAAGAACTTCGAAGTAAGTAGGTTAACATCCCCAGTAATTGGCATGCACCAGTGATTGGCACATGCTACAAACATGTCCTAAAATAAGATTTATATTCAGTCTTTTAAAAATGCAAGACCATATACCAGTTATGTGCTCATTTACGTTAAAAATTATAATTTTGATTTATGCTACTAGATGACAATAGTGCCTAGGAAAGAGAAACAATTATGGCTTGTATGAAATTAGCCATTTTTGTTGCAAATTCTTCTTCTTTGTTTTAAGGAAGGTATGCTTTTCAATTCATTATTATATGATTTATAATATATTTTAAATTTTAATTGGCAACAGTTTTGTTTAGTTAAAAAGGGTTACTGTAATTGTGTAAAAGTGACACAAATATTTGGATTTCTGAATTAATGATAGATGCCAATTAATGGTGCTTCAATTTTGCTAGTTCCAAGTAATTGGCACATATTCCAATTACAAGGAATTCGCAAGGAATTTGAGATTATACCACTTATTTTGGAAGTACTTTTAAAGTATAGACTAATTCTGTTTATCATTAGTTTTTATTAGAAAATATGAAATATTATCAGTAATTGGAATCCATTAAAGCTTCATATGACAATTACTGGGGACAGCATGACAATTACTGGGTATTAATATAAGTATATTGTATTGTTTTAAAGTGTTCACATTTCAGACTAATATGCTGATTTCTTACTCTCAAAAACCTGAAATATGGCATCTTCATCTACAGTAAATTCATTTAAAACGATTAAGCCCAATGCAAAATGTAAAAATTTTTTTTAATACAAACTTGTGCCAATTACTGGATCACAAGGTGTCATACATTGGTGCTCTAGGTGCCAATTACTGGTGATTTCAGCAACTTTTTATAAAAGTATTTTTATAAAAATACTTTTTCAAACTTTTTTGCTTTTAGTGGGCAAAATAGATGCACAGATATGTATTCTTTGATTTAAAAATATTTCTAAGTAAATATCTTATTTCTTTGTAATGAAAATTGAAGTGAGTTTAAAGACAAATTCTTAAAGTGCCAATTACTGGGGATGTTACCCTACTTCGATTATTGTTATTTTAAGACTACAACAAAATTGTACTTAATAATAAAGCAGGACTCACAAATGGCCCGTGAACTGAACATCAATATTTTTAACAGAAAATTTATGCTAGATTTCTGCAATATTTCCACTTGAACTCTGAAGGTGGTTTCTAAGCAATTAAAAAAAATCTAAAACAAAAACTTTTTAAAGAAATTATCGGTGCTTAGTTGGCGGATCATTTGGGAACCCTGTAAAGTACAATTTTCTTTTTTAAAACCAATGAAATTTACTTTAACCCCTTGTAGGGTAAAGCCATTCGGTTCGTAAAATGTTCAAATGATTCATTGACAGCGCGATTTACAAATAAATTTGTATGAAAGTAAATAAAAACTGTTTTTTGCTTACATTATAAATAGCGGAATTTTATATTAAAATTCCCGTGCTAATGTAGCATAAGGAAATTTGAATTAAAACGTATGTATAATATACCGGTGCCTTTCAAGAGGTTAAGTTTGTGTCAATTCATTGCACTGACTTGCACATAATAACATTCGTTTCAAAATTTTAAAATTCCTAATAAACAATACTCACTAATATTGCTTAAAATAAGATTAGTTCCTAATCCCTAAGTAAAAATGCCAACCTTTTGCACTCCCATCTCACCCCCTCCAAAAAAACCACGGTAAAACAGTTATAATTATGGGGGACTCAACTCAATGGGTTTTTATGGCCAGTGCAAAAAAAAGTTCTTTCCAAAATTTATTGAATTTCTATTATTAACTGCTGTAAAAACATTGTTTTACCCACACCGAAGTATAACTGTCGACTTTGCATTCATAAAACCTGTCGTAACATTTGTCGTATTTTCTTGCGGATAGAGTTATTCGATTGAGAATTTTAAAGAAATACAATAAAAAACTTCAACAAACCTCCTGCTCGGAAAAAAAATTATAAATCAAGGTCTTACGGTGTCCTTCGGTTCAGCATTTGTTTTTGTTCCTTTTTTACTGCAATAAACGACCTTAAGGGGGCTCAGGGGTTTAAAACCTTTCAAAAAATCGATTTTTTATGATCTAGTTTGATTATTCAATTAATTCTTAACTCAATGCAAAAAAGCACATAAAAATATTAGCATTTTTAACGGAGTTATAAGCATTTATGTATCAATACTTTCATAGCCGCATCCATGTAATTTCCACTTTAAGTCGTGTTTTCTCAAAACTTGATTTTTGACGACTAACACCAAATTTAAAAAAAACTATTTGATGGAATGACTTAATTTTTTTTTTCTTGCATATAACATCATAATCTAGGTTATGAATTAAGGATATAACTATCACTTAATAAAAATAGTATTAAAAAATCTCTCAAAGTTGAAAATTTAAAAAACCCCTAAAAAATACAACTTTTTTTCCATTAAAAATACTCAAAATATTAAACTATCTGAAATATATTAATTCATAATCTAGATAATGATGTTATATGCATGCAAAAAAGTGTTGACACATCAATGCTTATAACTCCGTCAAAAATGCAAATATTTTTATGCGATTTTTTGCATTGAGTTAAGAATTAAATGAATAATCAAATTAGATCATAAAAAAGTCGATTTTTTGAAAAGTTTTCAACCCCTGAGCCCCCTTAAATATGCTAATAACCTAAGCAAGTCATTAACCTCAGGTTGATCTACTTATAAAAATTTATTTTGCCATCCTTCCCGAGTTAAAATTCTTTTTTTTTTTGCCCCCCCCCCCCTCCCGGAAAAAATTGTAAATCACATTCATTTTTTAAGGACTCGTGAGATTTTTATTTCTGATATAAAAAGGAAATCCTCTAAAATTTTCGCGAATAGCCATCTTTTGTCGTATTTACTCAGTTTTCAGCATATCCCGTCTGTACTTATACATACAAAAAGAAATTTTGACTAAAGAAATGGTTTTTAACTTAAGGTTAATATTAAAAAACGGTGGAGATATTATATTCTTGTAAAAAATAACGCTGGAAAATTTAAATTTGGCTGATCTAATTTAAACAGAGTGTTTATTGAGAATTCTAGGCAATATCAATTTCTCATCTTATATTTATATCGGATTTGAGGTCGATTGTCTTGAACGGTCGTTATCGTAACCTGCGCGAAACTTACACTACTCGAAAATTATTTATTTTTTTAATAAAATGTTATGATTGAAACTTTACGGTGTAACTTTTTTATTTATATGATTTAAATTGAAATTGGGGAATCTACAGTCAGAGAAAGAAAAAAGTAAACTCCTCAAGCAAATTATCGCAAAAGAAAGCTATTATTGTAACCGAGCAAATGGAAATAAAGTTTACTTTTAAATGATGCAAATAAAATTTGCTTAGGGGACCATCTACATAATAAAACCAACACAAACATCATTTTTTCAGTGGTAGTACCCCCATTTTAACCTCTGCAGACCTGAGAATAAAATAACTCTACAAATATATAAGTATTTATTGCTTTTGCATAATGGAAATGCAGTGTTCGCACAGTTCTACCACTAAATTTTAAGAAAATTTTCAAAGTGTTTCACTGCAGAAAAATATCGTAAATTCTGTGAATGAAGGTGGGGATTGCGAATGTTGTGGTTTAAAAATTAAATGTAAATTTTCTTATTTTTAATAGTGGTGCCAGTGTCCTTGGAAATTCCAAGGAGTGTGCGAACCTTGGGAAATGACACCATAAATGACAGAAAGAGCCATTTTTATGAAATCAGTACTTTAGGGGACTGGTAATTTAGGTTTACAAATATGGATATAAAAGTGCAAATCCCCTTAAAACATCACTTTAACTATCAGTAATATAAATTTACATAATAACAAAATTAAGATCTTTAAACAAGTAAATGATCAGCAAATCCTCAGAAACATTAAGTTGAATATTCATGAATATTTCTTACTCTCTTGGCCACAATGTCTTGAAAGTATTTTCGAAACAATATTTACACTATGAGATAATATTCATGTAAAAATTTCAAAAATTCGAACAGTTTAGTTTTTATGAGGAAAAAAAATGGAGGTACATATTTGTGTACCTCAGGTCTGAAGATGTTAAGAAGATATTTCAAATTTCCGGTTCAAACTCTGTCTAGACATGAAACTTCAATTTATTCGAATTATAATTTTTTAGTTATAAAAGTACAACATTTAGTGCTTCTAATGTAATATTACATCTTTATTTTCTTTCTTATACATCCTGAAACTATACTCCCAATATGCTTTTTTTATGTAGCAATAATACTAAAATAACGAAACATATATATATGTTGAATTATAAATTTTTATAATTTTATTAGGATGAGCGAAGCGAATCCTCTACTAGGCCACTCAAATGACACTTTGTCGTACACTTTACAAAAAAACTGTTCAGTATTTTGACTTGAAATTAAACACAAATATAAATTATGATCTGTAGATTTGCAGAATATTATTTTTTATAGAAATACTTTTCAATGAATTATTATTTTAATTAATTTATTTTACATGCTTTTCCATTACGAACGCATTTTTTCAAATAAAACGTGAAACATGTACGTTTTCAGAAGAAAAACTTAAATCATGGGGTCAGTGTTTATAGCTAGAATCATCATTAAATAAATAAATAAATAAAATATATTTTCATTATTCTGACAAAATATCTCAAAAACTGCTTTCAGATTTTCAAACTATGCTCATTTCTTTTAACTTAGTTTCATGATTTCTTTTATAAAATTTATAAAATACTTTTTTTTAGAGAAATTATAGCATATTTTTAATGAATTAAAATTTGTGAAAATTCTCTTATTAACATTTAATTATAAAAAGTATTTTTCTGAGTTAGGAATTCAGATAAACAATTTATTCTTATTTTGTGAAATCATTTAAGCAGACGATATTTATGAATTTTAAAAGAATTATAGCATGTTTTTGTGAAGTGGCAATAAAAGAATTGTAAACAAATAAAATTAATTAATATTTTGTATAATTCCACTTCGAAAATATTTTTATTTATATGTTTTTGAGGAGTGGCAATAAAAGAATTGTAAACAAATAAAATTAATTAATATTTTGTATAATTCTACTTCGAAAATATTTTTATTTATACCAGTCTTATATCATAAATAAACAACACTGTAAAAAATATGACTATTTTGCTGCATCGTCACTCCCCCGCTTTTATAGAATAACACTCTTTTGGTCATTGAGAATGTTCCATGTTAGCATGAAGTAACCGTTTTCTATACAAGCGGTGGAGTGACGATGTAGGAAAGAAGTCGTATTTTTTTCCAGTGAATCTAAGGAAATTTATAGTTATTTGGTTGAAATACATTTTTAAATTAAAATGCCCCGAAACTTTAAATTACATTTTTGCTTAATGCAAAAGTAAGATGCAAAAGTAATTGAAAAAATATATTATTACTTTCAAATATTTATCTGATAGCATAATACTTCGCGAATCCAAACAAAGCATGGCTTTTGCTAGTTAAATAAATTATAAAATTAAATAAAATTGAAATGCAGTGCACAATTTTTTATGTTAGATTTAGATTTGGTAAGTCTTGCTTTACACAAATCCAACATTTCATATTTTTCCTCCAAGTAGTTTTTTATTTATGTTTAAAACCGTCAAAATAATGGTTTAACTCTTCTAGCTCTGGTGGGTAAATTTTTTTTAAATTCAAAATGTGACATTGGCACCAGTATCTTGCAAAGGAAAAAATTCGATTTATGATAGACTCGGGAAAAAAAAATGCATTAAACCTTTGTCAAATAAATTTGGTCGAATATTCCGGTGCTAATGTGACATTTCGAAATTAAAATTAAGTGGTAGAAAATTCAACCATCAGAGCTCGAAGGGTTAAACATCTCCGGTGCGGTGTCCGTAATAAAGAACACCTAATTTTAATTTTAATCGCACAAAAATATTTAATTAAAATTTTCCTTTTATGGCATACACAAAAATAAACAAGTCCTTATTTTCAAATAAATTTGTTTTAAACTTCTGGGGGTAGTTAGTTATTTAAAATGGATTTACTTCGCGCCGGAAAGTGTTAAGGGGCCATCTACGATAGAGATGACTAGATATTTTGAAATTTGAAACTTCTGCTATCGTGTGGTCAAGCAACCTCCAATGACTGATTGAAGGGTTCGTAAGTTGCCTTGATCAAGAAAATGTCTATCTCGGTCAATAATCGAGAACCAAATTTCAATTTAGATACAGCCCCTAAAGTATGCTCGTTATAAAGTAATAAATTTCTCGGAAACTTATCGTACGATTGGTATGAAAATTTTTTTAAGGCTAATTGAAGAGTCTAGAGACCATCTATGCGGTCAGAATCGGTACTGTATTGTAAATAACAACTATAGAGGTCGTTTTAATATGGTGATGTTTCCCTAAGCAAAATTTTTATACATTATTATTTTTAAAAAAAACTTTATTTCCAATCGTTTGGTACAAGTAGGGTGTTTACTTTTTTACAACTATAATCCATTATAAGAACACATTCGTAAAATCAAGCGTCAAGCATAGATTACGAAACATTTTCAATCATATTCAGCTCTTAATAATTTGACATTACAGTTTAAGAAGGTAAAAATGATGTCTAAATAAACAATATGTAAAATGCATAAAACACATGAAAACACAATTTTAATCATTACAACCAATTACCTTGTATATTATCTATGTATTAGTCACATAAAACATAGTATGCATAGCTGCCAACTTTTACGCATTTTTGCTACCACTAAAATTTTACAGAGATTTTCCATTGGTTTAATCATAAGATTTCGACGATTAAATAAGCCAATATTTACTATAAAATTTTTGTAATAAGAAAAATGCGTAAAAGTTGGCAGCTATGAGTATGCTAAATTTTAGCTTTGTAAGGAAAAAACAGAACTGCTGAAAATGCACTTTCATCGATTTTCATCACAAAACAAAAATGTGCTTTATATGTTTTGTGCAGCACTGTATATGATCATTACAATTTTATACAGAAAGTAATATCCAAAACAAAGTAAAAATTTAAATTCATATGAGAAAGGAAAACTTACTTTCAGCAATTATTGTTCATAGATAGCATTATAACCGAACTGTTGTGCGTGTCTATGTGTATTAATTACTTAATAGATTTGCCGAAAATTCGAATTCGCAAGAAAAAATTACTTGATCCATCACTTTAAGCTTTATGATACGTTTTTCTTTATTACAGTTTCATGCTGTTTAACCCTTTGAGCTCTGGTGATTGATTTTTCTATCATTTAAATTTAATTCCGAAATTTCATTACATTGTAAAAAAAAAAAAATATGGGATTTCACTAAAATATATTTAGTATCTTTACAAATTTCATTACACTTACTAAACAATCTTTAGTAATCAATCGCTTAGCCGAACTTTACAAATTTATTTCTAGTAAAGTTACTAATGAAACAAAAATGTCTGACCACTGCCCTCCTACAACGCCTATTCACTGAAACAGTGAACAAACGACAGGCATGTGACGTCATGAAGTGGAAACGAAATCACTGGTAAGACTTCATACCGGTATCACCTCATCTCGCTTCCAGTGACAGTGAATGCGGTTTGCACCGGCTAAATCATATTTTTGCTCGTGAAGGTGCTAACGTGTAATTAAGAGTTTTAAAGAAGAAATACCCATAAAAGGTAAGAATTCTTTGTGTTTTAAATATTTTTTCATGTTTATTTATAATGATTGCCTTTTTAATGAATTTTATTTGGCATATGACGTGAATATTCTTTAATCACATGCGCGTACTCGATACGTACCCTAACGTACTCGATATGCCGGTATTTTTAATTTGTTTGAAAGCGCAATTTTATTAATGTATTTTGAAATATAAATAAATAAGTCTGTTTTATCTCATTTCAAGTTATTTTACCTTGTTATTTACTAATTATTTTAAATAGTTTTTGGTAAACATAATACTTTTTGTTCCATAAAATTTAATCCGTCGGTCTCCGTGTGTTTGTTTATGCTCCAAAAGTCGATGAATGTTTTGTAATGGAGCATTTTGAGAAACGAAAAGTTATTTTTGTGGAATTTATTATGTTTTTGTGAAAATTTGACTTTGTAACGGAAGATGAAATCAGTAACTCAATTTCAGACCCAGTATATATTAATAGTTTCTGTATATCGCGCTAAAGTTTTCTTTTATTCTCTTTTCATATGAGTTTTCTTAATAAAATGGATACAATCGCTGTCTTTTATTTAATATCTGTTAAATAATTTTCATCTTACATTAGATAAATGATTTTCATACTTATTACCAAGTTAAATAAACTTAACCAATAAGAAGTTTATTTATATTAAAATGATTATTTAAAATTACATTGATTGCTTCATGATTTATTTTAATGAAAGACAGGTAACAAAGAATGTAATGGCAAAATCATAAAAATTTTGACTTTAAAACATTTATAGTTTCCTATACATATACTGAAATTGGGTTTTATTTTACTACTTTAATTCACACTATTTTTATTTTGAGTATATGTTTGTATTGTAATAAAATAGTACGAGTCTAATTTTTAAACGTTATTTATTTTAAATGCTCATTTTAAAATAGTTTTTCAATTAAAATTTGACAGTTATCTTCCATCCCCCCCCTCCCTTTTCTTTAAGGGTGTATTTCGATTCAAACTGCTTATTTTCCGATTTATTTTTGAATTCACTTTTGCTCTCATATGCACCAAACTGGCAAATTGTCTTATTCAGAAAATACACAAGGTGCCGTAACTGTCGATTCTTTGATAAATGCAGAAAATATTGTAAAAAAAGCAATCAAAAACGGCAGTTTGAACAGATTTTTCCGAAGCGGGAGCTTTGGGAATGAAAAAAGTGTCATAATGAGAAGAAAATTGCTCATAAATCAAATTCTAATGAATTGAGCGTAAAATGTCATCTTATGGCACCTCATAGGTCCTTTCAAGAATCCCCTCAGCAAGTTTTATGTTTCTACTTTTAAAAATGTGTCTGAAATTCTATCGGAAAATTTCGAGCAGTTGAAGGTGGAAAAGCGTTTTTTCGAATACACCCTTAAATGTTATTTTCTGGTTACCCAAACCTAGTGCTCAGTCTAGAAACTAAAAGAACATAAGGTATTTATTTAAAAAGGCACAACTAAATTTTAAAAAGCATTAGTTCTGTTTAAAAAGGAGTATTTGAAGAAAAAAAAGGTTAAGTAACATTAAAAGTATCTCAAGATTTTATAAATCTTGTGTTTTTCTTGTAAAAAGATGGGTTTTTTCAAGCTTTTGAGCACATAAGGTTTGAAAAAACTATGATACATTTTTTGGCATAAATCGCAAACGGGAGTTTTTCTTTGCAAAATACTGGTGTCGATGTGACATTTGGAATTTTTAAGAAATTTAACCACTAGAATTCAAAGGGTTAATGGTGGAAATATTTTGACTAAATATTACGGATATTTTAGCTTTAAAAAATGGTGTAGATCCCATATTTTCAATTTATTGTATGTAAAAATGAATCATTTAGGTGGCTAACTATAAATGTTATGCACATTTATGGTTTAATAGCATTATGATTTCAATGTGATGGTTATGAGAATGAATGGACATTGGTTATGATTATAATTTTGAATATTTAACAAAAAAGAGGTGTTGATCGTATTTGCATTTATTCTCAGGGTTGCCACATGGAACTATTTTTTATGTTCTCTTTGCCCAGTATTTTTCTAATATAAGTTTTGAAACATGTTGTGATATCTAAATTATCAGTGTAGCTTAATTTCAAAGGAAATGCTCCAACTCTTGCACATGTTGTGAAAATGCGTGTTAAGCATAGCTGCTCACTTTTTCGCATTTTTTGCTAGCACTAAAATTGTACAGAGATTTCCCATAAGTTTAATCATAAGATTTCGACGGTTAAATAAGACAATATTTACTATAAAATGTTTGTGGTAGGAAAAATGCGTAAAAGTTAGCAGCCATGGTGTTAAAGATTTCTTTTTCGAAAAAGTGGTGCGAATTAGAATTAAAAAAATAGTCGCCTCTGGCAGCCCTGTACTGTGTTTTATATTTCCTAATAAGAAATTATTATAACAAAACTATTGTGCTTTGTGACATTTGGGAAATAAAATTAGCTAGTATAAATAACATAACAATGTCTTTCAAAAGGTTAAATGATTAAGTATTTTTTTAAGAACATTAAATGTGTGCAAAATCTAGAAACTTTTGAAATGTTTTACAAACAATGAATAATCGGTATAAATTATTCAAATGCAAAAGCTAAAATCAAATTTCCTGAAAATTCTGACAAAAGAATAATATTGAATGAGTAGTAAATTATATCTCTGGAGCATTTCCTTTCAAATTAAACTACACTGATAATTTAGATTTCGTAACTTTGAATATGAATTTAAATAAACTTGATTTTCAAATAAAATATGAAATAATTAACATTAAAAAATATGCATCTGTTATCAATGAACCCATATTTGAGTCTGCATATTTAAGTAATAATGAAAATGCTTAGAAGTAATGTTATTTTCACTTTGAAGCTAATTCCAAATTTGATTATTATTCTAAATGCACTGTCTGCATTCAAAAGAAAATTTTCACTTAAATTAAAAAAATCCACTTATTTTTGTTTTAATGTTTGATTTTTGTTGTTTCATTGTTTATCGTACAGTTATTGTTTCATTTATACTTTTTCTGTGATCTCAAATCTTATGTTTCACACTTTACATATAAATAGCCGAGAAGATAAGGTCTAATTTTCCTTTACCCCTTGGGGACGAGTGACACGTATACGTGCCGCAAATAGGCTTAAGAATCCTTGTTTATCCCCACTAGTAAAATTTAATTGTAAAATGTTCCTTATTAAAGTGAAGCATTTTCTCGATTTAATAAGGCACAAATTTCTCTTTTTAAAAACCGGTGACAAACATTAAAAATTTTGTAAAATGCTCCCGTTCCGAAGGGGTTAATAATCGAGATATAAATAGACAAGTAAAATGCAAATATTTAAGAATTTTTTGAATTTTTAATATCTATATATATTTACACATTAGAAAAAACAGTTTTACAGCTTTCAAATGCCTCCTGAAATTTTCCGACCACGAAATTCTGCGGCACGAGCATTTTCTTATAGAACATCCTTGAGTAAAAAAAAATTAAATTTTCTGCATTTAATGTAGATTTATTTTTTGTGAAAAATATTGATGTAATTTCTAGAGCGGGAGGCGGCAGTACAGTCAATCACCTCATGAAATTTACAGATGAACTTCTAGGAATAGTTAAATCTAGATTTGCATATTAAGACGCAACTATTCTTCCAACTCACATTTTGGTGTAAAACACAATCAAAATCGGTTTTATCTGTTGACTCATAGGTTTACTATTGTATTTTCTTGTTCCCAGTATTCCGTGGTTTTACCTCTTTGGGTGCAGGGACACACAATGTTTAACATACGAGTCAACCGCTGATAGCGGGTATTCAGATGTTTTCCACCAAGATATTACTTTGCAGACCGAGTGCATTTTAATATAAAAACTAATTCTGAAATTTCAGTTATAAACTTGATGAAGTGATTGTCTGTGTTGCCACCATCCTGTCTAACATAGAAAAACATCTGAAAAACCTAATTTTTAAAGCGTTTTATACTTTTAATTTATTCGTGATTATAATGTTTATTGAGAATCTTTGCTTTTTAAACATTTCGTGACCGGAGTCTCCTACAGCAATTTTACTCAATTCGCACCAGTTTTTTTTTTTTTTTTTTTTTTTTAATAAAAAAAATACATACAATTACAAAACTTTAAAAATGGCCAAGATATACCTATGGTAACATTACTTTTCTTCAACCCCTCGGGGCCGAGCGGCTTGTATACGTGCCGCATAAAGGCTTAATCCCTTAACTGGTTCTTTTTTACTAGGTTCAATAAATTGAAAATAACGGGTTCACACCGCTATTTTTTAAATAAAATATTCGTAACTTTTAGTCTAACTATTTCCGCCTTTAAATAGTATCAAATTATTTTTAAACAATAGTGGTGTCAAAAAGCTTTAAATGATGAATTAAGTAAATTCGTCTTGCCCGAACGGCGTATGGGTAAATCAGTTAAGGGTTTAAAAATCTTTGTTTATCCCACCAGAAATATTTTACTGTAAAATTTGACTTATATTATCGGAGCACTTTTTCGATTTAATATTTTGTAATTTAATAATTTTTTTGTTTTTAAAAGCCAGTGCCAAAGAATTAAAAATTTCGTAAAAAAGCTCCCATCGCGAGAAATTTTTCAAGGAAGAAATGGTGCGAGAGTGATGCCTTTCATAACTAGTAGCTTTTTTTTTTTTTTTGGAAATGGAGATATTTATCTTTTTTTGAATATTTAATTAATGCGAAAAGAAGGGACATTTTCCGATGTGGTATCAATCAAGAAATATGAATTTTAAAAAAAGGAGCCCAGTGACATCCACTGTAACACAAAGATCACAGACGTTTATCATACGAATTGAATATTTCCAACTGAGCGAAAAATTGCCCAGGTCGGAAATCAAAACCAGATATTTACGTATCCATCGTTATATGGAGTTCCATTACCTGCGGTTTATTCTGTGCTGAGCTGCCTAAATGACAGACCAGATGTTATGACTAATAAGGTTATCTCAGAGTAAAAATTCCAGCCGGCTATCGCCCAGTTAGTTTAACAGATAAAGCATTGGCCTTGTAAGCCAAGTATCAGGGTTCGATTCCCTGCTTGGGCAGTTTCTCGCTCAGTTGAAAATATTCAATTCGTATCACAGACATTGTCAAATTTGGCTCGACGTTGGATGGAAAGGGCTTCACTTTGGTTTTCCATTGTACTTGAGAGATAATGCTCACTCATCACAAGTTTTTATTGTGTGCCTTTTAAATCGGGATCCGAAATGTTCTGGATACCAGAATTTTAAGTAATTTTCTCCACAATATGCAATAGCAGAACTATATGCAGTTTATGATAGAGAAATAAGCTGCAATAAATTAGCAGTGGTAATTGCAGAAGTAGTCACAAGTTAGCGGCTGTTTGTCTACAGCTAATGAACAGTGCCGTATTACCGCTGGGAAAAACTTCCAGCAGTAAAACTGAATAGAAAATTCCGATTTATGAAATCGCCTTATCTCTACAGAATTTCTCACTCAAAAATGACAAAATTTTCTATGGTGAAAATCGTTCCGAGTGTTACAACCTCTTTCAGTGGCAATCACAGCAGATTGTTAGATCGTCAAATTACGGCAAAAGCAATTTACTTGCTGCCACCGAGTTAAACTTTCATCAGGAAAAATAAATAGCTATTTTTACCATAATTATGACAAAAATTCTGTATAAATAAGGTGATTAATAAAGTAAGAAATTGTTATTCAAATTTCCTGGTATGAGTTTCTATGGGCAACCATCCCAAGACCCGTGCGAAATTAGTTGCAATTAAAGCTTTACTCCTTTAACCCTTTGCGGGGCAGAGCAAATTCATTGCTTAAGTATTGAAATAAATGACTGACACCGGAATTTGAAAACAACTTTATTTGTAAATAAGAAAACGCTGTATTTCGCGAATTCAATAACCGTAATTTTTTTAACAAAATTCTATCGCGAATGTGGCGTTTGAGAATTAAAATTAAGTGGTATATCTATGAAACCAGCGCCCTGCAAAGGGTTAAGGATATCTCAGTTCTTTTTTATTCAAAGTTACATGATGTTAGTAATGCAAATACTCTCGCAAACTACTGCTAAACGAATGACACCATTCTTCTAAAATTGTAGCTTGCATTTCATTTTTTACATACATATGGCTACCACAAGCGACCATTTAAAAAAAATTCTATCTTGAAACACTTTCTCAAACTCAAAATCATTGACTTGCAATTTTACATCAATTACAAAAGAAATATAGTTCATTTTTTTAACCAATTGTGCGAATAGAACAGGAAATTAGTTTCTTGTGACCCCTTTGCGTTACCTGAGATTGTGTTTAGTAGGTAATTATTTGCTTTTCCGATTTAGGCATCTGCTTTTTAATTAGGATGAGACAGCTAGTGTTTTTATTGGTTAGTTACATTATATATTTCCGTCAGTGCTTATTATGGAAACTTCTAGTGCAGTCTCTAAAAGTATATAGCGTGGAGATCAAAAAGCGAATGCCTCTTTAAAAAACATTCATTCCACTAGAGGACACTGTGATTTGAGACTGTTTCTTCAGATTTATAAAATGCAATGTATTTTTAAATATTAAATTTACACCAGCGATGATTCATATAAATGTTAAAACTTTTTGGGGTCAATTCAAAATACCTAAGCAAAATAACTACTATCAAATCAAACGTTTCATATTTAATGATTTAATATTTTAAGTGCATTTTGCAGCACATATTTCGAAGAACCTTAACTAAGCTCAATATTTACATTTAAAGCAATAAATTCAATTGCACAAGCCTAGGAAAATGTAATTCCTTGGATGCATTGTAAAGCAATACCGGACATTTTAAAATCTGGTAAACATTTTATTTTATTTTATTTATTTATTTATTTATTTATGCGTTGTAAAGCAATACCAGTGTCAGCCGATATTTCCACACCTGCCAAATATTTTATTTAGAAACTAGCTGACCCGCCCGGCGTTGCCCGGTTACTTATTAGCAATATTAAACGAACTTGAAATTTGTATGATTTTATCATTAACTGGAAGCGTGCAGAAATGCATTGTCTGAAATACGTCGCAGCTGACTTTCTGAAAAATTGATTTTAGAAACAACAACTAATATTAAGCTCTAAAAATACTTAAAATGAGCAATGAGAAACACGGGAGGGAACATGTATCCAACGATTGCGTTAGTTTCGTGTTAAAGTGTTGATATTTACCCGTAAAAATCCCTGTTAAATCACGTAACTAATTATTTTTTTCGCATAGAAATCCCAAGTGAGATATTTTAAATTTCAAACTAATTATGTCACTCTTAAATCCGACTATACCGTGAATGAAATCGATAAGCGATGATAAAAGATTGGTATGTAGTATTATAATTTCAGAGCCATTTAACAAAAGTGTATATTTTTAATCAAAGCATGCGTAATGTTGACTCTGTGGACAAATTCCTAACCGTAAACTTTTGTACCAAAACACAATAATCTGTCTGTAACCTAACTGCGACTTAACAGTACCCTACTGTAACTTAAATATAACATAAATGTAACCTAGCCGTCACTTTATTGTAACCTATTCTAACTATCACATAAATGCAATTTAACTTTAACCTAACTTTAAATTAATCGTGATCTAACTGTAACCTAACGTGAAATTAAATAAAATCAAAGACTTACCGTAATGTAATTGTAATCTAATCGCAACCCAAATGTTACCTAACCATAGAGTTCATGTCCATGGAAATTATTTTGTCTTGTTCGGATTTGGTTATGATTCATTAGAATATTTTCGTCGGGTTCAGATTTGGTTCGATTCAGGTTTCAGGTTTTTTTTGAAATTCAATTTAAATGTTCGGGTTAGATTCATGTCCATGGAAATTATTTTGCCTTGCTCGGATCCAGTTATGTTTCTGTGAAACAATTTTGTCGGGATAGGATTTGGTTGAATTCAGATTTCGGCGTTTTCTTCAAATGGAATTTTTGGGTTCAGGTCTTCCTGCGTGTCCACGGAAATTATTCTGTCTAATTCGAATAAAGACATGCTTCACTGGAATATTTTTCTCAAATTCAGACTTGGTTTAATTTAGATTTCGGCTTTTTTTTTCAAATGTAATTTTTGGATTGGGGTTTTCTAGCGTGTTCACGGACATTATTCTGCATTGTTCAAATAAATACATGCTTCACTGGAATATTTTTATAAAGTTCATTTCAGATTTCGAGAGTTTTTCAAAGAAATTTTTTAGGTTCAGATTCGGTTCATGTGCATGGAAATTTTGTCTTATTCGGATCCTGTTACGGTTTTTTGGAATATTTTTGTCATGTTCAGATTTGGTCCGATTCAAATTTCAGGTATTTTTTCAAATAGAATTTTTAGTTTCGAATCTCGTTCATGTCCAAGGAAATTATTTTATCATACTCGAGTCCGGTTATGATTCTTTCTAACATTTTGATCGGATTCAGATATGATTTGAGTCAAATTTCAGGTTTTTTTCAAATCGGATTTTTTAGGTTCGAGTCGGGTTTATGTCCATGAAATTATTTCGTCTTGCTCGGATCGGGTTATGGTTCTTTGGAATACTTTTATCGGGTTCAGATTTGGTTCAATTCAGATTTCGGGTATTTTTTCAAATGGAAATTTTGGGCTCGGGTCTTCTTGCGTGTTCACGAAAATTGTTCTGTCTTGTTCGAATAATGAGATGCTTCACTGGAATATTTTTGCCAAGTTCAGATTTGGTTCAGTTCAGATTTCGCGATTTTTTCAAAGAAATTTTTCGGGTTCTGATTGGGTTCATGTCCATGAAAATATTTTGTCTTGTTCGGATCCGGTTGCGGCTCTTTGAAATAGTTTTGTGATATTCAGATTTGGTTCGATTCAAATTTCAGGTATTTTTTCGAATGGAAGTTTTAGGTTCGTATAGGGTTCATGTCCACGGAAATTATTTAGTCTTACTCTAATCTGGTTATGGTTCTTTCGAATATTTTGGTCGGATTTAGATGTGGTTTGGGTCAAATTTCAGAATTTTTCAAATGGAATTTTTTAGGTTTGAGTCGGGTTTATGACCACAGAAAGTATTTTGTCTTGCTGGGATCGGGTTATAGTTCCCTGGAATACTTTTATCGGTTTTAGATTTTGTTCGGGTCATATTTCGAGTTTTTTTTTAAAGACAATATTTTGGTTCGAGTTAGGTTTCATGCCCACTAAAATTATTTTTCCTTGTTTGGATCGGGTTATGCTTCATTAGAACATTTTTATGGGATTGAGATTTGGTTCGGGTCAGTTATCTAATCTATAGTTTTTTTTAAACAGAATTTTTAGGTTCGGGTCGGGTTTATACTCACGGAAATTTTGTCTATCACGGATCGGAGTGTGGTCTGTTTTTTTCTGGTTGGGATCGGGTTATGTGATAATTAGTCTAAACATTAAGGTTATAATCAGTTTTGCTACTATTCTTTTTATGGCTATTTCTGATAAATAATTTACTTTGCTATTTGATAATTTATCATGGTGTATGAATCGTTTGCGGATTCGAACAATTGTACGCCAAACAGCTATATTTTATTTTTGTTTTAAAACCAAATTAAAGCCATAATTTAATTTTAAAACGAATAGAATACATTTAAATTTTACTTATGATAAAAAAAAATAAACTCCTGAAAAGTGTTGTGTGATTTTTTTTTTTACTGCAACATAGCTAATGACTCATACATTCTATTGTTCGATATGCCAAAGATCTGCGTACAACCACACAGTAAAAAGAAATTGAGTGGAAGTATAATGTCTTGGGCTGACGCCAAAAATTTAACCCTAAAATCCGCTACATTAAGTCCAAATAAGCACCAACAAAACCATGTGCTTTGACACGCCGATCAATTCAAACTGGTTTAAATCGTATTTCTTTTTTTTTTTTACCTTTTAAACTGTTATTGAATAGATGGCTAAAATTTCGTTTAAAAAATAACGTTTTGTGCCATTATTGACTGTAATACACGATCGGAATGCATAAAAGATACAAATATACCAATCATAGGCAAGAATTATGTGATTATTTTTATCATATGACTTTAAAATATCAATATAGAAGCATCATTTAAGATTTTGCTTGAAAAGTTAACATTCTTTCGTTAATGTCTTAAAATCGTCTGCACTCTGAAATCTAGATTTTAGACTAATATTTCTTATTTAAGTTTTCGCGCATGATTTTTAAAAGAATGTTTTCATAAATATATTTTATATAATGACATAGAATTATTAATATGTTGTTAAATCATAAACATTTTTCATCTACCTTATAAAGTATTACAAAGTTCTGAAAAAAAAGAAAACTTTTAGTAATACAATTTTTAATTCAAATCAAATGTTTTCAATATTTAATTTAATTTTATTTTGACATTTAATTATTTCGAATTTATCAATTTAAATTATTTTAAAAGCAAACATTTTTTTTAAATAAATAATATAATAGAAAAAAGACCATTTTAAAAAATTACTATTTCTTCGTAAAATATGCTTCAGCTGTAATTCATTTCTTTCAATTCGTCTTATTAATACAAAATCCCTTCCACATGCTTTTGTTTGGGGCAATAAAATTTGAGCGATAAATGGTTTAATATTGCAACCCTTTATTCCGTTTACTTTACCACCATCTATCTTTTTCCTCCATGGTTTACAACCGCTGTGATAAAAAATTGTCATTTAAACTGACAGTTTGCCAGTCTATGAATTTTAAAAGTCTGTTCCAGCTTTTTAAATTATTCATGCGAAAATTTTATGCAACCAACCAACCATAACTAAATGAATCTAAAAAAAGAAGAAAAAAGGCGATTTTTTATGAGAGTGATCTTTGGAATTTAATTAATTACTCGGTTAATAATTGGAATTTCGAAATTCTGAAGCTCAGGTGCATCAGGAGAGATTTGGGGCTACTCTCAAAAAAATTTTGAGGCTTGTGCGTGCTGCAGATTTTGCTAGCCATCGCAGACACACACACACACACACACACACACACGCAGACAGACAGAGCGTTTTGTTCTTTTATTAGTATAGATAGTGAATCTACAGCAGAAAATTCCAGAAAATTTTGAATAGCAATTTTCTTTTTTTTTATTTGTATAATATTATTTTCTTTTAAAGAAAGAATAATTAAAAAGAAAGACCCCATTGATTTAACATTTACTTTTGTGAATGTTTCGCTTAAGTGGATTAGATTCTTAATTACATTTGCCAAAATTATAAATAAAGTAGGAATCCTCAACCTTTTCACCGGAAGTCGCCTGACATCACAATCTCCGAAAAGTTCTATTAGCTTTATTTAATCGCAGAGTTTCTGTCATAAAGAAAGGTAAATCATTTTATTCTAAAATAATTGTAGTTTAGTAATTCACTTTTATATACTTTTTCGTCTACCGTTGGTTAATTCAACACCAGCGGGTAATGCGATAATATGCTATTCATCGTGCTAGCAAAGTTTGAACGATCAGTTTTTCGACGTTTAGTTGATTTTATTACTACGGTCGTCTTTTATTGACACCTGCTGATACAGCATATTTTATTGGTGATAGTTTTATTAAAAATCAATATCTTGGTTAAAACATGCTTTCAAATATGTCAGTAAAACTTAAAAACTTCAAGGCAATTTTACCGATCTTTCTGAATGCATATTTATAAAAAAAGATTTAGATCTTTCATAAACCAAAAACTCTGGAAAATCTAATGCCATATTAAAAAGAAGTATTGATTTGTTGAGTTGAAAAGAAAGTTTTTTTACCTTTAAATAAATGAAACATTTTCGCAGATTCTATGTACTTTTAAGATGAAAGGAATGGTTTGATCGAAAAATAAAACGTACTAAGAAACTTAAATTCATGCAAAGTTTATCTTGTCTTAAAAGTTTAATTTTTCATATGCGTCCATAATTATGTAAATACGACATACCTATAATCGTCATTCAAATTGTCTGTCCGTCCTCATATAACAGAGCAAAAACTGCCCAACCGAATCATTTGAAATTCAAAATATAAAATCGTTGCATTATTTTGTTCAATTAATGAATTATGAAAATTTTATGGAAAATTTAAATACAGGGTCAATAAAAATATTCCTTTAAATTACTGCCAATGGGAAAAACAGTTTCAAGTGCATTTTATTGATTCTACACTACAGTCGAGTCTCTCTATAACGAAACTCCATTCATCGAATTTCTCTATATAACGAATTTTTTATAGGAACGGTCCCCTTTTCGCATGATTGCATTAAAAACAGTCTCTATATAGCGAAATATCTATCTCCATATAACGAATTTTTTCATAAATTGATCTTAATTTATTCAGTTTTAAAAAAGCTTCGAAATCATATGGAATCAATTTTTCTTCACTTATCTTTAATTTATCGTTCAGTGCTGAGATTTTATTATTATTATTATTATTATTATTACTATTATTATTATTATTATTATTATTATTATTATTATTATTCATCCCACCTCCCACACACCTTTCAACATCCTTCTCAAAACAGAGTCAATTAGATTGCTACACATATAAGAGAGGAATCAATGAGAGACGCATAAGAGAGGCCTTAAATTGGAGGAAAATGTTAACTACAATTTTTCTTTCCTTGCTAAAATTTGAGCATTTTTTGAGAGCGTAACAATTTTAAAATCAAAACAACAAAACATTACAGATTTCTTCATCTGAAATTAATGCTTACTTATTTGATTTTCATTAAGCTTTCAAATAAATGTATATTCTCTTTTTTAAAAAAACTGCTTAAATAATTAAGAAATAAAATGTTAGGTTAATATTTACTTTTAAACATTTCAAATTCTTAATTAAAAACATCAAAAATAATATTTGTTCAAAATTTACACATTAAAAACGATTTTTAACATCATTTTCTATACATCGAATTTCTCTATACAACGAATTTTTTACTGGAACGATGGATTTCGTTATATAGAGACTCGACTGTATTTCGAAAATAATAAAATTGACATGCATCTATGAAATACATACTAAAATATACATTCTGTACAATTTAAACGCTACAAAGAATATTTCTTAATAATTTAAAGGGCTATAAAAAAGTATTTCATTGTATAATAATACAGATGAAAACATTGTTCGGGCCTCGTTTTAATTATATTGAACTATTTCACAATTTACGAAATTTATATACATTCTTAAGGTTTACTACAAGTTACCTTTTGTATAATAGAAAGCAGATGGTATTTACAGAGGCTCACATAAGATTTTGGCAACTATACTGTATATGTAAAACTGGTGACTATTGCACAAAGATCTAAATATTTTTTAAACTTCGTTATAGTACCAACGCATCTGATTTGCTACATTTCACTTGGAATATCCGACTTGTCATAACAATGACTACTTTTATACTTCGATCATTTATAAAGAAATATGTTGTTGAGAACAATATACATTTAGATATTATTTCGTTTAAAATTTTGTTGAATCGACAATCTATCACGGATAGTTTCCGGGATGTAATTTCCAAGTAGTTTAATAAATAAGAATGTTGTTGTTTTCCAAACAACAAAAAATTTTCTTTACTGAGTTCGATACAATGCATAAGTTTTCGATATCGAAATCGTTTTGAAAAAGTTGAAAGTTATGAACCTATATGTTTAACGAAATCTAAAATACATCAGTCAACACACTGACTGCTGAATTGATTAAAAAACTCTTCGTATGTAGAAGTTGGGTAGCTCCGCCCCAAATAACACCCTTAAATGAATATTAATAATTTTTGTGCATATTTTTATAAATATTTATATGTAGTGCTCAACGCAAACTTTCGGCATTTATATGTAATATGCGGGCACATATGAAGAATTTTTTACGAGGGAATGGTAATTTTCGGACAACTATAACATGTGATTTTTATATATGTAAATTTCTTAATTACTTTTTCATACATTTTTTATTATTAAAAAAATATGAAAAAAAATCTCAGTTATGCATATTTGATGTATATATGAACTCAATTAATAGCATGTAATTCGGTGCAATAGTTTTTTTTTAATCGAAAAAAAAATCTCATAAAATAAGAATAATTAATAAGGTGATAATAAGGGAAATATACTGTCAGACACACCTGACAAAAAAAAACCAAGAAATTTCATTGACAGGCGTGTTTTCAATGCTTATACAGTTATGCTCTTTAAATCCTAATTTATTAGGTACGACATTTAAATTCCAAACATATGAAGTTGTTTCTTTTCCGACATTGAGAAAGCATACTTAATGATAGATATAACGACAAAATATAGAAAATACTTAAAGTGCGTAAATTTTCAAACGACAAAAACCGCTAACGATTTTTTTAAAGCATTTTATTGGCCGCTCGAGAAACTGTTTTTCCGTCTTAAGATTTCCAAGCATTTCATTGGTTCTTATGGGGCGACTCAAATCGCTCCAGGCGTCAAAGACGCTTGATACTACAGTCAAAGGATAACATTGGGACGCCTGGAATTTGAAACGACTTTAACTCCTTGAGTAATAGACCTTTTATATGACCCACTTGTGAAATCATTTCTTTGTATGATTGAACCACCTGAATCATGGAGGAATGAGATAGGTGAAGGGGAAGTATTATCTCTGGGGGTGATGCTAAAAATGTAACCCTACATTAAGTCACATTAAGTCCAAACAAAACCACGTGCTTTGACACGCCTATCAATTGAAACAGGTTTAAACCAGTATTTTTTTGCTATTATTTTTTAAAAAGAACTAATCTATCGCTTCACCGGTAAGAATTTACTAATTATTTATTAATTATTATTAATTTATTAATTATATATGCCTCAGCCAGCCGATTGACTATGTTTAATCTAATCTAAAGAGAGTGTTTTTCATGAATTCTAATCTAAAGAGAGTGTTTTTCATGAATTCCAGTAAAAGTCAACTTTTTATTTTACACTTATATCGACCTTCAGGTCGATTGACTTGAAAAAGTTTGAAGATGGAACAAGCGGTGATTAGTTATTTATTCATTTTTATATAAACAATTACTTCTGAAAATTTACGGTGTAAGATTTTCATTTATATGGTTTAAATTGAAATCGAGAAATAGTACATTAGTGAAGAAAAAAACTAAACACCTCCTAATAACTTCTCAGAAAATTATCACAGAAGAAATGTACTTTCACAGAAGAATTGGAAATAATGTCTACTTCTAAATGATATACATAAAATGTGATTGGGAGGAGGGGAAATATCTGCATATTGAAACAAACACAAACCTCATTTTTTTTCAAAGTTAATACCCATTTTTAAGATTATACTGTAAAACCTCTATAACGAACGCTCCCAAATAGCGGACACCTCTATTTAACAGACTGTTTTCAAATCCCCACTCCCAAAACTTTAATTTTTGTATGTTTAACCTCTGAATAACGGACATTCCGAATAGCGGACAATAATTTTAGCAAGAAAGAATAAAAATTTTTTTAACGAGGAAAGAAAGAAATAAAAATCCGCTAAATTTATCAGGACAACGTATCTCAAATTTTGTAATCACAGATAAATGTGGGGATAAGCTGGAGAAAATCCCCTCTCCCCCCTACATTTATCCTCTACATGATTCCCCCCCCCCAACCCCACCCTCGGATGATTGGAGATTGTATGCTTTTAAGAAGCAGAAAAATACAATAAACAATTATACTTTTTTTTTTCTTTTAGAAAAAGATGAATTAAAAGGATTAAAATGTCTGACAGAGTTAAAACTTCACATTGAAAAACAAATCACATGTAATTGCAAGTAAAAGCATACTTTTGAAACAATTTTTTTTTTTTTTTTTTTTTTTTTTTTGGTAAGAATGTAATAAGCAAAGGATAAAAGGTATGCACAATTTTATTTTAGTTTTATTGCTTTAAAAATTATTTTTATTTCTGATATAATTAGAGGTTTTATGACATTTTTAAATCGACTAATGAAGCATTCATTAGCAATTTTTCTATCTCTGAGGTTTTCCCAATAGCGGACACCTCCGAATAGCGGACAACGTCTGCGTTCCTCAGGTGTCCGTTATTTAGAGGTTTTATTGTATTTCAAATTTTCAAATGAAACTATGCCAGGACATCAAATTTGAAATAATAATCTTTTAAGTTAAAATGCACAAAATTTAGTACCACTAAACTTAAATTACATCAACATATTTTTAATTAATATATCCTAAATTTATACTGCAAATGTGATGATTTTTTATGTAGCGATAATGCTAAAATACCAAACATATATACGTGTAATTAGAAAAATTTTTGTAATTTTATCATATGATTTATGAAATTAAATTTTTGAGGTGCAAGCAGCAATTTTTTATAAGATTTAGATTTATTAAACCTTGTTGAGGAAACCAAAAATTTCAAAATTTTCTCCCAAATTTGAATTTTCCGGTGCGGTGTTCCTGAAACAGAAAGCTATTTTAATTTTCCTGGCACCTAGAATATTTAAATAAAATTTTCCTCTTTTTAACATATCTATATATAAGGAAGTTGGTATTTTCAAATAAATTCGTTTATAACTTTTAGTTGTAATTAAATATTTAAAGCAGATTTACTTCGCGCTGGAAAGGGTTAAGGGGCCGTCAACAATAAAAATGACTAGATATTTTAAAACTTCTTATTCTATCCTGTAAACGGGTAATCTGCGATGACAGCTTGAGTGATTCGTAGAAAGCCTTAATCGAGAAGGGTGTATCTCTCGGTCAATAATCGAACTATAATCGAACTTCAATTTGGATACTGCCCCTAAAATATCCTCATTTTAAAATAATTTATTTCTCGGAAACTTATCGCACAAGTTACATGAAAAAATGTTTTTAGGCTAATTGAAGGGTGTGAAGTTCATTTAAGCTGTCAAAATTGGGTACTGCTATTGACAAAACAAGAACAAAGACATTGAACAAACGTAGACTTGGTCTTAATATGTTAGGTGTCTCCATAAGCAAATTTTTTATACATCATTCAAAAGTAAAATTTATTTCCAATAGTGTGTACCAATAATTTGTACCAGTAACTTTCTTCTACGATAATTTTTTGCACAGTAAGTAGGAGTGTGTACTTTTTTTTTCAACTGTACCAACATTATAACTATAAAAACGTAAAATCGTACATCAAGCATATATTACGACATTTTCCATCACAATCAGAAAACTATAATAAGACTACAGTTTAATAAAGCGAAAAAGATGTTTAAATCAAAAATTTGTAAAAGACATAAAACTTTTGAAAACACATTTTTAATCATTACAATCAATATTAAAAATAGTGTCTTTTTTTTTTTTTTTTTTTTTTTTTTTTTTTTTTGCATTTGTGTATTTTATGTATATATTTTTCATATAAAGCATAGTTTGCTGAGTTTTAGTTGTGTAGTTAAAAAGACAGGAAAGTTGAAAATGCACCTTCATCAATTTTCACTCAAAATAAAAATATGCTTTACATGTTTTTTGCAGTCCTGTATATGACCTTTTAGAATTTTCCACAGTAAGAAATATCCGAAACAAAGTAAATATTTAAACTTATATCAGAATGGAAAACTTACTTCCAGCAGTTATTGTTCACAGATAGCATGGTAACCGAATTATTTTGTTTATGTTTGTTATGTCTTTTCTTTGATACAGTCGACTCTCGTTAATTCGAAATCGGATAATTCGAATTTTCGCTTAATTCGAACTAAACATGAAGTCCCCAAATTTTCAATGGTAGAATAACGTTAATAATTTTCATTAATTCGAACTCGTTTTCTCTTGACTTCGTTTAATTCGAACTAACGAGAATTTCGACATTTCATTTTTCGTTTCTTTCTCACGGATTTCAGATCATTTGAATAACTTTCTTTCATTGATTTTTGTGAAAATTGTTCCGAACGAGTATACATATAATCCAATGCATTTTATATCCACTTTCTTAGTGCCCCGTCTATCCATTAGTGATGCTTTAAATTTTTCTTCCATTGTGCTTGTTTCTAATCTTTTAATTAGTTTATGTATTTATACATTCTAATTTAATATTAAACCATATTCTAATGATAATAGACGAAATAAGTTTATAAGACACTATAACATCAATTCCTTTGTAATAGTATCATATTAAGCATGTTTTCCATAATTCGAACATTTCTTGTGGTCCCGATGAGTTCGAATTAACGAGAGTCGACAGTATGTGTTAACCACGTAAGGATTTGCCTGTACGTTGTACTGCCAAGAAAAGTCTACTTGATCCATCACTTTAAGCTTTTTGATACCACTATATTTTTTAATTATCATTTCCTACTGCTTAATCGCGGAAATGTTTAAAATAAATATGTCGAAAATTTTAGCTTTAAAAAAGATTATGTTTATCATATTTTCAGTTTATTGTTGCATAAAAAAGGATGTGTTAAGTGGTTAACGATGACTTTTATGCAGATTAAAGATTTAGTATAAAAATTTTGGTTATTTTGGGGACTTCTGGTGCAGTGTGTAAAAATTATATAGTGAGGATATCAACAAGGAAATCCTATTAAAAATTTTTCATTTCTACCAAAGGACGCTGTGTTTGAGTCTTTTTTCTTTGAACCAATAACATAATATAATTACATCAGCAATAATTAATAAATAAAAGATAATATCATTTTCTGGTGTAAATACAAAATGTCTAAATAAAATAATCATTGTCAAATCTTGAGTTCCATATTTAATTATTTAATATTTTAAATACATTTTGCATCAAATATTTCGAGGTACTCAACTAGCGTTGAGAATTTATATTTTCAAGCAACGCCACCTCGGAAAATATAATTTTTTGGATGTATTTAGAAGCAATACCGGTGTAACCCAATATTTCCGTATTTGGCGATTTTTTTATTTTGAAACAGTGAATTTACATCAGAAATTTTTGAATAATAATTTACTTTGTTTTATTTACGTTATACTTATTGCCTTATAAAGCAAAAATAACTGTTTAAACATACTGGTGACTATTCAGAATGCCAACATAAAATGTCTGCCGGATGCGGCAATACTGCTTAATAGGTACAATTCTACATATTCGAATTTCACAGGTTTTTTTGGAAAGAGGGGGGGGGGGATACAATTACCTTCGGTATTGGTTCCGAAAATGAAATTCTACTGCTTAATAAAATGAGCAATGAAAATCGAATAAGTAAAACAGTGCATGTTAAGATATCGATCTCAGATAGACAATGTTGGAAAAGAAAAAAAAATCATTACAAAATACTGCAGTGCAAAAATAAATTAAAAAAGAAAGTCTCCATTGATTTAACATTTGCTTTTGTGAACATTTCGCCTAAGTAGATTAGATCCTTGATTACCAAAATTATAAACAAAATGAAGATCTTAACCTTTTTGCCGGAAATCGTCTGCCATCACAATCTCCGAAAGAAATTTCTATCATTAAGTAAGGCAAATCATTTTATTCTAAAATAGTTGTATTTTGTTAGTTAACTTTGTATATATATATTTAATTTACCGTTGATCAATCGTAATCCAGCCGGTAATGTGACTATAAGCTATTCATCATACTAGCAAAGTTTGAATGGGAAAATTTTCGACGTGTATACAATTTTAGGTACTACTAGGTTATCCCGTCGACCAAAAAACGATCGCTAAAAAGTAAGATTAAATGCCAATAATGGAGGATCGTGAATGTAACATTTAATGAAATTCCCTCTGAATTGCAATCCACCGGAGATATTTCAATTCGTATACTTCAGTTCCCACCAGAAAATTGAAACAATAATTTTTGCTTTAATCAATACCAGAACATTCCGTATTTATATAAAACGAAATTAGCCATTGAATTTTTCTGGTGTGAAATGAACCACATAATTTCTAGAACGTGTTCCAGCGTGGTAATTAAAGGGTTAAATACGATACACGTGTTTAAAACATCATTAACCCTTTCCGGCGCAGTGTTACCACTCCGGCAACACCTAATGTTAATTCCAAACTTACAAACGGCACCAATTATGTTTTAGTAAAATTTTACTTTTACAATGACAGCTTAAATTAGGAAATTCTTAATTTGTAAAAAAGTCGTTTGTAAATTTCGGTGTCAGTCAACAATTTCTCATTTTACGAACATAATTTATCTGCGCCGGAAAGGGTTAACTGATTTTTATTTTACTTTTTATTTATTTTTTTAATCAATATTGTTTTTTCATTATTTAAAAGAAAAAAAAATTATGTTGATAAGTATAATTTGGCTATTAGTTTGGCGATTTGTATAATTTGGCGAAATTGGTCGACGAGATAACCTAGTAGTACCCAATTTTATTAATAGGTTCATCTTTTATTGACACCTGCTGATACAATGTATTTTATTGGTGGTGGTTATATTAGAAATCAATATCTTGCTTAAAACTCGTCTCAAAATATGTCGGTAAGACTTAAAAACTTCTATACAATTTTGTAATGCTTTCTGTCTGAAAGCACATTTATTGAAAAAGAAGATTTTGATCTTTCATGAACTAAAAACTCTGGAAAATCTGAGACCATGTTAAAAAGAACTATTGATATATAGAGTTGAAAAAAAAGTTTTCTAACTTTAAAATGATGAAATATTTTCTTAGTTATTTTTACTTTTACGATGAAATGAACGGTTTGATCGAAAAATAAATCGCACTTAAAACTTATGTTCATACAATATTGGTCTTGTCTTACCAGTTTACCTTTTTAGGTGCGTTCATAATCATATTAATACGAATATTCTATCGTCGTCGTTTAAACTATTTGTCCGTCCGAAACTATCCAACCATCATTTGAATTTTAAAATGTAAAATTGTTACATTATTTTGTTCAATTCAAATTTTTATGAAAATCGTAGAGATAATTTAGTTACAAGAACAATAAAAAATATTCCATTAAATTACTGCCAATGGAAAATATAGTTTCAAGTGCATTGTAATCATGATAAACTATTTTGAACATAATGACATAGATACGTATCTATGAAGTATATACTAAAATATACATTCTGCACAACTTGCGCTGCAAAGAATATTTTTTATTAATTTACAGGGCCGCACAAAAGTATTTCATTGCATAATGGCATAGGGAAAACATTGTTTCAAGCGCGTTTAAATCATATTAACACTAGAACCGCGGCGACGGGTCATTTTGACCCTATTTTATGGAGAGATGTGGATTCGAACCAGAAATCTCCTAATTAAATAAGTTGAATGTGTGCTAAGAAAAATATTTTCAATAAACAATTCAAACAGTTTTAAATGAAAATTCCAGTGATGAATATTTTTATAAAACTTGAATGAATTTTCCCGCGGTTTCTAGTGTTAAAGTATTTCAATTTTACGGAATTGATATACGTTGCTAAGATTAAGTACAAGTTATATAATAAATGCAGACACTATTTACAGAGACGCGCACAATATTTCTGCTACTATGGTGTGTCTGTATAGTACTGCATAACTATTGCATCACGATCTAAATATTTTTAAAACTTCGTTATAGTACTAACGCATCTCCTTTGCTATACTTGACGTGTAATTTTCGACTTGTTATAACAGTGACCGCTCTTATACTGGCAGCATTTATAATGAAAAATGTAGTTCAGAACAATATATTTGGAAATTATTTTGCTTAAAATATTGTTGAAGTGATAATTTATCACAGATAATTTCAGGGATGATTCTGATATAATTTCCAAGTTGTTTTTTGAATAAGAATGTTATTGTTTTCCAATTAAAAAAAAATAATTTCTTTATACTCTCCGATAAAATACAACAGTTTTCGACCTCGAAATAGTATCGAGTGTTGAAAGTCATCGTCTATATGCTCAACGAAATCTAAAATACATCAGCTAACACATTGACTGCTGAATATTTCCAAAAATTCTTCGGATGTCGAAGTTGGGTACCTCCGCCCCAAATAACACGTTTTAATTAATATAAATAATTTTTATGCATATTTTTGTAGATATTTATACGTTGTACACAACGCAAAGTTTCCGCATTTTTATATAATATACAGACACATATGAAGAATTTTACTGGAGAATGGGTAATTTTCGGACAACTATAAGATATGATTTTTATATTTATAAATATCTCAATTGCTTTTTTACAGTCAGAAAATTTAAAAAAAAGTCTCAGTTATGCATCTTTGATTTCTATATAAACACAATTTATGGCATGTAATTTGGTAGAGTAGTGTCTATGAAAAAATGAGGTATTTTAAAAATCGAAAAGAAAGAATATTTTTATAAAATAAAATATCATTAGATGATAATAAAGATTGTCTGATATGTAGACAACATTGTCAGATATTTAGACACACCTGAGAAAGAAAAAATCAAAAAATTTCATTTTACCCTGAGTAAAGATGCCTATCTTTGCCTCCTCCCACACCCCCTAAAAAATCGCCTAAAAACAATTATAAATTTGGAGACCTCAACTCTACAAATTTTCATTTCTAGTGAAAAAAAAAGTTCTTTAAAATTTTCTTGAAAGTCTATAAATTATTGCTGTAAAAACCTAATTTACTCGCACCGAAATACAACTGCGGACTTCACTCATCGTATTATGTTCAGAATTAAAAAAATACAATAAACGATACCTCAATTGGCCTTCTTAGAAAAATTTATTTTGCCATGCACTTGGAGTTAATTCATCTTTTTTGCCCCCCCCCCCCCTCGAAAAAAATTGCAAATCAAGTTCATTTTTTGGGGGGGACTCTCTGCATTTCAGATATTAAAAGGAAGTTCTCTAAACTTTCGTAAATGGCCATCTTTTGTCGCATTTTTGTCAATCTTCTGTTTATATTATCTGTACCTATGCATGCAAAAAGACATTTTTACTAAAAAAACGGTTTTTAACTTAAAATGAATATCAAATAACGACGGAGATTTTATATTCTTGTGTAAAATAACGTTGAAAAATGTAAACTTTTATATGCGTATCTCAATTAATTATACAAATATGAAGTAACGCTTATGTGTCTCAGCTCGCCGGTTGACTATGGCTAATCATATCTAAAGAGAATGTTCATTGCGTATGACAGTAATAATCAAATTTTTAATTTATGGTTATATCGACCTTGAGGTCGATAGACTTGAATTGTTAGAAAGACTGAGTTTAAAAGATATACAACAAAATCAATTATTTTATTTTATATACAATTACGTCTAAAACTTTACGGTGTAAGTTTGTCATTTTAGAACTTTCCAACTAAGTTGAAACGTGCTTGTACATTCAGTTTATCTAACAGTTTGTCCCTCTTGTCGCGTTGTAACTCTCGTAAATATACTCAAATCAAGATGAAATTTTAAGAGTTTGTTGTGATTTACCCTAACAAAAACCCTATTGAAAATGAAGTTTCTACCAAGATTATTTTATTTACATGAGTAGTCAAAATTTTACCGTTACATTGCGGCCTTTGGGAATAAATCGTTTCAATTGCTTTTTAAAGATGTTAAGCCCTGTCAAACATATTAAAATTTATATGTATTTACGAAATGTACTAAAATATGCATTCTATAAAAAATGCGGTGAAAAAATGGCTATTATACATTTACAGGGCCACACAAAAGAATTCCATTACATAATGGTCTATGGGAATTGCGTGCGACATATTTTAATTATATTAAACCATTTCATATATAATAAAATTCATATATATAGCTGAGGATTAGTATAAATTATGCGATACAATCATGCATAATATGAAGTACATAGCCTTCACAGGGACGCATAAAAGATTTCAAATAGTATATTCTTTCCGAAGTACTGTACATGTATCCGCTGATGAGTGATGGATAAAGGAAATGTATTTTTGTTATGATATGCGCGTTTAAGTTTCACTAAAATCCATCCATATTATATGGTTTGTATAAATACTTTAGCTGATATACAGGATTACCCAAAAGAGATCACAAACGTTACTGAATATGAACTTAAATATTTAAAGGTGGTTTTAAAAAAAGTTACGCATTTTTAAGCTGAATTGCGTTCAATTTACTAAGAAATGTTTGCAGAATATAGGTAAAATGATATACATGGCAACACAAAGAACTGAATACATGGGCGCCTATGAATGATAATTTCTGAGAATGTGACTTTAGTAGTTTTAAGAATTTTTTAGTTTAAAATAAATTTTAGCTTAAAACTAATCTATAATAATAAAGAGAGAAGGATGCTTGTCTGTCAGCGCTGTTCTGAAGAGACTACTGCACGTAGAGTTACAAAATTTGGAGGAAAGGTACTTTTTTACATGTAGTTTTGCACCTCGAAGCCCGATTTTCGATTTTTTGTTTAGATTTTTTTAAATATTTTTTTAGGCGATTTTTAGCGTTATTTTTGCGGTTTTATCCCATTAGTGAAAGGAATACGGTTTCATTCTTTTAACCCAAAATAGCAATTTTTTTTTCTGTTTTCAACAATGTTTATTCGGAATTTGTACAGCGATTTTTGAATTTTTAACGAATCTTTAATGCGATTTTTAGTGTTTTTTCTCATTTTGCGGCTATTTTTTGAGATTGATAAAAAGAAAATCGTTTTAAACTTTTAGCCTAATGCCCTAAATTTTGTGTTTGTTACGATTTTTAGATTTTAACGATTTTTAATGCGATTTTCAATGCGATTTTTAACATTTTTTAAAGATTTTTGCGTTTAGCATCTACTTTTTTTCATAGTTGTTCTATCAAAAACTTGAGCTGTTGAGAATGCAATAAGTGGTATTTTTTTGTGAAATCTACCTAAAATGTCAAAAATTTAGGTACCACTATTTTCGAATAGCAATTTCATAAACTATCTTAAATTCTTGCTTAAGACCGCTACCCCTTCGAATTATATATCATCTGATAGGTTATTTAACAGAGTATGGTTTTGATAAAGTTTTTGAAGAATAGAGTGCTCTACATGTGGTGGAAAATAGAACTAATAGAAAGCTATTTTTTAAAATCTATAATAATAAAGAGACAAGTTTGTGTGTGTGTCAGCGCTGTTCTGAAGAATCTGCTGTACGTAGAGTTACAAAATGTGGAGGGAAGGTACTTTTATACATGTAGTTTTGCACCTCGAAGCCCGATTTTCAATTTTTTTATTAAATTTTTTTTGATAATTTTTTAGGCGATTTTTAGCGTTGTTTTTGCAGTTTTATCCCATTAGTGAAAGAAGTACGGTTTCATTCTTTTAACCCATTATAGCAATTTTTTTTTCTTTTCAGCAAAGTTTATTCCGAATTTGTACAGTGATTTTTAAATTTTTAATGCGATTTTTAGTGGGTTTTTTTCTCATTTTGCGTTTTTTTTTTTTTTTTTTTTTTTTTTTGAGATTGATAAAAAGAAAACCGTTTCAAACTTTTAGCCCTAAATTTTGTGTTTGTTACGAATTTTAGATTTTAACGATTTTTAATGCGATTTTCAATGTGATTTTTAACGCTTTTTCAAGATTTTTTGCGTTTAGCATCTATTTTTTTCATAGTCGTACTATCAAAATCTTGAGCTGTTGAGAATGCAATAAGTAGTATTTTTTTACGAAATTTACCTAAAATGTCAAAAATTTAGTTACCACTACTTTTGAATAGCAATTTCATAAAATATCTTAAATTCTTGCTTAAGACCGCTACCCCCTCGAGTAATATATCACCTGATAGGTTGTTTAACAGAGTATCATTTTGATAAAGTTTTTGAAGAATAGAGTGCGTTAGCTGGTGGTGAAAAATGGAACTAACAGAATGCGATTTTGTTAAAATTTGGAAATATAAAAATGTGATTTATTTTAAATTTTAAAATGGTTTATAATACATGATAGAAAATGTAAACAAAGAATGGTGTGACACATTTCAGGGTGCGTGAAAGGAGGGGCGCGAACAAAATTAGGAAATGTAATAAGGAGATCTGTTTTACACTTTAAGGTAGTTTTTAACGCATGCTAAAATTTTTAAAGTACTGGCGATGCTCTGGAGAGACCGCTGCACGAAGTTATGTATGAAATTTTACACCTTTAAGGCCGATTTTCAGTTTTTTTATTTAATTCATATGCGAATTTTAGTGGGTTTCGAGGCGATTTTTCCACATTAGCGAAAAGGAAAGCGGTTTCATTCTTTCGACCTAAATTAGTGAATTTTGTTCTCTTTTCAATATAATTTATTTGGGTTTCGTGAAACGATGTTTGGATTTTTAGTGAATTATTTAATATAAATTTTGCCGCTATTATTCGACATTAGTAAAAGAAATTTTGCTTAAAACTTTCAGGCTGATGTATTAAATTTTAGCTGTTAAGATTTATGAATTTCAGCTAATTTTAATGCGATTTTTCGAGATTTTTTGCGTTTGATGTCGGATTTTTGTCATTCATGAGATATTTCCAATTACAACGTTTTATCCTGTTAGAGTAAATTTTGACCCCTGTGATTTTTTAATATTAGTGATTATTAATGCACTTTTCAATGCAATTTTTAGAAATTTTTCGAGTTTTATTGTGATTTTTTTTATCTTCGGAAATAAAAATTGATTTCAAACTTTTAATCTAATATAATTTTAGAGATTTTTAACGCGATTTTTCAAGAATTGTTGTCAATTTTTTATTATCTATAAAGGATTTCCTTTTACTACGGGATTATCCTGTCGACCAATTTCGCCAAATTATGCAAATGGATGTAATCTTTATGTTAAATAAGGAAAGGAGAGATAATTAAAAAAAAAACATTAATACAAATACATATAAAAATAAGAAGTAAAAACCATTTGATGACGTAACAAACATATGTAACATGTTTAATGTCAAGTGAATATGGAATTTACGATCCGCCATTATTGTAGTTTAATCTTATGGTTTGACCCAGATAGTTTCTTGGTCAACCGGATAATCAAATAGTTCAGATTTCCGATTAGAATGTTTTATCCGTTTGATGAAATTCTGATTACTGCGATTTAAAAAATAACTTATATTTAGTGCATTTTTCAATGCGTTTTTAATGAACTTTTTAATGCGATTTAGTACTATTTTTTTCGATCCCCACCACAGTGGTGTTTTAACAATTAAAAAATTATTTTGGTTTCAAACTGTTAGCCTAAGATAGTAAATTTGACCATTTACCTTTTTTTTTATTCTGTCGATTTTCAATGTGATTTTTTATATATTTTGTGTTCTGCTTCAATTTTTTTGTAATTCATGGAAAAAAGAATGGTTGCTACGTTTTAACACGACTAGAATATTTTTTTATTCACGGGATGTATTTACATTTAGCGATTTTTAATGAATTTTTCAATGGTTTTGTATTGGTTTTTTGAATATCACGGCTATTTTTTGAATTTTCGAAAAGGAAATTAATTTTAAACATTTACAATTCATTTACGAATTTTGAAATTTAGTGATTTTTTAATGCAATTTTTAGCAATGTTTTCATTATTTCTCACGCTTTGCGCCGATTTTTTCATTCGTATTTAAAAAATAATTCAGATTACACTATTTTACTCTATTAATGTAAATGTTGTCCCGCGCTATTTTTAAATTTGAAACGATTTGTAATTGATTTTTGAATACAATTTTTAGATGTTTTCGAGTGCACGGCGATTTTTTCACAATTGAAAAAGAAATTTTTAAATAATTTGTAGCTTAATGTAGTAAATTTTGACATCAATGATTCAGATTTTTTTGTGTATTTTCATAAAATGTTTAGCAAGTTTTGTGTCGATATTTTTTAACTAATGAAAGAGTTCAGATTTCAATGTTTTGTCCCATTATGGTAAATTATGTCCGCAGGAATTTAATATAAATGTTTATCTTACTATGGCAAATTTTGTCCGGATTTTTGAATTTTACTGATTTTTAATCTGATTTTTCAAGTTCTGTGACAGTTGTTGACATCGGTAAAAGAATTTCGGTTTCTAACTTTTAGCATAAATAGTACAATTTGTTCTCCACGCTTTTATGAATTTTGCCAATTTCTAATGCGATATTCAATGTAATTTTTAGTTAGTTTGGGGGATTTTAAGTGTTCCGTGTTGACTTTTCCTTATTCATGAACGATTTCCGATTACAATATTTTCGACTGAATATAAAATTTTTACAGCCATGACTTTTAAATATTCAGCGATTTTTAATATAGTTTTCGATACGATTTTTAGCCACTTTTTAAAGTTCCTTGGCGATTTTCTGCCATTCAGAAACCAATTTTGATATCAAACATTTTGTTTAATGTAGTTATGTTTCGAATGCAATGTTTTATCTCTTAATATGATTTTGGCGTTCCATGCCTACATTTTGTAATTTATGAATGATTTCGATCATAACCCCTCCCCCCCCTCCCACCCTGCCTTAATATTATTTTTTTAAGCATTGACTTCCAAATATTTAGCTATTTTTAATGCAATTTTCAATGTAATTTTTAGCCATTCTTCAAGTTCCATGGCGATTTTTTACATCCGGAAATCGATTTCGATTTCAAACTTTTTGGTTAATATGGTTAATTTCTTGATTACAATATTTTATGTTATAGCAGTGAATTTTTACCCTAGGGATTTTTTAATGTTTTACGACTTTCATTACAATTTTCAATGAAATTTTTGGGCTTTCTCAGTCTTTTTTTTTTTTTCTAAAATTTTTCAAAGGAATTCGATTTTAAATTTCTAGACTAATAAGAGTTTGGTTTCAAACTTTTATCCTTTACGGTAATTGTTTTGCTCTGTTATTTTGATCTACAGCAATTTTTAATGCAGTATGCTTTTTTTTTTTTTTTTCGAGTTCACGACGATTTTTTTCAGATACGGAAAAGGAATTCGGTTTTTAATTTCTTCGCTAATATGATAAATTTTCTCCTGTGCGATTAAAGATTTTTATTGCGAATTTTTAGCAGTTTTTTTTTTTTCGTATTTCAATGCTTTTTAGCTCACAGGCTATCATAGCCTGAGAGCTTATGTGCCCGTCCGTTCTGTATGTATGTGCGTATGTGCGTATGTGCGTATGTGCGTAACGCGATAACTCATGATAAAAATATCGGATCCACTTGAAATTTTGTATATAGGTATATCCTGATAAGGCGCTTCCCTGATTAGTTTTTGGAGTTCATTCGATATGTATAAGAGGGGGAACGGGGGGCTCATGCCCCCCGTTAGTTGATATAAATGGGATTTTCATGCAGAATTAAGTTTTCAAAATTTAGATTAGGATCATTCTGATGAGGCGATTCCGTGACTGTTATTAGGTGTTCATTGAATAAGTATAAATAGGGGGAACAGGGGTTCTAATCCCCCCCCCCCGTTAGTTGATATAAATGGGATTTTCATGCAGAATTAAGTTTTCGTTCAAAATTTAGATTAGGATCATTCTGATGAGGCGATTCCGTGGCTGTTATTAGGTGTTCATTGAATAAGTATAAATAGGGGGAACAGGGGTTCTAATGCCCCCCCCCGTTAGTTGATATAAATGGGATTTTCATGCAGAATTAAGTTTTCGTTCAAAATTTAGATTAGGATCATTCTGATGAGGCGATTCAGTGACTGTTATTAGTTGTTCATTGAATAAGTATAAATAGGGGGAACAGGGGTTCTAATGCCCCCCCCCGTTAGTTGATATAAATGGGATTTTAATTGAGAATTAAGTTTTCGTTCAAAATTTAGATTAGGATCATTCTGATGAGGCGATTCCGTGACTGTTATTAGGTGTTCATTGAATAAGTATAAATAGGGGGAACAGGGGCTCTAATGCCCCCCCCCGTTAGTTGATATAAATGGGATTTTCATGCAGAATTAATTTTCGTTCAAAATTTAGATTAGGATCATTCTGATGAGGCGATTCCGTGACTGTTATTAGGTGTTCATTGAATAAGTATAAATAAGGGGAACAGGGGTTCTAATGCCCCCCCCCTTAATTTATATAAATGGGTTTTTCAAGCAGAATTGTCAGATTTCGTTCAAATCTCTGAATAGTTTTGGAAGTTTAATGGTTAAGTATAAAAGAGGGGGATAACTCCTTTTAAATTATATAAATGCTAAATGGGTTTTTATTAAGAATTATCTAATTTGCTCTGAATTTTGGATATAGATTTTTTATATGATAAAGCATGTCTTTGATAGTATAGGAGGTTCAATGATTAAGTATAAAAAAAAGAGGAAAGGGGAGAGCTGTTTCCACTTCTTAATTTTTTTTTCGAACGGAATTAACCCTTGAAAATATAAGGCTTTAATGTGCAATTAGTATTTGTAGCCTGTGAGCTCAATGCCATCAGTTTAACTGGGCAGTATTCTTTTTATTACATTATCAAATTAATTAGATTCAAAACATTTATCCAAGTAGAGTAAATTTTGAGTTCCGTGATTTTTGAAAATTTTGCCATTTTTAAAGCGATGTTTACGTTTCTTCGCGACCCGCTTCGATTTTTTAGAGGTTCAATTTTTGGCCGAATTTATTAAATTCTGATCTTTTTTCTTCAAAGTTTATTCGAATTTCGAAACACAATTTTTGAATTTTGTTTTATATTTTTATGAGATTTTTAATGTTTTTTTGCGATTTGTAAGATTTTTCCACATTAGTAAAAATAATCCATTAATTATAAATAGAAGTTTTCATATACGTTCATTAAAAAGATTTCAAAAATATGCATTAAAATATTTAATTGCTATAAAGGATGTTAAATACTAATAAAAACATTAAAAGATCTTATTAATTTTTACATGTTTCGATTGAATTTACTCAATCATCATCAGAAAAAGAAAATAAACACAAAGATGGAAAATAACAATAAACTATTACAAAGTATTTGTAATAGTTTATTGTTATTTTCAATCTTTGTATTTATTTGTATTTTCTTTTTCTGATGATTATTGAGTAAATTCAATCGAAACATGTAAAAATTAATAAAATCTTTTAATGTTTTTATCAGTATTTAACGTCCTTTATAGCAATTAAATATTTTAATGCATATTTTTGAAAAATAATCCAACTTCAATTTTCTAGCCCATCTCTTTTCAACGAAGTTTAGACGAAATTCGTGCAGCATTTTTTAAATTTTTCGATATTTTTATTACTATTTTTAAAGTTTTTTCGCAATTCTTGCTATTTTTTGATACACCCGGGCAACGCCGGGCAGAACAGCTAGTGTGTAATAAAGGTACAAGGCAAACTACAGGGATGAGCAAAAGTATTCAAAAAAATCCTCACCGATTAGTATAAACTGCTGAAAGAGAAATTTCAACATGCTTTTTTACTAAACTAAATTTTCTTATTATATAGTATATAGTGCATCAACCGACGCATCAAATACAGGGCTGTTCAAAAGTATAGGAATACATATTTGGCTATATACAGTAACCTTATTTTTCTAAATGACGGAGTTTGATTAAAAAAAGATTTCATGAAGTGTTGGAAAGTGCTTCATAATCTATTCTTAACGCATGATTATCTTACTTGTTATAATTTAAATTGAAACCGAGGAACGTACAGTCGTGGAAAAAAGTAAACACTGGTACCTAAGAATTGGAGACAAAGTCTATCTAAATGATATATATAAAATTTGCTTGGGGGGGGGGGGGAGGAGTCACATCCTCATATTAAAACAAACACAAACTTAATTTTTTTAAATTGCAATACCCATTTTTAAAATTATATTTCAAATTTCCAATTCAAACTATGTCTAGACATGAAATTTTAAGTCGTTTGAATGTCATTTTTTAGTTATAAATGTACAAAATTTAGAGCCACTAAAGTTAAATGGCATCATCATACTTTTGTTTATAAATCCTGAGTTTATATTCCTAATGTGATAATTTTTTATGTAGCAATAATACTAAAATACCAAACAGATATACGTTGAATTAGAAAATTTTATAATTTTATTATATGATTTATGAAATTAAAATTTAAAAACTTCTGAGGTTCAATCAGCAATTTTTTCTATAGGATTTAGACTTATTAAACTTTGCTTTATGGAAATAAAAAAATTACAAAATTTTCTTCCAAGATGTTTTTAATTAATGCTTAAAAACGGTAAAATGATGGTTTAAAACTTTCCGGTGCGGGTGTCCCTAAAAACGGACAGCTGATTTTTAATTTTACTGGCACCTAGAATATTTAATTAAATTTTTCCCTTTAGTAACATATATATATATATATATATATATATATACGCACACACACACATAAGGAAGTTGGTAAAATCATTTATAACTTCTGGTGGTAGTTATTTCAGATTTACTTCGCACTGGAAAGAGTTGGACCCTTAAATGATTTGCCCGTACATCGTTCGGGCAAGAAGAATTTGCTCAATTCATCATTTAAAGCTTTTTGATACCACTATTTTTTTAAATAATTTCGTACGATTTAAAGACGAAAATGGTTAGACTAAATGTTATGAATATTTTACTTAAATAATTGTGGTGTGAATCTATTATTTTCACTTTATTGAATGGAAAGGAAATAACCAGTTACAGGATTAAGGAGTCGTTAACAATAAAAATTACTAGATATTTTTAAACTTCTTATGGTATGATGTAATCTAGTAATCTTCAATGACTGCTTGAGTGGTTCGTAAGATGCCTTAATCAAAATGGTGCATCTCTCGGTCAGCAATCGAGTACTGAACTTCAATTTGGATATGACCTTTAAAATATGCTCGTTTTAAAATAATTAATTTCTCGCAAACTTATGGTACAATGCTTGAAAATTTGTTTCTAGGCTAACTGAAGGATGTAAAATTTATCTAAGCTACCGAAATTGGCTACTGCTATTAAAAAGAACAGACATAGACTTGATTTTAATATGTAGGTTTCTCCAAAAGCAAATTTTATATACATCATTTAAAAGCAAACTTTATTTCCAATCGTTTGATACCAGTAACTTTCTTTTATGATAAGTTTTTGCTCAGTTGGTAGAACTGTTTACTTCTTTACTTTCTTCTATCTTCAATAGAAGAAAGTATTGTAATCGAAATTTTTTTCGACTTCCGGTTTTCGACTGATTTACACGTTTTAGGGGTCAGAGATTCCAAAAAACATGTTTTTACGAAATGTCTGTCTGTCCGTGTGTGTGTGTGTGTGTGTGTGTGTGTCTGTGTGTCTGTCTGTATGTCGCCATTTTACCATCAAAAAGTGTATGAAGTTATACATAGAATTGAACCAAATTTTTTGTGAATGTTCTTGGCTACGGCAAGCAGGTCCTCCTTCAGTTTTGAAATATTCCGCCGGAAGGGGGCGCTGCAATCGCGATTTTTGTGCCATTTTCAATATTGTACAGACCAAAAGTATATGAAGTTATGATCGAATTGAACCAAATTTTTTGTGTATGCGTATGAGTATGGCTAGTTGGTCCTCCCTGAATTTGAAAAAAATCGCCGGAAGGGGGCGCCGCAATCGCCATTTTTGTGCCATTTTCAATATTGTACTGACCAAAAGTATATGAAGTTATGTATCGAATTGAACCAATTTTTTTTTGTATCTGTATGACTATGGCTATTTGGTCTTCCCTGAATTAAAAAAAAAATCCGTCGGAAGGGGGCGCTGCAATCGCGATTTTTGTGCCATTTTCAATATTGTACCAACCAAAAGTACATGAAGTTATGCATCGAATTGAACGAAATTTTTTATGTAAGTGTATGGCTATGGCTAGTTAAATCGCCCTGAATCTGAAAAAAATCCGCCAGAAGGGGCGCTGCAATACCAAGGCCAATTTTATGCCATTTTCAATATTGCACCACATAAAAGTGTATGAAGTTAGTTCTAGAACTGAACTAAACATTTTGTATATGATTATTTTTTGGTAAGGCAAGTAGGTCCTCCCTATATTTGAAAAAAAAAAAAATCTGCTTATCATTCTATTGTCCATCGGCTCGTGCAGAGACGGAAATTCGTTTTTACTCCGATTAATTGATTGAAGCAAAAATTTAAGATGAAAATCAAAGTTGGTAAGGTATTGAATTAAAATTATTAAAGCATTAAAATGAGTAACTACTTCTTTTAATATTAAAATGTATGTATGAGATAGAAGAAAGTTTTGGGATTGGCACATCCAACTAGTTTTCAATTGCACTACGTTATAGATATAAGAACGTAAAATCATGTATCAATCATAAATTACGAAACATTTTTTACACAGTGAGAATATTATAATAAGACTTTACAGTCTCATACAATAAAAATGATGTCTAAATAAACAATTTGTAAAAGGCGTAAAATCTTTGAAAACACATTTTTAATCATTATAATCAAATATTCAGAATTTTGTCTGAATTTTTTTGTACAACCCTGCATATTATGTATTAGTTTGTCATATAAACCATAAGTCCAAGAGCCGACCGCACAAAACCCTAAGTCATCCAGTTCCTTTATTTTATGGAAGAGTAGTAATAGGGGAATCTAATGATCATGTCTGCCGGAAGCGAAGTGGTGCATAAGCCAAAAATTAATACCACTGGTGGTTGATTCATAGGCTTAGCATTGTATTTGCCGCACAATCAAAAGTATGTAAACATGGAAAACTAGGTGCAGGAAAACATAATGCTAAGCCTGCGAATCAACCACTAGTGGTATTCATTTTTGGCTTATGCACCACTTCGCTTCCGGCAGACATGGATCATTAGATTCCCCCCACTCTTCAATAAAATAAAGGAATTTTTCATGTGCTCGATGACTTAGGGTTTTGTGCGGTCGGCTCTTGGACTAATACTATGCTGGATTTTAGCTCTGTTATACACAGAAAGCTGAAAATACACTTTCATAATCTATGGATCATTAGATTCCCCCCACTCTTCAATAAAATAAAGGAATTTTTCATGTGCTCGATGACTTAGGGTTTTGTGCGGTCGGCTCTTGGACTAATACTATGCTGGATTTTAGCTCTGTTATACACAGAAAGCTGAAAATACACTTTCATAATCTTTCATCACAAAACAAGAATAAGCTTTGTATGTTTTTTTTTTTTTTTTTTTTTTTGCAGTCCTGTATATGGCCATTAAAATTTTACACAGTAAGAAATACCAAAAACAAAGTAAATATTTAAACTCCTGTCAGAATGGGAAACTTTTTTTCCAGCAATTATTGTTCATAGATAGCATTATAACCGAATTACTTTGTGTATCTTTGTATGTTACCCACTTAACGGATTTGAGTGTATGTTGTATTGCCAAGAAAAGTTTATCTGATCCATCACTTTAAGCTTTTTGATGCCACTATATTTTTTATTATCATTTCCTACTATTTAACGGCAGAAATGTTTAGACTAAATGTGACGAATACCTTAGCTTTAAAGGAGATGGTGTTTATCATATTTTCAATTTATTGTTATATGAAAAAGAATCTGTTAAGTGGTTAACAAGGAATTTTATGCACATTATAGATTTAATATGATAATTATGGTTATGATTATGATTGGACAATGATTATGATTTAAAATTTATAACAAAATGCAAATGCGTTGATTGCATTTGCATCTAATGTCTGGACTGCCCCAGACAACTATTTTTTTATATATTCTTTGCATCAGTATTTTTCTAAAATAAATTTTGAAACATTTTTCTCGCGAAAATGATCTGAAATCAGGTGTTAAGGATTACGGTTTATAAAAAAGTGGTGACAGTTAGAATTAAATAAAAAAAAGCCGCCTGCGGCAGCCGTGCATTGTGTTTTTGAGTTCCTAAAAGGAATTATCACTGATAAACAAGGTTTCTGATTTTAACTAATTATGCGGTGACTTTTATATTTTAAGTGGTACTGTGAAAGAATATGCCATTAAAAAATTTCCGTCACCCACAGATTTAAAAAAAATTCAAAATTTTGAAAATCTGTATTTCGTAGTATTTATTCAATACATATACCTTATGAAATTTATCATTTGGTATTTTAGTTATGACAAACTTTTAAATAAACGCTTATAATAATGCTTAAAATTAATATTAAAAACACTAAAAATATGCATTGCTTATAAAGTTTCGGTAAAAAGAAGAGGAATTTTTGTAAAAAGAAATGATATTATTAAGAAATTTCATACTTTATGTAGCGGTGAATGTCTTATCTGCGGATGCTCTCATATATAAGCACAATTACTAGCTTCCCTAATAAATTTCCAACAGTAGTATCCGAGCATATTACGGGTCCACCTGCCTTGATATGGGGTTTCCATTGCAGAAATATTCTGGTGGAAGCGCTCTCCATGCTCCTCACTCACGGCTCCCATATTTTCGGGGAGAAAATTTAGATTGCATGCTAAAAAGTGAATTTTCAACGACATTGAACATCCTAAATCTTTGTAAATTTTTTAATATGTCTTTATTTAATGTTTCATAGTTAGGAATTCGATGATTTTCTAAGAAATGTGTCACAACATTTTGAAAATCGATCCGCGCTGCTTTTTCTAAATCCCTTAATGTATCACCAAAATTTCTGTCCTTCATAAGGTTTCTAATTTTGTGGGCCAACAAAAATTCCCTCCTTAATTTTCGCATACCTTAGCGATGTAAATTGTTCTTGCAGATATTGAAATCCATGACCTTCTTTATTCATAGCTTTAACGAAATTCTTGGTCAATCCCAACTTTATGTGTAAAGGTGGAAGAATAACTTTCTTTTTATCGATTAGAGGAATGTTTTGGGTATTTTTTTCACCTGCAATATATTATTTCACTCTGGTCACTTCTTTTTGATACAACGCTCATGCTTTGCTCTGCTATCCCACTCGCATAGGAAACAGCAATGTTTTGTATAACCTTGTTGCATACCAATAAGAATGGAAATTACTTTAAAATCCGCACATATATTCCAATCATGATATGATTAATCAATTTCATGAAGCAGTACCTTCATATTTTTATAAGATTCTTTCATTATGCAAGAATGTGCTATTGGAACACACGGCAAGGCTACTCAAAAACACAAAGCACGGCTGCCACAGGCGGCTGTTTTTTTTATTTAATTCTAACTGTCACCACTTTATCTAAACCGTTATCCTTAACAACTGATTTCAGATCATTTACGTGAGAAAAATGTTTCAAAATTTATTTCAGAAAAATACTGATGCAAAGAATATATAAAAAAATAGTTGTCTGGGCAGTCCAGACAATAACCATTTCCTTTATGAAGAAGCACAGCCTTCAAGTTGGTTTTCGAACCATCGATGAACAATCGCTCTTCTTCCGAGTCATATTGACAATTTAAAGCAGACATTAACTACTACTTATATCATTACAATAGCAGAAATCACCTTTTCTTTAAAAAAAAAATTGCCAAATATTTCTTATGTCGATCTCGATAAATAGCAGGGCTCCCAAATGGTCCGCGAACTGAATATCAGAATTTTTTTAGAGAAATTTTCTTTTTAGATTTTTCTTGCAAATTGTCAAGAAACCACGTTTGGAAGTTGATTCTAGCTCAAACGTATTATGAAATTTTCTGTTAAAAAATACTGATCTTCAGTTAGCGGACCATTTGGGAGCCGTGAAATAGGTATCTTTGTATTTTTTTTTTTTTTTTTTCAGGAGATTCCAACCTTGCAATGTTGATTCAAGTAATTCTGAGTTTTTCTTTGATAAATTTAAGTCTCTCACGAGATCATTTAATTCATCTTGAGTAATTAGGTGTGGTTCTTCATTAATGCCAGGAGAATAGTTTATATCAGATGTGAGGAAGTTTCGGTTTCATCAATTTCCATTCTGCATCGTCATATGTAAAATTCTCTGGAGGTTTTGGTATTTTTAAATCATCATTATGTAATACTGGTCGCATTGCTGAATCCGAGATCAGGTTCTTAGTTTTATGTTTACTTGTTGCAGAGAATCCTTTAATTTTTGTAATTCAAAAGTAGCTGTCAGTTATAAGATCCTTCGGCTCGCACCATATCATGGTTATAGAAAAAGGCATACTCTTTCTTATGCCTTTCATCCACGCCCGGATGTTTCTGCCACATCGTGTACAACAAGAATGAAGTGTCTATTTATTATGCTGTTTACCTACTTTACATCCAAAGTATATGGGATAGGCAGTCTTTATTAGCGGCGTTAAAGCACATCGATGCTTTTTCAAAGTTAACTCCCGCACACATAACAAAAAGAATCGGGTTCATTAACTCATCCTCCAGACATTTATCACATATTTTAAAGGAAAATAGGATAATTATAATCAAAATTTAAGTAGAAAGTCTTACAGAGCAAAGAAATAGCAGTACACTCGCCCCGAAAGATGTTTCAACTATCATATATTTGCGTTAAAGCCAAATACTGTGGGAGCGGTTAGAGCTGCCTGTTCAAGGTCGCTAAAATAAAATTTATTAGGGGAACATCTGTTTCTACTCTCTTGCTGTATCTTCTATCGTTGCAATAAGAAAAAAGAATGTTTGTGTGAATCAAAGCATGTAAGGGAATAATGTAATATAATTACAATGCCTATACGATGCCTACATACTCCGAAACGTATACATGAAATTTCTCAAAATTGGAGGGTGATAGAAAATTTTTATAAACATGTTCTTTTTCAGAAGCTTGAAATCTATAAGAAACATCCATGTATATAGAGAAACAGAAAATTCGTTAAAATTTGTTTATCAATGTTATTATTGCGAAATTATTGTGTTTTGGTGACATTTGGAGAATAAAATTAAGCAGTATGAATAACGTATCAGTGTCTGTCAAACGGTTAAAAAATTAAGTATTTTTCTAAAGATTTTTAATGCATCCTTTGAAATGTCTTACAACCGACGGTTAATTGGTACAAATTATTCAAATACAAAAGCTATATTAATTTCCTGAATATTCTGGTAAAATATGTAATTTCGCGATATTAAATATGTAACAAATTATATTTCTGGTTCATATCATTTCAAAATAAATTAGATAATAATTTAGATTTCGTAACTTTGATTATGAATTTACATAAATGTGACTTTCAAATATGAAATGTAATATTTAACATTGGAAAATATGCATCTGTTATCAGAGAATCCGGACATAAGTCTGCAAATTTAAGTAATTTTAAAATTAAAATTCTTGGAAGTAAAATGCATTTTATACAAAATATTACTATTTATTATTTATTCGGTTAAAATTTTGTAATGAGATAAACAAGAAACGAAAAATAATTTTTACATACCTCACCATAATAATATTCATAAAAAAATTTAACGTAATTTATTTATTTATTTATTTTGTAATTTATACTTGAATAAACAAATACCTAAATTATTCACAGTTATAAGCAAATTTTATAATCTATTTGTTTTGTAAAACTTTCATCATTATGTGACTAGTACACATAATTATTGTCTTATTATAATATTCTGATTGTCATGAAAAATGTTTCGCAATCTATGCTTGATTATGATTTTGCGTTCTTATATTTATAATGTTAATACAGTTGAAAAAAAAGTTAATACCCCTGCCAACTGTGCAAAAACTTATCGTAGAAGAAAGTTACTGGTGCCAAACAATTGGAAATAAAATTTACTTTTAAATGATGTATAAAAAAATTTGCTTAGAGAGACACCTAATTATTGAAACCAAGTCTACGTTTGTTCTGTTCAAATGCTGTACCCAATTTTGACTGCTTAAATGAACTTTACACCCTTCAATTAGCCTAAAAGCAAATTTTCATGCAATTTGTACGATAAGTTTCTGATAAATTAATTATTTTAAATCGAGCATATTTTAGGAGTTGTATACAAATTGAAATTCGGCACTTAATTGTTGACCGAGAGATACATCTTTCTTGATTAAGGCATCTTACAAACCACTCAAGCAGTCATTGAAGATTGCTCGATTATAGGATAGTATAAGAAGTTTTAAAATATTTAGTAATTTCTATTTCACTATGAAGTTAATTCCAAATTTGATTATTATTCTAAAGGCACTGTCTGCATTCAAACAATTTTTGCATAATTTTCAAAATTTAATTTATTTGTTTTTGATTTATTGCTCAATCTTTGTTGTTTCATTGTTTGTTGTACAGTTACTGTTTCCTTCATCCGATTTATGTGATGCCAAAGTCTTATGTTTCAAATTTTACGTAAAAATAGTCGAGAAGGTAAGGACTATTCTTCTTCAGTAATTGAAATATAAATAAACAGAAAAAATGCAAATATTAAACTATTTTTGGAAGTTTTAATATTCTTTTGTGCTTCACAATAGAAAAAGCACGGTTTTCGTATGCCTCTCGGAATTTTTCGACATCGAAGTTTTGCGGTACCAGTATTTTCTTACTGAACGTTATTGAGTCAAAATTTTTTAACTTTTATGTATTTAATCAAGAATTATTTTTCAATTAAAAAAAATAATACTGAAATAACTCATAGAGCGGAAGATGGCAGCACAGTCAATCATTTATTTTACTTCACAAATGAAAATCTGTGATTTGTTAAATCTCGATTAGCATATTAAGACGCAATCGGCCTTCCAAATCATATTTTGGTAGAAAACACCTTAAAACACATTTTTAGCGATGGATGGTCGGTTTAATATTGTTTTTTTGCTCCCAGTTTTCGGAACAATATTTTTTTCGAATATAAATTTTGAAATATATATCTTTTCAAATATTGTGAAAGTTTACTTTAAGGGTTTCTGTTTAGAAAAGGTGGTAGCAGTTAGAATAAAAAAATAATCATCTGAGGCAGCCCTGTATTGTGTTATTGAGTTCCTAAAAATAAATTATTGTTCTTTTGTGGCATTTGGAGAATAAAATTCAGTAGTATGAAGTATTATAAAGAAAGCAGTATAAACAGTATAGAGTTAACAGTAGCAGTATACCAGGGGTTAAATGATCAAGTAGTAGTTTTCTTAAGACTTTAAACTTGTGTAGAACGTAGAAACTTTTAAAAGGTCCTTACAAGGAGTGAATATAATTGACATAAATTACTCAAATACAAAAGCAAAATTCGAACTTCGTGTTAATTCTGACAAAAGTGCGATATTAAATAAGTAATTACAGTTGACTCTCGGTAATTCGAATCTTCTCACAATTCGAACTAAACATGAAGTCCCGAAATCTTCAAAGGCGGAATAACGTTAAAATTTTTCATTAATTCGAACTCATTTTCTCTTGACTTCGTTTAATTTGAATTAATAATTCTGATTTTTCTTTTCTTTCGCACGAATTTCAGATCAATTGAATAACTTTCTTTCTCTAATTTTTGTCAAAATTGTTCTAAACGAGAATACATATAATCCAATGCATTTCATATCCACTTTCTTAGTGCACCGTCTGTTCATCAGTGACGCTTTAAAATTTTCTTCAATTGTGCTTCTTTCTAATCTTTTAGTTTATGTACAATTTAATATTAAGTCATATTCTAATGATAATAGACTAAATAAATTAAAAAAAACACTATAGCATCAATTCCTTTGTAATATACCATATTAAACATGTTTTCATTTCATATTTTCCATAATTCGAACATTTCTTGAGGTCCCGACGAGTTCGAATTAACGAAAGCCGACTGTAATTAGGCTATTTCCATGAGTACGTGTAGTGTAAGTCACATGCTACGATATTTGGCTACCAGTATTATAGAACAAAAAAAATGTGATTAATTTTATTGGCACATTCTCATTAATTGAATAAGACCAAGCAGACTTTTCGAAAATAACGGTGGCTAACAAGCAAATCAATTAATAAGTTATGTGACTTACACTACAGAACCCATGGAATTAGCCATTATTAGTTTCCTTTCAAATTCAATTACGTTGATAATTTAGATTTCACAACTTTGAATATGAATTTACATAAATTTGATTATCACACATGAAATGTAATATTTAACATTGAAAAATATAATTCTCTCATCAGAGAATCCGTACATGAGTCTGCATATTTAAGTAATTTGAAATTTTGAATTCTTGGCAGTAAAATGCATTTTTAGCAGAAACTGACTATTGATTTTTTATTTGGTTAGAATTTTGTTATGAAATAAACAAGAAGCGAAAAATATTTTTTACATAGTTCAACATAATAATATTAAAAAATATATAAAGTTAATGTTTTTTTCTAAATAAATTAGTTGCAGTTAAATGCAAATTTTATAAGATTTTATAAATTATTTGTTTTGTAAAACTTTAATCATTATGTGACCTGTACACATAATGATATTTTCATTTTGAATTTAATTCAAAATTTGATTATTATTCGGAAAGCAATATCCGAATTCATGACAATTTTCGTATAAATTTTAAAATTTCATTTAGTAGTTCTTGTTTTAATGTTAATCTTTGTTGTTTCATTTTTTATTGAGCAATTATTGTTTCTTTTACACATTTTCTGTGATACCAAAGTCTTATGTTTCGAACTTGACGTATAAATAGATGAGACGATAAGGTCTAATTTTATTTAATAATGGAAATATAAATACACAGATAAAATGCAAATATTTAAGATTTTTTAATATTTTTTTTATGTTTACTGATTAGAAAAAAAACATTTTTATGGGATTCCAATCCTTTCTGTACACTTACATTGAGACTTTAAACGTGTGAAACATGTAAAAATTCTTGAAATGTCTTACAGACAATGAATAATTGATATAAATTACTCAAAAGCAAAAACTAAATTCAAATTTCCGATTGTTCAACGTTTAGTTAATTTTCCTATTATATTCATCTTTTATTGTCACCTGCTGATCCAATATATTTTATTAGAGTTAGTTTTATTCGAAATTAATATCTTGTTTAAAACTTATCTCAAAGTATATCGGTGAAATTAAAAAATTTCAATACAATTTTACCTTTCAGTCTGAAAGCATATTTATTAATAAAGACGGTTTAGATATTTCAAATACCAAAAACTAAAAAATCTGACGCAATATTAAAAAGGAACATTGATTTTTAGAGTTGAAAAGAAAGTTTTCTACCTTTAAAGGGATGAAACATTTTCTCAGTTATTTTTACTTTTATAAAAGAAAGAAACGGTTCGATTGAAAAAAAAAATAAATGGCACCTAGAAACTCATGTTCATGCAATATAAGCTTTATCTTAGTAAAATTTATATTTATAACAAATAGCACTTCTGTATTAGGAGTATTTAAAATGAGGAAAATGTAATTATTTTGATTGCTAGTGTTTTTCGTTTTTAGGGTGCGTTCGTAATTATGCAAATACGTAACACCTATTGTTGTCGCTCAGTCCGTCCGTCTGTCTGTCTGTCCGCATATAAAACGCCAAAACTACCTAACCGAATCATTTGAAATTTAAAATACATAATTATAACATAATTTTGTCGAGTCATTTCAAATTTTATGAAAATCGGATGGATAGATCAATTACAAGGACAATCAAAAGGATTCCGTTACATTACGGTCAATGTGGAAAAAAGTTTCAAATGCATTTTAATCGTTTGAAATTTAAAACATATAATTATTGCGTAATTTTGTCGAGTAATTTCAAATGTTATGAAAATCGGATGCATAGATCAATTACAGGGACAATCAAAAGGAATCCGTTACTTTAAGGTCAATGGAGAAAAAAAGTTTCAAATGCATTTTAATCGTTTGAAATTTAAAACATATAGTAAATTTGCAATGTATTCCACTATTAATATACTATACGGGGGTACGGGGAAACATTGCTATACGGGGCTATACGGGGAAACATTGTTTGGGACGTGTTTTAATTATATTCAACTATTTCACATTTTATGAATAAGATGTAAGTTGCTGAGGTGTAATAAAAATTACTTCCTGCATATTTACAGAAACACAAAGATTTCGACTACTATACTGTATCCGAAGTACGCTCTACTATATCAGCAAGATCTGAATATTTTTAAAACTTCGTTATCGTAAGAACGCACCTCATTTGCTACGCTTCACGTGCAATTTCCTACTTGTTTCAAATGCACTACCATTATAAATATAAGAACGTAAAATCATGCATTAAGCATAGATTACGAAACATTTTCCATCACAATCAGAATACTATAATAAGACTTTGCAGTTTAATAAAGCGAAAAAGATGTCTAAATAAACAATTTGTAAAAGACATAAAATTTTTGAAAACACATTTTTAATCATTACAATCAATATTCGGAATATTGTCTGAATTTTGTAGTGCAACCCTGCATATTATGAATTTATTTGTCATATAAAGCATAGTATGCTGAATTTTAGCACGGTAATAAAAAACACACAAAAGTTGAAAATGTACCTTAATCAATTTTCATAACAGAATAAAAATGTGCTTTGTATGTTTTTTTGCAGTTCTGTATGTAACCATTAGAATTTTCCTCAAAAGAAATATCCAAAACAAAGTAAATATTTAAACTCATATCAGAATAGAAAACTTACTTGCAGCAATTGTTGTTCATAGATAACATTGTAATCAAATTATTTTGTGTGACTCAATATGTTAACCACTTATCGGATTTGCATGCACGTTGTACTCTCAAGAACAGTTTACTTGATCCATCACTTTTAGCTGTTTGATGCCAGTATATTTTATTATCATTTCCTACTATTTAATGGCGGAAGTTCTTGGAGTAAATATAAGTAATATTTTAGCCTTAAAAAAGGTGGTGTTTATCATATTTTCAATTTATTGTTACATAAAAAGGGATTTGTTAAGTTGTTAACGATGCATTTTATGCTTATTAAAGAATAAATCTGATAATGATGGTTATGCGTATGGTTGGATAATGATGATTATGATTTCAAATGTATAACAAAAAAAGGTGTTGATTGCATTTGCATTCATTGTCAGGGCTGCCAGAGACAACTATTTTTTTACATTGCATCAGTATTTTTCTAATATAAATTTTGAATTATTTTTCTCGTGAAAATGATCTGAAATTGTCTGTTAAGGAGTTAGGTTTAGAAAAAGTGGTGACTTTTAGAATTACAGGGTAGTTCAAATTAAAGTATCCCTATTATTTTCAACACAATCTAAATGATCGGTAAAGTAATCATACGAATTTGAATATTTTCAACTGAGCGAAAAATTGTCCAGGCTGGGAATCGAACCCAGATACTTGGTTTACAAGGCCAATGCTTTACCTGTTAAGCTACCTGGGCGATAGCCAGCTGGGATTTTTCGCTCAGATAACCTTATAGGTCATAACATCTGGTCTGTCATTAAAGTATCCCTGTTTGCGACACCCTAGCGAGAGAAGCAGTGGATGAAACGTCTTCATATTTGGAAAGTATACATATCAGACCATGGGAAATTGAAAGCAGGAAAAAAAAATTTAGTTCAAACAAAGGCCACCAGGGTATAATAAGGCACTGCGATCAATTTAAGATAAGAAAAAATGCAACATGACCAAGGATATTGGTGCCAAATTGTTGATTCCCACTAATAATTTTTAATAGTATTATTCGTTTAGGTTTTATTAGTATATGCTGCATTTAATTTTATTAGTATTCTTATTAAGCGAGGAATACTAAAAACTTAGCGGTGGGAATTTAAAATTTTATTTCATTTTTCTTACTTAAAACCGATTGCAGCGCCTTTTTATCCCCTAGTGGCCTTTATTTGAATTAAAAAAATTTATTGCATCAATCAATTTCCCATGGTCTGATATGTATATGCTCCAAATATAAAATTGTTTCATCCACTGCTTCTCTTGCTAGTGCTTCTCAAAGAGGCTTACTTTAATTTGAAGCACCCTGTAAATAAAAAACAGCCGCCTGTGGCAGCCATGCATTGTATGAAACGATGCATTGTTCCTAAAAGAACTTATTGCGAAATTATTATGCTTTTCGGATGTTTGCAGAATAAAATTAAGTAGTATAAATAACATATCAGTGTCTTTCAAAAGGTTAAATGATTAAGAATTATTCTTAAAATTTCAAACGTGTCCAAAACGTAGAAACTTTAAAAATGTCTCACAAATAAAGATTAATTGGTGCAAATTATTCAAATACAAAAGCTATATTCGAATTTCCTGAAAATTGTGATATTAAATATGTAGTTTCGAGATATTAAATATGTAATAAATTATATTTCTTGTGCATTTCATTTCAAAATAAATTACGCTGATAATTTAGATTTCATAACTTTGAGTATGAGTTTACATAAATTTGATTTTCAAATATGAAATGTAATATTTAACATTGGAAAATATACATCTGTTATAAGAGAATACGGACATAATTCTGCATATTTAAGTAATTTTAAAATAAAATTCTTGGGGGTAAAATGCTTTTTTAACAAATACATACTATATATTAGTTATTCGGTTAAAATTTTGTAATGAGATGAACAAGAAACGAAAAATAACTTTTACATAGTTCATCATAATAATATTCAGAAAAAAATTAACGTAATTTATTTATTTATTTATTTTGTTATTGATACTTGAATAAACAAATAAATTATTCACAGTTATAAGAAAATTTTTATAAAACTTTACAATTTATTTGTTTTGTAAAACTTTCATCATTATGTGATAATAACACACATAACGATACATACGCATAACGATATTTTCACTTTGAAGTTAATTCAAAATTTGATTATTATTCTAAAGGCACTGTCTGCATTCAAACAATTTTCACATAAATTTAAGAATTTCATTTATTTGTTTTTTATTTAAAGCTTAATATTTGTTGTTTCATTGTTTATTGTACAGTTATTGTTTCCTTTATCCTATTTCTGTGATTCCAAACTCTTATGTTTCAAATTTTACGTATAAATAGTCGAGAAGATAAGGCCTATTTTCTTGAATAACTGAAATATAAATATGCAAATATTAAAGAATTTTTGGAATTTTTTATATTTTTTATGTTTACACATTAGAAAAAGCCATTTCACAGGGTTCGTATGCCTCCTGAAATTTTAAGATCGCGAAATTTCGCGTTACCAGTATTTTCTTATAGTATTCGTATAACATTATTCAGCCAAAAATTTTTTTATTTTATGCATTTAATCTAGATTTATTTTTCTATTAAAAAAAAAAAAAATGCTGATATAACTCCTAGGTACCAGTATTTTCTTATAGAACATTGTTGAGCCAAAATTTTTTTATTTTTGTGTATTTAATCTAGATTTATTTTTCAATTTAAATAAATAAATAAAAATACTGACATATCTCCTAGAGCGAGAGACGGCAGCACAGTCAATGATCTTATCGAGTTCACAAATGAAATTTTAGGATTAGTTAAATCTCGATTCGCATAATAAGACGGAATTTGTCTGCCTAGTTCTGCCAAGTTCTATTTTAGTAGAAAACATCTTAAAATCCTTTGACCCTTATGTTTAATATTCTCGTTTGTAATGACCGAAAGGTGGCGTTGTATAGACCTGATAATCGTTTGTTTACGCAGTGCTTGCTGTTTGTTCCATGCTGTAGCATAGCGAAACCCGTTTAAAAAGCTATTTAAAGTGCAGTTTTTTTATCTTTTTTATTTAATTACGGGAGATAAATTACAAATATCGACAATTTTAGAATTTCTAGATGCTGGAAAATCTAGTAATTGCTTTAGAGAAGCTGAAGCAATTATTGATTCAAAGAGATTAGTAATGTGCGGCATTAAAGAATGCAAAGAAGAAGAAATAGAGATTGTAAGCTCGTGTTTACAAACAAGCAACAAGCCAAACAAAAGGAAATTCCCATATTGTTTCAGGTTTGCTAGTAAAGGAAAACAAAAATTTGAAAATAAAAAAAATTTCTTGCTCTTACAAAGCTGGAGCGAGCGAATCATGCAAGCATTGTGTTGCTGTCATGTTATTTTGCCGTGAGTAAGTCAAGTGTACTTTTTTATATTATAGATCTAAACTTTGTGTATAAAATTTTGATTTTAGATAATTTTAATACAAAGAACCCAACGTTGCATGCGTTATAGAACTGTTTATTTATTTATTATAGAACTGTTTATTTATTTATCGGCCTTTTAACCCTTTCCGGCGCGGAGTAAGTTTAATTGAAATAATTATCTGCCACCAGAATTTATAAACGAATTTATTAGAGAATACGAACTTGCTTATTTTCAGGCATTTTATCAAAGGAAAATTTTAATTAAATATTCTTGGTGCCAGTAAAATTAAAATTAGGTGTCCTTTTTAAGGGACACCGCGCCGGAAAGGGTTATACACTGATTTCAGCGGAAAATGCTCACGGTATCAGTTCTATTTCGTTTCAGACTTTGTCCGCGAGAGGGCGTCTATTTCATTTCAAACGCGAATTGTGTTTTCTATTCCCAGTCTTCGCAACTGTATTTTTTCTAATATAAATTTCGAAATATATATATATTTGCAAATATTGTGAAAGTTTGTTTTAAGGGTTTCTGTTTAGAAAAAGTGATTCCAGTTAGAATTAAAAAATATTCATCTGAAGCAGCCCTGTATTGTGTTTTTGAGTTCGTATAAATGAATTATTATTTCAAAATTATTGTCCTTTTGCGGCATTCGGGGAATAAAATTCAGAAGTATAATGTAGTATAAAGAAAAAAGTATAAACAGCATAAAATATGTAGTAACGGTATACCAGGGGTTGAATAAATAAGTAGTACTTTTCTTAAAACTTTAAACTTGTGTAGAATGTAGAAACTTTTAAAAGGTCTCACACGCAGTGAATATAATTGATATAAACTACTGAAACACAAAAGCTAAATTCGAACTTCCTAAAAATCCTTACAAAAATGCGATAGTAAGTAAGTAGTTAATTATAATTTCTGGTGCACTTCTTTTTAAATTAAATTACGCTGATAATTTAGATTTCGTAACTTTGAATATGAATTTAGAATTTACCTAAATTTGATTATCACATATGAAATGAAATATTTAACGTTGGAAAATATAAACCTCTCATCAGAGAATCCGGACATGAGTATGCATATTTAAGTAATTTAAAATTTTGCATTCTTGGCAGTAAAATGCATTTTTAGCAAAGACTGACTATTCATTATTTATTCGGTTGGAATTTTGTAATGAAATAAACAAGAAGCGAAAAATATTTTTTCATAGTTCAACATAATATCATTAAAATATATATATATATTTAACTCTATTTTTTTGTAATTTCTACTTGAATAAACAAATAAATTATTCGCAGTTAAATGCAAATTTTATAATACTTTATAAACTATGTGTTTTCTAAAACTTTCATCATTATGTGACTTGTACAGATAATGATATTTTCATTTTGAAGCTAAATCAAAATTTGATTATTATTCGAAAAGCAATGTCTGTATTCATAAGACAATTTTCGCAGAAGTTTCAAAATTTCATTTATTAGTTTTTATTTTCATGTTTAATCTTTGTTGTTTCATTGTTTATTGTAGAGTTATTGTTTCCTTTATACGGATTCTGTTATCCGAAAGACTTTTGTTTCAAACTTTACCGATAAATAGTTGAGAAGATAAGGTCTAATTTTCTTTAATAATCGAAATATAAATACACAGATAAAATGCAAATACAGTTGACTCTCGTTAATTCGAAATCGGATAATTCGAATCTTCGCTTAATTCGAATTAAACATGAAGTCCCGAAATTTTCAATGGCAGAATAACGTTAAACTTTTTCATTAATTCGAACTCATTTTCTCTTGACATAGTTTAATTCGAACTAACGAGAATTCCGACTTTTCATTTTTCCTTTCTTTTTCACGGATTTCAGATCATCTGAATAACATTTTTTCTTTGATTTTTGTGAAATATGATCGGAACGAGTATACGTATAATCCCATGCATTTGATATCCATTTTCTTAGTGCCCCGACTGTCCATCAGTGACGTTTCAAATTTTTCTTCCATTGTGCTTTTTTCTAATCTTATAATTAGTTTATGTATTTATACAATTTAATTTAATATTAAGTCATATTCTGATGATAACAGACATAATAAATTTGAAAAACACTATAACACCAATTCCTTTGTATAACTACGATATTAAGCATGTTCTCATTTCATACTTTCCATAGTTCGAACTTCGGATATTTCGAACATTTCTTGTGGTCCCGACGAGTTCGAATTAACAAGAGCCGACTTTATTTAAGAATTTTTTGAATTTTTAAGAATTTTTATATTTATACATTAGAAAAAATACATTTTTATAGGATTCAAATGTCTTCTTTAGACTAAGCTAAAGACTTTAATCGTGTGCAAAATGTAAAAATTCTTGAAATGTCTTACAGACAATGAATAATTGATATAAATTACTCAAAAGCAAAAGCTAAATTCGAATTTCCGATTGTTCAACGTTTAGTTATTTTTTTTTATTATATTCATCTTTTATTGACATCTGCTGATCCAATATATTTTATTAGAGTTAGTTTTATTAGAAATTAATACCTTGGTTAAAATTTGTCTCAAAAAATATCGGTGAAACTTAAAAATTTCAATACAATTTTACCTTTCAAGCTGAAAGCATATTTATTAAAAAAGAACAGTTTAGATCAAACCAAAAACTTCCAAAAATCTGACGCTATATTAAACTAGTCGTTGGGTGCCACCGTAATACTTACCCATCATGGATAATACGAAAATAAAACATGTGAAACTATTTATACAATGCATTGAAATTCATAAACACAATTTAAATATTGTTAATATACATAGTAATGCTATATTAAAGAACTGCTGATGTACCAATTTCGACAAATTATATAAAACGCCAAATTACTCAAGTAGTACCGAACTGCGTAAGAGAAACATCCTTATAACTCCAAAAATAATAATTCTATTAACTAACAATTAACTGCGTCGGATTAAGCGTCTCATTTCCAATTAAAATATACTTTTGAATTGAAATTTGAATGAAATACAGGGTCATGAAAAATCGAAGAATGTGGTAAACAAGATTACAAATATCTCAGCAACTAATAACCCGATCGACTTCGCTCTATATGCAAAATGTGTGTTATTTTATTGCCTTTTACGTCCATTCCTTAGAACAAAAAAATTCGAAAGTTTTTATATACCTTTCATCAGAACGAATTTTTCGAGGGTCCGAAAAAAATAGTTCCGGATAATCGAGGTTGCTGATATTAAATAGGGTTCGTCCCATTTTTACATACTAACTACATACAAAATTTCAAGTCTCTATCTCAATTTGTTCGGGAGATAGAGCGTTTACAGACAGACAGACAGACAGACAAACGGACGGCAAAAATTTTTTTCTAAAAATATATTTTTTGGAATCTCCACTATCTAAAACGTGTAAATCCGTCAAAAAAATTTTTCGATTTTCAAAACGATTGCAAGACTTACCCTATACTACGTATGATGGGTAAGTAAAAAGGACTATTGATTTCTAGAGTTGAAAAGAAACTTTTCTTCCTATAAAGGGATGAAACATTTTCTCAGTTATTTTTACTTTTAAGGTGAAAGGAACGGTTCGATCTAAAAATAAAGAATACTGCCCAGTTAAACTGATGGCATTGAGCTCACAGGCTACAAATACTAATTGTACATTAAAGCCTTATATTTTCAAGGGTTAATTCCGTTCGAAAAAAAATTAAGAAGGGGAAACAGCTCTCCCCTTTCCTCTTTTTTTATACTTAATCATTGAAACTCCTATACTATCAAAGACATGCTTTATCATATAAAAAATCTATATCCAAAATTCAGAGCAAATGAGATAATTCTTAATAAAAACCCATTTAGCATTTATATAATTTAAAAGGAGTTATCCCCCTCTTTTATACTTAACCATTAAACTTCCAAAACTATTCAGAGATTTGAACGAAATCTGACAATTCTGCTTGAAAAACCCATTTATATAAATTAAGGGGGGGGGCATTAGAACCCCTGTTCCCCTTATATATACTTATTCAATGAACACCTAATAACAGTCACGGAATCGCCTCATCAGAATGATCCTAATCTAAATTTTGAACGAAAATTAATTCTGCATGAAAATCCCATTTATATCAACTAACGGGGGGGGGGGCATTAGAGCCCCTGTTCCCCCTATTTATACTTATTCAATGAACAACTAATAACAGTCACGGAATCGCCTCATCAGAATGATCCTAATCTAAATTTTGAACGAAAACTTAATTCTGCATGAAAATCCCATTTATATCAACTAACGGGGGGGGGGGGATTAGAACCCCTGTTCCCCCTATTTATACTTATTCAATGAACACCTAATAACAGTCACGGAATCGCCTCATCAGAATGATCCTAATCTAAATTTTGAACGAAAACTTAATTCTGCATTAAAATCCCATTTATATCAACTGACGGGGGGGGGGGGCATTAGAACCCCTGTTCCCCCTATTTATACTTATTCAATGAACAACTAATAACAGTCACTGAATCGCCTCATCAGAATGATCCTAATCTAAATTTTGAACGAAAACTTAATTCTGCATGAAAATCCCATTTATATCAACTAACGGGGGGGGGGGGCATTAGAACCCCTGTTCCCCCTATTTATACTTAATCAATGAACACCTAATAACAGTCACGGAATCGCCTCATCAGAATGATCCTAATCTAAATTTTGAAAACTTAATTCTGCATGAAAATCCCATCTATATCAACTAACGGGGGGCATGAGCCCCCCGTTCCCCCTCTTGTACATATCGAATGAACTCCAAAAACTAATCAGGGAAGCGCCTTGTCAGGATATACCTACATACAAAATTTCAAGTGGATCGGATATTTTTATCATGAGTTATCGCGTTACGTACATACGAACATACATACAGAACGGACGGGCACATAAGCTCTCAGGCTATGATAGCCTGTGAGCTAATAAGCTCTCAGGCTATGATAGCCTGTGAGCTAAAAATTATCCGCACTTAGAAACTTATGTTCATGCAATATTGGCTTTATTTTAGTAGGATTTCTATTTATAACACTGAGCACTTTTATACAGGGAGCATTTAAAATCGGAAATTATAATTATTTTGATTGATAGTGCTTTTGGTTTTTAGGGTTTCATTCACCTGATAAAACCCTATTCGTCTCTGTCCTCTGTCTGTCCGTCTGTCACAGAGTCCGTGCGTAAAAACTGCATAAGTCAGAGACTTCAAATTTTGTGTATTTGCCGCTGAAAACCTCGTGTTACACGACAAATCATAAAATTTTGATAATGTCTATTATTTTATTAATAACATACATTCATATTTGCGATTTAAAGTTTAAAAGAGAATTATATTTTCAACGGTTTCAGTGTTGATATCCTAGCTTGGACCAAAAAAAAAAAGTTTCACCAGTAAACAGAAGATCTCACGATCGAGTCCCGGTGCTGGAGCTTCAAATTTTCATATTATGCTGGGTTTAATTAAAAGAAATCTCGTATTTTTTATTAATTTAAGGGTTTATTTTTTATCATTTACATGTATAATATTTTTTAATTCAATTTTTTTCCTGTGCTAAAAATTATAACGATTTATTAACGTTTCAGAATTTTAAAGTTCGCTCAAACAATTCTTTTCGTTTTTAGAAATTTAAAATTTTATTTATATCTTCCCTATTTTTTTTTTTAAATTTCAGATTTTCTAAAAATTTTAAATATTAGATTTCATTTAAATAATTTGATTGGAACATTTTTAATTTGATTAAGATAAATAACTTCATTTGATTTTAATAATTTAAAATAAAATTTATTGGTGTTACTACTTGTAAGAATTTAATAATTATAAATTGACAATTTGAATCTATTAATTAAAGGATAAGATGTTTTTAAATAAATATTAAACAAAACCTTCTGTGCGATTTACGATCTCACTTAACCACCTGTTTTTAATTCACATTTAGAGTTGATATGATAGTTAGCAATTGCATGAAAGATCTTCTACCAACAGTATAGTGCAACTTTTTTTACAAGATGAAATTGCTCGATTTCAGCCCATAGACTGTAGATAGGATGCGCGTTGAATATTAAAAATTTTGTAACGGTTATCGGGAGTTCCATTAAATACAGTTGCAAAAAATCCGCAGATTTTGTAAGACGGGAATAAATCTGGTATTTGGGGGAATATTGTAAATTTTGCAGGAGTTCTGAAAGTAAACAGAACTAGTCATATTTCAATTTAAAATTTTTACTTTTTAGATTTGTGTTGACATTGTTCTGAAAAATTTAAGTTTTTCACTACGAATTTACAAAGCTGATAATTTTGAGTTTAAGGTTTGTTGGCTGACGTATTTATTATTCAGAAATATTACTTATATTCCTTTTGTTTACTATTATTTATAAAATTTATGTAACTCTTTTAGCGAATTGTATCTTTTTTTTCTATTGATTTCTTTTACATTTGTTGAAATTGGCTGATTCGAAGAATAGAATTGGTATATACGCATAGGTGCCAACCTGGCATCGATTATCCGCAATACATGCGTTAATTTGACCTTGATTTAATGAGTTTCGAACCAGAATCTTTTCAAAGAAATAAAATTGAATATGTTCCAGTAACAATCTTGATATTAAATAAATAAAGATTCCTGAAATATATTTTCTGGTTTGAAATGACGTTAACCTGGTTCAAACTAATCCAGGTTTACGGAAGATTAGTTGAAAGTTGGCAGCTATGTATACGTCTATGTCAGGCAAAATGAATCTGCTTTCTTCCTCTGTCACTTAATACTTATTGGCGATTAAATATCAACTCCCTTATGATTGTTAGATTTATCTGTACTTAATATTTCTGCAATTTAAGCACGTATTTTATTAGTTTTCATGTAAATTTGAGCTATTTTTCTCTACTTAAAACTACACAATGTGTAAATTGCTTAACCCCTTAACTGGTTAATTCTTTTCCGTTCAATAAATTAAAAATAGCGGATTCACACCACTATTATTTAAATAAAATACTCGTAAAATTTAGTCTAAACATTTCCGCTTTTCAATAGTACGAAAATTTCCTTACAAATAATAGTGGTGTCTAAAGCTTTAAATGATGCAATAACCAAATTCGTCTTGTCCGAACGCCGTTCGAACAAGCCAGTTAAGGGGTTAAAAATGACAAAAAAAAAATATTTAAAAAGGTGTTAAATTACTTTTAATTCTACTGAGAATATAAAATAAAATATAAATATTAACATCTTAATTTTCAAATGTCACTTTATTGGACTGAAAGTGAAAGTCAATTTTTAGATCCGGAAAATAAAATGTAGATATTGAAGAACATGGAATATTTGTATTATGTTTCTTTAAATAAACTGATCCAAATTCTTTGTATGTTGTAGGACAAAACGTCGTTACAAACAGTATTTCTTTTAGTAATATTTTCTATTGATTCTCGTATGATTAATTCACGGTAATTCTTCAAAAGACATGAAATTTTTGCATAATGTGATGCGCGTAGAATTATGACAATCCTAAGAGCCTTCTTCCTCTCAGTGTAATAAAAAAACTTTATAACACCTAGACCATTTGCTACCAGTAAAAACAAATCTAAATTTTAACCATATTGATGAGAAAATATGTCATGAAAAAAGCCGCTAAATTTCAAAATTCACTGATACAAAATTGCCCCGGTACCAATCAGAAACTGTTGATCCGACGTAAAAAATCAGCCTCCATCTTGTGACAACCTCCTCAGTTACGTCACTTGCAACTGGTCTTCTCTTCTTTATTCCTAACACCATGATGCGTAAGAACTGCGCTTCAGTTTATGAAATAGCACAGCTTTCATTTTGATCCCCAGCCACAGCCCGTTGAATACGAGGTCTGACGCTGCCATCGAAATGCTCATAGCCAGAGCACAGAAGGTGTGACGTCATCACTAATGGACCGACTTCTTCCCTCATAGCATGCATAGTCACAGTGACGTCACAATGACGTCACTGTAAGTCACTTTGGTCACATCACATCTGCGACCAAAATGCCACCACTCAGTGACGTCACATTGTGACTGAAATGTGACCTTTTTTAAAAATCTTTAGAAAATTATAAAATTCTTTAAAACATGTTATTTACTTAAAAAACATGTTTCTGACAATTTAAATATTGTCGCTTTTGTCACAGTTCCGTCACAATGTTAATGTCAAAGTAGTCACAAATGACACATTTTTCACAAATTTGTCACATTTTGACCACTTTGTAAAGTGGTCACAAACAAGCTCTAAAACGGCCATAACGACTTCACATTTTAGTCACTGTGACTTCACACCGACGTCACGTGACGTCACATCGACGATCGATGGTCACAAAGTCACAATGTGACTTCACAACGACGTCGCAGTGACGTCACCATGCTTTACGGGTTATTGAGTTGGAATTCACAGCGGAAAATTTTGAGTAGCAATTTCTTTTTACTTTATTCGAAAAATATCTATCATCTTATAAAACAATAACTACTATTTAACTATACTGGTTATAATTTGGAATTCCCCCTCTCCACCCCCCCAAAAAAAAATCAGCCAGATACGGCAACATTTTAGCATACGGCATCTGGCTGAATTTTTATGTACATCCGTAATTCCCACCAGTCTATTTAAGAAGTTGTTATTGTTTTTTAAGATAATAGATAATCCACAAATAAAATAAAATTGCTATTAAAATATTTCTGGTATAAATTCCAACACGAGTGAGAAGTCTGTCCATCAGTGATGACGTCACACCTCCGGTTATGAGCATTTTAATGGCAGCTTCAGAACTCCTATAAAACGGGATTGACTGGGGCTCAAAATGAAAGCTGCGCTATTTCACAAATCGAAAAAAAATCTTTCTATTCAAGAAAGAAGACAAAATTCATTTTTTTTAAATGCTTTGCAATTCTTTAACATCAGTTTGAACGGCAACGGAATTGTTGTTCATAGGATATTTTGGCTCTATCTGATATCAAAGCCTTTGCACAGTGAGTGTTCGTTAAAGAAGTCATGGGATATCTCTTGCGTATCCCTGCCTTGTGCTTGAAATCATTTTTCCAAAATTAATGGAAAACATTACTTCAAGGGTCGCATTACATAGGGATTTTTTTTTATTGTTCCTTCCAGCATTTTGAATATAGCATATCCATCTGCCTTTCTGTAGCATATGTTAAATAACATGATGATGAAGATCACTGATCAGAGGCTCTGGTAGGAACAATTCAATGTGTCCTGTTTAATTTGACTTCCGTATTTTGTGTGTTTCTGCCATACTTTGAACAGAAAATGGCGTCATGGTTTTTTTAAAAGAATTTTCCTTAAAGTTATTACATTTTCATTCCGCAAATACTGAGTTCAAGACACTATACAAAATGTTTCAGTGAGCAAATATGATGGCCTATTAAAAAAACATAATTATCATTAAAAAATGACATTTTTTACCAGAAATATATCTAAGACATAAATAAACACAAATTTCTGAATTTTTTTTTCTCACCGGTACTGATACTGGAACCTTAGAAAAGGAGGGCAAAAGTTGACATGCAAAATTGTAGCTGACAAACATGGCTTTAATTTTGGAATTACTGTGTGTACTTGCGTATAAGTCGACACCGAATTCAAGAGGATTAACCTCTTCAGACATGAGGTACACAAATGTGTATTTCCATTCTTTTCCTCATAAAAACTAAACTGTTCGAATTTTTCACATTTTTACTTTACGTCTATACAGCTGAATGTTTTTTACTTTAAAACAAAACCAATAAATGTCAGTACTGATGAATAATACCTCATAAAATAAATATTTTCATCTGAGTGTGGAAGTGACATTGTGGCCAAGAAAGTAAGAAATATTCATGATTATTTAACTTAAATGCTTTACAATGTAAATTTTTGAGGGTTTGCTGATCATTTACTTCTTTAAAGACCTTTATTTTGTTATTGTTTAGATTTATATTACTGATAGTTAAACTGACGTTTTAAGGGGATTAGTACTTTTATATCCGTATTTGTAAACCTAAATTACCAGTCCCCTAAAGTAGGGATTTCATAAAAAAGACTCTTTTTGTCATCTATGATGTCATTTCGATCATGCAAAAGCAATAAATATACATTGGTAGAGTTATTTTATGCTCAGGTCTGAAGAGGTTAACTGAAAGAAGACTTTTCTAAATACATCGGTAACCGTTTTCGCAAGGATTTATCACAAATGTAAGAAATTTTCACTAGTGGAAATTTTTGTAGAAAATTTCACTTTTTTTAAAGCCTCTCTAGCAAGAAAATGTGAAGCAAAAATAATTTCAAAAAACTCTATTCATTTTTACTGGTGAGATTTCACTTCGCTGATAGTAGGTCCGTCACATTATGACAACAAAAATAACCTGCTGTCAGTGTCAATGAAAAAATCATTACAGTGTTGCCAGATGGGCTACTTATTTTAAATTCGGATTCTTCACTGGCACCACTTTTTTGATATAGTAAGATGCGCCTTATTTAATGACACATTAATAAAGGCGAAAACAATCGGGATTTCGCCTTTTCAAAATATTGGTGCGAATCAAGAAATCTGAGTTTTAAAAAAGTAGCCCAGTAGCAACACTGGATCATTATCCCTTTGCGTCGCAGGGCAAATTCATTGCTTAAGTGTTGAAATAAATGACGGACACCGGAATTTGAAAACAACTTTATTTGTAAAAAAAAAAAACGCTATATTTCATGCATTCAAGAAATAGTAATTTTTTAATACAAAATTCCGGTGCCAAAGTGGCGTTTAGGAATTAAAATTAAGTGGTATATCTGCGAAACCACTGCGCCGCAAGGGGTTAAACCTAGGCAAACTGACTCCAGTAAAAAGAAACAGATTTTTTTTTACCATTATTGTCAGAGAAATTTCCCATCAATGAGGCGTTATAAAAAAGATGAGATTTTTTACTGAGGTTTACTGGAGGAATAGATATACTGATCGACAATACACTCTACGATTCCTACTTTTTATTCATAACTCCACTTTTAAAAGACCACAGTAGATGTTTCTTCTGTGATTGGCCGTTGTTTTGTGATTTCCTATTGGCTGTTTATTTCTACTTTCCTAATTGGTTGTCTTCAATTTGTATTTTCCTCTTACCTTTCCTTTCAGTCTTGCTGCTGCTTGAAATACAGTAGAACCCCCCAAAATCGGACCTCGTTAATCCGGATCGGTTAGGTCATTTTTTTTCAAGTTTGAGAAGCGATTGGCTAATTTCCATAACATTAACTTGTTTCATCGTCGTATTCTGAATTAAAAAAAACTTTTTTTTGAAATCTTTTCAGAAGAATTAAGCAAAGTAAGCATTTTTACTGTCTGTAAATATTCAATAAGTTTAACATAAAGGTGATTTTCTGTAAATATATTTTATTTTATTTGTTTCTAATTCTTCGGATAATCCGGATTTTCGATAGTCCGGATTGGGTCTGGTCCCAGTTAATCCAAATTATCGGGGTTTTACTGTAAGTGCCTGACGAAGAAAGGCTAAGTTCTTTAAAATGGCTTAGCTCATTTAAATTTTTCTGATTGTATTTAAAGGAGATCTTTTAGTTCTTTAGTCAAAATAATTAAAATAATTTCTAAATTATCTCAAATGAAAAGTTTTTAAATGAAAAATTTTTTTAATGTTATTACAAAACATAAGTATATTAATTACAACTTTTATTGTTAGTATTTATCGGTTCAGAAGGTTTGCGCAATTTAATGTATAAGTTCCAAATAAATTAAATTATTTTTCTACGATATCTTTAATGAGCGTTCAACCAAACAGAAAATTAAAATAAATTTGACTTCCTAAAAGTTCATTTCTAATAACGGGAACATTTTCAAGAATTGCATTGTGCGTTAATTTTCTGGCAAATTTATTAAATAAAAAGACATTATGCGATTCCCCTGCTCATTAAATGGAATGAAATGAAAGTTTTCGATCTTTATTAATGCATAACATGTTATGCATGTCCTCAAATTTAAACTAATTTGTAAAATGTTCTTCGTGTCTAATTTTCAAACAAGTTGGAAATTGCACGTGAAGCGTAGTAAATGAGGTGCGTTCGTACTCTAACGAAGTTTTAAAAATATCACTCTCATATATCAATCTCATAAAGTTGTAAATAGTTAATTACAATTAAAATGCGCACCAAACTATGTTCAAACAACATGACACAAACCATTGTGTAATGGAATACTTTTGTGTGGCCCTATAAATCAATAATAAATATTATTTGCATCACAGATTGTACAGAATGTTTATTATAGTATATACTTCACAGATGTATATCAACTTTATTATGTTCGAAAGAGTGTACGATCATTAAAATGCACTTGAAACTTTTTCCCCCATTGACCATAATGTATAGGAATCCTTTTGATTGTCCCTGTAATTGAACTATTCATCCGATTTTCATAAAATTTAAAATGACTGGACAAAATTATCTAATAATTATATATTTTAAGTTTCAAACTATTCGATTGGGTAGTTTTTGGGTTGTTATTAGCGGATGGACAGACGGACGGAAGGACAGACAGACAGACGAATGGGCAACTCGGGATCCCGGGATTTTTTCTCTTCAATTCGAAACAAACTCGACGTTTCTCCGTTACCGGGATCGGAGGAGTTATCGTCACATACATACATCATAAAAACGATAGGATTTTAATTCTGTAGATTACGGTGTTATACATGTCCTCAAATTTAAATTAATTTGTAAAACGTTCTTCATGTCTAATTTTTAAAAAAGAAGAAAATATTCTTGTTTAGATCGCATTTATTATCTATTTATAACTTAAGGTGTGGTGAGATATATATTATATCCCACCTATGTTTAATTAAGATTCGCAAGAAAATCTTTAGTTTTACCTTTCTAACATTTGTGAAAAACATCTGAAAAATTGCTTTCCATTTTTTTTTTTAAGTAAAATGTTTCCAAATTTCCGATGCGAATTCAACATTATAGAGGCACAATTGCTTGCTCCAGAAAGTGCATGGAGATTTGTAAGTTTGACGATTGAACTGATTTGCCCGTACGTCGTAAGGGCAAGAAAAGTTTACTTAATTTATCGCTTAAAGCTTTTTGTCAGCATTATTATTATTACTTACCCATCATACGTAGTATAGGGTCTTGCAATCGTTTTGAAAACCGAAAAAAAATTTTTGACGGATTTACACGTTTCGGACACTGGAGATTCCGAAAAACATATTTTTAGAAAAAAAAATTTGCCGTCCGTCCGTCTGTGTGCCGCTCTATCTCCCGAAAAAATTGAGATAGAGACTTGGAGTTTTGTAAGTGTGGTTAGTATGTAAGAATGGGACGAAGCCTTTTTAATATCAGTAACCTCGATTATTCGGAACTATTTTTTTCGGACTCTCGAAAAATTCGTTCTGATGAAAGGTATATAAAAAATTTCGAAATTTTTTATTTTAAGGAGTGGACGTAAAAGGCAATAAATTAACACACATTTTGCATAAAAAACGAATTCTATCGAATTTTTAGTTGTCGAGATATTTCTAATCCTGTTTTCCACATTCTTTGATTTTTCATGACCCTGTATTTCATTCAAATTTCAATTGAAAGATATCTTTTAATTGGAAATGAGACACTTAATTCGATTCAAGAAACCGTTAATGAATATGATATATTTTTTAGAGTTATAAGGATTTTTTTTTGTGCAATTCAGTGCTACTTGAATAGTTTGGCGTTTCATACAATTTATCGAAATTGGTTCATCAGAAATTCATGTTATGTGTTAAAAGTAATGTGATGTGTTAAAAGTACTTAAACACACGTTTATATTTTGTTTTGGACTTGTAATGCATTTTATAAATTGTTTACATATGTTATGTTTTCATATGTTATGTTATGCATATCCATGATGGGTAAGTATTACGGTGGCCTCCAACGACTAGTTTTTAAATACAATTTCATACATCATAGATAATGGCAAATATATTTACTGTAAATATTATGAATATTTCACTTAACTTATGCTTTAGCAAGTCAACTAGTTGATTATTATTAATGAAATCCGCCAATTCCGATGTTTCCAATTAGTTCAGAACAGCGGCATTCTTACTCATATCCTTTTCATTTTTATTTTATTATAAGAACATCATTTTAAAACAAAATTTTATATTAAAACAAAGCAAATTTCACTTCTATATCTTCCCAATACACACAAAATTATTATTTGAGCGTTATGTGAGAAATGAAATGTTTACTTGTTGCGTTACTGCATCATATTTTAATAACTAATATAATGGGATCTTATTTCAACAAAAATAGGCCTAAAAATAAAAGTTAAAGTAATTGTCAATTGATTTATTATCCTATTTGGTTCCTTTCAAGTCTGAGATATACTTTTCTTCTTCTATTGATCGTACAAAGGATAGCTAAATATATATTTCAAAAAAGATTGTTTATTTAAGTAACGTATAATACCGAATTATTTTTGTTTCTTTACTAGATATTTTATGTTCGATATGAACAGAAAACATGCATTTTTTAAAATTAATTCCGCAAAAATATTAACTATATGCGATGATTTATTTAACAGATATGGATATTTGGAAGTTTTAAATATTCAAGTCAAAAGCTACATCTCATTCGGCAAAATATTTTAGTAATAAGGTTAGAAAGTACAGTGTGACTTAAAAATCTGACATAAAAACAATATTTTCCCTTCCTTTGTCTTGTACACTTTCAAGTTATGGCGAAAGAAAAACTAGTCGATGGAGGCCACCGTAATACTTACCCATCATGGATATGCATAACATAATATATAAAAACATAACATATGTAAACAATTTATAAAATACATTACAATTCCAAAACAAATATAAACGTATATTTAAGTATTTTTAACACATCATCATGCTCTATTAATGAATTGCTGATGAACCAATTGCGATAAATTGTATGAAACGCAATTCCGTGCAATTCAGTGCTATTCAAGTAGCACTGAATCGCATAAAAGAAACCTTCTTTTAACTCTAAAAATAATTATCATATTCACTAACGGTTTCTTGCATCGAATTAAGTGTCTCATTTCCAATTGAAAGATATCTTTGAATTGAAATTTGAATGTAATACAGGGTCATGAAAAATCAAAGAATGTAGAAAACAGGATTAGAAATATCTCGACAACTAACAATCCGATCGACTTCGTTTTTTATGCAAAATTTGTGTTAATTTATTGCCTTTTACGTCCACTCCTTCAAATAAAAAATTTCGAAAATTTTTATATACCTTTCATCAGAACGAATTTTTCGAGAATCCGAAAAAAAATAGTTCCGGATAATCGAGGTTACTGATATTAAATAGGCTTCGTCCCATTCTTACATACTAAGCACATACAAAATTTCAAGTCTCTATCTCAATTTGTTCGGAAGATAGAGCGGTTACAGACAGACAGACAAGCAGACAGACAGACACACGGACGGCAATTTTTTTTTCTAAAAATATGTTTTTCGGAATCTCCAGTGTCCGAAACGTGTAAATCCATCAAAAAAAAATTTTCGATTTTCAAAACGATTGCAAGACTTACCCTATACTATGTACGAAGGGTAAGTAATAATAATTCTTTATGAAATAAAAACTTCAAAATCGAAAGCAAAATGTTACAAGTCAAAGTAATAAAGTAGACAAAAAAGAATATTTCATTTTTTTTTCCATTTATCAAAAGCGATTATTTTCTGAACAAATTTTCCAGGAGTTGTTTCGTTGCTTAGCAACAAATTTGGGACAGCTGTAACAAATGCATGTCGAAATACATGACCGGAACAAAATTTCGGCAACAGCAACATGCAACAATGGAAACAACAATGGTGTGATAGAAAATTGAGGCTTTAGCTTTTCCCGAAAGAAATGGCCGCACTTTATGACTTGATTTAATACACAAATTTTGAAAATGCATTAAGTGTCGAAAAATGTACCGGGTGATCCAGTCAGGACAACTTTTAAAAATGAATACTAATTCGAAAACGAATCAAGATACGAAGATATGGTTTGCACCAGACGGATGTAAAAGAAATCAGGTTTTGTGTGGCAACGAAAAAAAATAGTTCTGTCAGTGACCAACAGATGGCGCTATAAGGATTTAATGCATCAAAAAATGATTTACAAATGAAAGAAATGTTGACAACTTACAATTCAGCTTAATTACAGTTAATTATTACTATAGTAAATGTTCATGGGCTGTCCATCATTCAGATATACAGCTGTGAGACGAGGCACCTCACCGTTCACAGCATAGAGCAGCATTTCTTGCATTATGATAGACACATTTTGGCGAATGGCATCTTTCAATGCTGCTAGTGATGACGGTTGGTTGCGGTATACTTTTGACTTCAATAATCTCCACAGCCAAAAGTCCCAGTGTGTCATATCGAGATATCCTGGACGAGGCCATGCGTAATTAAAGTAGCGACTGATAATGCGATCCTTCCTCAAATATTGAGCGTAGTAGGCGCTACACAGGCAGAACAATATGAGGTGGTGCTCCATCTTGCATAAAGATGAGTGTTTGGAGTGCCTGCCGCGCTTGTAATTCACAAGACAGCGCCATCTGTTGGTTGCCAATAGAACTATTTTTTCCGTAGCCACACAAAACCCGGTTGCTTTTCCATCCGTTTTGGTGCAAACCATATCTTTGTATCTTGATTCGTTTTCGAATTATTCGTTTTTAAATTTCGTCCTGACTTTGGATCACCCGGTATATAGAATATTGGAAAAGCGAGAAACGGAAATGCAACACTGACAAATAATTTAACTGACACCGATATTTTTGACTCTGTGCTAAATAAAATGGCCGATAACCTACTTGCAGCTGAAAAGACGAGGATGAACAATTGGCAAAAGAAAAGGTGTCACATGAAAAATACATATTTTTTTCTGAGGAATTCAAATATGCTTTAGAGAACCAAGACTGTATTTCGGAAATAGACATTCTTTATTCGTATAAAATTAAATTAAAAAAAAGCTTGTTAAAGAACAGTGAAAATTTTTAAACAAACTGTAACAAACTGATGTACAAATTGAGAAATAATTTCCCTCTTTATTAGATTTTTCTTTTTCTGTAACATAGTCAATAACAATTAAATGAAATTCTTTTTATATTTATTTATCTTGCATAATTATAACTTAATAATGAAATAAATTATGAATAAAGGCACCATTAGTAATACAAGGTAGAACCCGTCGAATTTCGACGAAAGGGAACTGTTCCATTTATTTTAAATAAACATGCAAAAGTAATTACAATTAAACATGCTCCTTATATTGGTAAGTCTAACTCTTAAAAAAAGTGTTATTTAACTTAAAGTTAACAGAATACTGTTTTTATAAAACTCAGTTTAGAAATTATTAAAATTAAACTTTAATCGTATATGTAGGCAGTAAAATATAATGGAGATCAGTTATTATGAAACATTTATCAATTAAGGCTCTTATGCTTGATATTCTAAAATGAAAAAAAAGCAAAGAGTAGTATTTATTCCATTTTAACTCAGTCATAGAAATTTCCCCTCATAAAATCTAAATCCGGTATCATAGTCACCATCTCAAAATTTACATATTCACATCTCATATCTGCATTCATGTTTTTTTTTTCTTTTATTGACATTTTGATTTGTTCATCTTAAAATCATTAAAAAGAAAATAAATCGCACAATTATTCTTTAAAACATATTTTTGTAAAGAGAAAGTGTTGTATCGTGTGTAAAGTAAGATTGTAATAAACTATAAATCATTTAATAGATAAATAAAACGAAAAAAACCCAAAATTCTCCGCGTTATATAACAGACGATATTTTTGACATACCTGGCATCAAAGTTTTTCACTTTTATGAGAAAATGCCACCAAAAACATACAATGATTTTTTTTTCTTTCCTTTACTTTTAACAAAAATGGAGTACTCCTGTTGCCATAATTACAAAAATGGTATTAAAAACTACAAAAAATTACTATCTCAAAAATAAATTAAGATGCAGTTTTCGAAAAAATTGCTTTTAAAATTACATTTTTCCCCTTGTACGACAATGTAAAAATTGAAAATATGCGATATCTAGAAGTTTAAAAATTTGCATTACGAAAATTGCAAAACTGAAATTTCATTTCGAACTTCAAAGTGTTGCCATTCGCAAAATGACGCATGCGTTACGCACAGATACTTTTGACCTTTATAATATAGGTAGTAATCTTTAGATATTTCTTCAAAAATCAAAATTTTCAAAAATCCGGTTTACTCCCGGTCTTAATGTTTCCGGATTTTTAAAGATATACAGTACTCGTTATACAATCTCTTATGCAATGATTACAAATGAATTTAATATTCGGATCACCAGACTTTTATCCTAATAATTCTTAAGTTAATTGATCGAATGACCACACGATTTTTATCCTGTTGTGGAATAAATTTAAAAAAATCTCCATATCATACAAACATCAGGTGTTCGAATTCAAAACTTCACATTTAGTACAATTTCAAAGCGAAGATAACTATAGTTGAGTAAGACGTGAGTGTCTGAAAAACGTTTTTCAGAATTTAAATTTTTTTCAATGCTGTTTGCTGGCTCATATTCTTATCATTGTTATTTTATTATAATAACAGCATCTTAAAAAATATTTTGATATTAAAACAAAGAAAAAATCCCTTCTATATCTTCACGATTCGCACAAAATAAATATTTCAAAGTTTTGTGAGAAATGTGATGTTTACATCTTGCGTAACTTCATCTGATTTTAATAACGGAAAAAAGTGGCCTTATTTCAACAAAAGTAGATCTGAAAATTAAAAGTTAAAGCAATTGATTTATTATTCTACCCACTTCCTTTCAATTCTAAGATATACTCTTCACCTTATATTATTTGCAAACCAAGATAGCTAAATATCTAGTTTTAAAAAAGAATGTTTATTTATGAACTTATGATGCTGGATTAATTTTCTTTTTTTTTCTAAATACTTTAAAGTTCGATATAAATTAACTCATAACTTTTATCTGTTATTGTTATTTATGAAATATTTGGTAATATATTTTCGAATTGCTGAAGCATATTAAAGATGTAATTCATATCAATGCATAAAACAATTTGAAAAAAGAATTTATTTGGTATGAAGCAATAAAAATAACCGGCTTAATATTTCCAAAGCTTATTTATGATTTTTATCTGAGGTTATTTTTGAACATCAAAAGCGTTTTTAAGTTATTGCTAACTTCTATCAAATAATAGTAAATCGGTTTTTGAGAAAGGACAATATATTTCAGTTTTGCCACAGGGGACTCGTTTTAAGTTCTAGTCGTAATAGTATATGGAATATATATATATATATATATATATTCTTTGTGATAGATTTCTGTTTTCTACGGTAAGGATTATAATTTTCCTCGATTGTTACGATTAATAAAACAAGCGACAAAAGCCATTCACAAAGCGTAGTTTGTGAAATACTTTCTACAAATTCATTATACAGAGTGTCCCCTCTCAACGGTGGCCAATGGCTAAATTCTAAACCGTTGGTCATAGACATATAGTTCCAATTGCAAAAATGCTTTAAAAAAGGTAAAGAATTATTTTTTAAGCGATTTAGGTCAAAAAAATGTTTTACTAAAAAATTACGAAAATTAAATTTTTATACGGTCCTTCGGTCCTATAAGTGATATTTCGAAAATTTTTACCACTACTCTAACAAGTAAGACAAAAAAATTCCCATTCCTCTGCGATCAACATTGACCGAGTTATAGCTGTTCAAAGTTGAAGCATATTTTTTGCTGCAAAATAGGGGTCAGTCACAAATTTACTGGAAATAAAAATAAACATCAGATAGAAAATTTAACTTTAAACATTGAGAGTAAAAAAAAATTTTTTACAATGTTGTTTCTGAATTTATGTTGACATTTACATGTTAAAGTAAAATATGCAATTTAAGTAAAAAAATAACAGAAATTTTGTTAAATTAAACTATGAAAAGCAACAGTCACAAATCGTTTCAAAATGATACATATTTAAAGCTCTATTAGATTACTCAACCTAATGGAATTTGATGTAGTCCTATAAAATAAATAAATGGAACGCACCTAAAATCGTATTAATATTACATTGTCATTGGGTTTAAATAAGTATGGGAATTGAACCTCAATCAGATATTTGGAAGTGTTAAAATTTGAATATAAGTTTTGAACTAGGAAAATTTACATACGAAAACTATGAATAAAATAAAAACTTATCAAAATAACATATCTTTTTAAAATAAAATCACGAAAAGAATCAGCTTCATTTGCTTACAAAATAAAACATACGTAAAAATACGATTGAGGATATGAATTTCAAAACTCGATTTATCGCTTTTTGATTTGTCTATCAGTCTATACAAACCTCCACTATTGAAACAATGCAATCTCAAAATTTATAATGAAAACCAATAGATGCATTTAAAGTTTTTTCGCTATTTCCCAAAATTTGATTTTTTTTGATAAAGAGAATTTTCAAATTCATGTCTTCAGTTATTTTAATAACCAATCTAGAAGTTAATTAATTATAATTAACACTACCGTAAAACTTATACGGTGACAGCGCCTTCAGTTAAATCGCTCATTTAAAAGATTTTGTAATTGGAACTATATGTCTGTGACAAATAGTTTAGGAAGTAGACTTTGAACAGCGTTGGAAATCGACTCCCTTCATAATACTTTAAGCACTTAGTGTACGTTCCCTTAAAAACTCAGTTGAACACATCCGTTTTCAGCTATAGAAAAGTGGTTTAAGTCATGAAATTTAAAGTTTCATAACTCGGTCAATTTTAATGTTACATGAATGGGACCTTTTCTGTATTACTTGCTAGAGTGTTGAAAAATTTTTACTAAATATCACTTATAGGACCGAGGGACCGTATAAAAATTTAATTTTCGCAATTTTTTTGTAAAACATTTTTTGACCGAAATCGCTTAAAAAACAATTCTTTGCCGCTTTTAAAGCATTTTTGCAATTGGAACTATATGTCTATGACCAACGGTTTAGAAATTAGCCATTGGCCACCGTTGAGAGGGGACACCCTGTATAGCAACAAAACGTATCCATTTAACCCTTTGGAAGTTGCATGTAAAGTCGAATTCCCAGTGGAAATTTGTAAAAAAGTGAAAAAAAAATTCTCAACAATTGTTTTACTAAAGTTTTAATAGTAAAACATAATTAAAAGTTTCGGGTGTCAATCTTACTTTAAATTAAGTTGGATATACCATATGACGACCTCAGAAGTTAAGGGGTACAAGTGACAAAATTTCGATTTGGAGTAAACTGAGTTTAAAGATAATTTATGTTAAATTGGAACATCAATAACAATTGACTAAATTGAAATAGGAAACTTCTGCTTGTTGCATTCTGGCCTTTGAATTCTTATTTCAATAACTTTTTAAAAAATAAAGTACACTTTTCTTTAAATGTATAATTAATCAATATTGTTTGTTTTTCGAAAAAAAAAATGGTTTATCTCTATAACTCAGCAAATAAGAAAATCACCTATATTTCTTTACCTGAAATGAAAACAGCATATTTTCAGGTCGTCTGTGTACTTAGTTTATTTTTTCAATTTTGTCACTTATACCCCTTGGCTTCTGGGCTCCTCATATACTATCGCCTCTCAAAGGATAAATGTCCCACCTAATAGATGAGTCCAGTATACTTGATAGGTTTATTCAAAATTTTTTTTAACTTCTTGGGGAAGAGTAATATGTATACGTACCGCAAAAAGACCTAAGAATCCTGGTTTATTCCCACAGTAAAATCGTACCGTAAATTTATTCAATAGAAGCATTTTCACGATTTAATAAGACATAAATTCCTGTTTTTTTAAATTGGTGGCGAAACATTAAAAATTTCTTAAAAGGCTCCCATCGCGAAGGGGTTAAACCAGTAGCTTCTGTGTAAATAACTAAGCAAACTAAATGATAACATTTTAATCCTTTCCGGCTCAAAGCACTTCTGTTTGTAAAATGTTAAAACAAGTTGGAAATTGCACGTGAAGCGTAGCAAATGTGGTGCGTTCGTACGATAACGAAGTTTTAAAATATTTAGATCTTGCTGATATAGTAGAGCGTACTTTGGATACAGTATAGTGATCGAAATCTTTGTGTTCCTCTAAATATGCAGGGAGTAATTTTTATTATACTTCATTAACGTATATCTTATTCATAAAATGTGAAGTAGGTTAATATAATAAAAACACCCACCAAACAATGTTTCCCCGTATAACATTATTTAGTGGAATACATTTGTGTGGCCCTGTAATTTAATAATAAATATTCTTTGCATCACAGATTGTACAAAATGTATTTTTAGTACATAATTCATAGATTCATGTCAATTCTGTTATGTTCAAATGAGTGTAACACCATTTAAATGCATTTGGAACTTTTTTCCCCATTGATCGTAATGTTACGGAATACTTTTGATTGTCCCTGTAATTCATCTATCCATCAGATTTTCATAATATTTGAAATGACTCGACAAAATTATGTAATAAATATACGTTTTAAATTTCAAACGATTAAAATGCATTTGAAACTTTTTTTCCCATTGACCGTAATGTAACGGAATCTTTTTGATTGTCCCTGTAATTGAACTATCCATCCGATTTTCATAAAATTTGAAATGACTCGACAAAATTATGTAATAAATATACGTTTTAAATTTCAAACGATTAAAATGCGTTTGAAACTTTTTTTCCCATTGACCGTAATGTAACGGAATCTTTTTGATTGTCCCTGTAATTGAACTATCCATCCGATTTTCATAAAATTTGAAATGACTCGACAAAATTATGTAATAAATATACGTTTTAAATTTCAAACGAATAAAATGCGTTTGAAACTTTTTTCCCCATTGACCGTAATGTAACGGAATCCTGTTGATTTTCCCTGTAATTGATCTATCCCTCCGATTTTCACAAAATTTGAAATGACTCGACAAAATTATGTAATAATTATGTATTTTAAATTTCAAACGATTCGGTTGGTTAGTTTTTGCGTTGTTATATGCGGACGGACAGACAGACAGACAGACAGACAGACAGACGGACAGACTGAACGACAACAATAGGTGCTACGTATTTACATAATTACGAACGCACCTAAAAATTGATTGAAACGGAGATGCGAACAAATTTATTTGAAAATAAACAAAACCTTTTCTTCACATACAATCTAAAAGATAAATATTTATTTTAAAATTCTGGTGAATTTCTAGCTTAAGCATTAGATTTAAATGGGGTAGAATTCAACCCAACATGTCAGTGTTGAACGACAGAGCAGCTTTGAGGAGTTTCTTAACTGTAACAACTTAATACCCAGTCTTCTAGTTAAGATATCTTATGCTATCTTGAGCCACTGGTAGAAAGTATAAGTTTAGTATAAGCTACTTAATAGATAAATTTTAATTAACCTTTTAGGGATGAGCGATCTATATACTTTAAGGTGCTCAGAATTCCCCTTTATTCTCAGCAGTTATTTTTTATTGTAAACTTTACTTTATTTAATCAGAGCGTTTTCGCGATTCAAAAACGAACAGAAACGATTCAAAAAATTAGTGGTAACAAAAAAAAAAAAAAAAAAAAAAGGAGTTAACCCATTTGTGCCCAGCATCTTTTGCGTAAATTTTATTTGGTTGGCACCACTATTTTTAGAAGATTTAAGTTTAATTCATTAATCACGAAAATGCATCATTTAACCTCCTTAGTCCTGAGACCAATTTTTATTGGCACTACAAAAACCAGTTTAAAATTATTATAAAACATATCCAAACATACATTAGTTTGTATATTGATTCTTCTAACATGCACACATCTATTAAAAAAGTCTGTATGTAACTTTAACAATTCTAAAAGAAATTAAATGAATTTAAAGGGTGATTTTTAGTGTCGCCTCCAGGCGACATCAGGACTGAGGAGGTTAAATAAAATAATTATTGCTTTTCTTTTTTACCGGTGTCAAAAACAGTGCTGAATGCTCCTTTTGAAGCGTCCCTAAAAAGGGACGCTAGGCACTAATGGATTAATCAGAAAAACTATAATTTTAACGCTAATTAATAAATTTAGGGATAAGTGAATGGTTGAAATAAATAAATTTATTACTTTTAAATAAAAAATCCTCTGTAACATATAATACTTTAATAAAATTTACATGAAATTGCTTGTAGTTTAAGAGGTAATAAGGCGGAATACGATGTTGAATAAACAATTTAGAATATTATAACACATTTAAACCTTTAAGGGTTAAGTAATTGTGTTTCTGAAATGTCAAATTCATACCGGAATCTTTAAAAAAAATATTGCATAGTAAAGAAAAGTAGTTCTACGTTTTTATTTCACCAAAGTTATAAAAGAAAAATTTAATAAAAAATTTTTAGATGCAAAACTTCATTAATTGTATGAGGAATATACTATGTCCCACGAGTGTTGCCAGTGGGCTACTTTTTTAGAATTCAGATTTCTTGATTGGCACCACTTTTTTGAAACGGTAAATTAACTTTTGCTTTCGCCTTAATTATCATGCCATTGAATAAGGCACATTTTGTCATTTGTAAAAAGTGGTGCCAATCAGGAATCTGAATTTTAAAAAAGTAGCCCATCTGGCAACACTGTGTCCCACCACCCCTCAAAAGGGTAAAAACCTACTCGTCACCTAAGAATAATACGGAGATTCTACATTGTGGCGAGTAGTCAGGAAAAAAACAGTAAGAAAAGAGGAAACTACCAATATTGTCTTGTAAAAAGCACTTCAAATAACATAAATGGACTACGTAAGGCGAATTTCTCTTTAACAAAATCCTACAGAGAAAGCAGAACTTTCTAAAGCTGCAAAAATAACACTACTTTTTAGTCGTAATTTTGATTTTAATTTCGTAATTTTAATGGAGAAAGTAAGTATTAAGACACAAAATTAGTGGTTGTATTGAAATCAAATAAAGTTTTTCGTATCAAAATCTCGTATACTCAGGTTTAAAAGAAAAAAAAATAATAATATTCCCAAGGGAAATTTTTTTTCTAAAGCAGCAAAATAACTTTTACAATACATTTTAGTCGTAATTTTTTAATTTAGTCATAATGTTTCATAAACCATGGTTTACTTTACATCACAGGCAGAATAATTTCTCTTAAATACATGTTACATCAAATGCATTTAAGAGAAATTAAACAATGAGAGAAAATACATTTTTAATTTTCTTTTATAGAAAAGTTGTTCACAACACTTTTCGCGCATTGGTACAACATTTTCTAAGTCAAAGCAAATGACAAACTTACCAAAGAATTTTCTGTCATCATTTCTAAGATTCTGGGGGAGTGAAATTCTTTTCTGTGCTGATTTTTAATAGAGTTATGAATAAAGAAGAGGAGGCATATTGTGTATTGTCTAGAAGTTGCGAGTGAATAATTGAGGAAGTTTTCACAAGATGACGGCTGTTTTTTAGGTGCGTTCGTAATTATGTAAATACGTAGCACCTATAGTTGTCGTTCAGTCCGTCCGTCCGCATGTAACAATGCAAAAACTACCGAACCGAATCGTTTGAAATTTAAAATACATAACTATTACATAATTTTTTCGAGTTATTTCTAATTTTATCAAAATCGGATGCATAGTTCAATTACAGGGATAATCAAAAGTATTCCGTTATATTACGGTCAATGGGGGAAAAAATGTTTCGAATGCATTTTATTGGTATTACACTCCTTCGAACATAATAAAATTGATATGCACCTATAAAGTACATATTATAGTATACATTTTGCATAATCTGTGATGCAAAAAACATTTTTTATTGATTTACAAGGCCCACAAAAGTATTCCATTGCATAATGGTATAGCGAGAACATTGTTTGGTGCGCATTTTAATTGTAGTGAACTATTTACAATTTTATGAGACTGATATAGAAAATGATATTTTTAAAACTTCGGTATCGTACGAACGCACCTCATTTGCTATGCTTCACGTGCAATTTCCAACTTGTTTTTACTTAGTGTAATTTTGCACGTACACGCCACGGCTCAGTAAAGTCTTTTTCAGACTAGAAATATTATTGTAAAAATGAAGGCAAATAAATGTTAAGCGCAATGTGTTTAAAATAAATTCTGGGTGGAGATCGACTCATCTGAGGTGTGGCGGATGTACGCGAAGTTACGGTACCCACCATGTATATCGAACGTTCTTGCAAACGTTTTGAAAATCGAAATTTTTTTTTGACTGATTTAGACGTTTCAGACACTGGAGATTCCGAAAAACATATTTTCAGAAGAAAAAAAAAATTGTCATCCATCGGTCTGTGTGTCTGTCTATCTCTAAACGCTCAATCTCCCGAACAAATTGAGATAGAGACTTGAAATTTTGTATGTGATTAGTATATAAGAATGGAACAGAGCCTATTTAATATCAGTAACCTCGATTATCAGGAACTATTTTTTCGGACTCTCGAAATATTTGTTCTGATGAAAGGTATATAAAAGTTTTCGAAATGTTGTGTTTAAAGGGGTGGATATTAAAGACAATAAAATAACACAAATTTTGAATAAGGAACGAAGTCGATCCGATTATTAGCTACCCATATATTTGTTTTCCTATTTTCCACATTCTTTGATTTTTCATGACCCTGCATTTCATTCAAATTTCAATTGAAAGCTATACTTTAATTGGAAATGAGACGCTTAATCCGACACAGTAACTTGTTAGTTAATATGATAAAAATATTTTTGGAGTTATAAGGATGTTTCTTTTACGCAATTCGGTACTACTTGCGTAATTTGGGGTTTTATATAATTTGCCAAAATTGGTTCATCAGCAATTCATTGATACAGCTTGACTATGTATATTAAAAATATATAAATGTACACTTAAATTTTGTTTTGGAATTGCAATGCATTTTATAAATAGTTTACAAATGTTTTACCTTCATATATTATATTATGCAAATTCATGATGGGTAAGTATTACGTTGGCCCCCAATGACAAGTTTTAATCGGATCAACGATTACTGATTGCCACCAATGAAAACTATACCCACAAATTTTAAAGAAAACTTTCATCTTATTTAAACGTATTACTGATAGGAAATTTTTGTCACAAACACGGTTATTATTTCTTTTATTGGTGTCAGTTTGATTAACTATTATAATCTTCCCAGAAATTTCATGGTTGCCACAATATGACGGAATTACGACTGTCCAAATAACAAGATTCGTACACTCCTTATAATTTTCTAGTACTTCTGCACCACAATTAATGATAATAAAATGTACATTTATTTTTTAAAACACGAAATTCGCAGCCACAACCTTTATTTAAGAAGGATTTTGCAATAGTTGTATGCAGTGCAATATTTGGAAAATACTGCTAAAATTTAGTGGCAAATATGTGCGAATACCGAATAAAGAACTGTTTTTGTCAATTTTTTTTAATTAAAATTCAAGAAGAAAATTTCTACATAAATGTAATCGTGAAACTTTGCTGCGGTGGTAATGAATCCCTGAGAAACGGTTACAGTTAAAACTTCACTTATTATTAATAGTTCCATGAGATCTTGCATATCTTCATAAATTTCTCTCTCGAATTCAATTCATTTATACACCTCACAGTGATGAACGTGCCTTTTTTTGCTCAGTGAATTCAATGTTGATTTGCGAGTTAACCTCTTCAGACCTGAGCATAAAATAACTCTACAAATATATATTTATCGCTTTTGCTTAATCGAAATGACAACATACATCACAGAAAAAAGTCTTTTTTATGAAATCGGTACTTTAGGGGACTGGTAATTCAGGTTTACAAATATGGATATAAAAGTACTAATCCCCTTAAAACATCAGTTTAACTATGAGTAATATAAATTTACGCAATGATAAAATTAAGGTCTTTAAACAAGTAAATTATCAGCAAATCCTCAAATTTTTGTACTGTAAAGCATTTAAGTTAAATAATCATGAATATTTCTTACATTCTTGGCCACAATGCTTAGAAGATATTTTCGTAACTCGGATGAAAAAGAATATTTATTTTATGAGATAATATTTATCAGTGTTGACATTTATTGGTTTTGTTTTAAAGAAAAAAATATTCTGCTGTATAGAAATAACGTAAAATTGCAAAAAATTCGAACAGTTTAATTTTTATGAGGAAAAGAATGGAGGTACACATTTGCGTACCTCAGGTCTGAAGAGGTTAAATCTGTGCTTATTATATGAATGGTTCAATGATTCTCCACTTTTTTCTCTGGATTTTGTGAAAGAAGTTATATTATAATGGAAAAAGATGTAATATCATTAAACTCACTTGAAACGATCTTCCCCCATCGACCGTAGTGCAACAAAATGCTTTGGACTGTTCTTGTAGATGAACGATAAACACTGCACATTTCATTTTCAACACAATATGTAGCTTTGTGCCAAATGAGCTTGCCAAACTCACTCTAGTGTTGCAATATTATTTTGAGACCAAAACACTGCCATTAACGCAAGTGATGCAACAGGTTTAATTTTTTTTTATTTTTTTTTTTTATTTTTTTTTTTACCCAAAATTATTCTGATAGGTTAAAATTATTTTGATTCACTGTGGTGGTTTTACATTAAAACATTTCAACACCATACACAAATTTCAGAGCAATCTGAGTATATTTACGAGTGTTGGCTGTCAGCGAGAAGAACAGACAAACCAAAGTATAATGAAATTTCAACGATGTTGAAAATTGTTAAAAATGAATAAAAATTAATCAAAGAGGTTTAAGGGAAAACTACCACTTCAGCTATGAAGTGAAGAATAGCGTATATTACCAATTTTTGTGCTATCAATTATGATATGAATCAATTATGATATGTATTAATATACACTATTTTTCACTTCATAGCTAATGTGGCAGTTTTTTTTTCAATCTATTTAATTGATATTCATTCATTTTTAAAATTTTTTATCATTGTAGAAATGTCTCTATGACTTTGCTTTGTCTGTCTCTCTCGTTGTCGACTAACTCTCGTAACTATACTCATATTGCTCTGAAATTTTTGTATAGTGTTGAAATTTTTCATTGTACAACCACTACAGTTAATCAAGATAACTGACCTATCAAGGTAACTTTAGGCTAAGAAAGAAAAAAGATTAAACCTACCACATCATTTAAGTTAATGGCAATATTTTGGTCTGAAAATATCAAAGCAGCACTAGTGTGAGTTTTGCAGCTCATTGGAAATGATTCATCAAATTGATTGACTGTATTAAGAATGAAGTTTGCAGCATTTAATTCATGACACAGTCAAGAAAGAGGAAATGACATATCCTTAAAATAATAATGGATCAACTGTAACTTCTCTTGCAGGTGTTAATTACCACCGGAGTAAACATTCACCAGTAAATTTGAGACGAAATTATCCATTTATAAAAAAGCTTTAGTACTGGAAAATTTCAGTCAAAAATATTAGGAGAAGTTTGTATTAGTATTTGCAGATCTATCATTTTACGACATCAACAAATATATTCTGGATGTAGGCTACATTTATCGGTAGTTTTATCGCCCAATTCACTTACTAACCCTTCCGTGTATTTAATTTGTCTACTATCTCTTTTAAATTTGCCCGGTTTCAATTTCTCTCTTTTTATTTTTATTTTCTGCTTAAAGTCGAAGACGTACGGATGGTAAGTAAAGATTTTTGACGCTATTCGTGGTCGCTTGTCAGCGGCAGGGCTTCGCACAAGAGAGTCTTATTGTTTAAAAAAGTAGGTAAAGGTCGTGGACAACGATGTAATATATTCGGGACAATATATATCTTCACGAATAGCGTCAAAATTATTTACTTACGATCCGTGTGTCTTGGACTCTAAATAGAACAGGAAAAAAATAACCTCTTGTCATTGTCAGTTAAAAGATTACAATAGATTGACAAATTGGGTACCAGTAAAAATAAATAATTTTTTTTTTTTTAATATATTTGTGAGAGAAATTTCCACATGAAAAAGACGCTTGTGTAATACGAAGTTTTATATTTAAGTTTACTGGTGGAAGTTTTGACCGGTTGTAAATAAATTAAGTAATGTAAAAGCAAAGCAATTATCGATTATAATACGGAAAAAAATACAAGTCATCTTGCTTGTGATCGCCTCCTTATTTATTTCATTTGCAAATGCCAGATAATATACTATAAGTCTCCTTATCCTTATTCATAATTATATGTTTTAATTATGCATGTTATAACTTTCAATTTTTAAAAGTCATAAAATATTACAAATGAAGTTAATTTTAATAACATATATTTAAATTCTACACTGCTGATTAGGACATTTAAATATTTTAAACGCTTACAGCTGTATATTTCAATAAAATTTATTATTTTCAGATTCTGAATCAAATTTAAAATTCAATATTTATTCAAATAGGTTTTGAACAGGGTTATTTAATTGAATATAATTTGCGCTCAGTTAATATAAATGTAGCTTATGGTATTTAAATGAGCGAAGTTAGTATCTTTTGTACACATAATTTTTTTAATTTTTAATATACATTCTGAATGAATCTAAAACATTTGACTTAATTTTAATGAATTAGTATAAAAATACTTTCTATTTAAAATTGAAGTCAATGTACATTTAAAAATAGATTATGGCTTGTAGTTTGAGTTAATCAATACATTAGTTCAATCCGGAAAGTTCTATCCGATAATGTTATTTCACATTTATTTTGCTTTAAATTCAGATTCTGCACTGGCAAAACTTTTTAGAAATGGTAAAATTCTTATTGTTTTTCGCTAATTCATCTTTCTGCATTGGCGATTTTTAATACTTTCCAACAAAGTTAGTAAAGGTTAATGCATTAAGTTCCTCTGTCCGTCTGAACACTCTCTAATTAACATATATATACTCACATTTTCTTTAAATTGATAAACGTTATTTAGCTTCATCAAGACATGCTTGGTTTTGTGTAATGAAATACAGTCGAGTCTATATAACGAAATCTATCGTTCCAGTAAAAAATTCGTTATATAGAGAAATTCGATGTATAGAGAATGATGTTAAAAATCGTATTTAATGTGTAAATTTTGAACAAATATTATTTTTGATCTTTTTAATTAAGAATTTGAAATGTTTAAAAGTAAATATTAACCTAACATTTTATTTCTTAATTATTTAAGCTGTTTCAATAAAGAGAACAGACATTTATTAGAAAGCTTAACGAAAATCAAATAAGGAAGACTTGCATTAATTTTAGAGGAAAATATCTGTAATTTTTTTGTTGTTTTGATTTTAAAATTGCTATGCTCTCAAAGAAAAAATAAAGCTCAAATTTTAGCAAGAAATGAAAAATTGTAGTTAACATTTTCCTCCATTTGAAGGCCTCTCTTATGTGCCTCTCATTGATTCCTCTCTTATATGTGTAACAATCCAATTGACTCTGTTTTGAGAAGGATGTCGAAAAGTGTGTGGGGTGGGTGGGATGAATTCGTTGGTTTTAAAGAACAAGGAGAAAAGTAATATATATATATATATATATATATATATATATATATATATATATATATATATATATATATATATATATATACAACTCAGCGCTGAACGATAAATCAAAAAAAGTGATGGAAAATTGATTCCATATGATTTCGAAGCTTTTTTAAAACTGAATAAATTAAGACCAATTTATATAAAAATTCGTTATACGGAGATCGATATTTCGCTATATAGAGACTGTTTTTAATGTAATGCGAAAGGGGGACCGTTCCTACAAAAAATTCGTTATATAGAGAAATTCGATGTATGGAGTTTCGTTATAGAGAGACTCGACGGTATGTGGGAATAATAGTTTATTCACAGGGACACTCAAATGAATTCAATTACCGTAATTTCCCGTAGATGATCCGCAGCTCAAACAATTCTGTTTTGACAGAGAAATTTTTTTTAAAGTAACATTTTACATCGCGGTATATATTTATCTTAAATTACTGAATTAATTTTCTAGTTTGAAACAGAATTGTTAGAGATGCGGATCATCTACGGTAGATTACAGATCGTTTACAGAGCATGTTATTGAGATTACACTATTTCAAATGTATTGAGGCTGATATCACTGAATTTCAGTACAAGATACTTATGATAGAATATGATAGAATATTTGTTATTCATTTATAGGAATACCGCTACACTATTGTCTTTGAATAATAATTGCTGGAATTGCGTTTTCAATTTTGGCATACGTTTTTAAATCTAGCTATTTTTTCGCATTTTATTCGTTGCACATAAATTCTATTCTTCACATAAAGAACTGCACAAAAAAAGTCATGTACTATTTTCCTCATTAGCCAAAATTGCTAAAAGGGAATTTTCTATCTTAGTAGAAGATCATTGTATTTCTGAACTGAACTAAAGTTTGGTATGGATTTTATTAAAATGTACAAATCGGTTCATCATATACAGGACTGACAAAAAATTCGGATAACTTTAATATTATTAACACTAGAACCGCGGAGACGGGTCATTTTGACCCGGACTCTGTGAAAAGATGCTGATTCAAACCAGATAAGTCTTCTTAAAATATGTTACACATAAGCTCTGCAAAAATTATTTAAATAAATAAGTTAAATTGTTTTTAATAAAAATTCTGATGCGCATTATTTTTATAAAACTCGAGTAAAATTTCCCGCGGTTCTAGTTTTAATGAGAAGAGCTAGCATGCGTTTCTACATGATTGAATAGACATAATAATTTAACTTATTAAATGATAGAATTGTTTTACATTATTCTGAATGTGTTTCATAACCTATGCTTGATGCATGATTTTTCTTAGTTGTTCGATATTTTAAAAAAGGAATCCTTTTTCAGTCGTTTATGCCAATAAAATAAATGTTGACATTTAAATACAGTTTATTCACTATTTCATAAAGTAGTTCTCGAAGCGTTTAGTTTTTATTTCAACTCTATTTTATTTTATTTATTTATTTATTTGTATTTTATTTCTTTTTTCTTTTTTGCGCCCATTTCTATAGAAATTGCACTAAAAACCCTCTATTAACAAGGAAGGTCTCCATACTGGGCATACTCAGAATTTTATGAAAAAAATACTAATGAAAGTACTTATGTATCTAATAAAGGATCAGTCAAAATTAGCGACGGAATCACATTAGAAAATCTGTAAAGAAAAAAAAAATTCAAATATTTGGCATGAAAAGACGAAAGCGTCACTTGATTTGGCGAGCAGCCCTTTTCCTCGCCAAAAGTAAATGATTATAATGCAACTTAAAACTGCTAGATATTTAGAATGCGTGTAAATGGAATTTAATGAATTTAAACATAAACAAGAGACTTTAATATATTATATACTAGCGGCCCGCCCTCGCTTTGCTTCGGGTAGTCCCGTGTCACTATTGACACCGCAAATTGTTACTACCACTTCATCCCATCAAATTTAACTACTAAAACCATTACTCTCCTTTTAAGTAGTCGGGTAAAAAGTAGCCTGTATGTTAATCTAAGGTGCCAGATAACTCCATACAAAGCTTCATAAAAATCGATCCATAATTATTTTATTTTGATAAATCTTGTAGGGTTCAGCCTGCGATTGCAATGTATAAGCGGGAAAAATGAAATTATTTACGACATCACATTAAAAACCTCAAACATAACAGTATTTATCCACTATTTATTGGATGTTATTATACATATAAACCTTCCTCTTAAATCACTCTATCTATTAAAAAAACCGCATCAAAATCCTTTGGGTAGTTTTAAAGATTTAAGCGTACATAGGGATATAGGGACAGAAAAAGCGACTTTGTTTTATACTATATAGTGATAAATTTTGTAAGGTTCAGCCTGCGTTTGCAATGTATAAGCGGAAAAAATGAAATTATTTACGACATCACATTAAAAACCTAAAAAATAACAGTATTTCTCCACTATTTAATGGATGTTATTATACATATAAACCTTCCTCTTGAATCACTCTATCTATTAAAAAAAACCGCATCAAAATCTTTTGGGTAGTTTTAAAGATTTAAGCGTACATAGGGATATAGGGACAGAAAAAGCGACTTTGTTTTATACTATATAGTGATATATACAGGGTGATTCCAAATTTTCTTTACAATAAAAGAAGGGTGATAGTACACATCAAGGCAAACAATATTAAATAGGAGACCAAGGGTCCTAAACGTTTTCCAAAGGAGATAGCCGCCATTAAAGTTTAGGGACCAAAATTTCAAATAAACATAAGAAACGGAAAAATCGGTCGATTGATTTGCGGTTTTCACTAAAATTATTCTTTATGTCGGCATTTTCTTAAAATTAAATTATAAAGATAAATTTCAAAAAATGCCGATAGAGGGCGCTTTAGACTTTGGAGTAACGAAAAACTATTTTTTGTCGGTATTTTTTGCATATCATCAAATGTTTTCGTAAGCTTAGACTCAAACTTAAATTTTGAGCCTAAAATCTGAAAGTGGGAGTGGATACGTAGCACAAACTGAACTGTGTTCAGAGGGTTCAAATTTCAAATGATTATAAAAAAAACGAAAAAATTGGTTCATTGATTTGCGGTTTTCACTAAAACTATTCTTTATGTCGGTATTTTCATAAAAATAAATTTTAAAGATAAATTTCAAAAAATGTCGATAGAGGGCGCTTTAGACTTTGGAGTAACGAACAACTATTTTTTGCCGTTATTTTTACATGTCATTAAATGTTTTCGGAATCTTAGATTTAAACTTTTTTGAGCTCAAAATCTGAATAGTAGGGAGTAGTTAAGTAGCACAAACTGAACTGTGTTTAAGGGGGGGGGGTGTTCAAATTTAAAATAATTATAGAAAATGGAAAAATTTGGCGATCCGTTTGCGGATTAAAATAAAACTATTCTTTAACACTAGAACGCCCGGATGGAGTCGATTCGACTCCAATCATGTAACTAAATTACAATTCGAACCAGAAAAATTTTCTTGAAATAATTTAAATCTAATCCACGCAAATTTACGTTAAATAAATCAATTAAGTAATTTTGAATAAAAATTCTGGTGAGAAATATTATTTTCAAACTTGAGTAGAATTTCCGGGCGTTCTAGTGTTAAGTAAGTATTTTCTTGAAAATAAATTTTAAAGATAAATTAAAAAAAAATTCATTACAGGGCGCCTTAAACTTAAGAGTAACCAACATTTAATTTTAACCATTATTTTTTTGTTCTAATTGAATGCTTGCAAAAACTTATTAAATGTTTTCGGAAGCTTAGATTTAAACTTAAATTTTGAGCTAAAAATCTGAATAATTAGGAGTAGTTAAGTAGCGCAAATTGAAATGTGTTCAGGAGTTGAAATTTAACCCTTCCCCCTCCTCGACCACAATTCAGTTTTGCGCTACTTAAACACTCCCAACGATTCAGAATTTGAGCCTAAAATTTAAAATTATGCATTTGAAAGCATATAATGAGATTAAAAAAATAACAGTTAAAAATAGTTGTACGCTACTCCAAAGTCTAAGGCGCCCTCTATCGGCATTTTGTGAAATTTATTTTTTTAATTTATTTTCAAGAAAATACTCATTTAAAAATTAATTTTAGCGAAAGCCGCATACGAATCGACCAATTTTTCCGTTTTTTATAATCATTTGAAATTTGAACCCTCTCAACACAGTTCAGTTTGTCTACTTAACCACTCCCAACAATTCAGATTTTGAGCTCAAAATTTAAGTTTAAGTCTAAGCTTACGAAAGCTTTTAATAAGATGCAAAAAAACGCAAAAATAGAGTTGTTCGTTACTCAAAAGTCTAAAGCGCCCTCTATCGGCATTTTTTGAAAATTATCTTTATAATTTATTTTTAAGAAAATACCGACATAAAGAATAGTTTTAGTGAAAGCCGCAAATCAATGAACCAATTTTTCCAGTTTTTTATAATCATTTGAAATTTGAACCCTCTGAACGCAGTTCAGTTTGTGTTACTTAACCACTCCCACTTTCAGATTTTGAGCGCAAAATTTAAGTTTGAGTCTAAGCTTACGAAAACATTTAATGAGATGCAAAAAATACCGGCAAAAAATAGTTGTTTGTCACTTCAAAGTCTAAAGCGCCCTCTATCGACATTTTTTGAAATTTATCTTTATAATTTAATTTCAAGAAAATGCCGACATAAAGAATAATTTTAGTGAAAACCGCAAATCAATCGACCGATTTTTCCGTTTTTTATGTTTATTTGAAATTTTGATCCCTAAACTTTAATGGCGGCTATCTCCTTTGGAAAACGTTTGGGACCCTTGGTCTCCTATTTAATATTGTTTGTCTTGATGTGTACTATGACTCCTCTTTTATTGTAAAAAAAAATTAGAATCACCCTGTATATGCATATTGTATTACAGATATATCTATTACTTGTTGAAGTAGCTATTTAATTAATCACTGGAAAAAATGTTTTCATAGATTTAAAAAAATCATATTGAGAAAAATTATCTTCATGCATTTAAACGTATTTAAAAATAAAAGCCAGGTGTTTCCATAGCAACAAAATCTATTCGACAATTCTCAATTGGACTTTGAGCTTGAAACAAATTTAATTAATTTAAATTATGAATTTCGTTTTGAATCGTATATTTTGATGGTTAAATTTCAATATAAATACATATAAATTTCGATATAACAAAATTATACTTAAAGCAAACTAAAACGTACAAAACTGAAGTTATTTAAATTAAATTTATCAAAAATAAGTTCAACATGAAACTTTTTTATTCTTGAAGTGTATTTGACATAAAGTATTTTTTGAAATTACATTCTTTTGCCTATCGGCGATAAATCGCCAAAGAACGAAATTTTCATTATTTTTTTTACGGCTATTGAACGGAGGTTCCGCCGAAATTTTTTTTATAAACGTATATACCCACATAAGAAGAACATTCTGTAGTTTTTTCAGATTTTTCGGTGCATGCCCGTATGGAGACCTTACTTGTAAGCTATTTTCTACAAAATTTCAAAGATGAAACTGAAACGAAATTTTTACGTAAATAAAGAGTTGTGACAAAAGTTTTGATTTAGTCTTTATAAGGAGAAACCGCTTCAAGGACTACTTTTAGCAATTTTCGAATTGGTAAATTAGGAAAATTAAAGCTTTCTTTTTTATCTTTTTTTTCCCGCACTAGAGGTGATTTTACGACGTTTCGAAAAGGAATTTTGTTTCAATCTTTAAACTCCAAATTATAAATTTTATCTTCTGCCATATTCCAGATGCAATCAGGTTAGCAGCTTTTCAGGGACTTCCTAGTTGAAGACAACTTTACGCCCTGTGTATATGTGAGATGTCTTGTGATTCCAGCAGCAATTCGTCTGCCTTTGCATTTCGGCCCGAAATTCTTCCCTTCTGCGGCACTACTTAGCATTTGGCTAACTTAGCTTTCTTGTACATGAACTATAAACGCTGTACATTTCATTTTCAATACAGTCAATCAGAGTAATTTCGCGACAAAACAGGATAACTAGAATTATTATTAACCACAAGAGATAGACTAGTATGTTGTAACCATCACAAAACTTTCTTCTATTTAAATCACGTCAATTAAACCATATCTGAAGTTTGGTTAAAGTCTGTGAATTAGTTCTTGAGATATAGCTATCGTGAAAACCATGAAAAACGTAGCATAGCAGCGCCACCTGTTGTGAGGTTTATACCAAAATGTAATCAGCGTCTAATTATGTTATATATTCTATGTAACAGAATCTGAAATTTGATGAATTTCTCTGCATTAGTTCTTGAGATATCGCTATCGCAAAAATCGTGCAAAATGTAGCATAGCAGCGCCACCTATCGGGCAGTTCACACCAAATCCTTATCAGTGACAATGTATCTCAAGGTATTGCGGAATCTGAAGTTTGGTGAAATTCTGTGCATTAGTTCTTGAGATATAGCTATCATGAAAATCATGAAAGACGTGGCATAGCAGCGCCACCTGCAGGCCAATTTACACCAAAACTTAATCAGCGTCTATGTATATAAAGGTCTCACAGAATCTGAAGTTTGGTGAAATTCTGTGCATTAGCTCTTGAAATATAGCAATCATTAAAATCATGAAAAACGTAGTATAGCAGCACCACCTGCTAGCCAATTTACACCAAAAACCAATAGGCTCTAATTCATATCAAGGTCTAACTGAATATAAAATTTTATGAAATTTCGAGCATTAGTTCTTGAGATAGAGCGCCCACAAATTTTTGTCACAGACAGACAGACAGACTGGCAGACTCACAGACAGACATTTTCTAAAAATAGTCAAAACGTGTTCAGGACCTTCTAAAACGTATAAATCCGTCGAAAACCGGAAGTCGAAAATTTTCATGAATCCAATACTTTCTTCTTGTAAAGATAGAAGAAAGTAATAACTTTGCTCCACATTTACGAAACTTTGATCCATTATGCCATGGTGGAACCTTGAGGAATCATTTCCAATGAGTTAGCAAACTTACACTAGTTCTGCTATCGATATTTTGAGATTTAAACATTGCCATTAACTCAAGTGATGTAGAAGGTTTAATATTTTTTTTCTCTTGGCCTTAATAAGCCTGATAGGTCAAAATTACCCTGATTTTGGTGAAATTACTGCAATTTTCCAGTCAGTGCCACCGCTTTTGCACAAAAAGATCCAGCCCCATTTCGTCATGTGTCGCAAGTGTGTGTAATGTGTTCGGCGATAAAACAAAATATTTAACTCAGGCAATAAACTACTTATATCAGCAGCCATAAGCCACATCAGCCGACCCAGGCACTTGTCATGGTTGACCGCCCCATACGACGTTCAGACGAATTCCGCCCCGCTGTCCAGGTAACTCAAACCTGTTCAACTGGGTCAAATCCGGTAGATAGAGGCCTGGTCAATGGTCTCCGAGATGTCTTGCAAAATATGGAACCATTGAAAAAAAAGGCAAAACTGTAGTAAATATACGTAAGTTTGTTTCGCTTTCCGAAGCGACTATGTGACAATTAGACTGGCAAATTTTGTTTTCAACGTTTTTGAAATTTTTTCAGAAATTTCAATATGAGTTAGGGTTTTGTTCATCTGACGAAAACCTATTCGTCTCAGCCCTCTGTCTTTTTCTAAAACTGAAAACGCTTCGGCATATTTTGCTACTGCCGTATTAGATTTCAAGTTTAAAGAATGCCTGCAAATTAGGCAATTAATCCATTTTTTAAATACTTTGTAAGCTTCTTTACACAGAAATTCATAAAGGAAATTGTGCTGTACACGTATTGACCCTTACTTCATTTAAGAAAATAGATTTTTTAGTAAAATTTTGTGACTTTGAACGACGTTTGAATATTAATAGCTCGGAGATAATATCTCTAGTTTCAAAACCGAGAATCGCACATTCGAATCCAGGTGATTCCACTGTTTGAGAAATTTATACTTATATATATGTATCAGAGCTGCTAGGGACGACTATTTGACTATTTTATAAATTTCAAGGTTTATCTTTTATTACAAAAGTTGTCACCTACGTTAGTCGCCTATGTCAGCCCTGATATATATATATGTTGCGGCCAATAATCGGAGCCTGGCCATTTCTAGAACTGACCAAGCTTCCTGGCCAAAACCCGAAATACATGAAACGAATAGTGTATTTCGGGTTTTGGCCGGCCAATTCGTGAACTGGCCGGTTACGCGATATTAATGTAAATATTAATTACCGGTCAAATATTAATGGAAATATTTCAATTCATAGACACTTTCAAGTATGTTAGAAAGGATTAAGCCGAGTGCCTATATCTATTTCGCGAATTGACCAATTGCATCTGGCCAGGTCGCGAATTGGCCAGTCATTTTTTAACGTTGCTGGCCAATTCAGGAATTGGCCGGACAGTTCTAGAATTGGTCATTTTCGGGTTTTGGCCGCAACATATATATTAATACGGACACCATCGGAAAATCTGTGTGATAACGGATTTTCAGTGTCTTTCCGGGTTTTTAAAAATATGGGTTCTTAACGCAGGAATCGCTCTTTATTTATAATTTTTGCATATAATTGTAAGTAACAATGATTTTACATCACTAAGCACTTTTCTAATGTACAACTTTTATTGAAATCCTGAAATATTCGTGTTTAGTGATTGAATTGTTCTAAAAAAAGAAGTATGACTAGAAAAAATATATAATTTTAGTTAATAATAATATTAAAAAATTACTTTAGTATTTTGACAAAATGACAGTAAATGTAAATAACGTCATGAATTATATGTCATTCAAAAGAATATTGATAATATGCTTATAAAAGTTTGCTCGAAACTGGGACACTTTAAATCAATTTGCATTTTTTATTTTCTAGTGAATTAGTAAACTTTGTCAATTCAGAGTAAATTAAATCCATGAATTATTTTTAGTCATCCATCATTTTCAAGTTTAAAGTTTGTAATATAGATAGCATTAATGTCGTTAGTTTAGTCTTTCTTGTTTGTAACAAAGGATACGATATTTTACTATGCACATCATTTGTAATTTGATAACTATATTTTCCAACTTATATTCATCATCATTTATCAAACTCACGAAAGTTCTATTTTTTAAATAAACGAGGTGGAACCCTTCGAAATTCGATGAAAGAAAATCTTTTAGAAAGAATGTTTCATTGATTTATAATAAATCTACAAAATTAGTTACAGTGAAAAATACATCTTATATTGGTCAGTATAACTCTAAAAAATGTTTTTTAAACTAAAATTAACAAAATACAGTAGAACCCCGCTAATTCGGACCCCGTTAATTTGGATCTCCGGATAATCCGGATCGGTTTGGTCATTTATTTTTTTAAATTTGAGAAGCGATTGGCAAATTTTCATAACATTAACTTGTTTCATCGTCGCATTCTGAATGAAAAAAACTTTTTCTGAAATCTTTTCGCAAGAATTAAGCAAAGTAAACATTTTTACTGTCTGTAAATATTCGATAAATTTAACATATAGGTGATTTTCTGTAAGTATGTTTTATTTTATTTCATTTTTTCTAATTCTCCGGGCAATCCGGATTTTCGATAATCTGGATTGGGTCCGGTCCCAATTAATCCGAATTATCGGGGTTCTACTGTACTATAAAACTCAGTTATCTAAATTGTTAAGTGAAATAAAACCGAAATTTACCGGATTTTATATAACAGACGATATTTTTAAAATAGTTACGCATTTTAATATCTTATTTATTTATTTATTTACTTATTACAATTTTAAAAGAAAATGGAGTGATTCTGTTGCGACAATTACAAAATTGGTACTAAAAATTAAAAAATAAATTAATATCGCAAAAATAAATTGAGATACAGCTTTCAAACATATTGCATTAAAAAGTGCATTATTTTCAATGGCAATTTTTTTTCTAAAAATATGTATTTCGGAATCTTCAGTGTCTAAAACGTGTATATCCGTCAGAACTTTTTTTTTCATATTTTAAAACGATTGCAAGACTTACATTATACTACGTATGATGGGAAAATAAAAATTACTTTTCACAAGAAAGTTATTACTAAATAACACTTTAAAATCTGATCTATTTAAATCCCCTCGATTGAGGGTATTAGATACTTTTAATGATTTTATAAGAAATATTTGTAACGCATGTATTTTAATCTTTCTTTTATTATAAACGGCTAGTTACGTGAATACTTTTAGTGTAAGTCAGGTGCTACGCTTTTTGGCTACCGTATTTTCGAACAGAAAAATGTAACTTATTTTACCGGAGATATCTCATTGTCGGAAATTGCACGTGATACATAGCAAATGAGGTGCGTTCGTATTATAAAGAAAGTTAAAAAATTTTCCGATCTTGGTGTAATAGTATACAGTACTTCAGATACATTAATGAAGCCGAAATCTTTTGTGGGTTCAGTAAATAGTATATGCTTTCTATTATATGGGAAGTAACTTGTAATAAACCTCAGCAACGTATATCAATGTCATAAAATGCGAATAAGTTTAATATAATTAAAACGCACCCCAAACAACGTTTCCCTTTAATACATAAATCTTAAAATAAACAAATTTTATGGAATTAGTTGCATTACTTATTGGACAAAACCAAGTACAATCCATCATCGTTTTACCGTTTTTGATATATCCTGTATCTTAAATAACAATTCACCATTTTTTAACATTATTACATTGCGATATGCTTTCTTTTAGTATTCAATCTATGTAATAAATTTAGTTGTTGTCAAATAATTTTATTTCTAGAGTAATCACAGATTTTGTATTTGTGACTGTAAGCTTGGACACCAGTGCACATATCGCTCAAAGTGGCGTCAGATGCGTGTAACAAGCTATCCGAAAATAAAAAGTAACTGCGAACGATTTCGATATGAGATAATTTGTAAATATGAAAAATGAATAATAACTTCATTATGCTTCTATGTTTTATGTTAAAAAAACAAACAGATTTAAATAAAAGAAACATTAAAAAAATATTTCAACACCGGAAAAACTACACTATAAATAATTTAATTAATTTGAAATTATCTCATTTTGATATGTTGATACAAAGTTCTTGGAAATCTTCAACTATACAGCAGGTCATTGGAACTGCTGTGTAATTTAACATGGTAATCTCTACATTCAGATGGACATAGTCCAATATTTCAGTGTGTTTGCATTCTTTAAGAATCGCATGAATTTTGATGATTAAATATAGATTATAAAATGAGGTTTATTTTTTTTAATTTTTTTTTCAAATATTTTTCAGCTTTTAATTACAATTTGTCGCATCAATAATTTCGAATTTTAACAAGCTTGATGTAAATTTAAAAAAAAAATTTAACCAGAAAAAAAGGTTATAAAGATAGTCTAAAAGCCTCTGTAAATATTAATTCTCAAATTTTAAATGTATTATTTCATAAAATGTTTTCAGAACCATGTAGAATACCCAGCTGAAGCCATAAAAGTAGAAAAATACAATATTTTGCAAAGCAAAGCAATTCGAAAATTGCAAATTGCGTAGCAAATGTGGTGCGTTCGCGCTTTAACGAAGTTTTTAAAACATTCAGATCTTGGTGTAGTAGTATAGAGTACCTAGGATACAGTATAGTAGCCGATTTTTATTTTTATTTATTTATTTATTTATTTGTCTCTGGAAATTTTATTTGTTTACTATTATACCAGAAATAACTTAAAACGCGCCCCAAGCAATACTTCTTCTTTTACTATTATGTAATGGAATAATTTTGTGTGATTCTCTAAATTAATAACGAATATTCTTTGCACTAGAGATTGTACTGAATGTATATTATACTTCATAGACGCATATCAATTTTATTATGTTCGAAAATGCGTAACATCATTAAATGGACTTGAAACTATTTTTTCCCATTTGCCGTAATGTAACGGAATACTTTTGATTGTCTTAGTAAATAAATTATGCATCAGACCCTTTCACAGTTTTGCAGAAATACTAAATTGTAACTAAAATAAGTGTTTCAACACTCACTCATCCTATTTACATGTATGAAACTACCATGATATTTAATATTGCACTAGTTATACACTCGAATTTTTCATTACATTCTTTTCTTAGCATAAAATGAAGTTGTTACAACAGTTTAATAAGAAACGAATTACCTACTATGTGAAAATGGACTTATTTACCTTTCTGCATCAGTGAAAGAGTGAGAGAAAATATGAGTCCGCTTTATATTTTCCTACCCCCCCCTCCATATTATTCACTTCTTTCTACGGCCCTGTATATAGTACATCAAATTAGAAAGGTCTGTCTCACATGCTTCAGCAATTTTTACGTATCAATGAAGAAATTTATTAGACTTGTTCGTTGTGTGTGCTTTTGCAAGTAGCAGGTATAAGAATTCTCCGTCGCAGATGACTAACTACTACTAAATTTTAACGGTATTTCTCATCTTATTTAATGGCAAAATTTCTGAGATTTAATAGAAAGTTGGTTGGTTGTATGGAGTTTAGTGGCGCACGGTCCCTTTAGGGACATGCTGCGCCAAGAACAAGGTGAGAAATGAAACATAATAAATTGTAAAAAAAATAATCACATTAAAAATTAATAAAATAAAGTAAAATGAAGAAGTAATGTGACGAAACATGTGATTAAGATGTAATTAAAAACAATCAGTGAATTTAAAATTGAAGGATTAAAATAACTAATTAAAATGTAACGAACAGTAAAGTAATAAGACATGAAATATTAAAAACCATATGCTACATATAAAAACTTATATATTTAAAACACAGATAAATAATATTAATCAGGCACAAATTCTTCTAGAATTGTATTTTCATCAGAGATTTAATAAAGGAAGGAATACTATTAAAATTTAGTGGTGAAAAACAACCATTTGGTACGGAGAACTCTTATCCCTGAAATACTTTTTTTTTTTAATTTCGGAAAATGTCACAATGAAACAACACCATAAGAAATACATTTTAGAATATCACTTTTGACAGTTATTTCACTTATTAAAAAACAACAACAACAAAAACTCCAGATTTACCAGACTTCGAATACTAAAAGCCTTTGAAGTAGTGGGTGTTGTATATAAAAAGATTTTCTATTGATCTCTTTAGATGAAAGTTTCTTCGTTTTTGATAATAAGCGGCGTTGACAGAAAAAAAAAAAAAGAAACGTATTTATTTTTATCATCAAAGAAATATTTATACGTTAAATTAGCTGTCGGTTCCATGCATTTCAGGAGTTTTAACAGCAAAAATCAAAACAGCTTTAGAGTAACTATTTCCGCTCTTCAAAATATTGAAATAAAATTTTATTTTAGATCTTAGTAGATAATTCACAATAAACTATTTTATACTAAATTAATAATATTATATCAAACTCTTTGTTTCAAAGCCTGCGTTATCGAAAGAAATTAAAATGCCTGTTTTTTATTATGAGGAAATTCAATCTTACTTTAAACTGAAAATAAAGCGTCACAGTGCATTATAATATTCTTAATTTTTTTATTCATAATTTAATTTCTACTTTTTAGACATCAAGACCCCACGCTAGGCACAGAAAAAGACCCGAATGATAATATAAAGTCTATCGGAGCGTTCTTTTCAAATATCTCGCTCAAATTTTAATATTTTTACATGATTTTTTCTTGCACAAAATAGCTGAAGATGATCCACAAGCAGCCTACTTTTTTACTTTTTCGATTTTGCTTTTATATTTTTTATATTATGATAGTTTCGATTTCAAAACCGGTTTAAGGTAATTTAAAAAAAATCTGAAACCCAAACTGAAAAAGTAAAACCTAGGCTGGTTGTGGATGATCATCTTCAGCTATCTTGTGCAAAAAAAAAAATCGTGTAAAAATATTAAAATTTGGGCGAAATATTTGAAAAGAATGCCCCCACAGACTTTACATTATCTTTTTCTGTGCGTAGTGTTGCGCTCTAAGATTTTCCATTGTAACAATTTCACTGCCATTTAGCGAGCGTTTATTAGCACATTAACCCGTCTCCCTGATCTGCCTGTACATCATAAGGTCAATATGTTACTGCCAATCATGGCAAATGATTTGAAATCATGATTTATTACTTTCACCAGTGGATTTTTATTGCAAATTTTGCATTTTTTTATTCGAGCATTTTTCTAATTCAATTAGGCAAAAATTTCTGTTTTGAAAAACCGGTGATAAAAGATTAAGAACTTTGTAAAAAATGCAAAAATTGACTTTATTTGACAGTTTTTTTTTAAATATTGATGTTACGTGGTATACCGCCTAGCGACGAGCAATCGGTATATGTGCCAATTAAGCTGCTCAAAGTCCTTCATTATTCTCGCCAATGTTTTTTTAGTGTAAAATTTACCTTACTTAAAAAAAAGAACATTTTCGCAATTCAATTATAGAATTTTTTTTTCTTTGGTTGTAAAACCGGCTACAAAAGATTAAAAATTAATCAAAAGATTAATCTCTCGTCGCGATAGGATTTTGTAATTCTATTGTTGTTCCAACTGGTATACAAACTAAATGACCACGAGCACTTTGCAACTTATTCAAATGTATTAGTTACAAAGACTATATGTCTATTTATTCCCTCTGGCAGCATCTTAATTTTTTAAAACACAATCACACATCTTAATACTTCACTAGTATTAGTTCAGTACTGTAGCAAATTTGATTTTCATCTCAAATTTCTGCTTCAGTCAATTAATCGGAGTGAAAATGAGTTATCTAGATTTATTTATTATTGTGTCTAGAGTTATTTATTAACCTCTTCGCGACGGGAGGCTTTTACGAAATTTTAAATGTTTTTACACCGGTTTTAAATAACAGAAATCTGTATTTTATTAAATCGGGAAAATGCTCTGATTGCATAAGGTAAATTTTACAGTATAATTTTACTGGAGGGAATTAACAAGGATTCTTAAGCCTATTTGCGGCACGTATATGTGTCGCTCGTCCCCAAGGGGTTAAAATCAACAGTTATCATTATTTTGTTGTCATCAGCTGTTTGTGAATGGCCGGCATAGCAATGCTTATCCCCTCCGCGACGGGAGCCTTTTACGAAATTTTTATTTTTTTGTCACCGGTCTTAGAAATCAGAAATTTACAGCTTATTAAATCGAGAAAATACTCCGATCAAATAAGGCAAATTTCACAGTAAAATTTTTATGGTGGGGATAAACAAGGATTCTTAAGCCTTTTTACAGCACGTACACGTTCGCTCGTCCCCAAGGAGTTATTCCCGTCGCTGCACTAATGGGCAATAAAGCTATGGAAAATCGAGAAAATTAAACATAAATTGCTTTCTCAGTACTCCTTTCCGGCGGAATATTCCCAAAACCAATGAGGACTATATGAGGAACACATAGCCGAAAAAAAGTGCACAAAAATTTGGTTCACTTTTATGTACAATTTTATACAGTTTTCTGGTAATAATGTTTTCATCTTATATAATCGCAGATAAAACAAATTAAAAAAAAGGGAACGGGGACGACCAAGCAAGAACTGGATGGATAATATTGAAATAGAAATGAAGGATAAAGCTCTGGAGGAATAATAGGCCCTAAACCGGAAGAACTGAAAAAAAACTACTATAGCAGAGGGTTGCCTCTGGCAACTGTTTTTTATTCCATTTGGCGACAGTTTCTCTAAAGAGAAATCCTTACCGCACTCTTTGACAACACAGTAAAACCCGATAATTCGGATTAATTTGAACCAGACCCAATCCGAATTATCGAAAATACGGATTACGGGGAGAATTAGAAAAAAATGAAATAAACAAAACATACTTACAGAAAATCACCTTTATGTTAAACTTATTCAATATTTACAGACAGTAAAAATGTTTACTTTATAATAAAAAGGTTTGTAATTTTCTGCTGTGCCAGTTTTCTATACCTTTTATGAGCTGTACGGTCACGCATCCGCACGAACATAAGTAGTTCGTAGGGTGTAGTCACTGCCTGACGTTCAAAATAAACTATTATTTGTTCTAAATGAAATGTTGCTTCATTATGGCAATGGATCAGACAATGGCTCTTATAGGGACTATTTTACCTTGCTTTTTTGCAATGCTCAAAGTAAAAATTTATTGTGCAGTGATTTTTTATGACATTTCTAAGTGGTTTAAATAGAAAAGCCAATCTTAGTGATACATTGTTGTTTCTTTAAAATATAACATCAAAGAGCTTAAATAAGAAATCTTAAGGTATTCTTCCGAAAAGATGTGAGAAACAGCTTTTTTTATTAATAAGTTAATGTTATAAAAATTAGCCAATCGTTTCGTAAATTTGAAAAAAAATGACCAAACCGATCCGGATTAACGGGTTCCGAATTAGAGGGTTTCTACTGTATACATACTTCAATTGTATTTATTAGAAAAATACTGGTGCGACCAGAATATAAAAATAGTCACCCGCGGCAGCCTTGTGTAGGTTTTTAGGATGACAGCATAACACCATAAACCAAGTTTATATATTTACAGTGAGTTCGCTGAGTCATGGTACACTTTTGACAGGTCACACGAAATCAACAATATAAGTTTAAAATATGGAATATTCCCCAAATGAAACAAAAGTTCTTCAAATTGTTCAAAATTTTATACCTATTCAATACAGTTCCTTGTGGCCTCCATTGTGTTCGCTTCACACATTTAAACATCATTCAATTTATTTCCACACTCAATTTGGGATGTTTGGTTTAACAGAGAGAATAACATAATGAATAACATTTGATCACACAATAATGAAAAAAGCAATAAAATCGCCATTACAGCGTTCCCTAAAGGCGGAATATTTTCAAATTCAAGGAGAAACTCCCGGCCGTAGGCACAAAAAATTTGGTTCAGTTCTACGCATATGCATAATTTTATACAATTTTTGAAAATCAAAATGGTACAGATGTCGCTATTAAAATGCCGACTTCCGGCAGAAATTACTCCAATTCAAGGAGGATCTTCTTGCCATAACCAGAAACACACACAAAAATTTTGGTTCAATTCCTTACATAACTACATTCAACCTTACAAAGTATATAATGAAAATGGCACAGGCATCGATGTTTTACTCCCCCCTCCTTCGGAATGTTTTCAAAATAAAGAAAAACCTATTGGTCATATCCAAAAAAAGATGAAAAAGTTGCTTCAGTTCTATGCATAATCTCATACAATTTTCGTTGGTACAATAATGAAAATGGCACAGACGTCGCAATTAACTCCTTAACTGGTTCCTTATTTTACGCCCTTTTTATGCAATAAATTGAAAATATGGGTACATATAACTTTTTTTAACCTTTTAATTGTCATGCCCGAGATAATCTCGGGCACGCCACTGTTGCTCCTAAATGTCATGCCCGAGACTTACTCGGGGTAGATTTTTTTTTCGTGCATCTTATTGTCAAACCCGAATCTATCTCGGGAGAACTTAATTTGAGCATTTCTCAATAGATGGAAGCACTGTAAAGGTGCACTTATGAGTTTATGTTAAAAAAGCGCGGGATTTTTTTTTTTTTTTTTGTCGAAATGGCATTTAATTCCTTGAAACGTGCTATAGATGATATAGATTCTTCAACTGATGAAGATTTTGAAGCCATTGATACTAGTGACTCAAGTGGAACTGAAGAATTAAGGCAACTGAAGAACTAAGTGGAACTAAGGTATTCTTTATTATCCATAATTCTTAGAAAATAATGCTACGCTAAAAACGTATTTTATCACTGCAGAGAAGCTGCCGTTCGAAATGACAGCCGCGTTGAGCAAATATTCAGTGGTTACAAAAACTTAAAAATATTTTATGTATGTAATTCAAAATTGTATTTTTTAACTACTAATTGTGTTTTGTATTGTACTAAACATTTCATTTTTGCAATAAAAAAATTTGACATTTAATGTACCTAAATTATCAAAATAACTTGACAGTTAAAAGGTTGCTAAAATATTCGTAATATTTATTCTAAACATTTCTACCTTTGAATATTATGCCATTCCATTAAAAAAAAATAGTAGTGTCAAAAAACTTTAAATGATGAATTAAGCAAATTCCTTAAACAATTTCGAACAGCCTACGGATTAATCAGTTAAGTGGTTAAAGTGACCTCTTTCAGCGGAATTTTTTCAAATTCAGAGAACTGACGACCGCAGACAAAATCATACATAAAAATTTGGTTCAATTTTATACATAACTTCACACACTTTTTGACGGTAAAATATTAAAAATGGCGCATAAATCGCTATTACAGTATTCCCTTCCAGCTGAGAATTTCTAAATTTAAGTATAACCTACTGGCCACAACCGAAAACATGTATAAATATTTGGTTCAATTCTAGTCATAACTGTATACACTGATCGATGGCACATTGGCGACAGAGTGACATTTTGTATGAATATGTTTTTTCGGTTTCCCGTATACCTAAAACGTGTATATTCGTCAAAATCGGAAGTAAAAAAAAACGATTACGTTGCTTTTTATATTGAAAATAGGAGAAAGTAAAATATTAAAATGTTATATTTTATTCAGAAGCTCACATGTGAAAGTAATTTTTATGATCCTAGCTTATCAAAAACCAGAATGAAAATTGGTTACGAAATTCTACCTTTACATACAAAAAATCAGGTTTAATTAAAAAAAAAAAAAAAAAAAAAAAGTTTCAGACTTCTCAACGATGCAAAAACTTTTGAAGCATACACCAATGTGCTTTGAGGAATTTCTTATTGACACGTTATTCTATTGACACTTCGTTAACGGTACTGAAAAATTCTTTAGAAAAATTTTATTCATCTTTATTGGTAAAAAAGATTTTTACGTCAAATTAGAAACATCTGTTTCACATGCTTCAGTTGTTTTTTGATTCACGAAAAATCTGAAGAGATTGGAAGTAAACTTTCTGTTTTCAACCGAAAAAATATATTCTTTCTCTTATTTTATAAGAAATTATCTTAAAATAAGGACATTATATATTTATAAATGTTTATAAAATAAATTAAACTTTTGATTAGTAAAAATACATACATTTATTGCATACAAAAAATCAGGTTGAATTAAATAAAACAGTGCAAAAAGGTTTCAGACTTCTCAAAGCTGCAAAAACTTTTGAAGCATCCGCCGCTATGCTTAAAGGGATTTTGTATTGATTTTCTTTGATGAAAGACATTTCGTTAACGGTTCTAAAAAAATTTATAGAAAATTTTGATTTTTCTTTATTGATAAAAAAGGTTTTTACGTCACATTAGAAACATCTGTTTCACATGCTTCAGTAACTTTTTACTCACGAAAAAGGAAAAGAATTTCGAAGTAATCTTTTAGTTTTCAGAAATAAAATATCCTTTGCTTTGTTTTTTAAGAAATTATCTTAAAATAAGAAGAATATATAAATGTATCAATATTTATAAAATAAATTAATTTTTCTTTCGTAAAAATACATGTATTTATTAGACATGGAAATGATAGGAAATTAAATTTTAAACATACCCCACAAGATAGCTGTTTTACTCCTATTTGTTTTTAAGGCCACAATTTTTATGCAGTAATGTGCGACCTATTTAATCACTGAAATCTGCGATTATATACACATTGTTTTGTAAATTCACGATGTAATTTTCTCCGGTCACAGAAAATCAATGAAATGAGATGGAAATGTGAAATCTTCATATGGAATAAAAGAAAAACTTCCAAATTTCATATTTGTTCAGTCTCTTTCATATGTTCTCCATTTGATATCTAGAATCGCAGATTTTATTCACTGTGTTAAACCAAACGACCTAAATTGTGTGTGGGCAAAAATTGAATATTGTTTAGATGCGTTAAGAGCAATGGTGTACTCGTAAAAATATCAGAGGGTATACGCTCGTATACGCTGAAAACATAGGTTATACACCAGAGAATATATACTATAGCTTTCTTGAGAATTAGAGGATATACGGTATGCCTTAAAAAAATCCAAAGTGTATACGGCGTATACCACCGTATACCCTCCACTAGATCCCTGGTCAAGAGAACAAAATGGAGACCACAGGGAACTGCATTGAACAAGTATGAATTTGAACAGTTTTTGTTTCGATTGGTAAAGATTTCACATTTCCATCTTATATTGCAGATTTCGTGAGACCGGTCAAAAGTGCAGCATGACTTTACTGACGCACTGTAAATATATAAACTATGATGTTCGATGTTGTCATCTGAACAACTTACAGTAGTCTCTTCCAGTTCTTTTGGTTTAAGGCCCATTCCTCCTCCAGACCTCCATCCTTTATTGCCTTTGTGCTGCAAAAAGGTTTAACCCCTTAGCGGTTAATGAAACTCAATAATGAGCCTTTTACAAAATTTTTAATTATTAGCCATCGGTTTTTAAATCAGAAATTTGTATGCTATTAAACTGAGAAAATGCTCCCTGTATAAGTAAGGCAAATTTTGCAGTATAATTTTACTGGTGGATGTAAACAAGGATTCTTAAGCCTTTATGCGGCACATGTACGTGGCGCTCGTCTCCAAGGGGTTAAGAATAAGAGCTGCAGAATTTTGCTGTAAAAATTGACTTATTTAATCGGAGCACTTTCTTGATTTAAAAAGGCATAAATTTCCGTTTTTAAAATCCGGTAACGAAACTTTCAATATTTCGTAAAGGAATCCCGTCGCGGAGGAGCAAATGACTTGTCAGTTAAGACGCAAACCAGGGAAATTTTACCATTTCTAAAAAGTGGTGCCAATCAATAAATGTGAAATTTAAAAATGTATCCTACTAAAATATATATATGAGCATTTAATTTGAAAGGATTGTACAATAGCTAAAAAAATTAGCCTAAGACAGCACGCATTCTTCTGTCATTGTATGGGCCTTATAATTAGGAATAATATTTCGACAGTCATATAAATCATTCCCCTAATAATACGACAGAAACAACACAACCAAATATAGACTAGGCATAAAGTTACTCAACAACTCGTGAGCTTTTTAACAACTAAATCTGATCAATATTTTTGAAATACTTTCAAATAATGTCTATTTTTTCATTCTTTTTACAGAATGTTTAATCTTTTATCACCTTTTCAAAACAGAAATTTTTGCCTTATTGAATCGGAAAAAACGCTCGGATTAAATAATACAAAACTTACAATAAAGTTTTACTGATGAGAATAATAAGTTATGATTGGAGAATGGTTGCGTGTACGTCGTACGGGCAAATCACGATTTGCCAAAACACTTTGTCCGTTCGACGTGCGTGCAAAACAGGGAAGAAGACTTTTATGCTATTTGGCACTGCTCGGCAGTTCTGAATTTATTTTATTTAACTTTTTCTTTAAAGAAAATTTCGACTCTAACTTGTTTAAATCTAATAAAAAGGCTAGGAGCAGTGCGAATGATTCATTCGAATATTTAAATCACATTTTATCGCTAACTGTAAGCACTGAATTTATTCAAAGAGACAAGTATATTTTTCCGGTAACAAATCAATGCAACTCTTTAGAATTCCACCTCAAACCAACAAAATATGACATATATGTTAAAATTTTACTTTTCCTTCATTCGGTATGCTTCAAGCATAGTTAAATATTCTTGAGGGACAAAGAACTTCTCAAATATTCTTTGAGGGGGCAATTGAAGACTATTTTTTATTTATTTTGTCATGCGAAAAAGTTTCAAGTCAGGTTTAAACTTGTCATGTCAAGTTTACAATCTTTATACAATTGTACTCGCGAGAAAAGTAAAAAAAAAAAAAAGGATAATATTAAGTAAAATTTTTTATTTAGTTCATTGCGAATAATTAATGAAGCTTTCTTTGAGAATTAAAACTTTTCTTTAAAGATTAATTGAAATAGGGCCAAGCTAGGGTAAACGCAATAACATCCAAAGACTTCAGGGCAACCAAAGTATATCTACGAGAATTAGAGCGTGAACAGACAGCCAAATTGACAAACGGACAGAAAACCGAAATTATAAACACTTTTCAACTTTATTTGAAAGTGTTAAAAGTGGTATTAAGTTTAACTCGCTACTTTCTCACCAAAATTCACTTCAAAATGTTTAAAAACGATTTAAGAGATTGTCAAAAATATTTAGGTTACTTCGCCTCATATTTTGCTTTGTTTTAGTTTCGGCTTTATAATCCATTTCAAGTAACTATTCGTAGGCGATGTTACTGTAACTTAATAAGAACTAATATTGGTGTCCAGTTTAAAGTACATTGAAATGTTAGAAATTTTCCCATTATTTGAAAATTTTTGTAAAGCTTTACAAAAAATAAAATTTAAAAAAAGTGTTTGCCAATGAAATCGATTTATATTTGTTATAAAATATAAGCAAAAGTACATGTACGTCGTCAATTAGTAAGAAATACGTCTGTTTGCAAGCTAGGTTTTTTACAAAGAACCATGCTAATTGAGAAAATATCCGACGTCTTATTATTAGCCTGATAGTTTTCAGATCCACTGGAAAGAGCCCTGCGACTTTAGGCTAATGGAAAACAATCGATTGATCCCAATAAGCCTAACAATTTGGATGTTTACTGAAGTATAAACTAAATAACTTTAGTGTGCTAAATTCCACTGAATGTATAACACTAACATTTTATAGTATTACATTTTCACAAGTATATTAGGTCATCCAGGAAAGTCTATCATATACCGGGTTTCAAAATGATAGGAACGATCAATTAATTGCCTAAATGAAAAATGTAATTACATTAACCCTCATATAAACCATAGAATTTATTGTATCATACTAAATACTCAACATAAACATAAAGAAAACATCCTAAAGCAATCATTATAGACATAATATAATACATTGCATTTTTACTCGATATAATCTGGGAGCAAAATTATAAAAACGAAATAGATTTTTCTAAATTATAGAAATATTACATGTTAATTGAGGTTCTTTTGTGTTTAATAATTCCAATGCAACATATTAGCATAACGTTTGTATAATTTTGAATTTATTGAGGGGATAAAACACATCATATCCTCCAAATTTCAGGTTTTTAATTCTGCTCTCAACTAATACTGCATGATTTGACGATCTTTCATAATAGGTTGTGCCAGTAGCGGCTCGTCCGGGAGTGTTCCACGAGATTTTTCTCACCATTAAAATATAACAGAATCTTTTAGATTATTTATTCAAAAAAATTTTCTTGATTAAAATAAACTGAAATTACCGTACAATTTTAGTGGTGTGAATGAAATGATGCAGCACCCCCTGACGAGCCGCTACTGGGTTGTGGCCTATAGTACTACAAACGTTGTTCAAGGAATTTAGGTTTGGACCATTGGCCGACCAATCAGATTTGAGAATCTTATTTATCTTCAAACCCATTTTTTTTTCTGAGTGAATTTACTCATTGTCTTGGTGAAAATATCGTATAAGTTGGCAATTTCTTTACTCTGGTTTAATAGATGACATTCTAACATGCGAAGAAAAATATGCCTATTTTGTTTATTCATCTAGAAAAGCAATTACCAGCTTACTTAATGAGGGAAAAGTATCTCAAACCATTTAAAAGCCCCCACTTAATTGACGCGTGGGAAATACGTCTTTTTCATTTTGAAGGCTATGCAAATGTGAATACTATCTGGAATATTAAAATTAACCCTTTCGCAACTGGATTCTTTTACGTAATTTTTAATCTTTTATCACCGGTTTTTACAAACAGAAATTTGTGACTTATTAAATCGATAAAATATTTCGATTAAATAAGACAAATTTCACTGGTGGGGGTAAGCAAGGATGCTCAACCCTTTTTGCGACATGTATTCGTGTCGCTCCCCCTAAAGAAGTTAAACTAATTTTCAGAACTGAAGATAATTTTAGACGAGTTTGCTTGCTGCTTTAGGTGTTTCTCTGCAAACGGAAAGCGGGGTTTTTTATTGTGAGGTGTCAAACGTGAACATCGACATGGTTTTATATTTTTAAGAATTGCCGACAGTTTTATTGTTGTTCATATAGTCGATATTCATACTGTCATATTTATGTGGCTTCCAATTTCCTTTGCTGTCATTATTTTACTTGAACAATGCCAATAATCAAAATTTAGGCTCGTTTCAAAAGAATTTTTGGCGTCCCTGTAGATTTTGTAATAACTTAAATAGTAGGATTCTCTAAAAAATAATAAATGACAGTCATTGAAAGTTTAATTTCATTAGCAATTTTGATGTTGTTAAAAGCTATAATTTGCTCGTTTTCAAAGTTACAAAGCATTTTGATTTACCTTTTAATCCAAACGTTTTGCGAACTAAATGAATGTGCTAAGAATGTCTTTTAAATGCGTTCAAAATGATATGCGAAATTATCTGCCAATCTCGTTTTGCGATTTTAGAAATATTGACAGCGTTCTTATCATTTTACTCCTGCGTAAATTTAGTAAAATATACATTTTAAAACTTATTAAAAAATTATATGCAATTTTTACAAACGTTTACTTCAATATTAATTAGAATACCATGTACTTAATTTTAATACAAAGCTTTATTCATTTGTTTTGCAAACGCTAATTAATTTCTTTGTTTTTGTATCATTCCTATCATTTTTCTCACCACTATGTAATGTTATTTTACATTTATTAAATCCACATTTATTCATTGGCACCACATTTTTGAATTGGTAAAATTTTCCCTATTTTCACGTTTCACAGTACGATGAAAACAATTAGAATTTCAGTATTTCAAATAACTGATGCCAATGAAAAAAAAAATAAAAGAAAAAGGTGTGAAACAACATTATACGACAGAGCTTTCTGTTTCTCCTAATACTTGAATGTAAAACAGTAAAACCGTATCAGGTTCGGAGAAACTATAACACCAGGTAATAAATTTTCAAAAAAGTTCTTTTTCTGGTTTGACAATTTAGTTTCTGGTTAACTGAGTTGCGAGCATGTAGAAAAAGATAATTACATCTCTGAAATTTCGCTTTTGTGGTTTACACAATGATATTTACATACCTGCCAATTTTTAATTTTTTTTTAATTCTTTGGTACCACTTTTCAATCGGATTTTTTTTTTTTCTATTTTAATATAATCTTCGAAAAGTCCTATTTGAATGCTAATCACTATTTCATATTTCATAATTCTTGTACTAGTAATGATTTCGTTTTAATTTTCAAATCAGCCACAATCAGTGAGATTTTTTCCATAACTATTTCCGTATCTATATTATTAAGGCCAAACGTATCTGTGCGTAACGCATATGTCATTCTGCAAATGGCAACCCTTTGAAATTTGAAATGAAATTTTCGGTTTTGCAATTTTTTTTATTTTTCAAATATCACATGTTTTTAATTTTTACACCATCATACAGAGAAAAAAATTTAATTTTAAATAAAATTAGTTTGAAAACTATAACTTAATTTATTTTTGAAATATTAATTTTTTTGTAGTTTTTAATAATATTTTTCTAATTGTGGCAACATGAGTACTCCATTTCTTTTAAAAGTAAAATAAACAAGGGGAAAAAAAGGATTACTGTATCTTTATGTTGCCATTTTCTCATTCAAATGAAAAAAACTGAAAGTTATGCCGGGTTTAGATTTTACGAGGAAAAATTCTATGATTGAGTCAAAGTGGAAAAAATTTTGCTTATTTTTTCATTTTGGAATACTAGCATAAGTGCCTTAATTGATAACTTTATTATGATAACATATCTTTATTATTTTTTACTGCTTGCATGTACGATTAAAGATTAATTTCAACAAATTCCACAACTGAGTTTTATAAAAAATATTATTTTGTTAAATTTAAGTTAACTATCATTTGTTTATGAGCTAGATTTTGTTGAAATAAACTAATCACTATTTCAGCTGAATAAAATCAAGTTAGATTTATTTACAATAAAAAGATTTCATTTTTTGTCGTCATAAAAAAAAAGCAAAAGAAATTATTTTTTCCCTATTTCAGAACAATTCAACAACGAATAAACTGTTTCATTCAAGGACGCTTATTCCTTTCCTACTGCAGTGAAGTCACGTGACAACGACCAAGAACAAAATAAAAAAAAAAGAACATTTAGAACTCTTTTTTGACATTCTAATTTTTTAGTGTTTTCTGTGGATGTAAGTCATGAACAACGTCTATTTTTCGCTGCTAAAAGCAGCCATGTAATTTATGTGAATACAATATTATTATTCATTTCAAAATTTGCCTCGACCCCATTGTTCATTAAGAACACAAATTAATTAACTATTTATAATTTCAGCAACGGTTAAAGTAATTAATAAGTAATAAAAGTCTGACGTTAAATCGAAGATTCCAAAAGAATGGAGGCCATGAAGAACGGAATATTTTGAAGAACCAGAAGAATGAAAGGTAAGATTATCTTGCCTTCTTATTATTATTGATAGATATAGAATATAGAACTGATTTGGTAAAACGATATTAAACAAAAATCCTTATGTTGCGTAAAGGAGTAATGCGCTATAAGGCATAGTTTTTTAATACATTTACAACAAATCGATCAAGAGACTGAAATTAACACATAAGGTTATAATATAATATGATATAAATAAATAAAAATGGCCTTATAAAATTAAATCGTATTATTACTAATGCATATAATTATTGTGAAAAAATATATTTGTTCTTCTTTTCTCAACGTTATTGAAAATATATGATATATATCAGTTGAAATTGAATGAGTAAACATAACAAGTTATATGTTCGTTATATTTGAATGAATAAAAATAAACAGAGAAAATCTCTTATATAATATAAAGAAAAATAAAAACAATTTTCTCATCGAATTACGATATTAAATATTTATAAGTTGATAAGTAAGATCCATTATGGCCGCACCGAAAGAATTTCAGTTAATAGAAAAATTAAATCAAAACAATTACTCAACATGGAAATTTAAAATAGAAATGTTATTAATAAGAGAAGAAATTTTCGAGGTAATAACAGATACAATTCCAAATCCCATTACCACAGATTGGCAAAAGAAGGATAATAAAGCCAGAGCAATTATAAACCTGGCAATTGAAGACTCCCAGATTGTGCATGTAAAAGGGCTAAATACTGCCCGACAGACCTGGGACGCGCTCAAAGCCATACATGAAAGGGGGAATTTGTCTAGTAAATTGCATTTATTAAGAAAACTGTATGGGGCAAGGCTGCCAGAAAATGGTAACTTAATCAAACACATAACGTACATTTTAGAATTAAAAGATAAACTATTAGCGATTGGGGAAACTATTAACGATTCGCACCTTTCAGCATTATTGCTGTGCTCATTACCCCCAAGCTATAATACATTGATTGTAGCACTTGAGGCTCGCGATGAAACCGATTTAACACCAGAATTTATTATAAATAAACTAACTGATGAATATAACAGAAGGGTTGAAAACGCGGATCAGGGTGACAATTCTACCAAAGCGTTTAAAACACAAAAAAGGTTCCCAAATGATAATAGCAAAAGGGAAAAATATTGTACGTACTGTAAATTGAAAAGTCATACTTACAGGGAATGTTGGCATCTGAAAAATAGGCAAACTCACCCAAATACACAAAAACAACAAACATACAAAAACAAAAACAATACAACGTCTCTCTGTTATCAACAATCGTATAACCAAAATGAATTTAATGATCGTAAACAAGAATATAAGCCAAATTACAAAACACAACTAAAAACAGATCGAAGCAGCGACGCAGCCTTTCTAATTGAGAAAACTGGAAAACAAACATGGATTATTGATTCTGGTTCTTCCACACATATTTTAAACGATAAAGACTTGTTTACTAAATTAAACGACACCGAAAAAACTACCGTTATTATTGCAAACGGAAAATCGTTAAATTCGCATGGTGTGGGAGAAACCACATTTATGACAAAAACATCCGACGGAGGTGTAAACAAAATTACATTAAAGGAAGTATTATACGTACCTGATTTAGAATCTAATTTAATTTCAGTAAGTAAGGCAACAAAGAACGGTTATAAACTAGTTTTTGATAAAGATAAATGCACGCTATCCCGAAATGGGAAAATATACTTGGAAGCAAAAATGAAAAACAATCTATATGAGGTTGAATTATTAGAGAATATAGAATCTAACACAGTAAACATTGCGCATGAATGCAAAAATAAAAATTGCATAGAATTGTGGCACAAACGCCTAGGTCACAGAAACTACAATTCCATAAAGGAAATGATTAAAGAAAATTTAACCTATGGAATAGAATTAAATAATTGTAGTCATGAAACAATATGTGAAACATGCATACAAACAAAAATAAGCGATGCGCCTTATCCAAAAACAACATATAAAAACAAAACAGGTAGAGTACTCGATCTAGTGCACACGGACGTATGCACATCCATAGGATCCCCCACAATTGGCGGAAAAACAATGTTTGTAACCTTCATAGACGATTACTCTAGGTTTACAGTAATATACTTATTAAGTCATAAAGACGAAGTGCATGATAAATTAATCGACTATATAGCTATGGTACGAAACCAATTCGGTTCATATCCGAAAGCAATAAGATCCGATAATGGCGGAGAATACATGAGTAGAGAAACAAATGACTATCTAAGAAAAAGAAGTATAAAACACCAACTATCTGTGCCATATTGTCCGAGCCAGAACGGCGTGGCTGAGAGGAAAAATAGATCACTATTAGACATGACTAGAAGTCTATTACGCGAAGCCAATTTACCGCAAAAATTTTGGGGAGAAGCAATTAATACAGCAAATCATTTACAAAATCGCTTACCAACAAGATCAACGAATAAAACCCCGTACGAGCTTTGGTTTAAACGCAAACCAAATTTGCACTATTTACGTACATTCGGCTGCAAAGCATACGTATATGTAAACAAACAACATCGAGGAAAATTAGACGATAGAGCTCAGGAAGGGACATTCGTAGGGTATGATAACAATTCAAAAGGATACCGCGTATACACTAAAGATAACAAAATAGTAATAGCAAGAACCGTAAAATTCCTAGAGAATAGCAAAATTAACTTAAAAGAAAGTAAAGATGCAGAAAATTCATATGATGATAAAAATTACATCGAAGCAGAAATAAACAACACAATCGAGGAACCAACCTCGTCCAAACAACCCACCACTGAACTTAGAAGATCGCAAAGATCAAACAGGGGGGTACCACCAGACAGATACGTCTGTTATGTAAACAATAACCAAATGAATGAACCCACTAGTTGGAATGACATACAGGAAATTGATAATCCCTATGAAAAAGAAAATTGGCTCAAAGCCACACAAGCGGAAATCAATTCGCTAAAAAAACATAACACATGGGAATTAGTGGACCCTCCACCAAACAAAAAAATTATAGGATCAAAATGGACATTTAAAAAGAAACTAGATAGTTACGGCAATGTTCAAAAATATAAAGCACGCCTAGTAGCGAAGGGCTGTAGTAAAAAATACGGTGAAAATTATGATGAGACATTTGCCCCTGTCGTCTCACAAACAACAGTTCGCTCATTTTTAGCAGCAGCTGCATACCACAAACAAAATGTTAGACACATAGATATTGACACCGCCTTTCTGTATGGTGAGCTCGAGGAAGAAGTGTATATGAAACAGTCGGAAGGCTACATAGAAGAGAATTCTGAAAACAAAGTCTGCAGACTGAAAAAATCAATATATGGCCTAAAACAGGCAGCCAGAACTTGGCACAAAAAAATCGAACAGTCCTTAAAAAAACTGAATTTTAATCAAAGTATAGCTGATCCCTGCTTATTCACCAGAAAAGAAAATGAAAATTACACTTACATAATTATATATGTTGACGACGTATTGTTATCCGGTGACGAAAAAATTGTTGATATTATAGTAAATCTACTTAAAGAAGAATACGAGCTTAAAGATCTCGGTCATATAGCGTATTTCCTCGGTACGGAAATAAAGAAAACAGAAAATGGATATACTCTAAGCCAAAAGTTAAAAATCGAAGAACTGGCAAATAAACTAGGATTAAAAGAAGCTAAACCCGTAGGAACTCCGATGGACCCCGGCTTTTATAAAATAGAAGACGAACAAAATTTGCTGCCTAACAATACAAATTTTAGAAAAGCCATTGGATCTTTGTTATACATAGCCACTAACACACGTCCAGATATATCAGCCGCAGTTAATATCCTCAGCAGAAGATGCGAAACGCCCCGTGAGATGGACTGGAAAGCAGCAAAACGAGTGGTCAACTATCTCAACTGCACAAAAGAATTAAAACTAACAATCAGCACAGACGACCAACCAGTATTGGTAGCTTATGCAGACTCCGATTGGGGAGGCGACACCAGAACAAGGAAGTCAACAACAGGAAATGTTTTCTTTCTAGGAAAAACACCTATTAATTGGTACACAAAGAAACAGAACTGTATTGCATATTCTTCGGCAGAAGCTGAATTTATCTCAGCAGCTGCAGCAGCCCAAGAGATTATTTGTCTAGAGAAGTTATTGAACGACTTAGACTTGAAACAAGACGAACCTATAACGATTTTCGAAGATAATCAGAGTGCGATAAAAATGGTAGAGAATGCGAAGTTTTCGAAATATACGAAGCATATTGATATAAAATTCCACGCCATTAAACAACTCAAAGAAGACAAAATAATAAATTTAGAATATTGCCCATCTGAAGATATGATAGCCGACGCACTTACAAAACCCCTGCCAAAGACTCAATTAGTAAAACATCGAGAATCTATGAACCTACAGTGTTATTCATCTGAAGTGATTAAAGAAGGGTGTTGAAATAAACTAATCACTATTTCAGCTGAATAAAATCAAGTTAGATTTATTTACAATAAAAAGATTTCATTTTTTGTCGTCAAAAAAAAGCAAAAGAAATTATTTTTTCCCTATTTCAGAACAATTCAACAACGAATAAACTGTTTCATTCAAGGACGCTTATTCCTTTCCTACTGCAGTGTATCGCAAACAATGCGAAATCGAAGCTATAAAATCTACCCGATAATATAGACATCGTCGTTTTACGTGTGAAAAATAATTTAAATATCTTACCAAAAAAATGAAGCTTCAAAAACATTTCACTTAAAACTTAACACAAACTTTATTCCAGAAGAATTCTACTAGCTTTTTTATCATTGCTCGTGATCATCTGCGAAAAATAAAACCACAACCATGGAGTCACCATGAAAGTGCGGACACTAAAGCAATTATAAATATTAATCTAATTCGCGACATTCTCCCACCTTGAGTTTTCGACAGTTAAACTCAACAATGGGTACAATAAAATATAAAATAAAATATGACTAATACTTACATTACAGTGATAAGATACAATTCTTACAATATTACATTTCTCAAAACAGGTAAATAAACATTTTCTTCTGCAAAATTCAAATAAAATTAAACATATTATTACAAATTCAAATTAACACTATGAAATATACTAAAAAATAAGAATAAAGTTTTTTGTTGAAACAGTATTTAAAGTTAATAACGTTTTGGGACAGTCACTATTCTGCCACTTCTCGTTCTTAATACTGGATCACTAGAAAGTTCTTTTGGAATCTCTAAATTGTACAGTTTTTGGACAGGTCTCAAAAGTTCACCATTTTCAGTTTTTAATCCTGCAACTCTTGGGTGGCCATCTTTACCAGAAATAAGTTCTTGCACTCGGGCTAAAGCCCAATAGGCACGTTTCTTATCAGACTCTACGAGTACGACATCACCAACGGTAAGTTGCTTGACATTCTTTTGCAAAGAACTTTGCTGGCGCAATTGTCCTAAATATTCAATACGAAATCGCTTACGTAAGTGTTCTCGAACATGTTGCCTATACTTAACTCTTTTATTTAATTCTTGCGCGTCAATTGCATCAAAATCTCTCACATCTGAAGATCTTATGTCCTGTAAAAACATTGATGGTGATAACGGTGCTAGATCGTTCACATCTTCAGTAACATAAGTTAGAGGTCTAGCATTCACAACTTGTTCACAATCACAGAGAATTGTGAGCAGTTCTTCGTAGGATAATGAAGCTCTACCTAGAACTTTTCTCAGGATGCATTTCACCATTTGTATCAATCGCTCCCACCAGGCAGCGGTAGGTAGGTTAAATTTCCGGCGAATCTTTTGGGCACTAAATCTTCTGCATCCTACACATTTCTGTACTACTGCTCGAATAGTTTTCCTAACTTTTAGGATCCAGTAGTCTTCTCGTAACGATGTCATCATAAGAGCCACTCTTGCATGCAAAAGCTCTTGGTGTTTCCAGGAGATGAGGAGGTGGGCTACAGGATGGTCCGAGGGCAAAAGAACAGGGTATTTAAAATTGAAAGCATCTTCTCTATAAATAACTTGCGTTTTCACTCTTATAATACCATCCTCATCTACGATTGGTCTTAAGCTACGTATCTTCCGATTATTCTTCTCGTTGAATCTGTCTTTCTGAATCAAAATTATCAATTTTCTTTCGGCTTGTTCTAATTCCAGACACGTAAGTTCAGAAACTTCTTTTGAATTAGGATTTCTTAAATTGTTTAAGAATCTTAAAATCCAGGCGATCAATCTTATAATTTTCTTGAAAGATGAAAACCGTCGATAATACCAATCACTAGATTCTGTGTTTTTGTTCATTGCTGAAATGACACTTTTCCGTTTTTCAGAGTTAATAATTGCTTCATCGGGAATTTCGACACTTTGAGGCCAAGTATATTCAGGTTGAGCCAACCAATCCGGTCCCTCCCACCATCTTAATTGTAAAAATTGTTCAATCGAACAACCTCTGGAAGGGATATCTGCCGGATTAAATTTTCCTGCAATGTGTCGCCATTGGTTCTTTTGAGTTAAGGATCTGATTTCTTCTAAGCGATTCCAAACGAATGTTCCCCATCTTTCGTCTCGCTTTATCCAGCTTAAAGCTGTAGTTGAGTCACACCAATAAAATATCTTTAAATTTGGAATTCGTAGATCAGATATAACTCGACTTCCCATCCTGGCTCCAATGCAGCATGCTAAAAGCTCCAACCGGGGTATCGTTATGTTCTTAAGGGGAGCTACTCTTGCACGTGACTGTACGAAAGTTACCAGGATTTTATCTTTTCTCTTTACTCTTAGAAAAATGCAAGTAGCATACGCATGTTTGCTTCCATCACAAAATATGTGAAGGCCTACATCATTACTTTCATAATTATCAAAATACATCCATCGCTGCAATTTGATGTCAGAAATCATCTTCAATCCTTGCACCCATTTTAAAAATTGTTTAGCCAAATTAGTTGGGAGTAATTCATCCCACTTAATTTTTAACTTCCAGCATTCTTGTAGAATAAGTTTAGGGAGCAAAGTCACTGGAGAGGTAAATCCAAGAGGATCAAACACTTTCTGAACGAATGAAAGTACAGCTCGTTTTGTGGGAATAATTTGTTTTTCCTCAATAGAACCGATTTTGCAAGATAGGGTATCGTTTTCTAGATCCCAATTTAAACCTAATACTGGTGTTACATTAGCTGTTGAATTTTCAGAAATAATTTGAATGGGATAATTTGACAACCATCCCCTGAGATTAAATTTTGCAGAGAATAGTAACGTTCGGGATTCAAATATAAACTTATTTAATTCTTCAACTGTGTTGAAACTGCAAACACAATTATCTACATATAACGATTCATTCAAAATTTCTACTGTAGAAGCAAGATTTTCAGTCGCACTTTCTAAATGATGTCTCAAAGTAGCCGCTAATAAAAAGGGGCTACAATTGATTCCAAAAACAACACGTTTATGTCTATAAATTATGCCATTTTCCCATATAAATCTCAGATAGTCTCTATCCTCTGCTCTAATACCAATTTGTAGAAATGCCTTCTCTATATCGGATACTGCACCAACAGGATATTTCCGAAACCGATGCAATATAGAAGGAATCATTTCAATCAAATTTAATCCCTTATCTAGGCAATCATTTAGAGAAGGGGAACCTTTAACATGAGCCAAAGCGTCAAAAACTGGTCTAACTTTAGTAGTTTCACTCGATTCTTTAAATACAGGTCTGTGTGGCAAATAATGTACTTTAGTTTCTTTATTATCAACCACCCTTTCAATTATTCCTGCATTTATCCACGAATCAAATACTTCGCTATATACCTCAATTTTATTTAAATTAATTAACTTTTTCCTCGTTGTAGCAAGCCGCTTTTCGGCCAATTCTCTATTGTTAGGTAAGCAAGCTTTATCTAGCACCCATGGCAATGCTACTTCGTATCTCCCTTCTGAATCTATTCTTATATTACTCTTAAAATGCTGCATAGTTTCTTCATGAATTTCAGATTTAGTTTTGGATTCAACTGGATCCGTTATACCCATAATATCCAGCTTCCACAAATCAGCAACGGAACAATTGTTCCAAAGTGATGAAATAATCATAGCAGCCTTATTTGTTTCTGATTTAATACTTGGAATTTTTCCCATTAGAGTCCATCCCAAATGGGTTTTTACCGCAACCGGACCACTTTCTAAAACTTTAACATTTCCGGTGAGTAATTTTCCGGCCACATCAGAACCAATCAATAATTTAATTTCATTTTCGGTTTCACATGAACTATTTTCAACATCAGAAATTTTAATGCCATATTTATTTAATTCTGATAACCAAGGCCCAGTTGGCACTTTTCGTATTTTAGAACAAATAACAGGAACATCTAAAACATGCATATCACATTTATAACTATTGTCTATGCTACTTAAGTGAATTCTATACTTATTATGCTTTGTTTCACTTGTTTCAATATTACCAAATAATGTGTGAATTAATTTAATTTCACCAATACTTTTATAATTCAAATATTTAATTACATCTCGTGATAAATAGGAACGTTCGGATCCTGTGTCAATAACTCCACGCACGATTTTCTCTTTTCCATTGTGCTTTACACGGACACTCAAAGTTTGGAGTAACACAGTAGGATCCGAAGCTTGAGTAGTTAAAACAGTGTCACTACTCCCTGATTCATGTTTATGACTTTCTAACGACACATTCCCACCTTCATTAACATTTTGACATAATATAAAAAAATGTCTTTTACCACAATTCGTGCATTTAGTTTTAGAGTTACAATTGCGTGAAATGTGGTTTTTCTTCAGGCAAACAAAGCATGCTCCCTTTTTCAAAATTAAGTTACGTTTCTCATCAAAAGAAAGCGAACTAGCTTTAAAACATTTTTCTGATAAGTGACACTTGTCACAAAATATACACAAATCTTCACGTTTTTTAACTAAATTCTTATTAGACTTATTATTTATAAATAAATCTGTGGCAGTTGGAATTGAATTATATTCATTATTACATTTATGATATTTCTTTGGGTTTTCAAAACCAAGATTGGAATGAGCCAAAAGAACCCGCTCTTCCGCAATAACTTCATTTTTCAAAAAATCAAGGATAGAATTTAATTGATTCTTACCTTGAGCAGTCTTCTCACGCTGTCTTTCCCAGATTTTAAGGACATCATGAGGTAGACAAGATTCTACAAGTGGGAAAAGTATGCTGGCATACTTTTCTTCTGTGACACCTAATGATTCTAGAGACCTAAGTTTTGTCTCTAGATTATCATATAACGACGATAAATTGAAATCCTTGCTTGATGATCGATTATTATTTAAAACTAATTGAAGAAGATCTCTAACATATATCTCAATAAGTGTATCTTCTCTGCCAAACCTTTCTTTCAGATGTAGAATTACTTTTGGATAATTATCAGCTGAAACCGGATAACTATTTACTATCTGTGCTGCTTTGGATTTCGGCGTTATCGCCTGTAAAAGATAAAAAAATTTCAAATGGTCATCTAAAGTGGGGTCTTCATGAATTTTACTGAATGAAATCCAAAAGGTTAACCATAATCTTGCATCGCCATCAAACGGCTGTAAACTTATTTCTGGTAAGCGAAGTGGTCGCGACAGTGTTCTTTCAACATCCGTATAATTCTGCGATCGGAGTTGTTCTTCGATAGGCTTCACCAAAAATGTCTTTACTTTTTGCTTTATAGCAATAAATTTTTCTGTATACTCTTCGCAAGCTTCAAATTCTTTAGAATAATCTTTTTCTATAACTTTCTCTGTCGACATAAAATTCAAAATTTCTTCATCTACAGCTCGCAATCTTGTGCTTTTATCTTCCAGTTGACACATTAAATTCTCTATTAAATTAGTATCTGGAGTTGCGTCGTTTAAAGCTTCATTTAAAGCATTATAAGTTTTCGTTAATCCAGATCTAAGAGGAGTTCTTTTGATTTTCAAAGCATCCATTTTTTCTCAATGACAACTTCTGATAACAAATAAAAAACAGTTACTTTTCACACGTCCCTATTAGTTCGGGCGCCACATATCACAAACAATGCGAAATCGAAGCTGTAAAATCTACCCGATAATATAGACATCGTCGTTTTACGTGTGAAAAATAATTTAAATATCTTACCAAAAAATGAAGCTTCAAAACATTTCACTTAAAACTTAACACAAACTTTATTCCAGAAGAATTCTACTAGCTTTTTTATCATTGCTCGTGATCATCTGCGAAAAATAAAACCACGACCATGGAGTCACCATGAAAGTGCGGACACTAAAGCAATTATAAATATTAATCTAATTCGCGACACAGTTAAGTCACGTGACAACGACCAAGAACAAAATAAAAAAAAAGAACATTTAGAACTCTTTTTTGACATTCTAATTTTTTAGTGTTTTCTGTGGATGTAAGTCATGTAACAACGTCTATTTTTCGCTGCTAAAAGCAGCCATGTAATTTATGTGAATACAATATTATTATTCATTTCAAAATTTGCCTCGACCCCATTGTTCATTAAGAACACAAATTAATTAACTATTTATAATTTCAGCAACGGTTAAAGTAATTAATAAGTAATAAAAGTCTGACGTTAAATCGAAGATTCCAAAAGAATGGAGGCCATGAAGAACGGAATATTTTGAAGAACCAGAAGAATGAAAGGTAAGATTATCTTGCCTTCTTATTATTATTGATAGATATAGAATATAGAACTGATTTGGTAAAACGATATTAAACAAAAATCCTTATGTTGCGTAAAGGAGTAATGCGCTATAAGGCATAGTTTTTTAATACATTTCCAACAGATTTACCAATATAAGGTGCATTTTTTATTGTTATTAATTTTGTATGTTTTATTATATATCAATGAAACATTTTCTTTTAAACATTTTCTTTCGTCGAAATTCGACGGGTTCTACCTTGTGTTTCTAATGGAAAGAGCAAATTCAATATTCTGTTGTCCTGATCACTGTCCAGATATGGCAACAGATATTAATAAATAAAAAAGTATTTAACAAAAATTGCACACTTTTTTATTAGATTTGCATTTGTTGTTTTTTACTGTTTAAAATATCTCGTTGTTGAATTTTCACAGTTGTGTTATTTTGAAAGAGTGGTTTGGCGCACCATTAACTATATTGTAGTTTAGTTCATTAACAGTGACCGTAAAGTACCGGGTGTCCAAAAATGACTGATGGATTTTAAAATTTAATAACTTGCAAACGGTGACAGCTATTTAAAAAATTTTTGCAGGATGGCTATGTATAATGTCAGGAGTTTTTTTACAGTATTTTTTTTATTTTAGTTCGAATTTCAAACAATAGATGGCGCTGACGGCAATTGAAGCCCAGGTCGACGCCGAAACTGATCTCATTTAGCACTGATCACCTGGCATTTAATCGCCGTCAACGCCATCTATTGTTTGAAATTCGAACTAAAATAAAAAATTACGGTAAAAAAAACTCCTGAAATTTTAGCATATAAGTAAATAAGCAAAAAATCGAATTCGAAATTCCATCTTCACGTACAAAAGCAATGTAAGTTAAATAAAAGCTCCAAAGTAATTGTCATTTAAATTTTCTTGCATTTAATTCAAAGATATTAGTTTTATATCGCAAAAGAAATCCCATTCAAGTTGGTGAAAAAGGGATGTAATCGTTTTCTAATGAAAGATATTGAATTCCATTTTATTTGGTTCAATTTCATCTTATTGCAGTCACATTACTCAAAATTTATTTAAACTTCTAATTTTCGCCGATATTACTATTTAATTCAATATCAAAAGACCCTTTTTTTTTTAATTGTTCTTAGAGTTTCGACTTTCCAAGAACATTTCTAAATTGAAAGGTTAAAGGGTCCGGTATATATTATTAGAGTATATTTTATTATTTGAGTTAAAATTTTGAATTATTAAAAATTGATTTATTAAAAAATCTTGTCAATTCAAAATCGTTATAACTCAAAATATTATTCGTACAATTACAATTTTTTTAGCTATAAATAAACAGAAATATCTATATCTTACTTTAGATTCAGCATTTTTAAAAATGTTAATTTAAAAAAAAAAAAAAAGTAAAAATTTGAAAACAAATGTGTAATTTTATTATAAAAAATCATATTTTCAAAAGTAAATATTTTTTTCAGGTTTGCTTAATCAAACTTAGAGTAAAATAATTCAAAAAGACATATTACGAGTTTTAAGCATTTATCTTTAACGGTTCTTGAGTTATAACAATTTGAATCCGAGAAATTGTGATAAAACCCATTATGAAGAAAGATGCATTTTCACGAGAAGTCATTTTTTATGACAACCATTGCATGAAAGTTAATTTTGAAAAGAAACCAAAACGAAACATTTTGTTTTTTCTCTTCTAACTAACGTAGAAACATGTTTTAAAATCATTTTAAACATAAAAAAATCAATGTAAGTAATAATGCAATAAAATATTTTTAGAAAAATTGAAGATTTTTGTGTCCAAGTCCCCCTTAAAAAAATAAAGATAAATACGTAGATGATGCGTATGCAAAGATTCATATGTACTGAATATTTCCAACTGAGTGAAAAATTGCAAGGCCTTAGTTGAATATTCAGTTAATTTACCAATCAGTTTGATTGTATTAAAATAATGGCATAACTATGTATCCATCGCTATATGGAGTTCCTTTACCTGCAGTTTATTCTGTCGAGCTGTCTGAATGTCAGACCAGATGTTATGACCAATAAGGTTATCTGAGCGAAAAATGCCGACCGTTTGTCGCCCAGTTAGCTTAAACGATAAAGCATTTTCCTTGCTAGCCGATGATCTGGGTTTGATTCTCGACCTGGGCAATTTTACGCTCAGTCGCAAATATTCAATTCGTATCATAAATTTACCAATCAGTTTGATTGTGTTAAAAAATATAGAATATACTACAACTATTCTTTCTGCCAATCACTAACAAACAAATATTTATTAATGAAACATTTTATTGATATACGTATTATTAGTTGGTTGATTTTTAATTAATAGTGCGAAAACCAGATAAAACATACTATGCTAAAGAAGATAAAAATACAACAGCAATAATAATAATAATAATCCACGCCAGTCTAAAATAACATCGGAAAAGGTTAGACTTCTTTAATACTAACAGTGTAGCATTTGTTGTGTTATATTTGTATTTATAATATTTTTTGATTATATTTTGAAAATAGGTACCCAATCAGTTTGTAGATTAACCATTTAATTTTTTCTTTCTTTGTGAAAACAGTAAATTAAAAATAGGGACTATGCACTACTTTTTTTTTTTTGTACTAAAACATATGCAACCGAAAAGAGTTTGAGCAGATAATAAACCGAAGATTTAGGTTAAATTTAAGTGGTAAAACAAAAGCGTCTATATAATTGAGCAAGCAATCTGTTTTTGCCTGAGCAGCGTTCGTACAAGCATTTAATGAGTTAAAATGTATAAACAATAAGCTAAAAATGTAATTATTATTAGTTATAGATTTTCATTAGTCTTTCCAATTTTCTTAAAATTTCTTAAAATCTATCAATTATTTCTCGAGTTTTTCAGCTTTGTAAGATTGATCAATTTGCCTGGTTTTGTCTGTTTTCTCAAAAACTATTTTGATACAAAAACGCGAAAAACTACAAATTTTAATCAGAAACATTTGCTATTTGCCCCTGATAAGTTTAGCGTTTGTTATGCAACTGTTTCTAAGTACACTCCTGACAATCAGATAAACATATATATGCAAATATATTTCTTATTATCTATCTATATATATGACTAATAAAAAATAGTTCATCCTTGCTTATTCATATTCAAGGCGCAGCTCAAAATTCTGAACCTAGAAGTATGAAAACTGCCTTAAATTTTTTTTTTTATGATATAGGCGTGGACAATGAAATGATTTTTTATAATACATCCCACCACCTGCAGTAGCAGATAAAAGGGGGAGGCTATATCCAAGCAGCCGTTATAGGTAGGAGCGTAAAAATCTGGAAAATAATTCTTCTCTTGTAGGGCCCGACGTAGAGTGCCTAACTGATGCGGTACCTGAGGGGTAGGGATGGGCATTATTTAACATAACAGGATGAATATTCGTAATATTAGCCTAAAATTTATTATTCAGTAATACATTAACAAAAAGTCCCTGTTAATTTTGAAACGCCTTGTAAAAAAAAAAAAAAAAAAAAAAAAAAATTTTACAAGTACATATTTATACAGTAAATAAAATTAAATTATCGAAAACCTGTTTCGTAACTTGTAAATCTCATCTGAATCGACGATAAAAAATTTCTGTTACTACAGAAAAGAAAATTCTTCAACAGCATTAAAACGCATTGAGACACAGAGAGAGAAAAAAGCACACGAACAAAAAAAAAAAACAAAAAAAACTGTCCTTTTTGCGCATCCCTGCCCATCTATGATTCTTAGACATTAAAAATCTGTTTCGTCTAACCAAGGGAGTCATTCACAACTATAGTTCTCCGTTTTCTATTGAAAAGATCAGCTGATAATATCTCTCAATCCGATTGGTTGTTCGCAAACAGTATAGATATTGGATAGATATTTAAAAACACCTGGCTTCGATCTTGTCAGAAATTATTTTATTTTTTTTAATGTTTTGTAACGCTCACAGTTACAAAGATTAAAACATCAGAAAAAAAATTCTAGAATAATAAAAACCACATTTATTTGAAAAGATGAAAGGAATAATAAAAACTGTATTTATTGAACTAAGTGGATAGAATATTAGAAATGAAATGGGGAAAAAACGTATTTTACGCGAAGTAAGTGAATGCTGCTGCAGCTGCTAGATTATAAAAAGCAAGGTGATAATGTCAGCCATGTTTGGTCACAATTTTAATGGGAAAGAATCTGTGTTTGAAGAATGGGCTTTACGGATTAAATTGTTGATAAAAAAAGATGTTTTTTTCGCAAGGCATATAATCTTAGGCTCGTATAGTTAGATAGATAAAAAACTGACGATTGTTTGAATTTGAATTTTTAAATAAGATATTATTATGTAATCTTGGTATTTGGGAAAGGTGGTGGGGGTGTTCTGGCTCTGTAATTTTTGTTTTATTGATCACTTGTTTACTTTTTTTGTCATTTGTTAGAAAATGAGAACTAGAAAATCTCTAAAAATATTTTATTGAAAAAAAGAAAACAAATGTAGCTTCGTGACGGCACTTAATTTTAATGCAATTGTAATTAATTTGTAAAACGTACTTTTACATAACAATTGATAAAAAGTGTAAAAATAATTTTCGTGTTGTTATATCGTGTATCTTCTTTCGCTCGATAAGCTTTGAATATGCGTTGATAGGTACGGCTTTGGGGAAATCAGACTTCAAGTCAAGACATTAAGGAAATGAAGATCAACTTTCTTTTATTAAAAAATTGCTTTGCGCGTGGTTAAAACGGTGTTAATTTTTATAGAGGAAATTTCTTATTATCGTTTACAAAAAAATAATTTTTAAACCGTTAGATTTATAGGCATAGTACCAAATGCAAAAATATTTTTAATTTTCTTCTGAATCTTATAAAAATCAATTTACATTAAAATAATTATTTTTTGTAATAATTAGGAAATTACATGTTTTGTACAATGTTTTATAAGTTAAACAATTTTCTATAACTTTTATTTAGAAAAAAATTCTATGCGTTTTAGCAAGTAAAACAGTAAAGTTATTCTTTTATGGGCAAAACTTACTGAGTTATGATATTTAGCGCCTTGCGAAAGGGGAGACGAAGAGGGATGCCCCGGGTGCGGAGATTTAGGGGACGCCAAATTTATACTATCTACATAATTTTGGCGTTTCACAAGAAAAAGTTGTGAAAGGAGGGAGACTAAATTCTAACTTTGGTCGGGCGCTATTTTCTTTTCGCAAGCCCCTGATGATATTTGTGAATTTTCAACGGAGGAAAATGGTTTTTTAGTGCAAGAAGACTCTAATAATGCGTGAATTGCAAAGTATCATAACTAAGTAAATTTTTGTCTTGCAAAAATTAAATTTGTAACTCCAAGCTAATTTTAATGGTGTAGATTTATTTGAACTAAAACAGCGTTTGTATTTATGTCCCAAAATTATTCAAAATATCTTAAAGTCCTTTTAATTAAGGGACAGTTGACAGGACCTGTTGACAGTACACTCATCGATAAGTTATACGTTACAAAAATAACAGGTTGCTGAAACCTGTTACCTGTGCAAGTGCGGAACGATGTAACCTGTTAACCAAAAATAACTATATATCCCATATCTACTGAGGGGGCATTAAGTGATCCCCGAGACGTTTAATGTCTTTCGTGGTGGGCATGATATGAGCTGGCTTGTAGCGATAGTTCCGCTACAGTGCCTAGAAGAGGTAGTGTGGAAATCGCTAATACCGGTATAGCTTTCGATCGCATCCAAAAATTTACATTTTCGTAGATGGCGCTGCCGTCAATTTCATTGCGTGAAAGCTTAGGTTTTGTTTTTTGTTTTGGTTTTCTTATTGTCATGAACATTTTTAGTATTATGTGCAGTGTTTACAAATGTTGAAAATTTATGTGAAAACATGCAAAATTGTTTTTCCTCCTATTATTTATACTTTGGCATGTCACAAATAGTTTTACCTCTCTATATTTTTTTATACTTAATATTTTAGCATCATATACCATGTCAGATACATTGATCTCATTATTTATGTTTCAGCATACATGAAACTCTTCCACTTGTGTATATATATATCTCTATGAAGTTTTTTAACATTGTGTATCATTTGATATTTTTCTGCTTATTTTTTTATTCTGCCTATATGAAATATAGTCAATCTCTAGCTTAAAATAATAATAATATGTATGCTGATCACATGAAATATTACATGCATTATAATTAAGCAATCCGAAACTAGTGTTCTGCAATTCGTACGAGTGCGAAATGCATTTAAAATATATGCCTAAATTTTCGTTTATCCCTAATATATCATGTATAACAAGCTAATTTTTTTATTCTGTTTTTCACAAAATTTATCTTTAAAAAAAAAAGTTTCCCATACTTAAATTACATCAAAAAAATATCTAAAACACATTACGTTCCTATTCATTCATAGCAATGAACTTGAAGTTAGCGCCCTCTGGCGAAATATGTAATTTTTTGGATATGGTTTCGTTGGTTGATTTCCACACTATCTCTTCTAGGCACTGTAGTTCCGCCCTTTCGAAAGTCCTGTAGGTGAAATACCTTTATTCGAGCGTCCCTCGAAGTATAAGCGATAAATGGTCATGAATTTTGAAACACGGATACCTAGTCGATCCTATTTTTATGCATAAGTGGATAATTAAAATAACAAACATGAGACTCAAATAGTAAAACACAGGCACTGCATTGATTTTAGACTAGTCTAAAATCACTGTTTTTTGTCTATTTAAGCCGGCAAATCAAATTTCAACTGGTTAGTAGTGTAAAATTATGCAACTAAGACAACAGTTATAAGCGCTTGATTAGATGTTATGATAAAAATTTTCTTTTAAGTTTCATCGTTACTAATATTTAATTTGATTCAAGATTCTTTTAGAGAAACCGAGCGGGAAAAGTCTGTTAGTATAAAGATACTACGTTAAAAGAGCTTGCAGAACTTTTCTTTAATACGTCACTTATCGCTGTATCCTTCATATGTGCAGCAAAAAAGGTTCTTAACACCAGAAATAATGTATATGATGATTTTCACTTGTATTCTGTAGCTAGGGAAACTCGAGTTATCCTCTTTTTAATTTACGATAATCGTAAATTTAAAAAGCCAGCTCATAAATTAACCTTTTGCACTCGTGAGCAGTGTTGCCAGATGGGCTACTTATTTTAAATTCGGATTCTTCACTGGCACCACTTTTTAGAAATAGTAAGATGCGCCTTATTTAATGATACATTAATAAAGGCGAAAACAAACGGGATTTCGCCTTTTCAAAATATTGGTGCGAATCAAGAAATCTGAGTTTTAAAAAAGTAGCCCACTGGCAACACTGCTCGTGACGCGACTTTCACTCCAAACTAGTATTGTCAGGTTTTCCTCGTAAATGAAGACGCCAAATGCTTTTGGACACCACTAATATCTTACAATTTATCTATCTAGCTTTCATCACGAATTATTCGGGTATTCGTTAAGGCAAAGAAAATTAGTTTAAAATGTGTCCAGAGCATTTGGAGCGTCCAGTAACGCGGGACACTAATGGTGAGTAAGAATCATCTCTCTAATGCAAAGGGTTAACAGTTTTAACGCTTTCCAGCGGAAGGTAGTTCCCCAGTAGCCAAACAATATTGGAGCAATATTGGCTACATCTTGGAGCAATATTGGCACATTGGCACAATACTGGCATGAAATATTGCTCCAGTATTGGGGTGTTTACATTTTGCCCTAATTTAGCTAATATTTGCAGCCAATATTATGCCAATATTGGGGTTTCATTGGAAATATTTCCAATCTAACGACAACATTTGTACAATATTAGGAATTTATTGGAAATATTTCCAATGTAACGCCAACATAATATTGGCTTCAAATATTGGCTAAATAAGGGCAAAATGTAAACACCCCAATATTGGAGCAATATTGGCGTTTTATAAGCAATATTTCCAATAAATGAAATATTGGCGCAACGTTGGACTAATATTGGTTTGCTACTAGGGTTCCATTGCGAAAATTTTAAAATGACTGATTGACACCGGAATTCCATTACAGATTTATTTAACAATAAAATAAATATGTTTATCGCCTGGAAGATATCTGCATAAAAATTCTAGTGTCATTGTGACATTTCGAAATCATGTTAGATACCTCACGTAATGGAAAACTGAACACACATTGTTAAGCAAAGTATCACCTCACTTAAAAAATATTTTCTTTCATTAATCAACAAATTTGGTTATTAAAATATTTTACAGTTATTTTTGTTCTAATTAAAATTCGAAGTACAAGATTATGTAGTGAGAATATTTTTTGTAAAATGAATCATTTGAAACAACATTTTTCTCAGAAATGTTTCGACTTCGTAAATATCGTGTCAAATCATCCTGAACATTAGTTTATGAAGCTCCATTTTACTTTTACATTGAATGTTTATTGTGAAAAAAATTTCCCTCATTAAGGCTTATTACTGAACTTCATTTATTGCTGACAAGGAAGGTCTCTTTAAAATGCTTATTCGGTACATTTTGAAAAAGAAAGATAATGAATGTACTTAAGCATACATTACACCTTTGCACTAAATCGTCGCCGCTGCAATGATATTATCGTTCCTTGCAAAATAACTATTGGGAACTGGTAATAAAGGAAGATAAAATTTGCCTTATTTAATGAGAGCATTTTTGAAATTTTGTAGTTGAAAAAAACTTTTTTCTAAAAAATGATGCTGACCGAATAAAATTTGTGCAAGTCAAAAGGATTAAATAATTCTAGGAAAAGTCATGTTCGCTTTTATAATGCATGTACACAACTATAATTTGGTTTTTTTATTAAATATTTTGTGGCGTTTGATTGAATATACGAATATAAGATAAAGATATGCAAGAATTTATTTAACTTAAAAAATTCCCTATATCTCCATAATTATACATGCTATTTTTGCAAAAATCGCTGGACATTGTGCACAGCAACCACATATTTGTATTCTGCAGCAATTGATCATTAACGTGCATTTTAATGTACAGGACTGATCCCAGATATTATTATATATTTTTCATATTTTATCGGCCTTTAATTGTTATCTTTATCAAATTGACATTGATAAATATGAGACCAAACATGATCTTTACAATCCTAAAGTTCCAGATGAATCTGATAATTATATCTTTAAATATTCAACAAATTGTCTAAAATTGAAAGTATCTGGTCATTAATGGCCATATAGAGTATGTATATTTATAATTTAAATAAACTAATAAATCACTTCCAAAAATAAGAGACAACAGAAATAATATAAAAAAAAGTAATTGTTACTAGATACATATAAAAACTTGTTTAAAGCTTTAATAATACATTTAAATAAACAATGTTTATAAAAATAACACAAAGGAACTATTTTTTGGAGGGGAAGAGTATTTTATTACGTTCTGTTTGTTTTCGCTTAATTTTCGATTGCGTGATTTATTTCAACCCTTTATACTTCAGTTTATCTTAATTATTTCTTTTAAAAAATCTGTATAATTTGCCTTTTATTATTATCTGGGATAGCAATACGATTTGTTGGTCTAAAATGTATTTTAATTACATCAAAGATCATATCAACTGAGAAATATGAAAAGTAAAAAGTGTTGCAATAGAAGGCTATTTTTTTAAAATTCAGATTTCTTGATTGACACCACTCTCTTAAAATAGTAATATTCGCCTTATATTATGACAGATTAATTTAGGCGAAAACAAGGGGAAATATACCATTTCAAAAAAGTTGTCCCTTTCAAGAAGTGTGAATTTTAAAAAAGTAGCACACTGACAACATTGAATGTACCCGTAAAGCATGGTGACGTCACTGCAATATCGTTGTGAAGTCACATTGTGACTGTGACCCTCGATTGTCGATGTGACGTCACGTGACGTCGATGTGAAGTCACAGTGACTAAAATGTGAAGTCGTTATGGCCGTTTTAGAGCTCTTTTGTGACGTTTCACAAAGTGGTCACAATGTGACAAATTTGTGAAAAATGTGTCATTTGTGACTAATTTGACATTAACATTGTGACGAAACTGTGACAAAAGCGACGATATTTAAATTGCCAGAAACATGTTTTTTAACGTAAATAACATGTTTTGAAGGATATTTATAAATTTCTAAAGATTTTTAAGAAAGTCACATCTCAGTCACAATGTGACGTCACTGAGAGGTGGCATTTTGGCCGCAGATGTGATTTGACGAAAGTGACTCACAGTGACCATGCATGCTATTAGGGTAGAAAGCATAAATAAACTCTCAGGTATTGAGTGTTAGTTATTAATGCAACTTGCCTCATTCTTTGCTGGTTAAACATCCGCTATCAATTTTGAATAGAAATTTCCTCTTTATTCTTTATTTGTACGAAATTTCTGTTACTATTTATGTAAAAATATTTTTTTTTACGGTAGTTTGTTCCGGCTTTAATTAGGCATTGCCAATTCACCCAGCTGGGATTATATGAATGTTTTAACTGTCAATATCAGTGAGTTTGATTACCGTGAAAACAAAATTCCATCAATAAATTTTAATAGAATTTTTTTTCTTATTTATACGCCTTATCCAACAGAATTTCTATCGTAAATAAGAAAAACACTTCAATTAATTTTGACTGTTGGAAGTGTCCCACTGGTTGTTATTCAGGCCTTAATCTAAAGCAATAAAAAAACTTTCGCTGTCATCTTTGGCTATTATCTTACACTCTCAGATATAAATTAATATTCTTTAGTTTATGGAGTAAATCGCTCAACGTGGCGTTTTGCTATGTGGCATTATTCATGACTACATAGGTGCAACTTGACATTAATCTTCCGTATAAGTGTGTTAATTTGACCCTGGTTTAATAAATTTCGAACCAGAATTTTTTCACAGAATTGAAATTAGTATATTCAACTAAGAAAGCTGAAATTAAATATATAAAGATTCATGAAAAACATTTTCTGGTTCGAAATGAGGTTAACCTGGATCAAACTAATCTAAGTATTACGGAAGATTAGTTGAAAGTTGGCAGCTATGTAACTATAGTAATAGGTTTATCTCAGGAACTATTGCACAAACTTTCACCAAACTTCAGTTTCAGTTAACCTTTGATATGAATAGTATTCTTTAGCTTTCGGAGTATGTCGTTCAACAAATAACGCTTCTACCCAGTTTATCTTTACGATTTCTATGATTCTATCTAGATTTGCCATGTCTTGACTTTTTGAACATCGGTATTATGTTAGAGAAAATGTTATTCTTTTAAATTTCTGAAATGTTCCAACTAAATAGAACAATATTTTCTGAATAAAAATAGAGATAAAAAAAAGCCGGAGGCTTGGCAACTCTGTTCTATACCAAATACAAATGTACAGATTTTTACGAAATTTAAGATTCAGTTACGTTGTTGCAAATTAGATTTTGCTGCAAATTACCTAACCGGTGACGCATGTTTCATTGTTTCAACTAGCAATATTTCTTTTTTTCTTCTTTTTTTTTCTTTAAAGAATTAACTTGTATAAGATGGAAGATAACTTTGGGATTACTGGTTGACACTTTTATAATAAATAAATTTGGTCCTTTTTCACCGTCTCCTAAATATTAGTCTTGAGAGCTGACACAAAAATGACAGCTACCGAATATGAATTTTTCTCAGTATGAATACAGTATGATAAATTAAATTTTACCATAAATATATATTTTTTAATTTTTTGGGGAATTTAATTTTCTAGAATTAATCAAGTCAAAAAAAGTCATTAAAAATAGTAATGCCCACCTTTAAGGGGCCGTAAATATATTTTAAAAAAAATCCGTCGCCGGTAGCCGCCATCTTTGTGTCATCACTCAAGCCTAGCATTCAGGAATTGTGCATTTTCTTCAATGAACCTGACCTATTTTTGACAAAGTGGGAATAATGCCAACCAGTTAACTTAAGCTTACATTTAAAATATTCGCAGCAATAATATGATTTAAATTGAATGTGTCTCACAAGAAATAATTATTTAATTATTTAATAAAAAACTGTCATCTAAAAAACTTAGTTCTATATAAAGCTTTTTAATAAAATATGCGTCATGCAAGAAGAAAATACAATAAAATGATCAACTTTTTGCTTATCCAAAACAGTCAACAACTGCAAGATTAAGTGGATTTAATTTATAGTTTATAAGACATGCTAGTTTGAATTTCTTTTGTCATAATGCGTTTATTATGATCTACTTTTAACAGGTCAAGGTTGCAATACTATAAACGAAACTGCAGATGTTTTTTATCCATTTTTATTAAGTATATACTTTGAAGGATATCGATTACATACAATAGACAATTTTCCAGACAAAATTCATGTTTTTCAAGACACAAAGTCATAGCATGGTCACGATTTGTCCGCATCCTAAGTGAAAAATAATTATTTTGTTTACAGTCAAAGAAACTTGAAAATCTGCCAAAGAAGACTATATCTGTTTTTTCCTATAAGTAAGACACTTTTATATATTTATTATGACATTTTGAGTAAATTTAACCACTTAACGTATTCTTTTTTTACGTTCTACATATAGAAAATATGGGATAAACACCACTTTTTTTAAATTAAAATATTCCAACAATTATCTGTTAAATAATAGGGAATTGTGTATTTTAAAAAATTTGTGGTGTCAAAAAGCTTTAAACCCTTGCGGTGGTGTTATAGATATACCACTTAATTTTAATCCTCAAACGCCACATTGGCCCCGGAATTTTGTAAAAAAAAATTATGATTTATTGAAAGCTTGAAATATAGCATTTTCTTATTTACAAGTAAAGTTGTTTTCAAATTCCGGTGTCAGTCATTAATTTCAATACTTAAACAATGAATTTGCCCTGCGCCGCAAAGGGTTAAGTGATGGATCAAGCAAACTTTTCTTGCATGGACGACATAAGGGAAAATCAGTTCAGTGGATCAACACTTTCTGGGATGGAGTACGATTTTGAACCTCCTTAACCCATTAACGCCCGAATTATTTTCTTCACTAAAATTTTAATTTTGTATTTCCCACCACTTTTAAAATCGAATAAACTTTTATCTAAATTTATCGAGGATTCTGTCCCGTGAAAGAAGGAATATACACTATATTGCCATTGATTATGGGACACTTGCAATTTTAGACATTTTGCAAAATATCTAGGAAAATACATGAGGAATCATCTCGAAACTCTTAGCGTATAAATATAATAGTATACGTCATACATCTCCGTGAAGATTTTTTACCGAAACTCCATAGGGGACCGTCAACAAATTAAAAAAGAATTAATATCTTTTGAATAACCCTGTCAAAACTAATGTAGAAAAAGCGCTCAAACTCTAGATTATGATTGAATGCCTTATTATAATACACTGTGTTCATTTTTATGCAAATAGCATGCATACTCGCAGAGTAATTAAGGTTTTTACAAAAATTGCCCCAAATTTTTCTAAGTTTTTCCCTTATAATTTTCAGAGTTCTTAATATAAAATAATATTTTTTTCAGAAAAAATGACAAACAACATTGCACACAGTACCCTGTAATCGGAATTAAAAAATAATGAAAATTGTATACAAAATGAGTTGGTTACTAAATAATTTTTTACTGCGCATGCGTCAACGATATCAAAATTTCATTTGCATATTATGTTAGCTAAATGTATAGAGCAACTTTTGTGAAAGTCACAAAATCATAACTTGAAAATTCTGAAAATCATCGTCAATTGAATAAGTTGAAAATCCGTTATTCTCAAAATGAAGCAAAAACAAGAGGGGTTGTATCCATATATTCATTGATTATGTCAATATAGAATACACAATACGGGATGTACTACTACATTTGGATAAAATCCCTCATTTTTTGCTTCATTTTGGAAACAACGGATTTTGTCTTTTTTCTATAGACGATTACTTTCAGAATTTTCAAGCTATGATTTTGAGACTTCTACAAAAGTTGCTCTATACATTTAGCTAACATAATATGCAAATGAAATTTTGATATCTTTGACGCATGCGCAGTAAAAAATTATTTAGTAAACCAACTCATTTTTCATACACTTATTATTATTTTTTAATTCTGATTACAGGGTACTGTGTGCAATGTTGTTTGTCATATTTTCTGAAAAAAATATTATTTTATGTTAAGAACTCTGAAAATTATAAGGGAAAAACTTAGAAAAATTTGGGGCCATTTTTATAAAAACCTTAATTACTCTGCGAGTATGCATGCTATTTGCATAAAAATGAACACAGTGTATTACAATAAGGCATTCAATCATAATCTAGAGTTTGAGCGCTTTTTCTACATTAGTTTTGACAGGGTTATTCAAAAGATATTCATTCTTTTTTAATTTGTTGACGGTCCCCTATGAAGTTTCGGTAAAAAATCTTCACGGAGATGTATGACGTATACTATTATATTTATACACTAAGAGTTTCGAGATGATTCCTTATGTATTTTTCTAGATATTTAGTAAAATGTCTAAAATCGCAAGTGTCCCATAATCAATGGCAATATAGTGTATATATCTTCCTCTTTACTGGTGGGAAAACCGCTTTCTTGCTGTTTTTGTAATCGTCCTCAAAAGAGGACGCTGGGCGTTAATGGGTTAATATTAACTTGTAAATGCCTCTTGTATGGCACCAGAATTGTGGAAAAAAATTCCTTATATTATGTATGTGAAATTGGGTATTTTCTTAGTTTAAAAAAACGTTCATAAATTCCGATGTCATTTATTTATTTCACCATTTTAGCGATGGAAGTACTTTGTCCCTTAATTGGAGATGAGCGAGCGGTATACGTACCACTTAAGGCAAATAAAAATCTTCATTTTTCTCACCAGTTATTTTTTATTGTAAAGTTTACTTTATTCAATCAGAAACTTTTGCGATTCAATTAGAGAAATTTTACTATTTTTAAAATCCGATCATAAAAAATTAAAAATTAAGCAAGAAACTCTCATTGCGAAGGGGTTAAACTGAGAAATCCGCAAAAAGTTAATTATTAGAGATGTTCTTTTTAGCATTTTCCAACAAAGTTGAAAAGTTCTAACTGGCAAAAATATACTCAGGTTTTCATACAAAAAGCTGCAATACTGTAAATTATACTGCAATTACATTTTGTACATTTTTATTAACCTCATGAGGGCGATAGGATAGATTTTATCTCACGAACAATAATGAAAATTTGCACCAGAAAATTGTATTAAATTTTACTTTTTTAATTTTGGTGAAAAAAAAGTCGCGAAACTGCTTTTATTAACACTTTCCAACAAAGTTATGTTTATGCATTCGGTTTGTCAGGTCGGATGGCTGTCGGCCCGCGTTCTAACTCCCGTAAGTCTACTCGGATTGCTATGAAATGTTTATATGTTATTGATGTTTACCCTAGCACGAACCTTATTGAAAATGAAGTTTCTACTGCGATTAGTTTATTTACAGAGATAGTCAAAAGTTTTCCGGTACATTATGGCCTATGTGAAAAAATATTTTCAAATGAATTTTAAAGGTGTTACACCCTGTCAAACATTCAAATTTACATGGATTTGCAAAGTGCACTAAAATATACATTCTGTAAAATATGCAGTGAAAATAAAAGTTACTCTTCTTTTACAAGGCAACTCAAAAGAATTCCGTTACACAATAATAAAGGAGGAAATCGCTTGCGACTTATTTTAAATATTTTAAACGATTTCAAGAATCATAAAATTGATAAACGCCATTGAGACTTAATATTTAACGCATAATATGAAGTGCATAGGATTTACAGGGACATACAAAATATTTCAAATATTATATTCCTATCCGAAGTACAGCATATTATCGTTGATAGCTAATGGATGGATGAAATACATTTTCGATTACGATACGCGTTTTTAAGTTTTATTAAATGTCTGCAAATTATATGGTGTGTATAAATGTTATAGTTGGTATACAGGGTTATTCAAAAGAGCTCATAAAGTTTACTGAATGTGAAGGTAATTAACTTAAAGGTAGTTTTTTTTTATTATGCATTTTTACGTTGAACTGCTTTCAGTTTACTAATATATGTTTGTAGAATATAGATAAAATGATATACAGAACACGCAAAGAATTACCTACATAGCCACCCATAAATAATAATTTCTGGAAATGTGATTTAAGTAGTTTTAAGTAGTTTTAAGAGAGTTTTTCTTTGAATTAAATTTTGACTAAATTCTGACGTGTAATAAAGGTACTAGGTAAATTACAGGGCTAAACGAAAATATTCAAGTATTTTGCATCTATTATAATAAAATGCTGAAAGAGAAATTTCTACCAATTAGGCATTTTCTTGCTAAACTAAATTTTCCTTTATACAATGTATATATATCAACTAATGGATCGAATACAGATCTGTTCAAAGTAATAGAATACTTAATTGGCCATGGATAGTAGCATCTTATTTTCGTAAATAACAAAGTTTTGTTAAAGATTTCAAGAAGTGTTGGAAAGTGTTGCATAATCTATGCTTAACGTATGATTTTTCTTACTTGTTTATTTTGAAATAATTTTTTTTTAACTTCCGGTGGCAGTTCAGAATTACGAAAATGCAATTGCTTGGCTCTCAAAGGATTATAGATGCGCTTTGAAAAATATCGATTAAAGATAGTAGACATACTTCCACAAATAAAATATTTTGTGTTTCAAGATACAAAGTCATAAATGGTCATCATTTATCCGCATTCTAAGTGAAAAACAATTATTGTATTTAATGTCTAAGGAGTTTGAAAACCTGTCAGAGAAGATTGTATCTATTTTTCCTGTGAAGATGGTACATGCATTTACATATTTATCATGATATTTTCAATAAATTTTAATAGATTAACGCTTTTAGAGGTAGTGGTAGGATTATGAAACATCTTAATAATAATTTCTTAATGCACAATTTTGGAAAAAAATTATGTATATTACGTATGTGATATGGAGTTTTTTTTTCTTAAATTAAAAAAAGTCGCAAATTTCGATGTAAATTTTTTATTTTAACATTTTAGCATGAGAATATTTCCCCTTGAAATAGTTAAATAATTCAGTAAATTAAGAAATCTGCAAAACATTAATCATTACAGATGCTTTTTAAAAAACAATTTTCGACAAAACTGAATAGAGTTTATGAATTCGGTTTGTCTAGTCTTCTATCCACATTCGTATTCGCATAAATGTACAGGGATTTTCGTGCAAAATATTCCAATATTATAGAATATACAGCAGTTTTTTTTTTTTTTTTTTGTTAATTTTTTTTAACACTAGACCTTTTTGAAAATTTTACCTAACCTTAATAAGTCATGATTGGCAAAAAGTAGTTGATCTTATGGGGTACATACAAATCAGGCAGTGTATTTATTTCTATTTTTTTATTGTACTTTGATACTTCAACGTTAATTTGACTACATCTGGATGGAATACCCCATCCAGATTGCCTTTTCTTTTACTTTTGTTTTTTCTTCTTTCATGATTTCAATCTTTTACCATTTAGTTTGGCGCAGCATGTCCTTGAAAGGATTTTTTGCCATTAAAATCCATACAACCAACCAACCAACCAACAAATCAGGCAGGCGGTTAAACAGGCGCATCTTAACCCTTGTGGACGAGTGACACGTATAATGTGTCGCAAAAAGGTTTTAAAATCCTTGTTTATCTTCACCAGTAAAATTTTACTTGTAAAATTTGACTTTTTTAATCGAAATATTTCCTGAATTTAATAAGCCACAAATTTCTGTTTTTAAAAACCGGTGACAAACATTAAAAATTCCGTAAAAGGCTTCCGTCGCGACCGGGTTAAACGAGTTTCGTTATATCTTGTATAAAGTGCTGCACAAATTATTCTTTATTAACAAAAAATAAATTTTTAACTTTGGCGGCAAAACGGTGATAAAATGCTTTTTTCTTATTTTAAAATAAGTTTTTTCAATTTTTCCGGTGAGAATTCAGTGTTATGAGACATTATAGCTTGCCCCTAAAGAATTCGGATGATTTTCTGATTATAGTGGAAATTGCTGAAATAAGATTTCAAATGTGTCATGCGTTTCCTTAGTGTTCCATAAGACATCGCATTTAAAATTATTAAACGATAAGGTTTTGTCACAGTATTTTGATGTGCGTTTAATAATCTATACTTGGCCTATGAGATTCCTTTCGTGTTTCAATTAATGGAGATAAATGATCTATAAACGTTCACAGAAAATTGTATAATATTGTTATTTATTTTCATTTAACACTAGAACAGCCGGATATTTTACTCAAGTTTTATGCAAATTGTTTCTCACCAGAATTTTAATTTAGAATTATTTAACTTATTTAATTAGTCTATTTTTCTGCAACTTACATTTAACACATACCCTATGAAGAAAATTCTGGTGCGAATCGACTATTATCAATTTGGCAGGGGTCATTTTGACCCCTAATGGCGGTTCTAGTGTTAAATATAACATATATATGAATATTGTTTCACTGGATTTTAGGATAAGGTTTCAATATTTGAATTTAAAATACAGATTTAATTTTCTGGTTTTAAAAAGGTGTTTTTAAAAATTCGCTTTCCTAACAATGGATATCTTTTCCGACATAGCTTCTGTTATTATTGAAATGGAGTCACATAATGATCATCATGTTTCTGCTTTTGAAAAAGCACAGTGATAGATCATTACTGTATATCAAACCAGAGTTACTTGAAAATATGCCAAAGACTTTGATAACTATTTTTCTATAAGAAAGAATATCCATAGAGACATATGTATTTACATATTCGAATAGAAAATAATGTAGCTATTTAACACAAGAGTGCCCAAAATGTTAGTAAAGCTTTATGAAAATATGTTACGCAAGAATTTCTTTAAAACTATTCAACTTAATTATTTATCATGCTTCTGTGTTGTTTAACTTTATTTATTTTATGGAAAAAAATATTTGAATGTCCATTTAACTGTTTTGTCAGAGTTAAATTGAATCATATGGGGCATTCTTGTATTAAATAAATAAAACGGCAAATAAAATTAGAAAACCTGTACTTAAAACACTGTATAAAAGAAAAAAAAAGAAAAAAAATCATTATGCTAAAAGAAAAGATAATAAGAAAATATTAGAGAATGTAAAAGAAAATATTAATTAAGATAATATTTATCTCAGATACGAATATCTTTTAAAATAAATCATCAATTATACAAGGCATGAAGTATAATTATAACATTTAAATGTTTGCCTTTGAAAAATCAAGGTTAAATATAATTAATGTGTTTGAAATTTGAGAAACTTGAAAACGTGCCAGGAAAGATTTCAAATTCTTCGCTGTGAGAAAGAGATGTAAATTTTTTGTGACATCTTTAAATAATAAAGCGATTTGAATGCATAAAATAAAACATTAAATTAAGAAATGTGTAAAGTACTGCCATGTATTCTTTTTTATTTATTCCTTAGTAGACTATATAAAAATTTAACAGATATATACTATTTTTTTTTTGGTATTTCAATTTATTAACTTTTATTTTAAGTCAATTTAAACATAAATTATTATGACCCGCATTTAACAATTCAAGGTTCTGATATTATATACTAGCCGCCCTTGGCGACTCTAGTTTGTTTTTCCTTAAGTGTCACAATTTAATGCTAAATAACGCATCATGGTATTTTTATTTATTATTAAGTTTAATTCCTCAGTTTTTCGTCATAATTGAAACCGAAATATCCTGGTTTCAGAAATCAAGAATCCATTTTTTATGATTGCGGTGCGCATGTGATAAATCTTCTATAAATCTCATTAAAAATACAATTCTTTCAATCATTTTGATGAAAAAATAACAATAATAATTTGAAACTGAAAAATTTTAACTTCACAGCTTTTACATCTTTTTTATTTTCTTCTTTTTTTAAACGAAAAGAAAAAAATAAATAATGCCACAAACCATGATATAGAATTTCCACTTCGAATGATTCTCTTAATTTATCACAAAAAATGCTAACTGGCGAGTTGAAAAACACTATTGACAATATTTGCAACCGGTTAATACAAAAGTGGCAAGAATTCTTCGCGATCATGGCTACTTTTATGTATTTATATACGAAAAAATAATGTTGAGTGCTCGAATGATTGGGGAGACATTGAGATTTGCAAAATTGATTGTGTATCAAATTGTCATGGAAGAATTTCAAATTCGAAAAATATGTGACAAGCAGGGTTTTCACTTTCGCCCGCCATTGCGCCAAATCGCGACAAAATGCTTCATTTGGCGAGTAAACGATCAATCGGATTCGCCAAATTGTGAGTGGTCAATTTTGAGTGTGTGCCAGTAGAGAGCAGATTCTTATTTGCATTACTGAGCGATCGATGTCCCTTTTCAGGCTCAATTTCACCTAGCCGTTTACATTACTCGAATTAAAAAGAAACTGTGTTATCACCAATTCGGTTTAGTAACAGCCAAGGTTACAGAAAGTATTATGCGATAGCTATTTCTTTACTGTCAGTTGATCACAATCTATGTGACAATATCACAATATGTCGCGAACATATGTATTTCGATACTAAAAAATAATGTTGTGTTCTCGAATGTTTGTGGAGACATTGAGACTTGCAAGATTGATTGTGCATCGAATTGTCAAGGAAGAATTTCAAATGTGAAAAATATGTGGCAAGCAGGGTTTTCAGTGTGGCACGCCATTGCGCCATAACGCGGCACAATGCTTCATTTGGCAAGTAAACAATCAATCGGAATCGCCAAATTGCAAGTGCTCAATTTTAAGCCAAAAGAGAGCTGATTATTACCTGCATTATTGAGTGATTGATGTCCGTTTTCAAGCTCAATCGCACCTTGCAATTTACATTACTCTAATTATAAAGAAACTGCAGGGATGATTTTTCCGCGTTTTTGCACACCAGTATTATCTTAGAGAAATTGTTGTTATATCAAATCGCAAAAATGTTCCGATTAAATCAAGTAACATTTTCTCAAACAAAATACTGGTGTGGAAAAACCCAGAAATCTAATCACTAATACTGTGTCACCAACAATTTGGTTTAGTAGCCGCCAAGGACACAGAATGGATTATGCAATTGGTGTTTATTTATAGTCAGTTGATCACTATCTATGTGCCAGTATGGCGTCAATAAAAACACAAACAAAATTACTTTCATCAAGCGCCAAATAGAAAAAAAAGGTACTACTTGGTTATCCCTTTGACCAATTTTGCCAAATTATACAAATCGCCAAACTAGTAGCCAAATTATACATACTGACACAATTTTTGTTTCAAATAACGAAATAACGAATATTTAGTAGAATATTAATGAAAAACAAATAAAAATTCGAAAAAAAAATCACTTAATGACGTTTAAAACACGTGTACATACTTAATGTCATTGAATGTGACATTCACGATTATCCATTATTGGCATTTAATCTTATAGTTTGGCGATAATTTTTTGGATAACCAAGTAGTACCGAAAAAAGTTTTGTTGAAACGCAGAATTGAAATTAGTCATCTACTGTATTGTTCATTTGTTGTATGCAAAGTATCACTTGCCGGTTAATGTTTTATAAATGTTAAAGGCGAAATTTCATAGCAATTTTAAGTGTACATTTTTACAATCGTAAATCAAAGATCGGTGCTTTACATTTTTATTTTATAGAATGTAGGTAACATTTAGGAGACATTTAGAATGCATTTATTTTTAACAGTTTCTGTAGCGGAATTTCTATTTTATAGGCAACTACAATAAATTAGGTTATTTTAGAAAATATTGAAATAAAATAAGATACAATAAGTGGTTAAAAATAAATTTTTCTAGTGTTTCACGACGAATCTACTTTGCTAGTTTGTGTTTCATTTGGCTACTGTTTTATATTTCTTATTCGCCAAATCTCTAATGTTGATCAAAAGCCAGCGAGAACTCTGGTGACAAGTTGGTTCTTCAAATTGACCCAAATCCTGGCAAAACACAGCACTGCTCCAAAAACCGAAATAAAAAACATCCATAACCATTTATTCCAAATCTCAATTTTAACAACGTAGCCTGAGCATGCAACAGTTCTGCTACTCATTCTCAGTGCTAATATTGTCGCACATGCATCCGCCCATCGTCACGTGGGGATCTGTTTTCCGGCAGGAAGTTTCCGTTTTTGTTATTTTACTTTCCCATCATACGTAGTATAGGGTAAGTCTTTCAATCGTTTTGAAAATCGAAAAGTTTTTTTTTTTGACGGATAAACACGTTTTCGACACTGGAGATTTCGAAAAACATATTTTTAGAAAAAAAAAAATTTGCCGTCCGTCCGTCTGTCTGTCAGTCAGTCTGTCTGTCTGTAATCTCCCGAACGAATTGAGATAGAGACTTGAAATTTTGTATGTACTTAGTATGTAAGAATGGGGACGAAGCCTATTTAATATCAGTAACCTCGATTATCCGGAACTATTTTTTTCGGACTCTCGAAAAATTCGTTCTGATGAAAGGTACATAAAAATTTTCGAAATATTTTATTTTAAGGAGTGATCGTAAAAGGCAATAAAATAACACAAATTTTGCATAAAGAACGAAGTTGATCGAATTATTAGTTGCCGAGATATCTGTAATCCTGTTTTCCACATTCTTCGATTTTTCATGACCCTGTATTTGATTCAAATTTCAATTCAAAGATATATTTTAATTGGAAATGAGACGCTTAATCCGACGCAATAAACTGTTAGTTAAAAATATTATTATTTTTGGAGTTATAAGGATGTTTCTTTTTCGCAATTCAGTACTACTTGAGTAGTTAGGCGTGTAGTATAATTTATCGAAAGAGATTTATCAGCAGCTCATTAATACAGCATTACTATGCACAATAAAAATATAAACACACGTTTAAATTTTGTTTTGGAATTGCAATCCATTTTATAAATAGTTTTCAAATGTATTATTTTCATATATTATATATGCATACATATGATGGGTAAGTATTACGGTGGGCCCCAACGACTGGTTTCATTATTATGTGATTCCTGTTTGTTTTTATTTTTTTCCTACCTGCCCTCTATTGCGTTAGGTTCTTTGCACCTGGCAGGTGCGGCCCTGTTTTGAGATTTTGTTTCAATACCGCCCATTGTCGCGATTCTGGCGGTTTCAGTTTCGGCAGAATTCTATAACTCATTTTTTTAAGTTTTTAATAAAGACGATAGGGAGGGACACCATGCTCTACAGACCTGCTTTCCTTGTCTGAGCTGTCCCTTTTGGGTGAACAATCTGCCATTCCCTGATCTTTATCTATTCCTTCGGTTAAAATCCAGCTTAAAAGGTCATGTTTTTGACAATCTGGAAAATATGCAGAAAACGATACGCGCTGTCTGAACAGTATTCCAGTTGAAGATTTCTAGGGGGAAATAATTGGGTGACAGTTTTAGATAACGATATTTTAATACAAAAGGGGCTTATTTTGACGAATAATATGTGTTTATAAAATTATTTTCAAATAAATGAATTTTATGGAATGAGTTACATTACTTATTAGACATACCATGCAAAATAGGTTTTACCGTTTTTTGCATATCCTGTTTCTTAACTCACAATTCAGTAACTTTTAATATCGTTATGTTGCGATATGCTTTCACTTAGTATTGACTCTATGTATTATATTATATGTAATATATGTATCTATGTATTATTGACTCTATGTCAAATAATCTTATTTCTTGAGCTATCAAATGTTTTGTATTTCTAACTTTAAGTTTGGACACCAATGAATCTCTTTCAAAGTGGTGTCAGGCAAATGTAACATTCAGTCCGACAATAAAATATTATTACGATCGATGTCCATGAGATATTTCGTAAATACAGAAATGACAAATAAATTCAAAACCCTTCTGTGTTCCTTAAACCACAGAGTACGGAACAGAGAATCAACTTTCATACACTGTAATGGCAACTTGTTAAACATGGGATTACGCATAGACAGTAGCGATACGAGCGGATCACTCTGAAACTACGATCATAACATAAGAGAGGTTGCTAATTTGGCGAAACATCGCTTCCTTGGCGACAAATGATAAGGGAAAAAAGAAAAAAAATGCAGCGACGGCTTGCTACTTCTTGTTTTGAAATTTATGAAAGAATTATTTTAATATGAAATAACTTTGACGTATTCGTCTTGCAAACAATATATGTGTCTCTTCTTAACATAACCACCTAATAATTTAAACTTGAAAATTCAAGAACAATAACAGTAATAATTACGAATCAATATAAGCGCGGAAATCTAAGATCAAATAGCATAAGCACGTCTGCAAAGATAATCAAATCAGCATTCAGCAAAAAGTGCCAAGCCAAAAATGGTTACAGTTAAACAGAAATCACGAGGATAAAAATCGCCAACGCGATGGTTTAGTTTTTAAGTGATCCATTGAGGGTGTTCTTTTCAAGCCGAGTTGAGGCTCTGTCCGTACTTTGTGCCTTAAACAAGGTTTGCACACTCCTTGGAATTTCCAAGAACTCTGGCACCACTATTAAAATAAAAAAATTACATTTAATTTTTAAACCACGACATTCGTAGTTCCCAGTTTCATTCACAGATTTTAAGATATTTTCTGCAGTGAAACACTTTGGAAATATTCTTAAAATTTAGTGGTAGAACTGTGTAAACCCAGTCCATAAAACAAAACAAGTAAGAAAAATCATGCGTTAAGCAAAGATTATGAAGCACTTTCCAACACTTCATGAAATCTTTAATAATTTTTTTTATTTAAGAAAATAAGGATATAAAGCCAAATATGTATTCCAGTACTACTGAAAAGCCCTGTATTTGATCTGTCAGCTAATATACATACAATATAATGGGAAAAATAATTTTAATAAAAAATGCTTAGTAGCTTGAAATTTCTTTTTCATCAATTTATACTAACAGATGGAAACATACTTGAATACTTTGTTCTGGTACCTTTATTACACATCAGTGTTAAGATAAAATTTATTTTAAACTAAAACACTCTTAAAACAACTTAAATCACTTTCTCATAAATTATCCTTCATAGGCTCCATGTATCCAATTCTTTGTGTGGCCTTGTATATCATTTTATATATATTCTGAAAACATTTCTTAGTAAATTTAATGCAGTTTAGCGTAAAAATGCATAATTTATTTAAGAATCACCTTTTAGTAATTTATGCTCATCTTCAGTAACGTTGGATAGCTCTTTTGGGTAGCCCTGTATATTAACTATACCATTTATACACACCATATAATATGCATAAATTTAGTGAAACTTATACGCGCATATCATAATTAAAATGCATTTCATCCATCCATCAGCTGTTATCGGATACATATACAGTAGGGCGGAGTGTAAAAAAGTTTTTTTCGAAATTCTTTTTTCATTAATGCGGAAAAATTGTGTAGTGGTATCAGTAATATGCTCACAAAATTTCAAAACAATCAATAAATATCTTCCGGTTCCACTTTTGGGTCAAAATATGCAATTTTAGCTAAAAATGTTGTATTTTTTCACATTTCAGTAATATTTTTAATTTTCATTTTTTTTTCTTCGTCCTAGTGCGGAAAAAATGAAAGAGTACATAAGGAACACAAGTCCAAAATATTAGAGTAATTAAGAAATATATTCCGATTTCACTTAAGGTTCTAAATATGGGAAATTCGTCGAAAATGATAAAAATTTTCACATAATAATCATTTTTTTATTTTTCGATTTTCTATTCACGCTGGCATGGAAATGTTAGAATAATATGCAAGAAACATAAGTGAAAACCTTTAGAATAATAAATAAATATCTTCTGGCTTAACTTTCGGGTTCTAAAAATGCCAAAGTAGCCAAAAAGTACCGTAATTTCGGATGTATAAGCCGCAGATCAAATAATTCTTTTTCGACCCAGAATTTTTTAGGAAACAAATATAACTACTTAGATCGTCGTAAATATTTGTCTTCAATAACTAAATAAGATTTCTGGGTCCAAAAAGAATTGTTTGATCCGCGGCTTATACACCCGAAATTACGGTACGTAATTTTTCACATCTCAGGGATTTTTTTTCTTGTCAATTTTCTCTTCTCGTTGGAGCGGAAAGTATAGAAAATCATATGAGAAACATAACAGAAGAAGTTATTGGTGACACTTGAACTATGTAATCGCAGCCAGGTTCTTTTATAAGTGTCAAGTAGTCTTCAAGCACTCTTTGTTGATGGCACGTTCCCTCAATATTCCTCTGAATCAAAGTTTGATCTTTTCGACGGTAAAAATACAATCTTTTTAAGGTATTGGTAGATATGAAACTCTAATCATGGACTTGACATTTCATGTGATATGTATTTCTTTCTCTTCTTGTGCTATGCCTGTCTATAACATTGGACATGTCGCCATGTGTCACAACTCCAAAGTCTTCAAGAAGTGCGCCTGTTACTGATACTGCAACTCGGTCGGACAATCCCATTGTGTTCCAAGTTCTGGCTAGAGCAGGACGACGGGTTGTTCGTGATATACTTATAGTATTTTTGTTCAAATGCAGACACTAAAGTTTTATCACTAAGATCGTCACACAGTTATTCATCAACAAGTCTAAAAGATTTAAATGACCAAGTCTTCGATGAAGCAGTAGTGATTGTTTATCTTTTTTATACCGTTTTCTGAAACTTTCTTATTCTTTCGAGCCTGCTCGTTCATTTACTAAGTTTCTGTGTTGTGGGCCGTGTTTCCAAGTGTATCAATTGGGTCTATCCGCAGTTTTCTTGAAGTTCTGTGGTCCTCAAGAACATGTCTTCCAATTCTGGAACTTTTATACCACGTGGGCATTTACATCCTTTTAGAGATGTACAGTTGTAAGACAAATTTTCAAACAGACGTTTTTTTCCCTTCCAACAGGAAAATTTGACTTCGTTTGTTCTTTAGCATCAAACTTCTTTATACTCTTGTATTTATCATTATGTAAACCAATAATTTGGACTATTCTTTGCCTAGAAACCATTGGAACTGGGGCAGCCTGCCAAATTGCTTCAACAAATTATTGTATACCTCAAATATTGTATGTATGTATTATTGTATAGCAATTAATCAGTTATCACCCCAAAGGTGGGTCCTATTTTTAATTATATTTCGATTCATTTCTCATCAACAAAAAAGTACATTATATTTTCGTAAGTTGGTAGAACGCCAGTTCTTAATTGTGTAGGATCCCAAAAAATGGGATGAGACAAATCCCGTGTACTGCGCCTTAATTGTGATATCTCTGTGTAATATTTTCCATGCACTCTATTAGTTCAACACAATATTAAAAATTAAAATTTTGTAAACACTTTCAGATGTATTATTTTTGAATAAAATATAGAAGCTAAAATTGAATATCCTCATTACGAACCAATCACGAGCAGAGCATTAAACCAACTGTAACATTATAGTAAACGAACAGAAAGCTGAACTTATTACAGAAATTTCCCTCAGATCGCTTTTAATTCGATTGTTCTATGATTTTTGTGTACATTAATGCCATGTATTTGCCAGTTTAAGTAATAAAATTCCAACTAGAAGATATTTATTAATTACTTTAAATTTTTACAATTATGTTTGTCATATGATTTTCCGAATTTTCAGCGACAGCGAGAAGAGAAAATTGATAAGACAAAAATCCCCGAGAAGAGAAAATATACATAATTTTTGGCGACTGACATTTTTAGATGCCGAAAGGGAAACCGGAAAATATTTATTGATTATTCTAAAGTTCTTCCCCTATGTTTCTATTATATTTTTCCAACTTTACCGTGCCAGCGGGAATAGAAAACCAAAAACTAAAAAATACCACAAAAATGTGAAAAAATGCATCATCATTTTCGATAAACTTCCCATATTTAAACTCCAAAGTGAAACCTGGAGATATATATATATTTTTTTTTACTTTAACATTTTGGACTCATGTTCCTTATGTACTCTATGAACTTTTCCGCTCTAGGGCGAAGAAAAAATCGAAAATTAAAAATATCGCTGAAATGTGAAAATCTACAAAATTTTCGGCTAAAATTGCATATTTCGACCCAAAAGTGGAACCGGAAGATATTTATTGAGTGTTCTGAAATTTTTTGAATGTTAGTGATACTACTACACAATTTTTCCTCGCTAGGTAGAAAAGAATTTCGAAAAAAAGTTTTTTTACGCTCCGCCCTAATATACAGTACTTCGGAAAGAATGTACTATTTGATATCTTTTGTGTGTCCCTGTAATTACTATGTACTTTATATTAGGGAAGGCAGTATCGTATAATTTATACTAAGCCTCATTGACATACATCAATTTTATTATACATGAAACAGTTTAATATATTTAAAATATGTCACACACAATTCTCCCTTTTACCATTATCTAATGAAATTCTTTTGTGTGGCCCTGTAAATGAATAATAGCTACATTTTCACCTTATATTTTATAGAATGAGTATTTTAATGCATCTCGTAAAAAGCATATAAATTTTAATATGTTTGACAGGGTATAACAGTGGTTCCCAACATAAGGCGCACGTCCCACAAGGGGGCAGTTTGGCTTTTGAGGGGGGCAATTCGAGAATTCTATGAAATTCGGTCATCTTCTTATGATCCTAAAAAAATAACTAAATACTTTTGTCTTACAATCATGAAGAAACAAATAATTTTAAAAATCATTTTACAATATAAATATTCCGGTGTGTAGCTTAAAAATATATATATATTTCAAATTGATTTCGATAAAATAAAAAATCAAGTCACTATCGCCAGACATTGGACGTTTGATCAAACAATTAAAACGCTTCTTATTAGAGATTTTGATTTTAGGATCCTACAGTGAATATCTCAATCTGGCTGATAGTTAACGTGAGAAAATTTTAGCCGTTCTGGGAAAGAATTAGTATAATAAATCACTTCATTCGAGGCTAAATATCCTGATTCAACTAAAATATCCTAATTCAACACATTTTGCAAGAAAAATATTGTTACCCTTCCCATCTTCATACCTTGCTGAATGTGGTTTTAGTGCAATAAACGATTTACTACAAAAAAAAAAAATAAAAAAAAAAAAATAAAAAAGAAAAGAAAAGAAAAATAAAAAAAAAGAAAGAAAAGAAATCGACTAGACATCACTAAACGAGGGGATTTGAGATTAAAACTGACAAAATTAGTGCCTGATATAAAATCTCTTTGCAGCCAACATCAAGCACAAGGATCTCATTAATTTTATTCTATTCATCTTAAATGTTATAATTTGAATTTTTTTATTATTTATTTATTTATTTATTTATTTTTACTGTCAGCAATTAAAATGACAGAAACATAATCAAGAAACATCCAATTAAAGTAATTTTTGTGTATCGAATTTCACTATTAAATATTTGAAGATCTAATTCGCTTTTTTTCATTGCTGCATATTATTATTACTATTATTACATTGGGAAGCGGCTGCACAAACCATCCTTTTATAGAGTTGATGACTGAAATTCATGAACTAGTGAAAACTCGATTCGCATATCAAAATGCAACTGATCTACCAAGTCATATCTTTGTGGAAAACACCTGCGAACCCGATTTTAGTGGTTGACTAGTAGATTTACCATTTGTTTTCTTGCTAACAGTCCTCTACGTTTTCATACTTTTGACTGCAGTAAAGCACTATGATAAACATACTGATCAATCACTAAAATCGGGTCTTCAGCGGTTTCCACCAAGATATGATTTGGCAGACCAGTTGCATTTTAATATACGAATCGAGTTTTGTCTAATGCTGAAACTTCAACAATGAACTCTATGAGGTGATGGTTCGTGCAGCCGCTTCCAGGTCTATATTATTAACGATTGCTTCCTGAATACATTTCTTTCGTTTATGTTCATTTTTTCATGACCTCTCTTTTACATGTTTACGTTTTCTTTTCCATTCCATTTTTAAATGGCTTTCTTTTTTTACTTTTTTAAATGGAATAACAGGTGAATTTTTATATAATAAGAATTATTTTTCAGAAAGAGGGGAATATTTTTGTGTGGCCCTGTAATTTAATAATAATTGATATTCGTTGCATTACAGACTGTACAGAATGTTTATTTTAGTATATATGTATATATCATAGGTTCATGTCAATTCTATTATATTCGAAAGAGTTTAACATCATTAAAATGTACTTGAATCTATTTCTAATCTGTACTTGAATCCTATTTATCATAATGTAATGGAATAATTTTGATTGTCCCTCTAATTAAATTGTACAACCGATTTTCATAAAATTTAAAATGACTCGTCAAAATTACGTTAAAATTATATTTTTTTAAATCTCGAGCGATTTTGTTTGACAATTTTTGCTTTGCTACATGCGGGCAGACAGGCGGACTGACAAACTGTAGGACGAAAATTGGTTCTAGCTATTCACATATTTACGGACGCACGTAAAATTATTCAGATCGTGATGTAATAGTAAACGGTATTTCAGATACAGTATAGTAGGCAAAATCTTTTGTGTGTCCCTGTAAATACTATCTGCTTTCTTTTATACAGGAAATAACTTGTAGTATCCCTCAGCAATGTATATGAATCTCATAACATATTAAATAGTTAATTACAATTAGAATGTGCACCAAACAATGTTCTCCCTATACTATTATTTAATAGAATACTTTTGTGCTGCCTTGTAAATCAATAACAAATGTTCTTTTCACCACAGATTCTTCAGAATTTATATTATGTATCTATGTTCAGAATGCACGATATATATGCATATCAGTTTTATTATGTTTGAATGAGTGTAACACCATTAAAATGCATTCGAAATTTTTTTTTCCATTGACCGTAATGTAACGGAATATTTTAGATTGTCCCTGTAATTAATCTATCCATCCGATTTTCATAAAATTTGAAATGACTCGACAAAATTATGTAATAATTATATTTTAGATATTTAAATAAACAGAAATATCTAAATTTTAATTTTGATTCGTCAGTCTTAAAAATATTAATTAAAATTATTTAAATTAATAAAATTAAAAAAAGATGTATTTTACATTCAAATTATCATATTTTCAAAAGTAAATACTTTTTTTTAATTTGCTGAATCAGAAATTAAGTAAAATGATAAAAGAAAGTTGTTCCAAATTTGAAGCATTTATCTTTAATTATTCTTGAGTTATAAAAATTTAAAAAAGAAACATGATAAAAAATCCCATCATAGAAAGAAAAAAAAAAAAAAAAAAAACGCATTTTTACAAGCAATCATTTTACTTTCATTGATTGAAAACCAGGTTTTGAAACCAAACCAAAACGAAAAAATATATATATATTTCCTCTTCTAATTAAGGGTGTATTCGAAAAAAAAAGCGCTTTTCCACCTCCAACAGCTCGAAATTTTCCGATACAATTTCAGACACATTTTTAAAAGTAGAAACATGAAACTTGCTGAGTGGATTCTTGAAGGGACGTATGAGGTGCCGTGTGATGTCTTTTTACGCTCAATTCATTAGAATTTGAGTTATAAACAATTACCGTAATTTCGGGTATATAAGCCGCAGATCAAACAATTCTTTTTCGACCCAGAATTTTTTAAGAGACAAATGTAACTAGTTAGATCGCCGTAAATATTTTTCGCCGTATTATTAGAATGCTATTAAATTTTGAGCGAAAAAAACTTTAAAATTTTAGTGGTGAGAGACTACCCTCTGGCGCCTAGATTTTTGCACCCCTGCTTATCAGTATGAGCCTGTTTTTCGTTCCCAGACCCCCTGCTTGGGAAAAATCGGTTCGAAATGCTGTTTTTGATTGCTTTTTTTTTTTTTTTTGCAATATTTTCTACATTTATCAAAAAATTGACAATCACGGCATCTTGTGTACTTTCCAAATAAGAGATTTTGAAAGTTTGGTGTATTGAAAAAAATGAATTAAAAAATAAATCGGAAAATAAGCAGTTTGAATGGAAATACACCCTTAAGACAGAAACGTGATTTAAATGTCATTTTAAGTACAAAAGAACAGAAAAAAATTTTAAGCAATAAAATGTTTTTAGGAAAAATGCAAATTGTGTTTCGGATCATCCCACCCCCCTTAACCCTTTCAAGGGCGGTGTTTGCAGTCTGCAAACACATAATATTACTATTCCAATTGCGAACTGGAACCAGTAAAATTTTAATACAATTTCGATTTTATAATATGGGCGAAACACAGCTCTTGATTATTTTCAAATAAATCTGTTCTTAAATTGTGGTGTGAATCAATTATTTGAACATTTTTGGAACAGAAATAGCTTGCCCCTGAAAGGGTTAAAGTCCCAATATGGCAGATAAATGTTTGAGGCTATTGAAAACAATTAAACTGGTAATTTAAAACATTTCTTGTATAACAGGGCTCGTACGCTTCAAGGACATTTAACAGAATTTTCATAATGTAATATTTGGATTATTTAATGATGTCATCTATTCTTCTACGACCATCATTTTACGAATTCGAAACTTCGGCTGGAACTCGTAACCCTAACGTACATCATCACTCACTAAGTGAATTTCTTAATCATGAAAATCGACCAGAGGCCGACTTTACTGGATTGAACACGAAAAGTAATTAAAATGTTCCGTATTGATATGCGTGGTTTAATATATATACAATTATTTGTTAACTTATACGGTGTAAAATTTTAAATTATAAGATTGTAATTTAAATTGAAGTATTACAGTTAGAAAAACTTTGAATAATAAAACAAAAATTTTCAGTTATATAAAGATTCTGAATTCACATTTCCCAACATCACAAGATTTGTATACTTTATGATATTAGAACAAATATTATGCAAAAGAAGAGCGAGGGAAGAAAACCATGAATATTTAGAGATATAAAGAAAGTGTTGTTTATTGTACATATAAAACATAAAAATGCAGTCAAAAACAAATACTATAATGATTTAATTCAAAGACATATCCATAGTTACAGTAATACATACTAGTAGTATTATTCAAACAAGAATAAAAAAATTCGAATGAATGAAATGTCCGCTCCGAATTTCGCCTTTAAATGAATGTTGTGTATTTTACACATGTTTGTAAATATATTTACATGTTATATGTAAAGCACACTTTCGGCTTTTATATAAAGTACTATTCGTGCAACTATGAGAATTTGTTTTAGAGTAATAGCTATAATTAGTAAATTATAAACATCAGAATAACATTGATCTGGCTCAAAGCGATATTGAATGGGGTAAAATGGTAGTGACTGTTTATTTTACATTTTATTGACTATTGATAAATGAATATTCACAAAATATTAACACATTTACAACATTTAGCTAAAAATATGTCTTATATATAAGTATATTGTTATTCATTATAAAAATTTTAATTGGATTACAACAACTTCAAAACAGCATGAACTTAAAAACAGTACTTCACTAAATAATTGGATGATGAAATTAATTTCGTGTAATGTTGCTAATTTAGTTTCTAAAATAAAAAGTAGAAATTCCAGTTTAGAATTTTACCAGACTAGTGCAGCATTAGAGTTTATTTAATCTTTTGAAAACAAACGTATTGAAAACTAGAAAGAAGTTAAAAAAAACATCCCGTGATTCAAAGTTCGACTGAATAGCTGTAAACATTCTGCTGTAAACACCCAACGATTGGAAATTAAGAATACTTTAAAGTGATGTTACAGAAGTTTTGTTTAAAGGGCCGTCGACAAATTAAAACCAGCCAAAACATCGTTTTTTTTTTCAATGGCAACATTAAATTTTGACAAGATATTTTAAATCTTCGTTTGACAAACTATGCTAAAAACAATATTTCATGTCAATTTGATAAGTTTTTGAACTATAAATATTCAAAATTCAGGGCTTCTAATGTTAGTTTACATTAACATATTATTATTATTAATACCTCCTTAATCTATAATCCAAATACATTAAAAAAAAAATTTTATAATTGTTAAAAACCCAAACATAAAATCTTTGAATTTCTAAATTAAAGAAATTGAAATGAATTTTGAATTTATTATTCGAAAAAAAGTATCAATTGCAAATTATGACTTTTTCTGGATTTATATTTACAATGTTCTTCTTTCCGCAAATCCAAAATTTCAAACTTTTCTTACTAGTAGTTTTGAGGTTATGCTTTAAAAAATGTTAAATGTTAGTTTAATCCTCTCATTCATTATTTGTTTTATCAAAAATTGCGCATTTATAGAATTTTTAATCTTTTGTCACCGAGTTTTTCAAACAGTAGATTTTTTCTAATTTATTCGGGAAAATGCTTTGATTAAGCAAGATGAAATTACAATAAAAAGTATCTGGTGAGAATAATCATGAAGGATTTATTAACCGGTTCCCTGATTTGCCCGTACGTCGTGCGGACAACGGGTTTTACCAAATCATGATTTCCCCGTACCACGTACGGGCAAGCATATTCCAATACCGATTTATTATTCTCACCCGTATAACTTTATTGTAAATTTTGCATTCTCTAATCCAAGGATTTTTCTGAATCAATTAGGTAAAAATTTCTGTTCTGAAAAACTGGTGACAACAGATTAAAAATTCTGTAAAAGACGTGAAAAAATAGGCGTTATTTGAAAGTTTTTTCATAAATATTGATCAATTAAATTAACCTCCTCAGTTTTAAGACAAATTTTACGAGTGATCACAAAAAAACAGTTTAAAATTAGTATTAAAAAACTCCAAAGATGAAAAATTCTATAGATCGATGTTTATGATCGATATTTATTATCGATGTTTATGTTTATGTTGTTTTATGCATTCATTAGAAAGGTCTAGAAATAATTTAAAAAAATTCTAGATCCAATTAAATTTGTTTAAAGGAGTTTTTTAGTGTCTCCTCCAGGCGACATTAAGACTGATGAGGTTAAAATGAAAATTGCATCCCCGCGGAAATAGCGGAATAATCAGCGAGAATGGTTGGAAAATCCACATATGTTGTCCAGAAAAGTGTAATTTGAAAAAAAAAAATTATCTTACATACAACATTTATGATACCTCACATAAGATCAATTTAGAGCTTAGGTCAATGGCGCAGCCAGGGTGGGGGTTTGAGACATTGGATACCATTTTTTCTTATAGTTTTGTTTTCTTTAATTAAATCAAAAGAACTCTACAAGTAAATTTTGCAAAGTTAATCGCATAAAAATAGTGGTATGTTGAGGTTGAAAACCCACACCCTAAGTGCGCTAATGCCTAAATCTATCTTACGATGTAAATACAAAGTAAAATTTATTTCAGTATCTCACGATTTTACGTTAACCTGAATCTTCTCTACGTTCATGAGCAATGCAAATTATTCAAAAAAAAAAAAAAAAAAAAAAAAAAAAAAAAAGATTCAAGTACTGCTAACAATCTCACTGAATCAGTGACATGGCGATTATAAGAAACTCTAGATAAAAATGATTCCCATCCTACATCATATTAATATAACCTGTCTTTAAAAAAAAAAAAAAATTAAAAAAAAAAAAAAAATGCGGCTTTTTTTTGGGGGGGGGGGGATTTTTACCCTCTTATTTTTTGTGAACTAATCTACCCATGATTTTCCTATGCCTCTTTTGTTTTTAATTCTATCACATAAAATATTTTTTCTTATTTGGCGTAGTGATTTTTTTATTATCATTATTTGAATAAATTTCTACACTTTTAACTTTCGGAAGCAACTTTATGCAACTACTATTGCTTTTTAAGTTTCATTATGTGAACTGTGCATCCTCGTGTACACGTGTTTTTGTTTAGTTAATGATTATGTTTAATGAAAGGAATTGTGATGTTCACACTAGCATGAAATTTCAGAGAGCTTAATTGATAGTATAAGCACAAAGTTATTAATTTCAATACTCTTAGGAAAATAAAAATGTAAAATATTTTTTTTTCTCTTTAAATAAGGGTCGATGTATTTACGACAAATTATTAATATAATTCAGACATTTGATACCTACAAAAATTTGTTAAAAATAATTTACATAATTAAAACTCTTATTATATCCATAATGTATTCATTAATATATTTATGCTTTAAATTTTAGCCAAATCTTCTTAAATTGCGCCCTGTATTACACTGAGTATCTGCTAGACAAAATGATACCACGAATATATTTTATTGTCAGTTAAAACTGCAAAATTAGTCTTTTACTAATTTTTGTATGTCAACCATAAGTAGCATTTTTTATAAATAAGTATCCATGTAAAGTTTTTAATTTATTAAAAACGAGTTTTAAGTAACACTAGTTTACACGGTTTTTACACTCCAGCTGAAAGTTGTTAATGTTTATTTAGAGAGTTATCCAGAGAAAAAAAAAATAAAATTCTGTCACGTCTGGTTTAAGAAATATTTATTTACTTAAATGGATTACGTAATTTTGGTATTAATATAAAAAAATAAAAAATGGTTAATTTTTGCCCTTTTTTATAGTTACTTCGATCCGTTTCTCTTATAGTGGGCCAACAGTAATCCCCTAATATGTTTTCATCGCCAAATTCCAGATTTAATTCTTCAAGAAACTTTAAATCTTGGGGAAAACGTTCCCCTTATTCGTCACCCATACTTCCTAAGTTTTCGGGGAAAAAACTCAGCTGCAAATGCAGGAAATGAATTTTTAATGACAGGTTTACTCCCATCTGTTGAAAATTTTTCAATAATTCGGCAAAATTTCTTTGTAATTTTCAATTTTTATTTCCCAAAAATTCTTCCACAACCATTTTGAATGACTTCCAAGCAGATTTTTTAATTACAGATAAAAGGCTTTCAAACTGAGAATCTTTCATAATTTTACGGATCTGTGGACCAACAAATATCCCTTCTTTCAGTTTTGCCTCTGTAATGCTTGGAAAGATTTTTTGTAAATACCGGAAAGTATCACTGTTTTTGTTAAAGGAATATAAAACGATTCCTTTGAAAATGAATGCGTGGGCATTCGAAAGATCTCAGGTAAAATAATAAATAAATAATATTTATGTTTTTGCAACACCTTTTAAGTATTTATTTGTATATTTTGAGTAAACTTTTTTTTCATTCGTTTGGAAATAGTAACTTTTTTCAAGGTTCGCACACTCCTTGGAATTTCCAAGGACTCTGGCACCACTATTAAAAATAAGAAAATTTACATTTAATTTTTAAACCACAACATTCGTATTCCCCACCAGAATTCACAGATTTTACGATATTATTCTGCAGTGAAACACTTTGAAAATATTCTTAAAATTTAGTACTAGAACTGTGCGAACCATGTTTTTTTTTTTTTTTTTTTTTTTTTTTCTAAGATAATTTGTTAGAGAGTTAGTAGAGCGTATTTCCTTTTTTTCTTCCACCACTGTACCTTCAGTATGAAGGTAGAACTGTCTTTATTTTCAGACCGTTTATGATGAAGTCATATAAAAAGTGTCATAAGATTCGAAACGTTGTATTTTTTCAGCACACGAATGCAATGTTTGAAATAGAAGTCATCTACAAATTAAAAGTTGCGCCAAATTCAATTTTTCAAATGTTTTCAACCACTTAGCACTAGAAAGATGGTGAGCGGTCATTTTTACCTCTATCAAACAGTAGAAGCTATCGGGAAGATAGGCTCTCACTCTGAGCATTTACGGCGCATATTTGATGTTTGGCATTCTTTATCCTTGGCGATTCTATGGCGTCGATTTCTCCAAATAGCTTAATAACCCTGACTGGAGCTTTCCCTCTCCATTTAAGAATTTAAAATAATTATTAAAATTAGACTTCGCAGATAAAATAAAGAAATTATTTTGATTTTATAAAATAAAGTACAAGGGCGGATCTGGAGAGTCCTCAAGGGGGGGGGGCGATTTCAGAAATTTGGAAAATCCAGTCTAATGCACGGGTCAGATCTCATTTTTTAATGCAAGTCGTGTTTCGTCTATTTTTTTGCTGTGGGTCGTGTTTGGGTCCGGTTAGCTTTCGTTTTTTGCTCCTGGTCGGGTTAATTTCTACTTGGGTCGTGTTTGGGTCCGGTTAGCTTCCATTTTTTGGTCCTGGTCGGGTTAATTTCTACTTGCGTCGTGTTTGTGTCCAATTGACTTCTACTTTTTGCTGATTTTTTGCTTTTGCGTCGGATTTGGGTCCGGTCGACTACTACATTTTGTTGTTGGTCGGGTTGACTTTTACTTTTTAGCTGTGCTTAGCGCATTCGGGGCAGTTTGACATACAATCCTGATTTGGGGCAGTTTAGGATTTGGTTTTTAATTTCGGTAGAAAGGTTCGGGTTGACCCGATTGGTGTGAGTCCTTTGATAAAATGTTTGTTCTTTTTCGCAATATTTGTACGAAACGTGCGTCTGTTTCATGATCTTTTGAAGAAATTCGTGTTTTCTCCGCGATCATTTCACAAAATTTGATGTCCAGTTGGCTTCTATTTTTTGCTGCAGGTCGGGTCAATTTTTACTTTTTGTTGTGAGTCGCGTTTGGATCCGGTTAACTTCTACTGTTTGCTGCAGGTCAACTTAATTTCGGATTTTTTCTTTCGGGTTGGGTCTGGGTCCGGTTAACAACTTTATTTTGCTATTGGTCGGGTTGACTTTTACTTTTTAGCTGCGCTTAGCGCATCGGGGCAGTTTGTTATACATTTCGGATTTGAGTCAGTTACACATTCGGTTTTTACTCTTGTGAGAATGGTTGACCCAGTTTTGATCGCGATCCTTTGACAAAATTTGCGTTTTTCCGCGATTTTTAACAAAATTCGCTTTTATCCGTGAAAATGATCTTTTGAAGAAATTTACATTTTCTCCGTGATCTTTTCACAAAATTTGAGAGTTTTTTGCGACCTTTTGATGAAATTCATGTTTCTTTCGCAACCCTCTGACGAAATTCGCGTTTCTTTAATGAAGTTTGCCCTTATTTGCGGCTATTTGATGAAATTCGCTTTTCTCTGTTTAATAATTTTTACGTATAACAAGTAAGAAAGTTTTCAACCCAACTTGGACTCGAGGGAAAGAATTAGAGAACTGCACGTGTCGCGATCGAGCCAGTAATGTTTATCATATTATATAGATCAGAGACGTACCGAACGTTTAGCTGCAATGGTCGTGGTCGGGCCAATATTGGTTATCATACTATCTAGATCAGAGACGTACCGAATATTTAGCTTTTATTCCGGGCCGAGCCACGTCCTAGAAATTTTGTTCAATGCAAACTTCTAGGAAAAATGAAATCCAGACCAGACTCGGTCTGGATGAAAAAGAAGCCTGTCCCCACCAGAATCTGCGAAAAAAGCAAGATCAGGACACGATCCGATTCAAAATGGGAGAAAACCTTATTCAGTCCGAGTCTCGTGGAGTTAAACTGGCGCGACCCGTGCCCGGCTGTGACGGGGTCGAGGCTTTGCTTCAAGTTATTTCTCATGAGGATGCATAATGTCACTTTGGAAATCCTTTATAAACCCAAGGGGGGGACAATTAGCCCAAAAGGGGGAGGGACTTCGCTCTCTACCCCCACCCCTTAGAACCGCCACAGCATACGAGCTGTGTCGATCCCAGATCGAGCGTTTAGCCTACATACTGGACGGAACCTGGGCTTGAAAATTTTGGCCGTTGTATACTTCTAGTATAAAGGAAGTCCACACCCGACCCGACCCGTGTGAAGACCTGTCCCAGGCCCAGTATAATAAATTAAAGCTGGCGCGATCCGGATCGGGTCGCGCCGGTCTCGAGTTTTAGGACGTACGGGCATCTAATGTCGTTCTGCAGATCCATTATTCGGCTCAAGATGGGGGGCGATCGCCCCATTCCCCCCCCCCCTTAGATCCGCCATTGATAAAGTAGAGCTTAAAACACAAGAAAACAAGTCTAACACAATTAGTTACTATTTTAAAATAGCGGACACTGAAAAAAATGACTGATATGTTTTTACTCGCCAAGTAAGGGATAAACTTCCAACTAGATTAACATAAATGGCCTTCTACGCATGTACACCACACTCTGATGCAGGAAGCCTACCTTGTCGATAGGAGCTAGTCAATCAAACGAATACACTTCCATTCGAACCAGAAATTTCTTTTAAAAATAAGTTTGAAAAGCTAAAATGAATTAAAAATAAATAAATAAACAAAGCTGTTTTAAATAAAAATTCCGGTGATAAATATTTTATAAAACATAAGTAAAATTTCCCGTCTTTCTAGTGTTAACATATTTTGGCACATTATTTAGGTCCCTTGGATTAAATTAGCCCGAAAAAGAATAAGAATGTTTATTAAATAAGTCTTCATGGATTTTTAAGAAGCCAAAATATTTGGTTGTCATTGTTTAATTCAGGTGAATTCAAGTAAACTGATATCTTCCTAAAATATAACCTGATTTTAAAAACTTGTTTTCGGTAAGATATTTTGAGTGATCATAAAAATTTTCAAGATTTTATTTTAAACTCCCCAGCATAACTTTAATTATGAACAACAATTTTTGTATAAACGGAATTGTCATCGACTGATACGTTGATATAAAATATTATAATTTATTTTAATATATTTTTTTCGGGAGAAAATGAAATTCTACTTTTCAAAGGTATTAAATAACAATATTTCATTACTATCCAATCACATATAAAAACATTGAAAATAGCGTGAAGAAAACCTACGTCATAATTTTTTTTCTCTCTCTGGCGCAGAAAGATAAATTAATGCATATTCACTTTGTAGATACTATGTTTCTTATTAAACTGTTGTAATAACTTCACTTTATGCTAAGAAAAGTATAGGATGATGAAAATTTTGAGTGTATAACTGGTGCAAATTAAACATCATGTTAGCTCAATATGTACGAGGGAGTGTTAAAACACTTATTTTAGGTACAATTTAGTAATTCTGCAAAACTGTAAAAGGGGTCTCAAAACTAAATTAGATTTTTTAACATAATTTCATTTGAATTTTCGGAACAGAAATTCATTGAGTGACCTTGGAATCTTTTCCATGGAGGGCTCAAAATATTTTAGGGGGGGGGGGTGAACCGTCCAAAGCGCCCTCTTAGCTATGGCCCTGTGTTAACCACTTAACCGACCAGTATTTTTGAAAAAACTTTCGAATAAAGTTTTTTTTTTTAATATCTTTTACAGAAATTTTAATTTTTATCACCGGTTTTTCAAAACAGAAATTTTTGCCCAATCAATGCTCAGATGAATTTCAAAATTTACTATAAAAATTTACTGGTGTGAATGACAAATCATGATTGAAATATGGATGCCTGCACGTGGTACAGGCAAATCAAAGAAGCGATTAAATAAATAAATAAATAGACAGATTAGAGAATGCATCAAAATATCTGGAAGTGGCAACCTGAACATCCCCCTCTCTTTATAAGGTTCTGTTAAAATATTCGGATAAAAGTTACAGATTGTAGCAATCACCGGTGACTGAACTTTACTTACTACATAAATATTAAAAATTAAATAATGCAACCGAATTTAGAAACTGAACGTAACAGATAAATATTATAAATTCACTCTAATGTTTTTAAAAATTTTTTATACCAAAGTATTTTTTATTGTATGTAATATGTATGTATATTTAAATTAATAGCTTAATTTAAATAAAGTACTTTGAACTCCAATTTTCTTATTCAAAATTTAAAAAAAAAATGAAGATCTAATATAAATTCTTAAATACGTATAATTTAATTAGTAGACGGGAAAGAAAGAAAAATATTTTCCACGAATACTAATTTAGTTTAAATTACTTCATCATATACAATTGAAATAGAAAAAGAGAAAAACAAAAGAAATTGGATTTTCAAATACCGGAAGCTGAACATTAAATATCTCTTTCCTTTTTATATTAAGTTATCTCAAATGAAATTATACCTCAAGGCGATAAAAGACTAATAAAGTTCTAAATATAACAAGAAACAGAATTTTGCATTATTTCGCATTCATGCGTTTAACAAATGGTTCTCTTGGAAAAACTTTTCTGTTTAAATTAATAAAAAAGTTCAGTTATATAATTTTTATTCGTGCTTTTAAATGCTCCTTTAAAAGAAAGAAAGAATACTTTTTGTAAAAAGTTAAATAAATATAAAAAAAACATTAGTTAGCTAGATTAAAATAAATATTAGCATTTTAGGTTGTTTTTTCCAGTAAATATATTCAATTTTTTTTTAGATTAAGACCAAAAAGCATTTTACTGTATTTGAATTCATTGAATACCGAAAAAAATACTTTTTTAAATTTTATACTGGAGTTTGTAAAGTTACATTTTTCATTCGATATTTTTCAGAGATTTGAAATACATTTTAAGACACTAGATTTATAAGAATAAGTTTTTCCATTTCCGTTTTTCTGTTGGAATTTTATTGCGGGGAATTTTAATCTATTTTTAAAACTTAATTATTCTTTATCCCCTTACTGATCATATTAAATTACGATTTAAAAATTGAAATTCATTATTGCCACCACTTTTTTCGAAAAAATTATTCTTCTTATTCAGTGACAAATAACGTGCTACCAAATAAAAAAAAATTACACTACTTTATAAAACAGATGGGAATCAGACAATTCTGAATAAAATCCATGAAGCTTGCAGCCCGTGAATGTCTCGGGCGCGACGATTAAGTGGTTAAAAGGCGAATCGAGTTATAGTAAATAGACTTCTTATGTTGGTAAATGCCAATTGTTGCTCTCCAATTAAACAATTACCTGTGTAAGATGCATCAAATTAAATGCAATTGTATAATATAATTGCATTACAATTACAATTTGTCAAATTGTAAGTAAAAGCAAAAAATCCTTTGAAAATCCCTGAAAAAATGAAAACCATTCTTTATATCAATAATAATAAATATTCAAGTGTTATTCCATTAAAAAAAACGAATATAACAAATCATTTGACATGCTTGCAATGTTGGCCCTTTTTTTAAATTCAAAAATTTTGAATTTACAGCGGAAAATTTTAATACCGAAATTTTTCTTTAGGCAATTACAGATAATCTGTTATTAAATGATTAAAATAATATGAGGGAGAAAGGGGTTCAGGGAGAGAGAGGGTTTAAGGCAGGGCATAAAATTTCAGCTTAAAAGGTACTCGCCACATTAAAACTTTTACTCGCCACTTTTTTACTTTCATTCAGACAACAACGTCAGCCCCCACACCTGCGCAGAACATGAAATATTTATGACAAATTTAATTTACATTGACGATTGTTAGAAGGAGCTGTCTGTTAAATCCAGAATATTTTACATTTATGAAAAATACGGGATATTTTTAAGCTATTAACAGATGTAGTATGAAAAACTTTCTATTGACCGAAAAAAATGCAGAAATTGATAAAACATAACATGCAAATAATAATAATAATAATAATAATATCTTTAATTCAAAATAAGCTTGCCATAAGGTTTCAGGGATTACAGAAATACATACCAATGATAAGTTCCTGTACTATTAGCACTTCAGGTGTGTGTAGAGCTGCCTTTCTGCACTGAAATACCACTTATCAAGTGGTAGCAGCTGCGGGGTCAAACTCTGTCAGGGTGGGTCTATTAACAGAATTCTGAGCAAATCATTCATGGTCTCAGTCTTCAGAAAGTTCCTGCATGCTGTCTTGAGTCTCTTGTGACAGCTGAACCCTCTCTCACCTGAAGATGTGCTTATTGGTAAAACAGCACAAAATGTTGGAATCTGGAATCTTTCTGAACATTTTTCAGTGTAAACTTTCTCCAGCATCTCTTTCAGTGTCAATGATGAGAACATGAATTTAAATTCTGCCTGCTCTGCCAATACAATAGCTACTTTTTCATTAAATAGATTTGGGTTCAAATACATAGGGCTTCTTTATTTCTTCTATCCCAGAAAAAAGATTTTTTTCTTTGGGAGACCAACCCACAGTGTCAAAAATGAGACATGCTAACACATCTGATGACATAGATTGCAGTCTTTCTGTAATGTATATCTTTGTATGTTTAATTAAAACCTCCTGACTGCCGCGACCGGATTTTTTCGCACCCTAAGCAGCAGGTTTCACTGCACCATAAGCGATATTTAAATTAATATAATTCTACAAATAAAACAAAGTTTTGAAAAATTAATTAGAATTAATACTCTGAAAGATTATACACCTATACGTAATAACATATTTTGAATCTGTTATTTGAATCAGGTTGGAAAAAACATCTTTTTTTAATATTTTTAAAAAATTACAATGAAAACAACATTACAATTTTACCCTTTTGCTAGGCAGTCAGGGGGTTAATATCCCTCTTAAAGTCTGAAACTCTTCCTCCCCATTTTCTATATTTGTCAGCTGCACATCCTGGATTATCCCTGAAATGGATAGTTGGTCTAAAAATTCCTGTTCGCTTGGTCCAACACTAGATACGAAATTTGTTAGAAATGCGATGCAATGTTCAATTTTTATTTAGAAAAATGAAATGAGAAATTCATTGTTTTGTAATGCCACTCTTAAAGGGTTCAATTTCCGGTAGAAATCCAAGAGGAAGTACAGAACTTTCAGAAATTTATAATCTTTCAAACTTAGCAGCAAATTCTTAGCTTTAGAACTGGCATTGGCTTTTTCATGGTTTTTGCACATGTTCAAGATGGCTTACAACAGTGTTCCAAGATTGCAAGAGAGCTTTTATTGCACTTTCTTTGCTGGATAGCCATCTAAAAGTGTGAATATCACTCAGGTTAAGATTTTTTTTCTCCTAGAATTTCTGCTCTTTTTTTTAACATATGAAGTTTTTTTTTTTTTTATCAGAGACATGATAAAAATTAAAAAATACTTCTAACAATTGAATCAAATGTTTTAAGATATTCAACTTCATCACATTCATCCAAAACAACTAACTGCAAACGGTGTGCAAAGCAGTGAATGTTTTTCAATTTAAGACAAATAGATTTCATTTTCATAGCTAAATCTGATTTGTATCCCACCATTTTTGGAGACCCATCAGTACCAAAGCCTACAATATAATACCTATTTCTATATTCAAATCACTCGAAATTACTGCCACATTTCCATTTAGCAGAACTGAAAAAGGAGAAAAGGGGATTATTGCTACTATCAGATTTATCCTCATTTTGCTTAACTTGAGTTTGCGAGTGTTCACTTTCAACATCTTTTCGCATCTTTATCACATGTTTCGTTTGATGTATTATTTTTAGTAAAAAAGGACTCTGTATTATTCCTTTATCTTTTCTTCATGGCATTAATAAAAAATAATTAAAACACCACTTTAATTAGCACTAACTACCACAAAACAGGAAAAATGCTAAATCGAAAGAAACAAAAAATTTGAGAGAGAACGTATATATCTTACTGTATTTAAGCAGCTGCGCTTATACCCTGTTCGCACTACAAACATAAGATATCTTAAGATCGTCGTGTTTGAAGTGGTACCCTCCCGGAATTGGATGCCTGTTCACATTGAAAAACTTACCTAAGATATCTCAGCGAATGCCACTGTATCTCTGAACTGAACAAATGCGCATGCGCTATAAATAAAGACAGCCGCAACAGCCAATCAGTAAAAGCGAAACTTTGTAGCCAATAATGATTAGTGATTGTTCCTGTATCTACAGGGTTGCCACGCAACCTGGAGAACCGGGAAAACCGGGAAAACACAGGGAATTTTAAATCTCCTCCCAAAACAGGGAAATTCCAGGGAATTTTTTAAAAAATCCTAAAAAAATCTGGAAAACACAGGGAATTTGGTAATGGCAAATTATATCATTTCTAATTAGCCTTCATACACGCATATATTTTTTCGCACTCGACATGGAATAAACGCGTTGCAGTACAGGGAAAATACAGGAAATTTTTTTTCAAGATTAAAGTGGCAACCCTGATCTAGCTGAGCAAGATGAAATTCTCTGAGAGGGTTTGTGGAACTCTCTGAGAGAGTTCCAGGCCTGAGATATCTTAACTATTCATAGTGTGAACAGGGTATTAGGTGACGAAACCTGAATATCTTCGCGCAGGAATGAAGAGCGATGTGATTGGATATTGGTGCGTGCGCGGTACGAAAGTGGGGGGAGATGAATGCATTCAGGGAATTTCGTTCCTCCGTAGGAAAAGCGACGATATAGGCGACAGAGCATTTTGAAAAAAAAATACCATCGCTTCATTTTGAAATACTTCTGTGTATCGCTGTGCATAGTTTGATTTGAAGCATAACATTTTAAAAGAAGAAACTTACTCGCCAACCTTAAATATTTACTCGCCAATGGCGAGCTGCCGAGTGGAAGTTTCGCACCCTGGTTTAAGGTATTTTTGCATTCAGCCGTGAATCGATGAGGAGATTGCATTGATGTCTCCTGGTTCATAAGCTAGAATAAATCTTACAGTCACTGAATGCTGGCCATATCTGCAAGAAATAAGCACTTTTCAGTAGCAGTAAAATAAACAGGATGGCCAGAAAAACATTAGCAAAATGTTAAAGGACTGTAAAGGAAACATTAATAAACAATTTTCGTCAAAGAATGTGCGTCCAGAAACCGAGCGGTTAAGCGCTGGTGGTAAAGTAAAAAAAATGAAAAGTTGCAATGAAACCGAGTCCATAAACATCAATGGATGACACCTACACTCATCGTACTTACACGCTAAGTAACTGTAGAGATTTACACAACTTGATGTTTATCTCTTTCCGTCGCGGTGTCCCTAAAAAAGGGCACCGAAATTTAATTTTACGAGCATCAAGAATATTTATTTAAAATTGCATTTTTATAACATACTTGAAAATAAGTAAGTTTCTACATCTTAACCCTTTTTGACACACACAAATTCTATTAATAAAATGAGAAATTATTTGCCGAAACCGCAATTTACAAACGACTTTTTTAGAAATTCCTTAATTTGAGCTTTCATTGTAAAAGCAAAATTTGATTAACCCTTTGCAGTGCAGGGCAAATTCATTGCTTAAGTGCTGAAATTAATGACTGGCACAGGAATTTGAAAACAGCTTTATTTATAAATAAGAAAAAGCTATATTTCACGCATTCAATAAAGCGTATAATTTTTACCAAAATTCCTGTGCCAATGCTGCGTTTGGGAATTAAAATTAAATGGTTTCATAGGTATACCGCGTCGCAATGGGTTAACCCTTGGCACTCCGTTGTCACCGCTGCGGAGACATCATCTTTCCCACAGAGTACGGAACAGAGAATCAACTTTCATACACTGTAATGGCAACTTGTTTAACATGGGATTACGCATAGACAGTACCGATACGAGCGGATGACTCTAAAACTACGATCATAACATAAGAGAGGTTGCTAATTCGGCGAAACATCGCTTCCTTGGCGACAAATGATATAGGAAAAAAGAAAAAAAAAAATACAGCGACGGCTTGCTGCTTCTTGTTTTGAAATTTATGAAAGAATTATTTTAATATTTATATAACTTTGACGTATTCGTCTTGCAAACAATGCATGTGTCTCTTCTTAACATAACGACCTAATAATTTAAACTTGAAAATTCAAGAACAACAACATTAATAATTACGAATCAATATAAGCGCGGAAATCTAAGATCAAATAGCATAAGCACGTGTGCAAAGATAATCAAATCAGCATTCAGCAAGAAGTGCCAAGCCAGAATAGGGTTACAGTTAAACAGAAATCACGAGGATAAAAATCGCCAACGCGATGGTTTAGTTTTTAAGTCATCCACTGAGGGCGTTCTTTTCAAGTCGAGTTGAGGCTCTGTCTGTACTCTGTGATCTTTCCTTCCAAAATTTGTTTCTGGCACCAGTAATAAAGGAAAATAAAATTTTCCTTATTTCATCAGAGAATTTTTGAACTTGTCTCCTTCAAGGAAAGTTCTTTTAAAAAAGTGGTGCTAATCGAATAAAATTTGTGTAAGAGGCACCGGAGTCCGAAGGGTTAAAGCATTATTGCCACCATTCGCAAATTTGGGATTAAAAGTAAGTGCATCTAAAGTGGTGCTACTGTGCCGAAAAGGATTAATAAATTCAATTTATAAATTCTGGCGGAAATTAATTATTTCAAACATATTTACTCCTCGCCGCCGGATAGAGTTAACTTCGGACATCATAATTTTAGTTTATGATTACCGCCTATTTCCACCAATAAATTTTGATTGAGAAATTTTCCCTTAATTAAGAAACTTATTCATTCACAATTTCCCTCACAAATATATTAAAAGTTTATATTCGCTTGTACCGCTGGGAGTTGGTCCAGATAATTTAATCTCTATCACTCACATAGACAGAAGATTTGTATAGGTTGTTACAATAAATGCACGGCCGAACAACTACCTAAAAAAATCAGCAGTAAAAATAAAATATCTGTTTTTAGGTGCGTTCGTAGTTATGTAAATACGTAGCACCTATTGTTGTCGCTCAGTCCGTCCGTCTGTCCGTCTATCCGTCTGTCTGTCCGTCCGCATATAACAACGCAATAACTACCCAACCGAATCGTTTGAAATTTAAAATACATAATTATAACATAATTTTGTCGAGTCATTTCAAATTTTATGAAAATCGGGTGGATAGATCAGTTACAGGAACAATCAAAAGGCTTCCGTTACATTACGGTCAATGGGGAAAAAAGTTTCAAATGCATTTTAATGATGTTACACTCATTCGAACATAATAGAATTGGCATGAATCTATAAATATATATACTAAAATATGCATTCCGTACAATCTGTGATGCAAATAATTTTTATTATTAAATTACAGGGCCACACAAAAGTATTCCACTACATAATGCTATACGGGGAAACATTGTTTGGGGCGTGTTTTAATTATATTCAACTATTTCACATTTTATGAATAAGATATACGTTGCTGAGGTGTAATAAAAATTTCTTCCTGCATATTTACAGAAACACAAAGATTTCGACTACTATACTGTATCCGAAGTACGCTCTACTATATCAGCAAGATCTGAATATTTTTAAAACTTCGTTATCGGACGAACGCACTTCATTTGCTACGTTCGCGTGCAATTTGCAACTTGTTGTCATAATTATCAATAAAATTCCGAATTAATAACGCGATTAAATAAACAGAAAATTTCTATTCAAATTTACTTAAAGTTTCCTGATTGGTAATAAGACTCTGAGAAACCGGTTACAGTTAAAGCTTCACCATTTTGAAGGTGTTCCTCTTTATTAATAGTTCCATACTCCAGGCACATCCAAAAGCAGAGCTGCCACAGGGTGGCGAGTGGTCAGGGAAAAACAGAGTCTAATAAAAAGAATATTGCCCAGTTAAACTGATGGCATTGCCCACATAGCATGCATGTTCACAGTGACGTCACAGTGACGTCACTGTGAGTCACTGTGGTCACGTCACATCTGTGACCAAAATGCCACCCCTCAGTGACGTCACATTGTGACTGAAATGTGACGTCACATCTGTGACCAAAATGCCACCCCTCAGTGACGTCACATTGTGACTGAAATGTGACCTTCTTAGAAAATTAATATATATATATATATATATATAAATCTTCAAAAGATGTTATTTAATGGAAAAAATATTTTTCTGTCAATTGAAAAAGTTTTTGTGACGTCACTGTACCAAAAGGCCACCACTCAGTGAAGTCACATTGTGATTGAAATGTGACCTTCTTAGATAATTTTAAAAAAAATACAAAAATTCTTCAAAAAATGTTATTTAAAGGAAAAAAATATTTTTCTGTCAATTGAAAAAGTTTTTGTGACGTTACTGTAATGCCACTGCAAATAACGTACGTCACGTCACGTCTGTGACCAAATGGCCACCACTCAGTGAAGTCACATTGTGACTGAAATGTGACCTTCTTAGAAAAATTTAAAAAAATGTACAACAATTCTTTAAAAGATGTTATTTAATGGAAAAAGTACTTTTCTGTCAATTGAAAAAGTTTTTGTGACGTCACTGTAATGTTACTGCAAATAACGTCCCTAATAGCATGCATGGTCACAGTGACGTCACTCTGAGTCACTTTGGTCACATCACATCTGTGACCAAAATTCCACATTAATGTCAAATTAGTCACAAATGACACATTTTTCACAAATTTGTCACATTGTGACCACTTTGTGAAACGTCACAAAAGAGCTCTAAAACGGCCATAACGACTTCATATTTTTGTCACTGTGACTTCACATCGACAATCAATTGTCAAAAAGTCACAATTAGACTTCAGAACGTGTTGCAGTGACGTCACCATGCTTTACGGGTTAATTCATCAGCGACTCAAAATACTTTTCTAATTATACGAATTTTATCTGATTAAAAAATATTTTAGGCCTAATACTTACATTTATCTTTTATAATGATTTTTGTAAATGATCATTTGTTCTACTAGAAATTTTTCAAAGGTATTCGAATCACTTTTGCATTTTCAAACTACAATTTTTATTATTACAATTAAATCTGCAGTTTATAATGTGCATGTAGGTCACATAACTATTTAATTGAATTTCAAATTTTTGTCTTAGAGGTATGTTTTTTTAAAAAAAAAGTTACTTCACAAGATGCTTTATTCGGCAGAAAATTAATATGAAAATAATTAGTGATTGACCAATAAAAAACTTTTCATCCTCTATAAGCCCCCCCCCCCTTTTTTATTAAGAAGATACTATGTATTTTTGCATGTGATACAAACTTTATTTTTTAATTTTTTTCTTTATATTGGCATTAAATCTATCATTTTTATTCTTTAAAAGCAATATTTTATTTAATGAATTCTAATTAAGAATATTATTATTTACAAAAAACGGTTTTACAATTTATTTTAACTTGAATTGTTTTGAAATCAATAAAAATAAAAGGTAAAAATACATTAAAAAATTCTTTAAATAAAAAAAATTAATCAAAGACACACTCATAAAATTATTGCGTATTTAAGTTCCTAAAATACTGTATAGAAAAAGAAAAAACAAAACGGCCATGCGCGTGGAAAGTTAAAATCGTCTGCAAACGAAATGATCACGGAGTAAGAAACTTACTGCATGGTTTCTCATTCCGTGGAAAGAATAAATAAACGTAAACAGAAATATTTTAAATTGATGATAGACGCAAGAAGTTAGTTGGCTGGAATTTATGGCAGTTGTGGATAGTTTGGTATTGATACGGATTTAACAATTTAAACAAGGTCTGCTACAGCTCTTCCAAGCAGCAAAATATAAGTCCGAGAAAATTAATGGGGCTTTGACTGTGAAAATGATTTGGTCTTTGCCACTTTAATTATTATCGGATTTAGTTTGTGCAACAAAAAGAATAAATAGAATGAATGACTTCGATGGAAAAAAGGTATGGAAAAATATTTTTCATGGTTGCTTTTTAATTATTATTGTTCTTAGAACGATTTTAATTAGCTACTCAAAAACATGCTATAAAACATTAATTCTCCATTAACTTTATAAAGTCTAATACATTCATTATTTATTTTATTGACATAGAACACTTGATTATTAATAATTTGGATTTGGTTGTTAAAGGTAGTGATTTTAACTGCACTTTAATCTGCGTTGTTTCCTTATTTAAAATATCTGGTTAAAATAATATGTTTCCATAAACATAAAATCTTATATTTTTAATAAAGAAGCTTTAAATAAAATAAAATTATTTGCAAACCTCTTTTTTTAATTTTTGTACTAAGTAATCTTCTGAAACATTACATAAATTTATTTAAAAAATTACATATGTTCAGAAGAAGAATTTATAAGAGAACGAGAAGAACAATTAAAAGAAATCGTAGATGTTTCATATTAAAAAAATAATGATTGTTTAATGTATTTTTCAAACTGTGAAATGTTATAAAATTTCTAAATGGATAGTGGGTGAAAACGTTTCAGTTGTAAATATTCTTATTGGAATGTTTTCAGAAAGAACTAGAAGTCTGAATGAAAATTTGGAAGTTATGCAATCAATAAGAATTTAAACATGATTGTATTTAAAACAAATAACGCAAATACTTAAACAGTATGAAGCTAGCAATTAATAACTGTATTTTATTATATATTTTTCATTCTAGACACTTTTATTATTTCCTTTCCTGAATGATTTTACAGAGGTAAATTTCACAATATCTATTATGTGTAGTATTAGCATACATCGAGATTACAGTGGGTCTCTAATTTATAATTACTCTCTAATATTATAAATAAAATATTAATAATTACAATTAACGTATTTGTTGTTCTATTTTATCGTTGGAATTTTTATTAGGTAGATGTGTTTGTGATGGACATCCTTCCAGTAATGGATAGCCCCTTAATGTTTTTTGTTCATTAATAAACTAATAAATATTTAGCTTTAATTTTTTTCCACAATTCCTCTTTGCATGTTTTAATAGTATTTTAATATTTATAGAAGATAGTATTTGAAGATAGTTTACGATTATTTTTTGATTTGTGACAAATGTGTCACTAACTTTGTGACAGTGGCAGCATTGTCAATGTTGTGAAGTCACACTGGGACACAATTATACAGTTATGAACATTATTATGTCGTATAAAATCACTTACATCTATAATTTTATTATACTTTGGCGATACATCTCAATTAAAACATGGGAGCAGCTATAAAAAGAATGTATATATATATATATATATATATATACATATTTTGCAATAAATGAGAATATTTAAGACAATTGAATATTCGATCGAGAACAATTATTTCAAATTTAGCAATTTGTTTTTCTAATAAGCATTAAAATTATCAAAGAAACACTTCCTTTAACACTAGAACGCCCGGATGGAGTCGATTCGACTCCAATCATGTAACTAAATTTCAATTCGAACCAGAAAAATTTTCTTGAAATAATTTAAATCTAATCCACGCATATTTACGTTAAATAAATCAATTAAATAATTTTGAATAAAAATTCTGGTGAGAAATATTATTTTCAAACTTGAGTAGAATTTCCGGGCGTTCTAGTGTTAAGGTGCAGCCCTAGTCACAGAAAAAAACCCGGATGTTTATGTAAAGTCTGTAGAAGCGTTCTTTTCAAATATCTCGCTCAAATTTTAATATTTTTACATGATTTTTTTTTTATATAGGATAGCTGAGAACTATCCACATCCGGCCTAGTTTTTACTTTTTCAATTTTGGTTTCAGATTAATATATATATATATATATATATATATATTTTTAATTTCAAAACCGGTTTATACCGGTTCTGATATTGAAACTATCAAAATATAAAAAAAAAAATATAAGCAAAAATGAAAAGGTAAAAACGAGTCCGGTTGCAGATCGTCCTCAGCTATCCTATACAAAAAAACATACAAAAATATTCAAATTTGAAAAGAACGCTCCCATAGACTTTTTATTATCATCCGGGTCTTCTTTTTCTGTGACTAGTTTTGCACCTTAAAGGAAGAGTTTATTTGATAATTTTAATGCTTATTAGAAAAACAAATTTTTAAATTTGAAATAATTCTGATAGATCGAATATTAAATTGTCTTAAATATTCTCATTTATTGAAACAAAAAAAAAAGTATCAAAGATTAAAGTCTGCATGGCATTACATTTTGATTCAGCAATTTTCTTTTGGTACATTCTTTTTATCGCAGCTCCCAGGTTTTAATTGAGATGTATCGCCAAAGTATAATAAAATTATAGATGTAAGTGATTTTACACTACATAACAATGTTCATAACTGTATAATTGTGTCCCAGTGTGACTTCACAATATTGACAATGCTGCCACCGTCATAAAGTTAGTGACAAGTTTGTCACAAATCAAAAAATAATCGCAAACTGTCTTCACAACCTTGTCACTATCGTCACAAAATAGTCACAGTTTTAATAACAATTTTGTCACAAATGACACATTTTTCACATTTTGGTCACACCGTAACTTCACAAAATGGTCACAATGTGACGTCACAAACGAGCTCTAAAACGGCCATAACGACGTCACATTTTAGTCACTATGACTTCACATCGACATCACGTGACGTCACATCGACGGTCACAAAGTCACAATGTGACTTCACAACGACGTCACTGTGACGTCACCATGTCTTACAGGTAAGCTCACAGGCTATGCATGCTAATTGTACATTACAGCCTTACATTTTCGAGGGTTAATTCCGTTGGAAAAAATTAAAGGAGGGGAAACAGCTCCCCCTTTCTTCTTTTACACTTCTATTATCGCACCCCCTAAACTAATCAGGGACATCCTTTATCACATAAAAAATCTATATCCAAAATTCAGAGCAAACTAGAAAATTCTTAATAAAAACCCATTTATATAATTTAAGAGGAGTAATCTCTCTCGTTTATACTTAACTATTAAACTTTCAAAACTATTCAGAGATATGAAAGAAATCGGATAATTCTGCATGAAAAACCCATTTATATAAATTAAGGGGAGGGGCATTAGAGCCCCCGTTCCTCCTGATTATACTTATCCAATGAACACCTAATACTAATCACGGAGGCGCACCATCAGAATGATCCTATGTCTAAATTTTGAACGAAAACTGATAATTTTGCATGAAAAACCCGATTATATCAATTAAAGGGAGGGGCAAGACCCCCTTGTTCCCTTCTCTTATGCATATCGAATGAAATCTAAAAAGTAATTAAAGAAGCGCCTTATCAGGATATACCTATACACAAAATTTCAAGTGGATCGGATATTTTTATCATGAGTTATCGCGTTACGCACGTACGCACGAACGAATGATCGTAGGTACATACATACAGAACGGGCGAGTACATAAGCTCTCAGGCTATGACAGCTTGTGAGCTAAAAAGGTGTTATATATAAATATTTTATTGCAGAGAAATTGGTTTTCTTTTAATCCCTTTACATTATTTCAAGTATTTTCTGTAAGCAAATATTGGTAGATTCCTCTTTTTTTACTCTGTTTTTTCCTGACCACTCGCCACTCTGTGCCAATATTTGTATATAATTATTTTATAAATTTAATTAAATTTAAAAATTTTGCATAGAAAAATCAATTTAATCAAAAGATTTGTCATAGTTAAATTATATGTTTATTTATTTATTTATTTATTTATTTATTTATTTGGTAAAACCAATTATTTAATTAAAAAATACAATCGACTCTCGTTAGTTCAAAATCGGATAATTCGAATCTTTGCTTAATTCGAACTAATCATGAAGTGCCGAAATTTTCAATGGCAGAATAGCGTTAAAAACTTTCACTAATTCGAACTCAAATATTCTTGACTTCTTTTAATTCGAACTAACGAGAATTCCGATTTTTCATTTTTCTTTTCTTTCTACGGATTTCAGATACTAATTTGAGTAACTTTCTTTCTTTGATTTTTGTGAAAATTGTTCCGAATGAGTATACATTTAGTCCAATTCATTTGATATCCACTTTCTTAGTGCCCCGTCTGTCCGTCAATGACATCTCAAATTTTTTTTCCATTGTGCTTGTTTCTAATCATTTAATTAGTTTATGTATTTATGCATTCTAATTTATTATTAAGTTATATTCTATTGATAACAGACGAAATATATTTAAAAAACACTATAACATTAATTTCTTTGTAATAGTACCATATTAAGCATGTTTTCATTTCATATTTTCCATAATTCGAACATTTCTTGTGGTCCCAACGAGTTCGAATTAACGAGAGTCGACTATATGAATGTTGAGAACCATGGTTTTCGCAACGCCGAAAGATACATTTGAATATCAAAATCAATCATTATGGCATTCTATATTTTAATTGCTTTCCTGATTAAAAGTACTACTTGTCACTGTTTTGGTTTTAACCCTTTAATGATAGCATTAAATTACGGTTTGAAAATTCAAATTCATTATTGCCACCACTTTTTTGAAAAAAAAATATTCTTCTTATTTAATGACAAGTAAAAAAAAAAAAAAAAAATCTAATAAAACCAAATACACTATTTTATAAAACTGGCGGGAATCAAACAATTCTGAATAAAAGCCGTGAATCGTGCAACCCGTGAATGTCTCGGGCGCGAAGATTAAGTTGTTTAACAAATTCTAGTTGGATAAAATTGCCTTCATTACCCTATGAACTACGTTTGAAAAAGGAATTGGCCGCTTCCCTGAGTTGCCCGTACGGCATACGTGCCACATGTTTTTGCTAAACATTATTTGCCCCTGCCATGTACGGACATCCATATTCCAGTCATGACTTATTAATCTCACCAGTAAATTTTAATTGCAAATTTGGTATTATTTCAACCGAACACTTTTCTAATTCAATTAGCCGGAAATTTCTGTTTTAAAAAACAGGTGATAAAACATTAAACGTTCTGTAACAGACATGACGAAAATAGGCATTATGTGAACGTTTTTCTCAAAACTATTGATCAGTTAAATAGTTAATGTATTTATAAAAACTAGTCGTTGGGGGGCCACCGTAATACTTACCCATCATTATATAAAATATGAAAATAAAATACGTGTAAACTATTTATGGCAATTCCAAAATAAAATTTAAACTCATAATTAAATAATTTTAATATACATAATAATGCACTATTTATGAATTGCTGATGAGTCAATTTCGACAAATTATATAAAACGTCAAAATACTCAAGTAGTACCGGTTTGCATAAAAGAAACATCCTTATAACTCAAAAAATAATAATCATATTAACTAAAAATTTACTGCGTTGGATTAAGCGTCTCATTTCCAATTAAAATATATCTGGGAATTCAAATTTGAATGAAATACAGGGTCATGAAAAATTGAAGAATTTGGAAAACAGGATTACACATATCTCGGCAACAAATAATCCGATCGACTTTGTTCTTTATGCCAAATTTTTGTTATTTTATAGTCTTTTACATCCATTTCTTAAAACAAAAGTTTTCGAAAATTATCATATACCTTTCATCAGAACAAAATTTTCGAGAGTCCGAAAAAAATAGTTCCGGATAATCGAGGTTACTTATATTAAATAGGCTTCGTCCCATTCTTGCATACTAAGAACATACAAAATTTCAAGTCTCTATCTCAATTTGTTCGGGAGATAGAGCGGTTACAGACAGACAGACACACAGATGGACGGACGGCAATTTTTTTTTTCTAAAAATATGTTTTTCGGAATCTTCAGTATCTGAAACGTGTAAATCCGTCAAATTTTTTTTTTTCGATTTTCAAAACGATTGCAAGACTTACCCTATAATGGGTACCCTATGATGGGTAAGTAAAAACAATAGAAATAATTCAATTCAAAATTCTCTGAAGTTTGTTTCAAATGTTTTAAAATGTCTAAAATGTTTTAAATATTTTTACTAGCAGACCAGCTCTCGCTTCAAGTGCATTCTCATTATTTATGAAAGGAAAATATATAACTGTTTATAAAGCTACGGGGAAAAAAAGAGTTAAATAAATTCTATTACTTTAAACACATAATTTTTAAACGTTTTCTGATACACTCTTTATTCTCTTCAAAAACAACTTCAATCACGAAGAAAAACAAGTTGGAAATTGCACGTGAAGCGTAGCAAATTAGGTGCGTTCGTACGATAACAAAGTTTTAAAAATATTACTTTCATATATCAATCTCATAAAATTGTAAACAGTGAATTACAATTAAAACGCTCATCAAACAATGTTCTCCCTATACCATTATGTAATGGAATACTTTTGTGTGGCCTTGTAAATCAATAACAAATGTTCTTTGCACCACAAATTATGCAAGATGTATATTATAACATGCACTTTATAGTTGCATATAAATTTTATTAAGTTTGAATGAGTGTAACACCATTAAAGTGCATTTGAAACATTTTTCCCCATTGACCGTAATGTAACGGAATACTTTTGATTGTCCCTGTAATTGATCTATGCATCCGATTTTCATAAAATTTGAAATAACTCGACAAAATTATGTAATAATTACGTATTTTAAATTTCAAACGTATAGAATATATTTGAAACATTTTACCCATTGACCATAATGTAATTGAATACTTTTGATTGCCCCTGTAACGTGATCTATGCACACGATTATCAAAAAATTTGAAATAACTCGACAGAATTATGTAATAATTGCGTATTTTAAATATCAAACGATTAAAATGCATTTGAAACTTTTCCCCCCATTCACCGTAATGTAATGGAATACTTTTGATTGCCCCTGTAATTGATCTATGCATCCGAGTTTCATAAAATTTGAAATGACTCGACAAAATTATGTAATAATTATGTATTTTAAATTTCAAATGATTCGGTTGGGTAGTTTTTGCGTTGTTATATGCGGACAGACAGATGGACGGACAGACGGACGGACTGAACGGCCACTATAGGTGCTCCGTATTATATAATTACGAACGCACCTAAAAAACTGAAATTTAGAAGGCGCAGTTTTCTTGTATTTCTCGTCACTGATTTGGTTTTAATACAAAATCTAGTTTTTGATGTCTTTGATGTCGTAATAGTTAGCATCGTTTAATACAAATCAATTACAGGCAAACGCTTTTTTGTCAATAAAAATTTTTTTCATATTTTTTGGGAGAATAATTTAAAGAGACTAATTAAGCAAATATTTTTTTTTTTACGTTCAAACAAATTACTACTCTAAGATAAAAGGGGAGCATATGAAAACATGTTTTTGAAATCATTAATTAATGAGGCGGATATATTCTTATTTATACATGATCAATATTCTTCTTGAACTCATTAAATGTTTAGTCATTTTTTTTCTATTTGCAGTTTTATGTAACTGAATTTTTTTTTATAATACAACAGTATTAAAAAAAATTATCAGTAATATCAGACTCTTCGATTTTATTTTATAATTGGATTTGTCAAAAATTTATTAAAGAATATTTGAAAACTTTTGAAATGCAATTCTAATGTTTTTCTTAAGTTTTAATCATGAATAAATGATTATACATTATATAATAATAATGTGATTTGTTTTTTACAGAAATTTTGTGTACTTTACAAGAAGTGTGTTACAATTTGTGTAAATACAATAAAAATGTGCTGCTGTAGTAATCCAGATTATTTATTATTTTTAAATTATCATACAACCCAACCGCGGGCGCCGCGTTAGACATCCCTAATTTAGCATATTCCAGTTTGTTTTTCAATGAATATTTTTTTGTAAATGATGTAAGGATTCATTAATAGTTTTTTCTGCGATCTGCAAACATTTTTTTGCGTTTACTTTGTTACATCTAGTGTTGCCAGGTTCTTCGAGTAAATTCTGACTTCAAATTCTCAAGACACCACTAATTTTTCACAGTTTATTTCTCCATCTTTAAATCACAGTTTAATTTTCTGCAGAAACCGAAAAAAATCCTTTACAATTTTATAATGCATATCCCCTCCCCGCATCTCTCTGAATACACCGATGCACTAAATTTGAACTCAAATATTTTACGAAAGATTTCTTTAACTTATTTAATCTCACAAAACTAAAACTGAGAAAATCTATTACTAATATCAAAATTAAACGGACCGTACACACGCTGAAAAAAATCCAGCCCCGCAGCAGCTATTTTTGAGTCAGCGCTCCGGACAATAAATCAGGTGCGGAAAACTCGATATATGCAGGACACGTAGAGACAGTAGTCATGCCTCACGTCAGTGATTTACAATTATGACAATCTTGATGTGAACTTAAAAAAAATTAACTAGAAAAATAGACTATAATGTAATTTTGACCCCCTAACAAACCTGCAAAATGCCAAATTTGTGTTGTTGTTTTCTCTGATTTTGATGGGAAAAAAAAATGATTTTTTTCAACGTTATATAAAAGTACTTGATCACGAATATGATTGTGAACTTTAAGGGGGCTCAGGGGTTGAAAACTTTTCAAAAAATCGATTTTTTATGATCCAGTTTGATTATTCATTGAATTCTTAACTCAATGCAAAAAACCGCATAAAAATATTAGCATTTTTAACGGAGTTATAAGCATTTATGTTTCAATACTTACATAACCGCATCCATATAATTTCGACTTTAAGTCGTGTTTTCTCAAAACCTGATTTTTGACGACTAACACCAAGATTTAAAAAAAACTATTTGATGGAATGGCTTAATTTTTTTTTTTGCATGCATATAACATCATTATCTAGATTATAAATTAAGGATATAACTATCACTTAATAAAAACATGATTAAAAAATGTCTCAAAGTTGAAAATTTAAAAAAAACCCTAAAAAATACAACTTTTTTTCTATTAAAAATACTCAAAATATTAAACTGTCTGAAATATATTAATTCATAGTCTAGATAATGATGTTATATGCATGAAAAAAAAAGCCATTCCATCAAATAGTTTTTTTTTAATCTTAGTGTTAGTCATCAAATATCAAGTTTTGAGAAAACGCGACTTAAAGTTGAAATTATATGGATGTGGCTAGGAAAGTGTTGATACATAAATGCTTATAACTCCATTACAAATGCAAATAATTTTATGAGGTTTTTTTGCATTGAGTTAAGAATTAAATGAATAATCAAATTAGATCATTAAAAAAAATCGATTTTTTGAAAAATTTTCAACCCCAGAGCCCCTTTAATGTCAGTCAGTTATCATGCTTTAAACTAATTTTTTTAATTAATCAAATTATTTTAGAAATTCAACGATAACATTGGATTTAGCTTTAAAAAAGTCAATAAAGCAGATAAAAAATATTTAAAAAACATCTTTTTTTTTGTATGTTACAAAATACTTATTGTTCTGGTTTGTGAATATCAGTCAGTTATCTGTGGAATTGCTCATACAGAACAGTACTTTAACTATTGTATAACTAAATTTTTATTTTTTTTTTCTTGTAAATTTATAAATCATCAGTAACTATATTGGTAGGGCTTTTAGCTGTGATTTCAGGCTAACATTTTTTTTTTTCATGTCACGTTACAAAGTTCCTTGTTTTACATTTAGTGCAAAATAAACATCAAACTCAAAGTTGCATATTTTTCTTTTACTATACATTAATTAATCAAATTAAAGTGATTTAAACAAAATTAAATAGTTTTAGAGCGCAGTATTGTTTTAATGTCAAATTTTACATAAGAAAATATAATAAAATTATCAGAAAATAAAATAAAAAATCGTTATTTATTTCCTAAGCCTAACATTTTAACAATTTTATTCCATTTATTATTTTGAATTAATTTTATTTATTTTGTATTGAAGATGCAGAAAGTTAATTATAATTGTTTTATGCAATAATAAGTTAAATAAATTGAAAATAAGTTCTTATTTACTTTAAAGTTTATTTACTTTCTCATCATTGCAACTTTTGGTTTTCTCATCCAACATTTAAAAATAAGTACGAAGTATAATAATATTGCAAGAAATATTTTATTATTCATTGTAATTTTTCTGATAATTCTAACCACTAATTAGGTAAAATAATTTAAAGAAAAATTTATTTTTCATAAATTTTATTTCAAAACCTACATATTTTACCCCACTTAATCCTATTCATTTCTTTTTTGTGAGAATGTACTGCCTGATTTGATAAAATTTTTATATAAATTACTTTTGTATTTTTTTAGAAAAAGTATTTGAATAAATGTATTATATTAAACTATCCTTATATTATAATCAAGTTTAATGCATTTAACTTTTTCTTTAAGGTATCCATTGTTGATCAACCCTATGTGTGGAACAAACTTCAACGAATCAGTCGGCTTAATTAATGACATGGCCAAGCCTATTCCCTTTTTTAATGAATTCTGTATAAATATAACTAACCATGCATGAAAATATAATGCAGTTTTTAAGCTATTGCATAGCTTTTATCGCGGGCTTTGAGCGCGGCGACCGAATCCAAAAATTCCGTAATGAGAAATATCCTAACACATCGGTAACGAAAAAACCTAACACTCGGATACCGTCGTTTCACTTCGGCAGACTTCGGCATGATATCCTTCGGCAGACTTCGACAGACATTGACGCGGTATTTTTCAGATATTTAGAGGATATCACGTCTCAAACTTATATATCTTATTTCAGTTACTATAAATCTATAGTTTCAATAATAAAAATTCCTGATAGAATGTGTATAGAAAAGAATCGTCTTAAGATAAAACAAGGTAGGATAATGTAGCTTTTGGTGAGTGGAGACCCGCCCAATGGTAAGGATCGAAAAATTTAAATGCTTATAACTCGCGATCTAATTTTCGTAGCGCGGCCAAATTTTGTTTGGTAATTTATTATGAGACAGTGTTAATTTTTGGTGACAGGAGACTGATTTTTGACGACTAACAACAAGATTTTTAAAAAAACTATTTGATGGAATGGCTTAAATTTTTTTTGCATGCATATAGCATCATAATCTAGATTATGAATTAAGGATATAACTATCACTTAATAAAAACAGTATTAAAAAATCTCTCAAAGTTGAAAATTTAAAAAAACCCTAAAAAATACAACTTTTTTTCCATTAAAAATACTCAAAATATTAAACTATCTAAAATATATTAATTCATAATCTAGATAATGATGTTATATGCATGCAAAAAAAAATTAAGCCATTCCATCAAATAGTTTTTTTTAAATCTTGGTGTTAGTCATCAAAAATCAAGTTTTGAGAAAACGCGACTTAAAGTTGAAATTATATGGATGCGGCTATGAAAGTGTTGATGCATAAATGCTTATAACTCCGTTAAAAATGCAAATATTTTTATGCGGTTTTTTGCATTGAGTTAAGAATTAAATGAATAATCAAATGAGATCATAAAAAAATCGATTTTTTGAAAAGTTTTCAACCCCTGAGCCCCCTTAAGAAAATTAATAATTGTATGATGCATTAAAATCTATTAAACTATTGGATTAATATTACTTTAAATATTGCTCATACTGCTGTGAAACTTGGAGTTTAGAGACATGCCAGTTAGAAGGTTAAAACATTTCCAAATATTAATTCTAAAATTATAAATGTATTATTTCACAAAACCCCTTGCAACAAAGTTGTAGTTATAAATATGCATAAATCTTTGCAATAAAATATTTCTTTGTCCGCTCTGCATTTTTAACAATTTTCTAATATTGATAAAGAGACATTAATTTTTTATTCTCTATTCTATAAATTATTTTCTACATCATTAGTATCATTAAATCACGTACATCTAAATGTAGAAGTTATGCAAGAAGAAATCGCTAGCTTTACTTAACCCTCTCATGCATAAATTATTTTTCATTATTTTGCATTATTCACAAAAAATCTCTTTTATGATAAATGAAAGACCCATTCTAAAATTATTTTATCGTTGTGCTGCATGCTAGCTATTATCTTTCCACAAATCAGATCTCCATAAATGAATGTTCATAGTTTTTTTCTTAATAATGCAATAATTATCTGTCCTCATATGAGGCCCGTATGCATGAGAGGGTTAACTAAATTTAATTAAAGTCTATAATAATTGCATCTTTGTAAGCATTAAAAATTTTAATGTATGTTAATTTTAACAGATATTTACATCGTTCAAAACAGCTTTATAAATCTTGGAAATTACTCTATATCCTCTTCAGACCTGAGGTACACAAATGTGTACTTCCATTCTTTTCCTCATAAAAACCTCATTTCCTGTTAATTTTTTTCATTTTTACTTTACTTCTATACAGCTGAATGTTTTTTGCTTTAAAACAATACCAATAAATGACAGCACTGGTGAATATTATCTCATAAAATAAATATTATTTTCATCAGAGTTTCGAAAATACCTTCAAGATATTGTCGCCAAGAAAGTAAGAAATATTCATGATTATTTAACTTAAATGCTTTACAATAAAAAGTTTTGAGGATTTGCTAATCATTTACTTGTTTAAAGACCTTAATTATGTTATTGCGTAAATTTATATTACTGGTAGTTAAACTGGTGTTTTAAGGGGATTAGTACTTTTAAATCCATATTTGTAAATCTAAATTACCAATCTCCTAAAGTACCGAGTTCATAAAAATGACTCTTTCTGTCATCTATGCCGCAGTGATGCACAACCTTTTTAACCAGAAAATCGTTTGCCACCAGAATATTTGAAAAGCGGAGTTTCTTTTCTTTAATCTCAAAATTTCTGTCATTACTATAAGCAGAATTATTCTGCATAAAAATAGTGGTATTATTTTGGCCCGCGGGCCAGAGGTTGTACACCCATGATCTATGGTGTTATTTCAATTATGCAAAAGCAATAAATATATATTTGTGGAGTTATTTTATGCTCAGGTCTGAAGAGGTTAAAGACATTAGCTTGGTGAAAATGGGATGTAAGAAATAAATAACATTACAGGGTGGCGAGTAGCTAGATAAAAACACAGGCAATACAGATGATAAACACCAGTATTCTGTTAAAAATAAATTCAGTTAATATAATCTCTTTATACTATTTGAAGTATTTCCTGTAAGAAAATACAGGTAGTTTTCTCTTTTCTTGACTGTGTTTTTCCCGGTTTCCCCTGACCACTCGCCACCCTGCATTACTAATTTTAGTTTCCGGAGAGTCGTACCAACATTTCTAAAATAAAAAATCTATAAAATAAACAAATGATAATAATAAAAAATAGGTAATAATAAGGAGAAATGAGAAAAATGGGTACTTCTAGGTTATCCCGTCGACCAAAATTCTATCGCCAAATTATAAGATTAAATGCCAATAATGGATGATCGTGAATGTCGATTCAATAACATTAAATACTGATATACCACTCTTGTAAGGTCCTGACTTGGCAGAATGCCAAGCCGATTCCATTGAGACTTTGGGGAGAACAGCCTATGAGGCCGAGATTGCTTCTACGTATTCATGGAAATGATATTAAATATTGTTTTCTATTTTTTGTTCTGAGTAAAATCTTATTTTAAATTAAATGTATTGTGCACCTTCTATCAATTATGTATATATTTTCTCTTACATTTTTGTGAATATTTAATAAAAGCATGTTTATTTTTTCTTTTTTTACATTTATATTTATGGCTAAAACGCAGTTTTAACGATTGCTTGGCATCTGACTTGGCGGCTATACAAGAAATTCACCAATTCTAACAACCTAAATATTCAGGGCACATGTATATCATATTCTCACTGAGATTTACTTGACGCCAAAATGGCATTATTTTGCCGAATATGGTAACCCTGATATTGTTTATTTTTTGATAAACTGTTTATTTAAATTAATTTTTCTTTTTTCAAATTATGTAAAATATTTTTTTTCTAGTTATTAGTTTTTAAAATTTAATATATATATATAAATTGTTTTATTTTTTTTTATTTATTTTTTTTTGAATAATAGAAAATAATTTAAAAACGTATATTTAACTAGTATTCGAAAATGAGGTTTTCGCCAAATTAACGTTGGAAAAAAATTGTACAAATCCTTGTACGTATATGATATCTGCGCCATATTCATATCCAATGCATGCAAATAATATAAATAAGTAATGTACACAATAATGCAAAAATAATTTTAAAAAATTTCTATTCTGGCAAGTTTTAAAATCACGCCATGCAACCTTTAATTCTAAAAAAATTAAGTTACGCTATATTGCGAGAAAAAAGTTATTAAATTAAGTTTAATAATCATACCTTTAAATCATCTTTTTTATTATATTTGGGTGGTTTTCAAATCTATTGCCGTATTAGGTGAAACAAAATTTGAAAAAATAATTTGGTTTAAATATAAAAATTTACTCAGTTATGAGTTGCTTATAGTTTACAACATTCTAAGCAGTAGATTATTTGTGAGTTTTTTTATTTGTATTTCAGAAATTTCAAGAAATGTCTTGCCCAGTCACTATTTTTCTCATAAGTGTGACCTCTATAAAACATTCTGATTTTTTGTATCAATAATTAATTAAAAAATTGCTTAAGGTTCTTACATACGTATTAATAAATCAAAAATGTATTAGTATTTATTTATTTCATAAATTTAAAGCATTTTAATATTTGTTTATGCCATGAGTGTTACTTTGCTTCTTAAATAAAGGGTATAACTTCTGCTTAAAAACAAATTTAATTAAAAATTAATTATTTTCATTGCAGTTATAATAAAGAATTAGAAAGTTCTAATAGACAAAACAATTAATTTAAGTGAAGTAACAAATGCATAAATAAAATTCTCATTCTTAGTTACAGTAACGTTCATGAAAAGTGGTAACACTCATGACAAGCGATAAGACTCATCTTGCAGCAAACAGCTTTTTTGTAACAATATATATAAAAAAGATTTTTGAAAGTTTAAACTATGATTTGTGTAAAATAGATAGTCCTTTGAAAATTATTTATTAAGAATTAAAGTTTGAATCTTAAATAGCACTTACAAAACACGTGTGCAGACATGAAAATCCTGTTACAATTTTTAAATAATTATAAATATACATAATATGACAAAATATATCCCTGAATCATGAATCTATTATAATCATAACTTAAATCTTACACATGATTTATAGTTTTAAAATTACTTAACTTTTTTTTCTCATGAGTGTTATTTTTTCCAAGTAACACTCATGTAAGGTAACACTCATGTACGGTAACACTCATGACATTTATTAAGGTATTCTTCACTAAAATAAATTCTAACTGTTTTATTGAAATTTTAGTTGGGCCTATTGATTCCTGAACAAAAAATACAGCATTCTCTAACTTAACATTTTTATACGTTAAAAAATAAAAATAAATAAATGGGTAACACTCCTGTAAGAAAATAAAAATACTCACCATGTTGAAATGAACATTCTGATAAATAGCAATTATAGAACAAAATTATCGCGTTTTAAATAAGCGCACTGTACAGAAGAAACAACGCCGTTTTTTCACTACCGTTGCCAACTGCAATATACAAATATTTTGAAAACAAATAATATTAACCACCCTAAAGTAACACTCATGTTCTGCATATGCGGACACAAAATACATTTAAATTTTTAACTCTTAGATACTAATTTTAAATATATAAACTATCTATTTGTTTAATTAACACAGGATATTTTACTTTTAATCCATATATAAAAATTTTAAAATGTTTGGAAGCATAAAAAAAGATTGAAATTTTGCGAGTTTTTTATTCAGGACAAGTAAATTCCCATTACTTGCTAACTAAAGTACAAAAAAAAGATCACTATTTCACAACTCTGAAAAAATCTAATGAATGCATTGAATTAAGCATAAAAAGAGGAGCTACTACCTGATTTTAGAATATCAAAAAATAATTTTTTTAATATGAAATTTAGATTTAAACATCAGGACATCAAACTGGCAGTTCATGTGAAATTCACTTTTTGTAACTCATTTTAGTGTAACAGAATTACAATGTAATATTTAAAAACAGATAATTCAATTACAGAAACAAAAAGATATTTGCCAAAATAATTCGACATATCTAGGATGTTTAATAAACAAACTCATCTCGAGATGGTACGAACTTCCCCATTTTCGACATGGACTCGCTCTTTTTGCCCATGCGCAGTTCTGTCCAGGTTTCTATCAAACGTGGTTCATCAGTACGATACACGTGTTTAAAACGTCATTGAGTGATTTTTATTTTGACTTTTTATTTGTATTTTTATTAATATTCTACTAATTATTTGTTTGTTTGTTATTTAAAATAAATATTACGCCAATATGCATAATTTGGCTATTAATTTGGCGATTTGTATAATTTGGCGAAATCGGTCGGCGGGATAACAGAGTAGTACCGAAAAATGTCTTAAAAAATGATTCATTCACTTTGAAACTCAAACTATTAGGAAGTAATTGGCGAAAATGTTTTGTAAGGAAATAATAGATAAAAAACCGGCAGTCAGTTACAGAAATTTATCCGATCAATAAGTAATGCATTTTGGACGAATAGCAGAAAATAAAGCCACTATTTAACACAAATGAAGGCATTGCTTCTCCCATTTTACATTGCTTCATTTTTTGCAAAGATTAAAACAGTCGGAGACAGAGGTGTTGCCAACCACGATGGAAATAATTTTAGTCAAATAAGACCCCCACTGGTACTAAGAAGATTAAAAAAGTGGAATCTTGAAACCGCATCCATTAATCCCTTGGGGACGAACTACACGTATACGTGCCGCAAAAAGGCTTAAGAATCCTCGTTTATTCCCACCGGTAAAATTATACTGTAAAATTTGCTTTATTCAATCGGAGCATTTTCTAAATTTAAGAGACAAATTTCTGTTTTTTAAGACTGGTGACAAGCATTTCGTAAAAGGCTCCCGTCGCGAAGGGGTTAAAAGTACTGCTTGTCATTGTGTTGGTTTTAAACAATTTCCAGTTGAGCAATACTGCTGTGCATCATCTTCTGAACTAACAAGGGCACCACCAAACATGGTGCACACAGATTTTGATGATTTCAAATTATGTTGTAGGGGTCATACCACTAATTATTCCGCTGAAAGGATTCTTTCAAATGGGCCTTAGTTTTTGAGAAATTGGGGGTCAAAGTTCAGCGTATATTTCAAATACTTATTACTAGAACCGCCGCATGTGAATCGGTGGCGTCGTGGTAACGTACGAGCCGGCAAGTCGAAAGGTTGCGGGTTCGAATCAGTCCTCGGCCTTTTACTTATTTTTATGTTTTTTTACACTTCGCAAATTATAAGCAGAATTGAAAATTCTACAGCTTTGAACCTTTTGATATTTTCTGAAGAGGACAGTTTACTTTGTCAACATTTTATTATTATTATTTTTTCAAAATATGGTGAACTGACTGCACTCCAGGGTTCAACTAAAAGTACATTTTGCAACAAATAAATAAATAAAAATTTGTATTTAGTTAAAATTTTGAAAAAGTATAAGAAAATTTCAATATTTTAAAATCTCCACTACTTTAAATATTAATATTTTTAGATTAATCAGTCACTTTTTTTCTCTTCAAATGTGTATTACACAATATTGTGCTTGGATTTTTAGATAATTTAATACTGGATTTTATGTAATTTATATTACTAAAATACTTAATAAAAAAAAAAGGTTTAATCATCATTTGTAAAAGTGCAAAAATAAGACCAATAAAAAGAAATCTTCATTTATTCTGATAATTACGGAGGAAAGCAGACGATTAAAAAAAGTATTTTTATATGTATTATAAATTTTATCTCATTAAACAAGCGATTTTTGTACTTCAGTTGAATTACGGAAAGAAAGTTTTGATTTGTTATAAAAATAGATGTAATCTGTCATTTCTTATTTGTGCAAACGATAACATATGTTCATGCTGAACTTTGGCGATAAATGTATTTACAGAAAACTGGTAGATTGAATGATTGGATAACTGGTAACAACTTGCATTTTAACATTACTGCATTAATATTTTATTATTTTTTCGAAGATACGCATTACTTGAATAATCTAATCCTAAAGACGTTTCAAAAATTGCACCCGAAAATTATTTTGTATTATTTATACATATACAAAAAAAAGGCAAGTTTTCATTTAGAATGATATAAAATAAAAAAGCGATAGAAAAAAAAATCATTATTTCAGGATTGTGCTTAAAATAAAAAACGCGAATAATAATTAATAAAAAAAAGTTCTAGGCGTAAACTAGTTTTGTAGTTTTGGCAATAGAAATATTCGTTAAAAATTGCAGAAAAAAAAATAAATTTTCATGAAAAAATTTAAAAATGTAAATGTAATTTTTTAAGAAAATATCAAAAATTGTAGCAATTTTGTAATAAAAATACTTAAAATTTGTAACGTGTAAAAATACAAATAAATAAATAAATAAATAAATAAAAGCCGATGACCGATTCGAACCCGCAACCTTTCGACTTGTAGGATCGTACGTTAACACGACGCCACGGATTCACATGCGGCATTCGTACTAATAACTATTTAAAATATACGCTGAACTTAGACCCCCAATTTCTCAAAAACCAAGGCCTATTTGAAAGAATCCTTTCAGCTGAATAATTAGTGATATGACCCCTACAACATACTTAGAAATCATCAAAATGTGTGCACCATGTTTGGTGGTGCCCTTGTTAGTATTGATTCTATGTATTAAATTTAGTTGCTGTCAAATAATCTTATTTCTTGAGCTATCAAATGTTTTGTGTTTGTAACTTTAAGTTTGGATACCAATGAATCTCTTTCAAAGTGGTGTCAGGCAAGTGAAACATTCTGTCCGACAATAAAATATGATTACGATCGAAGTCCATATGAGATATTTCGTAAATATAAAAAAATGACTAATAAATTCAAAACCCTTCTGTGTTCCTTAAACAAGGTTTGCATACTCCTTGGAAATTCCAAGGACTCTGGCACCATTATTTAAAAAAAAAAATACATTTTATTTTTAAACCACGACATTTGTAGTCCCCACCTTCATTCACTGATTTTAAGATAATTTTCTGCAGTGAAACACTTTGGAAATATTCTTAAAATTTTGTGCTAAAACTGTGCGAACTCTGTCAAGAAAACAACAAGTTGGAAATTGCACGTAAAGCGTAGCAAATGAGGTGCGTTCGTTGATAACGAAGTTTTAAAATATTCAGATCTTGCTGATATAGTAGAGCGTACTTTGGATACAGTATAGTGGTCGAAATGTTTGTGTTCCTGTAAATATGCAGGTAGTAATTTTTATTATACTTCATTAACGTATATCTTATTCATAAAATGTGAAGTAGTTTAATAGAATTAAAACACCCTCCAAACAATGTTTTCCCGTATAACATTATTTAGTGGAATACATTTGTGCGCCCATGTAATTTAATAATAAATAGTCTTTGCATCACAGATTGTACAAAATGTATTTTTTAGTACATATTTCATAGATTCATGTCAATTCTGTTATATTCAAATGAGTGTAACACCATTAAAATGCATTTGAAACTTTTTCCCCATTGACCATAATGTAACGGAATACTTTTGATTGTCCCTGTAATTGATCAATGCTTTCGATTTTCATAACATTTGAAATGACTCGACAAAATTATGTAATAAATATACGTTTTAAATTTCAAACGATTAAAATGCATTTGAAACTTTTTTCCCCATTGACCGTAATGTAACGGAATCCTTTTGATTGTCCCTGTAATTGATCTATCCATCCGATTTTCATAAAATTTGAAATGACTCGACAAAATTATGTTATAATTATGTATTTTAAATTTCAAACGATTCGGTTGAGTAGTTTTTGCGTTGTTATATGCGGACGGACAGACAGACAGACAGACGGACAGACAGACAGACAGACGGACAGACAGACAGACGGACAGACAGACGGACAGACAGACAGACGGACGGACTGAGCGACAACAATAGGTGCTACGTATTTACATAATTACGAACGCACCTAAAAAAACTGCCTTAAATGAAAGAAACATAAAAAAAATACAATCACACCGGAAAAAACTACATAAAAGTATTTTAAGTATTTTAAAATTGCACTTCCTTCTGTGAAAGAAATGTTTATAACTGTTTAAGACTTGGAGCAGGTTTTATATGCTGTTGTAAAGTTCAGTATCTCGAGCTCCGTGTACCGTTGGCGACCATCCCCAATAACTGTTTCAGTATGTTTGATTTCTTTAAAAATAGCATGAAAGGGTTTGTTGGAAAAGATTTCAAAACATGCATTTCAATCAAATTTCTTGAAGTTTCTTTCGACGTATGCCTATCTATCTAACAATGAATTTTCCCTATTATCACTTTATAAATATTGATATTTTGTGAGATAATAAAAAAAAAAAAACCATCTTTTTTCTCAAAAACTGCTGCATCGAATTAAATGCAATTAATTTTGATTAAATAAGCATAAATGGGAATTTTAGTATAATTTTCTGATTATAAAAGGTGTGAAAAAACGATTACAAAATTTACAAAAATAAAAATCATATCTTATAGTTCTCCAAAAATTACCATTTTCATGTAAAAAATTCTTCATATGAGCCCACATGTTATACATAAATGCCGAAAGTTACCTTCGGGTACTACATATAAATATTTACAGAAGTGTGCATAAAAAAGTATTAAAACTCATTTAAGGGCGTTATTCAGGGCAGAGCTACTCAATCTCCACACCCGAAGAATTTTTGGAACAATTTCAGTAAATGTGAAATAGTTTAATATAATCAAAACACGCCCCAAACAATATTTTTCTTATAGCATTATGGCATAGTGGAATACTTTTGTGTGTCCTTGTAAATCAATAACAAATGTTCTTTATGCCACAGATTGTTCAGAATGTATATTATATTATATACTTCAAAAATGCATATCAATTTTATTATGTTTGAATGAATGTAGCATCATTAAAATGCATTTGAAATTTTTTTCCCCATTGACTGTAATGTAGTGGAATATTTTTGATTGTCCCTGTAATTGATCAATGCATCCGATTTTCATAAAATTTGAAATGACTCAACAAAATTATGCAATAATTATATATTTTAAATTTCAAACGATTCGGTTGTGTAGTTTTTTCGTTGTTATATGCGGACGAACAGACTGAACGACAACAATAGGTGCTACGTATTTACATAATTACGAACGCACCAAAACATAGAAATTTTAACCATATTTATGAGACAATTTTTCCCTGAAAGAGACCAATAGTTTTTATTGGTCTCTTTCATGAAATAATTGTTGTCACCCTGCCAATTTTGTATAAAAAAATTCGCCGGAGGAAAATATCTTAGGTTATAAGCAGAAACTGTTTATCCGATGTAAAAGAATAAGCCTCCATGTAGTGACAACCAACTCAGTTTCTTCACTTGCAACTGATAGACAATGCATTATATGTCTTTTCATTTTTATTCATAACTCCATTGGGAAAAAATGCTTAATTTTGTACACTCTATCATCTGAAATGGCACAATGAATGATTTTACTTTTACAAATAGTCATTCTAAATCTTTTTTAACACTTTCGAACAAAATTGAAAAGGGGTTTATGTTTTCTGTTTATCTGTCCTTCTATCTGCTCACTTATTCCCCTAAATATACTCGGATTGCCCTGAAAATTTTGCACTTTATTGATGTGTACCCTATCACGAACCCTATTTTAAATTAAGTTTCTAAAACGATTAGTTTATTTAAAAGGACAGTAAAAAGTTTACCGTTTCATTACTGCCAATCGGAAAAAATCGTTTCAAATTAATTTTAATAATGTTACACTCTGTCAAATATATTAAAATTTATATATATTTACGAAGTGTAGTAAAATATGCATTATGCAAAATATGCGGTGAAAAAAATAGCTGTTATTCGTTTACAGGGCGACACAAAAGGCCATCACAAAGGTAAAGGGGGTATTGTGTGCGATATATTTTAATTGTATCAAACTATTTTATGAATAATAAAATTGATATACGTCGCTGAGGCTTAATATAGGTTATACGATTTAGTCAGGCATAACTCGAAATGCATAGCATTTACAAGGACACACAAAAGATTTCAAATAATACATTCTTTTCGAAGTACTGTATATGTATCCTATGATAGCTTATGGTTGGATGATATGCATTTTAATTATGATATGCGATTTTAAGTTTCACCAAATCTATTCATATTATGTTGTGTGTATAAATGTTGCAGTGTACTTGATATACAGTACTACACCAAAGAGCTTGCAAACGTTACTGAATACGAACCTAAATTATTAAAATGTGGTTTTTAAATAAGTAATGTATTTTCACGCATGATTTTTCTTACTAGTTAGGTGCTTCGTAATTATGTAAATACGTAGCACCTATTGTTGTCGCTCAGTCCGTCCGTCTGTCCGTGTGTCTGTCTGTCTGTCCGTCTATCTGTCCGTCTGTCCGCATATAACAACGCAAAAACTACCCAACCGAATCGTTTGAAATTTAAAATACATAATTATAACATAATTTTGTCGAGTCATTTCAAATTTTATGAAAATCGGATGGATAGATCAATTACAGGGACATTCAAAAGGATTCCGTTACATTACGGTCAATAGGGAAAAAAGTTTTAAATGCATTTTAATCGTTTGAAATTTAAAACGTATAATTATTGCGTAATTTTGTCGAGTCATTTCAAATGTTATGAAAATCGGATGCATAGATCAATTACAGGGACAATCAAAAAGATTCCGTTATATTACGGTCAATGGGGAAAAATTTTCAAATGCATTTTAATGATGTTACACTCATTCGAACATAATAGAATCGGCATGAATCTATAAAACATATACTACTAAAATATGCATTCTGTACAATCTGTGGTGGAAAGAATTTTTATTATTAAATTACAGGACCACACAAAAGTATTCCACTATATAATGCTATACGGGGAAACATGGTTTGGTACGTGTTTTAATTATATTCAACTATTTCACATTTTATGAATAAGATATCCGTTGCTGAATGTAATAAAAATTACTTCCTGCATATTTACGTGTTTTAATTATATTCAACTATTTCACATTTTATGAATAAGATATACGTTGCTGAGATGTAATAAAAATTACTTCCTGCATATTTACGTGTTTTGATTATATTCACCTATTTCACATTTTATGAATAAGATATACGTTGCTGAGATGTAATAAAAATTACTTCCTGCATATTTACAGAAACGTAAAGATTTCGACTACTATACTGTATCCGGAGTACGCTCTACTATATCAGCAAGATCTGAATAGTTTTTAAAACTTCATTATCGTACGAACGCACCTCATTTGCTACGTTCACGTGCAATTTCCAACTTGTTTTTTAATTCAATTTGTAACCCAAATTTTCTATGTTATTTTTTAGTTCTTATTTTGAAATAATTTAAAAAATCTATAAAAATGTAAAAGTTCTTTTTATTTTCAAACCTTTTAAAGATAATTGATTACCGTATATTTCTGTGTATCAGCCCAGAACTTTCAATTTTTTTTTTCTTTAGGGTTATGGAGTCAAAGAGCCGGCTGAAACAGGAGTCTAAAAAAATTCCAAAATTAATGTCCTAAAAGAAAGATAAAACTTTTGAATACTCCTGTTTTTAAAATAAAAAAAATCATGCGACTATGAGAATTGTTTTATAGTAATACCTATAATTAGGAAATTATAAATATCAGAATAACGTTGAGCTAGCTCAACGCGATGTTGAAAATGGGGTAAAATGGTAGTGACTGTTTATTTTACATTTTAATAACTATTGATAAATGAATATTCACAAAATAACACATTTATAACATTTAGCTTATAACATGTCCTATATATAAGTATATTGTTACTCACTATAAAAATTTAATTGGATTACAACTTCAAAAAGCATTCAAAATTAACTTAAAAATAGTACTTCACTAAATAATTGGATGATGAAATTAATTTCGTGTAATGCTACTAATTTTGTTTCCAAAATAAAAAATGTGAAATTTTAAAATTAAAAAAGTCACAAATTATCATTCATTATAACCAAGTTATTATCAGAATTTTCAAAAAAGTACTGAAAATTGCTTTTTTTTCATTTGTACATCTGGATTTATATCGTGAGTGTATAATTATTCATCGTCGCCTTCTTCTTCAAAAACGACATTATCCTCAGTTGCATCTAATTCATCACTGGCAAGATTTTTTGAAAGATAACATGTTCATTTCTTGCACTAATTCAAGCCAAAGATTGTTTTATTGATTCAGAGATAGTGATAATTTCAAATTAATCTTTTAAATTGAATCGTCAAACGATATGCATTCAGTTCATTTCGAATGAAACTTGTCTTCAAATGGCTTATTCAGAAAAATGTTTAGCGAAACCCAATTAGGTAGATTTGGTAGCGGTCTAAAACAAAATAGGAGAGATGGAATAATTTCGGAAAGGCGCATTTTTTCAATTTAGCTTTTCTATTAGTTTTTCAAATAGAATTATGAATAAATAGATGGAGACATATAGTGCAAGTAAAGTAACGGAAGGTTGAAACAACATGATGAAAATTACTTTTAATCAGATAAATAATTTCTTATTATCACCGATAAAAACTTCCACCAGTAAATTTGAATGGAAAATTTTGTGGAATTTAAGCGCGTTATTGATGAGAAATTTCTGTCGCAAATACTACTTTGATATTAACATCGCGACAAAACTGTGATAAGAGCAACGTTATGACAAAAGTGTTTTTTATGTTTTGAAGAATTCTTATAATTTTCAAAAGATTTTTAAGAAAGTCACACCTCTGTCACAATGTGATGTCAATGAGTGGTGGCATTTTGGTCAGAGATGTGACTGATCACACCGACTCACAGTAACGTCATTGTGATGTCACTGTGATCATGCATGCCATGAGGGCAGTTGCATAGTTTTCCTTCACTAAATTTTTCATCATTTTTTTATATCGAAATATATTGTAATTTAAAATTTTTTGTGATGATTAATCATATTATTTGTAAACAAAATCACATAAAAAAATTCTTATCATTTTTTGTAAAAAAATTTTAAAATATAAAATTTATAAAAATGGAGTAATTTCAAATCCTGATAGCTCAAAATATTATTTCTAGAATTTCAATGTTTTTAAATTAAAATAAACAGAAATACCTAAATTTTAATTTTGATGCAGCAATTTTAAAAATATTTAAATTAAAAAATTTTAAAAAGATGTATTTTTTATTAAAAATATAATATTTTGAAAAGTAAATACTTTTTTTTTTAATTTGCTGAATCAGAATTGAAGTAAAATAATAATAAAAAAAGGGTTGTCCCAAATTTGAAGCATTTATCGTTAATTATTCTTGAGTTATAAAAATTTTAAAAAGATACATGATGAAAAAACCCATCATAAAAAAAATGCATTTTCACAAGTAGTCATTTTATTTCCACTGATTGAAAACGAGGTTTTAAAAACAATCCAAAACGAAAAAATATTTTTTTCCCCTTTTAATTAAGACAGAAAAGTGATTTAAATGTCATTTTAACTTTAAAAGAACATAAAAAAAAATGCAATAGGGAAGAGATTTCCGCGTTTTTGGACACTAGTATTTTGTTAGAGAAAATGTTATTTCATAAAATCGTAACATTTTTGCGGTTTATCAAAATTACATTTTCTCTAAAATGAAACTAGAGATTAAAAACGCGGAAATATCATCCCTGATGCAATAAAATATTTTTAGAAAAAATGAAGATTTCGTGTCCCGAATCCCCCTTAAATTTCCAATATGGCAGATAAATGTTTGAAGCTAGTGAAAAAAAAATAAACAGGTTACTTAAAATATTTCTATTAGAACAAGGTTCGTAGACTTCAAGGATATTTACCAGAATTTTCACAATGTAATGTTTGGATTATTTAATGATGACAGCTGTCCTACGATCTACAGAGTAGTAACACAGAATCAACTTTTATACACTAATGGCAAGCTGTTTAACATGGGATTACGCATAGACAGTAGCGAGACGAGCGGATAACTCTGAAACTACGATCATAACATAAGAGAGGTTGCTAATTCGGCGAAACATCGCTTTCTTGGCGACAAATGATAAAAGAAAAAAAAAATACAGCGACGGCTTGCTGCTTCTTGTTTTGAAATTTATGAAAGAATTATTTTAATATGAAATAACTTTGACGTATTCGTCTTGCAAACAATACATGTGTCTCTTCGTAACATAACGACCTAATAATTTAAACTTGAAAAATCAAGAATAATAACAGTAATAATTACGAATCAATATAAGCGCGGAAATCTAAGATCAAATAGCATAAGCACGTGTGCAAAGATAATCAAATCAACATTCAGCAAGAAGCGCCAAACCAGAATAGGGTTACAGTTAAACAGAAATCGCGAGGATAAAAATCGCCAACGCGATGGTTTAGTTTTTAAGTGATCCACTCAGGGCGTTCTTTTCAAATCGAGTTGAGGCTCTGTTACGTACTCTGTGCAACGATCCGATCCAAACATTTTACAAATTCCTCGTTAACTTAACGCACACCATACACCATCACTAACTAAATCTCACTTATCATGAAAATCGACCAGAGGCCGACTTTACTGGATTAATGCACTATTTGCAGAGATACTGATTAATGGATTGTAGTTTAATTTATTTAACAACTATTTCTTAAATTATACGGTGTGAAATGTAAAATTATAAGATTGTAATTTAAATTGCAATGATGTACAATCATGAAAAAAAAGAAAGAAAAAAAAAGAGTACAATCATTTAGGGCAACTTTGATCTACGTTTTCTCCATTTTCAGATGCTACATTCTTATTTTAAGTATATTGTTGCAACTAAGGTATAAAAGAGAAGAAATTATATTAAATTATTGTATGACTATCAAAAATTTAAAAAAATAATAATAAAAGCAATAAAAAATGAATTTTTAGCCTGGTTCAAAGTTACCCAACCATTTAGGGTAACTTGGCACCATATGAAAAATATCATCCAAAGTAATTCATTATGAAAAAAAAAGTATTACAGTTAGAGAAACTTTGAATCCAAAAAAAAAAAAAAAAAAAAAAAAGGTTTTCAGTTATATAAAGACTTCTAATTTACATTTCCCAACATTATAAGATTTGTATAATTTATTATATCACAACAAATATTATGCAAAAGAAGAATGGGAGAAGAAAACCATGAATATTTAGAAGCTATAAACAAGTTGAAAATCGTACTTGTAGCGTAGCAAATGAGGTGCGTTCGTACGATAGCGAAGTGTTAAAAATATCACTCTCTTAAACCTTTGAGCTCTGATGGTAGAATTTTCCACCGCGTAATTTTAATTCCGAAATGTCACAACCGCACCAGAAAAATCGACTTAATTTATTTTAAAAAGATTTAATGCATTTTTTCGCGTATATTTCTAATCGTTTTTTTTTCTTTTCAAAATACTGGTGCCAATGTGACATTTTGAATTTTGAAGATATTTAGCCTCTAGAGCACAAAGGGATAAATCAATCTCATAAAATTGTAAATAGTAAATTACAATTAAAATGCGCACCAAACAATGTTTATCCTACACCATTATGTAATGGAATACTTTTGTGTGGCCTTGTAAATGAATAACAAATGTTCTTTGCTCCACAGATTATGAAAAATGATATTATAATATGTACTTTATAGATGCACATCAATTTTATTACGTTCGAATGAATGTAACACCATTAAAATGCATTTAAAACATTTTTTCCTATTGACCGTAATGTAACGGTATACTTTTGATTGTCCCTGTTATTGAACTATGCATGCGATTTTCATAAAATTTGAAATGACTTGAAAAATTATGCAATAATTATATATTTTGAATTTCAAACGATTCGGTTGGGTAGTTTTTGCGTTGTTATATGCGGACGGACTGAACGATAACTATAGGTGCTGCGTATTTACATAATTAGGAACGCACCTAAAAAAGCGTTGTTTATTGTTCATATAAAGCATAAAAATGCAGTCAAAAACAAATGTAATGATTTAATTCAAAGATATATCCATAGTTACAGTAATACATACTAGTAGTGTTATTCAAACAAGAATAAAAAATGTCGATTGAATGAAATGTCAAATTTGAGTAGCTCCGCCCCGAATTTCGTCTTTAAATGAATATTGTGTATTTTACACATATTTGTAAATATATTTACATGTTATATCTAAAGCACATTTTCGGCTTTTATATAATGTTTCGTGCGACTATGAGAATTTTTTTATAGTAATACCTATAATTAGTAAATTATAAACATCTGAATAACTTTAAGCCGGCTCAAAGCTATATTGAAAATGAGGTAAAATGGTAGTGCCTTTTTATTTAACACTTTATTAATTATTAATAAATAAATAATCACAAAATATTAACACATTTACAACATTTTGCTAATAAAATGTCTTATATAGAAGTATATTGTTACTTATAATAATTTATTTGGATTACAACAACTTCAAAACAGCATTCAAAATTAACTTGAAAATAGTACTTCGCTAAATAGTTGGTGATAAAGTTAATTTCGTATAATGTTGCTATTTTTTTTTTTTTTTCTAAATTGAAAAGTTGAAATCCCAGTTTAGAATTTTGCCAACAGAGTACAGCATTTAAGTTTATTTAGCCTTTAGAAGACAAACATATTAAAAAAATTAGGACATGGTGCAAAGTTACGCTGAGTAACTGTAAACATTAATACCCAACGGATGATTATTAAGAGTACTTTAAAGTAATATTACAGAATTTATGTTTAGAGGGCTATCTACAAATTAAAACCAACCAAAAAATTATTTTACTTCAACAGCAACATCCAATATTGACAAGATATTTTAAATCTTCGGTTCAAACTATGCTATAAACAAGATTTCATGTCATTTTGAATTATAAATATTCAAAAGTTTTTGAATTATAAATTTTCAAAATTTAGGGCTTCTAATGTTAGTTTACATTAACATGCTCTTATAAATTTCTCCTAAAACTGTAATTCAATTTTTTTTTTTTTAAATGTGCTTATATTTATATAAAATCCAAACATAAATTCATTGAACTTCTAAATTTAAAAAAAATGACATAAATTATGAATTTATTGTTCGAAAAAATTATTAATTGCAACCCAATTTTTTGTGAATTTATATTTGCTATGTTCTTCATTCTGCAAATCTAAAATTTCAAGGTTTTCTTACAAGCAGTTTTAAGGTTATGTTTTAAAAAATTTTAAATGTTAGTTTTAACCTCTCACTGATTATTGTTTTATCAAAAATTGCGTATGGGACCGTTCAAGTATTACGTAAGCACTAAAGGGGGAGGGAGGGGTCCAGAGTCTGCTTATTTTTTCTGACAAGGGGGAGGGGGGATCACGACAATTCTTACGTAAGCATTGAACAACGAAGCAACTGCAGTTCAAATTCAACAAGCTAATAAGGACCGGAAACCTGCATTACCCCAGGCCACTGTTCCAGTGAAAACTTTATAACAGACAATGTTGAAACATGGGTTCAAGGATCCTGGACATCAGATTAAAATATGAACACCAAATTGAACTCCAACATTTATATGATTCATTTCAAAAATTTTAGTTATGATGCCTAAGTAAGTTAAGACTTCTTGTATATCTTGTTTTATTGCTCAAAGTGATAATATATTTAAACTATTTTGTATTCTGTGGTTTGTTTAATGCAATGAGCAACAATATATTAAAACCATTTTATATATTTTGATATCACAATCCCTATATGCCTATATAAATTTGTAGGATTAATAATGTAATTGATTGGTGACTTTTTATAAATCAAGAAGTATTGATGTAGAAACTGTCATAAAATCTTACATAAGCAAAGGGGGGGGGGGTCTAGCATTTGCTTATATTTTCTTACAAGGGGAGTGAGGGGGTACAAAATGACTAAAAATATGCTTACGTAATACTTGAACGGTCCCTATTTATAGAATTTTTAATTTCTTATCACCGAGTTTTCAAAACAAGTTTTGTCTAATTTATTCGGGAAAATGCTATGTTTAAACAAGGCGAAATTTACAATAAAAAAATAACTGATGGAAATAATCATGAAGGATTTATTAACTGCTTCCCTGATTTGCCCGTACATCGTAAGGGCAACATGTTTTTGCACGTCATGAATTGCCCCGATAATGTGCGAGCATCCATATTAGAATCATGATTTATTATTCTCACCAATAAATAATTATTTTAAATTTTGCATTATATAATTCGAGCATTTTTCTGATTCAATTAGGTAAAAATTTCTGTTTTGAAAAATAGGTGATAAAAAATTAAATTCTGTAAAAAGACATGAAAAAAAAAAAAAAAAAAAAAAAAAAAAAAAAAAAAAAAACAGGCATTATTTATTTCATTTTTTTTTTTATTTTTTCAAAAATAATCTTCGTTTAAGTGGTTAAAATCAAAAATGCATCCTCGCGGTAATCGCGGAATAATTAATGAGAGGGTTAAAAGGCCGTCTGTTTTGTCCAGAAAAGAGTAATAATTATAATAATTAAAAAAAAAAATATGTATATTTTACTTACATCATTGAAGTATTTCGGTTGGTTTTACGATACCTCACATCGTAAGTCTATCTTACGATGCAAACAAAGTGTAAAACCTATTTCAGTATGTCACGACCTTACGTTAACCCCTTAACACTTTAAAGGGCTATCTGTCGTTGAAAATTGTAACTAATTTCGAAAGTTTCTCTGTCTGAAAATTTACTGTTGTTCCAAGCATATTGTAACAAACAGTGTATTTCTATCGATGCCCGCTTAATTTTTATTGTTTTTTCAAATATACCGGTCTTTTTTAAAACATGCTGCTCATAAAAGTTTGACAGATTAGAGAATGCAAAAATGTCCACATTGGAATTGACATCTTGAACCCTCTCCATTCTTTATAAGGCTCATTCAGTTATAATACTCAGATAAACGGTTAAAAATATGAACCATTGAATGAACTTTTTTTACATACATACTAAAAAATAAATAATGCAACCAAATTTAGAAACTGAACGTAATAGAAAAATTATATAAATTCACTCTAATATATATTTTTTAATTTATATTACCTAAGCTTTTTTTATTGCATGTACTAATCGCTTTATTTAAATATAGTACGTTGAACTCCTATTTATTGATTCAAAATCAAATAAATAAAAATCTAATATAGATTCTTAAATAAGTATAATTTGATTAATAGACGGGATAGTAAAAAAAATATTTTCCACGAATACTAATTTATTTTAAATTACTTCAGCTGTATAAAATAGAATGTAACAAAAAAAGACAAAACAAAAGAAATGGAATTTTCAAATACTGGAAGCAGAATATTAGATACCTCTTACTATAAAAAATACCTTTTTTATATTAAATTATCTCAATTGAAATTGCACCTCAAGGCAACAAAAGACTAATAAAGTTCTAAATATAACAATAGACAGAATTTTACATTATTTCGGAGTCATGCGTTTAAAAAAAACTTTTTCTTGGAAAAATTTTTCTATTGAAATTAATCATAAAATTTAGTTGTATAATTTTTATTCGTGCGTTTCCGTGCTCCATTAAAAGAAAGAAAGACTAGTTCTTGTAAAAAGTTAAATAAATATAAAAAAAATTACTTATCCTGATTAAAATAAATATTAGCATTTTAGTTTTTCCGACTAAATATATTCGAATTTGTTTTCAGATTAAGACCAAAAAAGCATTTCACTGTAGTTGAATCCATTGAATACTTAATAAAGAATAAATTTTTCAAATTTTGTACTGGAATTTATAAATTTACATTTTTTATTCGATATTTCTTAAGAAATTTTGAATAAATTTTAAAGCACTAGATTCAAAAGAATAAGTCTTTCCAATTCTGCTTTTCTTCTGTTGGAATTTTACTGTGGGGAATTTGAATTTATGCTTAAACTTTATAATTATTCTTTAAAATGCGAATAGAGTTATAGTAATTGGACTTCTTACGTTGGCAAATGTCAATTCTCTCTCTCCAATTAAACAATTACCTGTATAAAATACGTCAAATTATGCATAATTGTATTACAATTACAATTTGTTGAATTGTAAATAAAGTAAAAATTCTCTTTGAAAATTACTGACAAAAATTAAACCAATCATTACATCATCAATAATACATTATCAAATATTATTCCATTAAAAAAAAATCAACTATAATAAATCATTTGACATATTCACAAGATTAGTCGCTTTTTTAAATTCAAAATTTTCAAATTCATAACGGAAATTTTGAAAAAAGAAATTTTGATTTATTTAATTACAGAACATGTGTCATTGAATTAAAAAAAACAAAACAATGTAATAGAAAATTTCAGGGAGATATTATTTTAGAGTATTTTCGCAGAGCAATGGCATTTGAATATGCGAATCGAGATTATAGTAATTCTGGAATTTCAGTCGTGAATCGAGGACGAGATTGTCTGTGCTGCTGTCTCCCGGGCCATAAGCAAGAATAAAACTAAAAGTCGCTGTATGCTAACCATATCTACAAGAAATAAGCACTTTTCAGTGGCTGTAAATTTCATACATGATGGTCGAAAAATTATTTGCAAAATGTTAAAAGGCTGTAAAAAAACATTAATAAACAATTTTCGTCAAAGAATCTCCGTCCAGAAACGGTTCTGTTAAACGCTGGTGGTAAAGAAAAAATGAAAAGTTGCAATCAAAGAGAGTCTATAAACGTCATTGGATGGCACCTACAAGCATTGTAATTACACGCCAAGTAACTGAAGTGCTTTTTACAACTTTATGCTTAACCCTTTCCGTCGCAGTTGCCATAAAAAATGGCACCAAATTCTAATTTTACTGGCACCAAAAATATTCAATTAAAATTGACTTTTTATCACATACCTGAAAATAAGCAAGGTATTACGTCTTAACCCTTTCTGGCTCACATACACAAAATCTACTCATAAAATGACAAATTATCCGACGGCATCGCAATTTATAAACGACTTTTTTAGATATTAGGAATACCTTAATACTTTTCCGTTCAATAAATTAAAAATAGCGGACTCACACCACTATTGTTTAAATAAAATATTCGTAAAGTTTAGTCTAAACATTTTAGCTTTTCTATGCTATGAAAATTTTCTTAAAAATAACAATAGCGTCAAAAAGCTTTTAAATGATGAAATAAATAAATTCATCTCGCCCGAACGGCTTACGGGCAAGCCAGTTAAGGGATTAATTCAAGTTTTCATTGTAAAAGCAAAATTTAATGAAAACATTATTGGTGCCGTTAACAAATTCGGAATTAAACTTACTCCGCACCGGGTAATGTTTACTTCTGACATCAGAATATCAGTCTCTGATTACCGCCTATTTCTACCAGTAAAATTTTGAGTAGAAAATTTCTCCTTACTTTTGAAGTTTATTCATACAAAATTTCCCCCACAAATATATTAAAAGTTTATATTCGCTTGTATTGCTGGGAGTTCGGCCAGATGATATAATCTCTGTCTTTGACACTGACAGGAGATTGTATAGGTTGTTACGATATCCAGGAAATGCACGGCCGAACAGCCACTTAAATAAAATTCCAGCTGTAAAAATGAATATCTGTTTTTGGTCATAATTATCAATAAAATTCTGAATTGTTAACGCGATTAAATAAGCAGAAAATTTATATTCAAATTTACTTCTTAAAGCTTTCCCCGGTAGTAATAAGAGTCTGAGAAACCGGTTACAGTTAAAGCTTCACCACTTTGAAGATGTTTCTCTTTATTCATTGTTTCATGCTTCAGGAACACCCAAAAGCAGAGCTGCAAACCTTGGTATAAAATTATTTTATAAATCTAATTAAATTTAGAAATTTTGTACATTAAAATTAATTAAATAAAATTTCTTATAGTTAAATTATATGTTTTAATTTTATTTATTTAGTTATTTATTTTGTAAAATCATTTTTTTTTTAATTCAAAAATATATGAATGTTGAAAACCATGTTTTTCACAAGGCCGAAAGATACATTCGAATATCAAAATCTTTCATTATGACACATCTTTCATTATTCTACATTTTAACTACTTTCCTTATTAAAACTACTACTTGTCACTGTTTTGGTTTTAACACTAGAACGCCGGGAAGGTACAGTTTTGACACCGATCACTGGCCTTATTGTCGATTCCAGCCAGAAAAATCTGCAAGAAATAAGTTATAGAAAAGATGCAACGAAATGAACTAAACAAATAACATAAATTATTCCAAATTATTTTTCTGGTTTTAAACATACAGTCTAGTCTCTATATAACGAAATCCTTTGTTCCAGTAAAAAATTCGTTATATAGAAAAATTCGTTGAATAGAGAAAGCCGTTAAAAGTTCTGTTTAATGTGCAAATTTTGAACAAATATTATTTTTTATACGTTTAATTAAAAATTTGAAGTGTTTAATTATAAATATTAACGTAATATCCTATTTCTTAATTATTTGAACAGTTTCAAAAAAGGGAATAGATATCGATTTAAAAGCTTAATAAAAATCACACAAGAAAAACGTACGCTAATTTTTTTGCCATTGAAAACACAATTTTCTCAAATTTTCGGAGGCGATCTCATTGCTCCGGGAGTAAATGTCCCCCCAAGGTGCCCTCTGAAATCAACACTGACTTAAATTACCACATTGATCCAAGTTTTATATGTGTAACAATTAAATTGACACTGTTTCTCGATGGATGTTAAAAGATGTGTGGGAGGGGGGCTGGTGGAGTGAATTCGTTGGACTTAAAGATCAAGGAGATTCAAGGTAGAGAAGCAATATAAAAAACTCAGCCTTGAATGATAAATCAAAAATAAGTGATGGAAATTTGATTAAATGTGATTTTGAAGCTTTTTTAAAACTGGATAAATAAGAACATTTTATGAAAAAATTCGTTATATGGAGATAGATATTTCGGTATATAGAGACTGTTTTTAATGTAATCATGAAAAAAGAGGACCGTTCCTGCTAAAAATTCGTTACATAGAGAAATTCGATGTATGGAGTTTCGTTATAGAGAGACTCGACTGTATTTTATAAAAGTTGCGTAAAATTTCCCGGCGTTCTATTGTTAAACAAGTTCTAATTGGACAAAATTGCCTGCATAACCTTCTGAACTACGTTTGAAAAAGGTATTAGCCGCTTCACTGATTTGCCCGTAATTCATACGGTGCACCCATGTTTTTACCAATCATGATTTGACCCTACCACGTACGGGCATCCATATTTCAGTCATGACTTATTAACCCCTTCGCGACGGCGGCCTTTTACGAAATTTTTAATGTTTTGTCACCGATTTAAAACTAGTCGTTGGGGGCCACCGTAATACTTACCCATCATGGATATGTATATGAAGATAAAACATGTGAAAACTATTTATACAATGCACTGCAATTCATAAACCAAATTTAAATGTTGTTAATATACATAGTAATGCTATATTAAAGAACTGCTGATGTACCAATTTCGACAAATTATGTAAAACGCCAAATTACTCAAGTAGTACCAAACTGCGTAAAAGAAACATCCTTATAACTCCAAAAATAATAATTCTATTAACTAACAATTAACTGCGTCGGATTAAGCGTCTCATTTCCAATTAAAATGTACCTCTGAATTGAAATTTGAATGAAATACAGGGTCATGAAAAATCGAAGAATGTGGAAAACAGGATTTCAAATATCTCGGCAACTAATAATCCGATCGACTTCGTTTTATATGGAAAATTTGTGTTATTTTATTGCCTTTTACGTTTATGCCTTAGAAAAAAAAATTCGAAAATTTTTATATACCTTTCATCAGAACGAATTCTTCGAGAGTCCGAAAAAAATAGTTCCGGAAAATCGAGGTTGCTGATATTAAATAGGCTTCGTCTCATTCTTACATACTAACTACATACAAAATTTCAAGTCTCTGTCTCAATTTGTTCGGGACATAGAGCGTTTACAGACAGACAGACAGACAGACGGACGGCAAAATTTTTTTTCTAAAAATATGTTTTTCGGAATCTCCGCTATCTAAAACATGTAAATCCGTCAAAAAAAATTTTCGATTTTCAAAACAATTGGAAGACTTACCCTATACCACGTATGATGGGTAAGTAAAAACAGAAATTTATGCCTTTTTAAATTCAGAAAATGCTCCTATTAAATAAGGGAAAATTTTCAGTAAATTTTTATTGGTGGGAATAAACAAGGATTCTTAAACCCCTTTTTGTGACATGTATACGTGCCGCTCGTTCCCAAGGGGTTAATTTCACCAGTAAATTTTTTATTGAAAATTTGGTATAATTTCATCCGAACACTTTTCTAATTCAATTAGGCAAAAATTTCTCTTTTAAAAAACCGGTGATAAAATATTAAAATATTCTGTAAAAGACATGAAAAAAAGGTATTATGTGAAAGTTTTTCACAAAAATATTGATCAGTTAAATGATAGGTGACAACCTGACATTCATCTTTCATAATACGTGCGTTAATTTGATCCTGGTTTAATGAATTTCGAACCAGTATTTTTCCAAAGAATTGAAATTAAGTATATTCAACTAATAAAACTGAAATTAAATATACAAAGATTCATAAAAACATTTTCTGGCTCGAAATGAGGTTAACCTGGATCAAACTAATCTAGGTATTACGGAAAGTTAGTTGAAAGTTGGCAGCTATGGTTAAATGATTAATGTATTTATAAAAAAAATTATAATAATTTAATTCAAATTCTATCAACTCTTAATTTTAAAATGTTTTAAATATTTTTAACTAGCAGACTAGCTCTAGCTTCAAGTGCATTCTCATAATTTATGAATGGAAAATATATAACGGAAAACTCTTTATAAAGCTATGGGAAAAAGAGTTAAATAAATTCTCTTAGTTTAAATATATAATTTTAAAACTTTGTCTGGCACTTATCTTACTTCTCCTCAAAAACAACTTTAATCATGCAAAAAAAAAAAAAAAAAAAAAAAAAACGAAAAAAAGAAAGAAAGAAAGAAAAGAAGAGAAAACTGAAAATTTAGAAGGCGCAGTTTTCTTGTATTTCTTGTCACTGATTTGGTTTTATACAAATTTTAGTTTTTAATGCCTTTGATGTCGTAATAATTAGCATCGTTTAATACAAATCAAGTACAAACAAGCGCTTTTTTTCAATAAAAGCTTTTTTTTTTCATATTTCTTGAGAGGATAATTTAAACAGATTAATTAAGCAAATACTTTTTTTTTCGTTCAATCATATTACAACTCTAAGATAAAAGGGGAACATGTGAAAATATGTTTTTGCAATCCTTAATTGATGAGAAGACTAAATTTTTATTTAGACATGATTAATATTCTTCTTCTACTCATTAAATGTTTAGACATTTATTTTTATTTTTATTTTTTTCAGTTTTATGTAACTGAATTTTTTTATGATACAAGTGTATTTAAAAATTTGTTTTACCAGTAATATGAGACTATTTGATTCCATTTTATAATTAGATTTTGCCGAAAATTCGTAAAAGATCATTTTGAAAACTTTTAAAACGTAATTTTAACGTTTTTCTAAAGTTTTAATTATGAATAAATGATTACATATCAAATAGTAATATTGTAATTTGTTTTTTTTTTACAGAAATTTTGATAAAAAAGTAATTCTGTAGTAATTCAAATTATTTATTATTTATACATAATGATACAACCCAACCGCGGGCACCGCGTTAGACAGCCCTAATTTAGCATATTCAAAGTTTTTTTTCTTAAAAAAATATATTTTGTAGATGATGTAAAAATTGATAGATAAATATTTTCGCGATCTTCAAATATTTGTGTGTGTGTGTGTGTTTACCTTGTCACATTCAGTATTTCCATGTGTTCTGCGTAAATTCTGGCTTCAAATGCTCTGATCACCACTAATTTCTTACAATTTATTTCGCCATCTTTAATCACAGTTAACTCTTTTACTCAAGTCGAAAAAACCTTTAAAATTTTAGTAGCATGAATTGCATCTGCCCCTTCCCTCCCGCTCTTAATATACTAGTGTACTAAATTTGGACTCAACAATTTTATAGAAGATTTCTTTGAGTTGTTTAATCTGATTGAAGTAAAGTTGAGAAAACCTATTATTAATAACAAAATTAAACGAATCGTACACGTTGAAACTAGTTAGATGCACCAATCAACAAACTTTCTTCTATCTCATATATATCTCTTAATATTTCAAACAATAGGTATGCATAGTAATACTTTAATATTATTAATTCAATATTATGCCAATTTTGATTTTTATCTTAAATTTCTGTTTTAGTCAATTAATCGAAATAAAAGCGAGTTAATATGGATCATGATATTTATTGAAATCAATAGTTTTCTGTTATTGTGTTTGTAATCAGCTGTACAGTATCAGCTGTTTGTAAAAAACCGGCTTAGCATGACGCGAGTTTATGTCTCTGCACGAGCTGATGGAAAATAGAAAGACAATGAATCAAGAAAATTATACAAAAAACGCTATTACAATGCTCCTTTCCGGTAGCGGCTCGTCATGGAGTACGGCATAAGATTTTTCTCGCCACTAATATTTAACAGAATTTTTTTTATATTATTTAGTCGAAAAATTTTGTTGATTTAACCAAACTGAAATTACTGTAAAATTTTAGTGGTATGAATAAACTGATGCAGTAACCTCTGAAGAGCCACTATTGGTCCTTTCCAACGAAATATTTCTAAATTCAAGAAAGATTTGCTGGCTTCAGCAAAAAACATGCACAAAATTTTGGTCCAATTCTCTCTGTAAATTTATGTACTTTTCGATAGTACAATATAGAAAATGGCACAAAAATCGCTGTTACAGCGCCTTTTTCCGGCATTGTGTTTCGAATTTAGAAAGGCCTACTAGCCATAGCTAAACTCTTATGCAAAAGAAGATTCAATTTTATGCATAACTTCATACACTTAAAGATGGTGCAATTGAAAACGGCAAAAAAATCGTTATTACAGCGCCCCCTTTGGGCGGATTTTTTTCAAATTCAGAGTGTTCCAACAAGCCGTAGCCGCATACTTACATAAAAAGTTTGGTCCAATTCGATGCATAAGCTTCTTACACTTTTCGCTGGTAAAATATTGAAAATGATACAGAAATCGCTATTACAGCGCTCTATTCTGATAGATTTTTTTTCTAATTCAGGAAGGACCAACTAGCCATAGCCAAGCATTTGCACAAAGAATTTGGTTCAATTATATACATAACTTCATGCACTTGTCGGTGGTACAATATTGAAAATTGCACAAAAATTGCAATTATAGCGCCCCCTTATGTCGGAATATTTGAAAATTGAAGAACGACCTGCTTGCCACAACCAAAAGCATACTGAAAAAAAATTTGTTTGAGTTTTATGCTGATCTTCATACATTTTTCAAAGGTTCAATTGCAACATACGGACACACAGGCACACACGGACGGACAAACATTTTGTAAAAGCATGTTTTTTGGAATATCCTGCACCTAAAACGTGTAAATTTGTCGAAATTTTTTTAGATTACAATATTTTCTTCCATTGAAGATAGAAGAATGTAAAAAATCCAATTCCGCAGCCACTACTTTTGACTCAGTCCTTAGAACTCCCAATCAGGGGTACAATCTTGATGTAAACTTAAAAAAATAACTGGAAAAATAGACTGTAATATAAATTTAAAGGATCTCTAAATATTAATTGTAAAATTATAAATATATTATTTCATAAAATACTTTCAAAACCCTCTACAACATTAAGTTGTAGTTATAATATGTACATATATGCATATACTTTTGTAATAAAATATTTCTTTGTGCATTTTTATCAATTTTCTGACATTGATAAATAGACTACATTAATTGTTTATTCTCTAAAATTATTTTCTCTTTCATTATTATAATTAGATCACATACATCTAAAGGTAGAATTTATAGAACAAGAAATCACTAGCCTTACTTAACTAAAATGTAAATAATAGCTATAATAATTGCATCTTTATAAGCGATCCAAATTTTAATGTATATTATATTTAACAGATATTTACATAGTTTAAAACAGATATTTAAATCTTGGAAATTACTCTATATTGACATTAGCAAGGTGAAAATAAGAGGGAAGAAATACATAATATTTCTAATTTCTGTTACCGGACAGCCACCCCAATAGCTCTTAATAAAAAAAATAAAAATAAAATAAACAAATAATAATGTTAATAAAAAAACGATTATTTAGAAAATGGTATTTTCGAAGACTAAAATATTAAAGACTTACAAATAAATTCTGTATTTAAATTAATAATAGTAATGAACATAATTTTTATGATGATCATAATGAGTTATATTTTATGTACGCCATGTATTAAACATCAATATTCCTAGACCAATGATAAACCAGACCAATGATAAAAAAACAGTAGTTTATAGATAGATAACTTTAACTATTTAAAATGTGCATATATATTTATCTGATAGAGTTAATCAGATTGACTTCTGAACGACGTACAGCATGGATTAAACATTAATATTCCTGGACCCACCATAGACAAATTTTAAATCAAAATTTCAGTTTTAAAATTTTTGAAAAGGAAAACTTTTAAACTTCTAAACATCGCACATTTTGTATTTTTACACCATTGCGCAGAGGAAAAAATGCACTTCTAAATGAAAGTTGTTTGAAATATCTATCACAACTTGTTTTCAAATTATTATTTTTTAAGTTTTTATTACTTTTTTTTGTCATCGTGGCAACAGAAGTATTCCATTTTTGGACATTAAACACGTAAAAGTCAGAAAACAAATAAAATGAAACAAGTTGCAGAATTCAACCAATAAAAGGATTAGATTTACCTCAGATTTTCAAGTTCTTTACCGAGGACAACAACTATTTTCCAAATAGTTAATTATAATAATAGACAATAATAAAGGGTAGTGAGAAAAACGTTTGATATATATGTACTATATAATGGGAAAATTTAACTTAGCAAGGATGAAATTTCTCTTCAAGGTTGAACTGGTTGAAATTTCTTTTCAAGCAATTTTTACTAACGAATGGAAACATACTTGAATACTTTTGTTCAGTTCTGTTAACCTACTACATTTATTACACGGCAGTATAGTGCTAAAATTTAGTTCAAACAAAAACACTATTTAAACTATTTAAATCTCATTTCCAGAAATTATCATCCATAGGTGACCACATTGCCAACTCTTTGTGTGCCCCAATATATCATTTTATTTATATTCTATAAGCACTTCTTAATATACTGAAAGCAGTTCAACGTACAAAAAGCATAACTTAGTATTTAAAAGCCACCTTTTGAGAAAGGTACGCTGATATCCAGTAATCTTCACGAATTATTTTGTGTAACCCTGTCAACTGTAGCATTTATGGGTAATTCTCCGATAAGTGGGTAATTTCTGTCCCTTAGGGTTACATGCTGTTTTTTGTCATTCATATAGTTCTTTTTTAGCACAAAATGTATTTTGTAATGTATTTCTACAATTTCAAAAAGTATTTTCGAGAAAATACGGTAAATTTTACTGCAGTATTTTTAAACATTCAATTTGTCACTTCTGTCCCTTGTCCCTCATCTCATGTACTGATCTTCTGGAACAATTTTAAGTGTAATGACAGACTATTTTTAACAATTTTAACACCAAAAATAAAAATCTATACTACAAAGTACATAATAAAGTATTTTTATTGTAAATTAAAAATAGTTTTACATTTGTTCTGAGTCAGAGAAACGCTGTCCCCTAGTTTTAATGTTACTACTGTCCCTTTGTCTAAAACATCGAAAATGACCACCAGGTCGCCTGATAAAATTTGGTGAACAGGTGCAATTAGTAGAAGGAGCCATCTTAATTTCCCAGAAAAACACATGGCACAATTCTAAGGACTTCAACAATAGGTACAAGCTACAAAATGGATAGAAAGATAAGAATATGTTTATTACTTGTCACTACTATCCCCTACTTAAACTGACCTTCTTATTGTTTTTATTTATTTATTGTTTTGTCATGATATAACATACTTTTGCATAGTACAAAATATCATATTGCAGTCTTACTAAGCCTAACTTACTATTGTACACAGAAGCAATTTTCTTAATTTTGTCATTACTGTCCCTGTCACTTCTGTCCCCTTTCAAATTATTTATTTGAGGATTCAATCTCCGAAGCAGATATTAATGCCATATATGACTTGAAGACAAAGGATACAATGATACCATCTATTCCAAATCTAATAATCTAAATTTTACTAAAATCCTGGTTTATAAAGTAAACAACTATCTTGGAAACAGTAGTAACATTGGTTACCAAATTATTGGGTCGTTCGGAAAGTCCTTTCCTTTTGGGAAAATCAATTCGCAGCGGAAAATTTTGTTCATTGATATCTAAATATTAGATATCGGAAACAATATCTATTAATTAAATAACAGAATTTTCCAGTGCGAATTGAATTTCCCAAACGGAAAGGACTTTCCGAACAATCCAATAATTTATAAAATAATTTTTACAAAATATATAAAGCTTAAAGTTTATGCCGAAGTGTTGTTCATTACTCAGTAGCATATGCTGTATCTAATTATTAAAAAATATTGCTTAAAATTGGATTTTTATTTTTCACTAAATCAATGAATGAAATTACCCACTTATTGGAGAATCACCCTTATACACACCATATAATATGCATACAATTTAGTGAAACTTAAAATCACACATCATATTTAAAAATGCATTTCATCCATCCATCAGCCATCATTGATAATATACAACGCTTCGGATAGAATTACTATTTAAATTTTTTTTAGTGTCCGTGTAAAGCTATACACTTTATATTATGTTTGAGATACTAAGCGTCAGCGGCATATATCAATTTTATTCTAAAAGAAATCATCTAACGTAATTAAAATATGGCGCAAACAATTCCCCTCTTTATGATTTTGGAAAAAATTCTTTTGTGTGGCCTTGTAAATGAATATAAATTATTATTTTCCCTGAATTTTTTACAAAATGCATATTTTAGTGCATTTCGCAAACATATTCAGATTTATATGCATATGCATATAAATCTGAATATGTTTGACAGGGTGTACACCTTTAAAATTCATTTGAAATGATTTTTTTCATACATCATAATGTAATGAAAACTTTTGACTATCTCTGTAAATAAGCAAATCAGGGAAGACTAATTTTCACTAGGGTTCTTGCGTTTTGTTCGGGGGTAAACGTCAATAAAATCAAAAAAATTTCATGGGAATCCGATTATATTTACAAGAGTTAGAGCGCGGACTGACGGACAGATGGACAGACAAACCGGATGCGTAAACACTTTTCAACTTTATTGGAAAGTGTTTTAAAGAAAGAATGTATTTTAGATAATTCTCTAAAAACTAATGTAGCTAATTATTCAATCTATAGAATGTGATTAACCCTTTGTGGACAAGCGACACGAATGTGTGCCGCAAAAAGGATTAAGAATCCTTGTTTATCCCCACCCGTAAAATTTTACTGAAAATTTTGCCTAATTTAATCGGAGCATTTTTTCGATTTAATAAGGCGCAAATTGCTCGTTTTAAAATACGGTAACAAAACATTAAAAATTTCGTAAAAAGGCCCCGTCGCGAAGGGGTAATAGTCTTATTGTAGTAAACTCTGTTCAATTTATGAGGATAGCATGTGGGCAATTCCATTCTAACGTAAGCCAAAGTATTGGGTCGATCAGAAAGACATGTCGTGGCGGGGAAATCAATTCGCGACAGAAAATTCGTCCAGTTAGTTATTGCAGATTAGAATCGATGTCTAATAATTAACGGAATCTTATGTTACGAATTTATTCCCTCCGACACGACGGGACTTTCTGATCTACCCAATAGCTAAAATTAAAGTTGTATAAATTAATTAATATGAGATTTTTGATTCACGTAGTACTTGTGTATCAGTGAAATTTCTTAAGAAAGTTGGAGAAAGGTTTGTGTGGTCTTTAAATGATGTTTCAAGGATGAGTGGGAAGAAATAATATCATTACTTCCAGAAGGGAACAGGGGAAGAATTTTTTTTTTTCGAACATATGTGCTTAACTGTTTCTGCTTACGAAAAAGAGCTGTTATTATCACCTGAAAGCTTTAAAAGAAGAAATAAATACATTAAAAATTCGATAAATTCAGAACTGATACGTCCGTTATTTCTCATGATATGTCTGTTACTACAAGAGTTTAAATAAACAGAAAAATTTACCCCAATATTTTTTATTCACAAGAATCTGATGAAGTAATCACAAGAATCACATGTAAGTATCACACTGTGGTTGTTTCAAATAAATTACACTTAATTTTCTTGCATGTATTTTTTCAGAAAATTTCGAATTTTTATAAAGGCATAAAAATAACATTTATTTGTGAGATACGTCTGTTAATGAGCAAAAAAATAAAAATAAATATATAAATATATAAATAAATAAAATAAACTATTGTTCCTGCAAATCTTCAAAATTTAATTTCATTATATAGAAGCAGATTCCTTGTTCAATAAAAAGTTCATGCAATTAAACAAGGATCTAAGGAATTTGAAATCTTTGTAGGGTATTTTATGTACCGACTGATACGTCCATTACCGTGGAATTGCCCATGTATATTCGTAAACAAATTAAGGTTTTGTAAAAAACCGTCCAAGAATACGCCAACTTTTTTCTTTTTATTTGCAGAACTCTGAATATAAATTAAACGTTCTGTTTGAGAGAATATAAGAAACAATGCTTTACATAACACCCTGTAATCAAAATTAAAAGAAAAATAAAAACTGCATGAAAAATTATCAAATTTATTAAATACCATTGATTGCATCGTATGCAAACACAATCAAAATATGTTGTTCATAATATATAAGCTAAAAGTATAGAAATACTTTTGTGAAGATCTCAAAAATATACTTCGAAACGTCTGAAAGTGATCATCGATAGAATAAGCTTGAAATCTGTTGTTCCCAAAAGGAAGCAAAAATATGAGAAAAAATATTCAAATATAGTATATGCTACACACTATTACTCCTACACTATATTGCCCGTATAACAATATTTTGATACACAGCTTCATCTTTTTGTTTCGTTTCGGGTACAACGGATTTCAAACATATTGTATCGACGATAATTTTCAAAATTTTCCAGCTATATTTTTTAGACTTTTACAAAAATTGCTCTTTGTTGTAGATTTTGTTACAATGTTGTTTGTCATATTTTCTGAAAAGAACATTTTTTTTAATACTTAGAATTCTGCAAATAATAAACAAAAAACCTGACGAAATTTGGGAATGTTTTTATAAAAAACTTAATTTCACTACACTTTCTACATGCTATCCTCATAAAAATGAACACATTTTACTACAGTAAGTCTCTAAATCATATTCTACAGCATGAACGCTTTTACTACATATTGTTTTCAGGGTTTTTCAAAAGATATTCGTTTTTTAAATTTGTTGACGGACCCGTATGGAGTTTCGGGAAAAATAATCACCTATACTATTTTGTTAACACATCTGAAGTTATAAGATAATCCCTCAAATTTTTCTAGATGTTTAACGAAACGTCTAAAATCACAAGTGACCAATCATCATTGGTCTTATAGTACCTTATCAGACTGTATCTCTTATCTCAAGTCAAACTCAAAGCTGGTTTTTAGAAGGTATGCAGAAACTAAAATATCTTGTGATATTAGATTAAAAAAGAAGCATTTTCAGTTTAACCCATTAACGCCCGAATTATTTTCTTCGCTAAAATTAGAATTTTGTATTTTTCAACACTTTTAAATACAAATTTACTTTTATCTAAATTTATCGAGGATTCTGTCTCACGAAATAAGGTACATATTAATCTTCCTCTTTGCTGGTGGGAAAACCATTTTCTTGCTGTTTTTGTAACCGTCCTCAAAAAAGGACGCTGGGCGTTAATGGGTTAAACAATGAATTTATCTATAATATTTGCTAAAGCCTTGCTATTACAATACAGTGTTATTATAATTGATTGACCCATTTTCAAAAAATTATATTTATTAAAGTACAAATTTAAAATGAACAATCATTTATACCGATGAAAAAAGGAAGTGTCAAAGATTTTTTGGAAGACATTATGGTCGATGTGTCCACCGTTCGCTACACAGCAAACATCTACGTGATAGCCTAACTCGTCCCACACACTTTGTGCTCGACAGTAACCATATCTTACTCACTACTGACAGTGGAATGAAATTGCAGCCTATTGCCACCCGCCTATAGCGGCTGCTTCTGGGACCATCACCGTGAACTCAATAACTTATGTAGCCTCAGTAATTCGTCAGTAAGCCGTGCAATCAGTAACAACAGATACGCTTTCTCGTGTGAGAGACGAGTTTCACTTTCGCGTAGATGTTTTCTGTGTAGCAAACGGTGGACACATTGAACATATAATGTTTTTCTTTTAAACTTTGAAAATTCCCCTTTTCATCGGTATAAAGATTGTCCATTTTAGATTTGTGCTCTAATAAATATAATTTTTTGAATGTGGGCCAATCATTTATAATAATCCTGTATATTCAAAGAGGGAGAAATTTAGCATTAATGAGAAGTTTCAGCACAGCTCTGCCTCCATAAGAAAGTTTTAGAATCGAGTCACCAGCAGAACTTGTGGGGGCAGAGCACAGAAAACAGGTATCAAAATTTTTCTAATTAAAATACTAGGTAAGAATAATATATTTCAAATAAATAATAGTATAAATTCTTCTTACCTTCTTCTTACCGGGTTCTATGGAATGCACAGAAGAGATCCAATGAAATTCTTTGCGTCTTCATTGAAACAATAAATTTAACAACATCGAAAGACTCAAAATTCTTTCATACACGAAACATATTTGTATTCTATTTACAAATTTTTACACGCGCGAAAATTACATGTTTTCTTTTAATGTATTTCTACAACAACAGCCGAAATCTTATAAAATTACAATATCTAGAGAAGAACATCTAGTTTCTAGTAAACAACATAAGTTCTTTCTTTTTACGTTACTAAGGTAACGAACGTCTCACTAAAAATCGTTGCCATTTCAGACGTGAATACAATATTTTAAACACGAAATTTTGAAATTATTAAAGCATAAATCGTTTGTCATACAAATAACAGTAAAAAATTGTCTGCAAAATACAAAAAAAATTTTAGAATCAGAAAGTCAAAATTAAATCATTTTCAATGAGAAATACTCAAGAAAATTCATCAAAAAGTCATAAAGTACTTAAGATGTTCTACGATATCATGGGGAGTTTTAATCACAATTGCTTTCACAACAGGCGTATTCTTATTTACTTGTAGATACCAACATCTCTTAATTATTCCCGAGTCTTATCGTAGACACATGTGTTTCCAACTGAAAATTTCATTGAAAAAAAAAAACGGTTTTAAACTGAAATCAATTAAGTATCATGTTGAAAGAGAACACATTTTCTTATAAACAGCAGTAGCGGCTTGTCAGAAAGTGCTGCATCAGATTTTCCACACCACTAAAATTTAGCAGAATCTTTCATATTATTTATTCGACAAATTTTGTTGATTAAAAAAACTGAAATTGCCATACAATTTTAGTGGTGTGAATAAATTGATGCAGCTCCCTCTGACGAGGCGCTACTGATAAACACTTTCCGGTTTTAAACTTTTTTGCCTTGTATCAAACTCTCGAATAATTAAGATATGTTGGCACATATGCTTACTGCAGCAATGCTGCCACTATGGACTATTTTTATATTCTATTTCCCCCATTATTTTTAAAAAGTATATTTTGTAGCTTATTAAATTTAAATTCTCATTAAATGTTCAAAGCTCTATTCGGCATTTTTCGCACTCCAATTACGCTAGAATGATTGTTCTTACATTGCATCATCCAAATGTTAAAAAAATATATAAACTATCAAATTCTGTATTTAAATGATGATTTATGGTATTCAAAGAGCAGGAGACTTGACATATTTGCATAATTTCAGAAGATAATGTAAAAGAATTTTGTTTTGACGCGAGACAGAATTTAAATAAGTGACGAAAATCATGCGTTAAGCATAGATTATGAAACATTTTCCAACACTTCCTGAAATCTTTAACAAAACTTCGTTATCCAGGGAAATAAGGTGTTACTTCCATAGCCAAATATGTATTCCAATACTTTTGAACAGCCCTGTATTTGATCTGTGGGTTAATATATATATTGTATAACGAGTAAATTCAGTCTTGCAAGGAAACGCCTACAAAAAAATGGTTACATTTTTTCTTCAGCAATTTATGCTAAGAAATGGAAATATATTTCAATACTTTTGTTTAGCCCTGTAATTTATCTAGTAACTCTATTACACGCAAGTACTTTGCTAAAATTTAGTTCAAACAAAAATACTCTTTAAAATACTTAAATCGCATTTCCAGAAATTATCATCTCTGTATCCAGTTATTTGCGTGACCCTGTACATCATTTTATCTATATTCTACAAACATCTCTTAGTAAACTGAATGCAGTTCAACGTAAAAATGCATAACTTATTTAAAAACCACCTTTAAGTAAGTTACGCTTATATTCAGTAATCTTTCCGAGTTCTTTTGTGTAACACTGTATATCTAAATTGTGTAACTATTACTATTTATACGCATCATGTAATGCGCATACATTTAGTGACACTTAAAAGAGCATATCACAATTGAAACAATGCATTTCATCCATCCAAAATATACAGTACTTTGGATAAAATGTACTATTTGAAATCTTTTGTGTATCCCTGTAAATACTACGCACTTCGTATTTTTCGTGAAATAACTCGTATTAAGCCTTAAATACAAATATCATATTGATTTACATGGAATTGTTTATCATAATTAAAATATGTCGCAAACTATTCCCCCCTGTATTATTATGTAATGTAGATCTTTTGTATGGCCCTGTAAATGAATAAAAAATATTCTTTTTACCGCATATTTTACAGAATACCTATTTTAGTGCACCTCGTAGATGCATGGAAATTTAAATATGTTTGATAGGGTGTGACTTCTTTAAAATTCATTTGGAACGTTTTTCTCCCCATAGGCCGTAATGTAATGGAAAACATTTTATTGCCCCTACAAATAAACTAATCAAGGTAGAAACTTCATTTTTAATAGGGTTCGCGTTAAGATAAACGTCAATAATGTCCTAAAATTCAAGTATATTTACGAGAGTTAAAGCGCGTACAGACGGCCAAACAACTGAAAGTATAAACACTTTTCAACTTTGTTGTAACATAATAATAAAACAGCTCCAGTTACAGACCAGTCTTTTCCAATCCGCACCTATCAAAACACGTCTACGAGTTCTAGAGAGTGCACTGTAATACAACAGTGTAATATGATATAGCAATAGAAACTGAAAGTGGTCGACAGCAAACACTCAATTCAGATTTAATTACAGAATATTCTCAAACATATTATTGGTATGAGATAAATTTTTGAAATATATATATATATATATATATATATATATATATATATATATGCATGTATGTATGTACAGGGGTGGGGAAATACATTACTTTGCTCGCCATTGGCGAGTGGATTTTCTCACAAGGCTGGTGCATTTTTAGTTTTTTAAAAATTGTAGGTAATACGCACATTATCAGAAACACTTTTTTAATCTAGATATCTTAACTTTCCAAATTTTTACAGTGTAAATATGACATTAAGTTCTATCTAATATTAATCTTACCTCTGTCATATATAATTCCTAATATTATAGAAAAAAGAATTATGAAAGTGCATTGTATTAATAGAAATTTTGTCTGTAATCGCATGCGATTTTCTCATAACTATTTTCAACTGCGTGTGTGTTGCATCTTGCGGGCTGATGAAATAATTCCTTGGCTGGTAAGAATATGGGAAAATTCCTCACCCCTGTGTATGTATATATATATTTTTTATCGGATGCATCCGCCATACGGGATATCTAACACCCTACTCCAAGTCCATCTATATATAGGGCCGGATTAGTAATGGGGCACTCTCTCACCAGTAAAATGTTATACAAATTTTCGCCTTGTTTAAACGCTCTTTACCTTTGAAATTACTGTTATGAGTTATAAAAAAAATGTACTATCTTTTTGCTGTGGGAGTGTGCCCTGTTTATAATCAGGTCCTGCCTATATAATTATTTTCTGTTAATAGCCTTTGTCTTATTTAATCGTAAAATTTCTATAATTAAATAACAGAAAATTTTTTATTGAGAAATATTAATATCGCTCAAGCAGGCACACTGTAATTCGTCTCTTTTTAAACTACATTCAATAAAAAAATCTGAAACGAAATTTATTTTTTCTACAAGCTTTATAAATAAAGGATAATTCGTCATATGTTAATATTAGTCTCTCTTTCCATTATTATTCTGTAAGAAAAGCAAATCTGATGAGGAGAGAAATAGGAAAAAAGACAAATTTACCAATTATAGGAGATTATTTTCTATAGCAAGAAAAAAACATTTAAAAAATACCCTATCGGGGTAGTTTGGACATAGCATGGTTATTTTAGTATGAACTATATTTTTATGTTATAAAATTTTTTTCTCAGAAATATTTAACACTTTGGATTCTATCGTGTCTTACAAAAAAATTATTCGGTCGCCAATCATTAATTATTCACCTTACGTACTTCTGCATCAAAAAAAAAAAAAAAAAAAAAAAAAAAAAGTAGCGCTATATTATTTACCCCATAGTTCGCATAACTCAATGCGGCGTCTATATGTAGAAGAAAAGTATTTCTTTTAAAGTTTGCTCTTCGCTACCTACTCGTTGGTTAGATTGGTTTTTGTTCCCTGGTGCATATCTTATTTAGATACACCTTTCTCTATGAAATTTCAGATTCTCAAACAAAAAACTCTAATGCGTCGTACTCTAGATTTTTTTAAATTCCAGATTTGTTTCCATACTTTTTTAATATTATGTGAATATATTTGCAATTAAAGATTTGGTGTCACCCCTAAGAAGGTGACACCCGGAGGGGACCGCCCCCCGCTAGGTACGCTACTGTTACGGTCAATGGGAAAATATTGTTTCAGGTACATTTTAATGGTGTTACAGCCTTTCAATCAGGATATAATTGACATGCATTTACTGAAGTGTACTAAAATATACATTCTGAACAATATGTAATGCAAAAACCGTTTATTATTCATTTACAAGGTCACACAGAAGAAATTCATTACATAATGATGTAGGAAGAAACATTGTTTTCGGTATACTTTAATCATATTAAATTATTTGATGTATAATGAAAATTGATATATGCTGTTGAGATTTACTACGAGTTGTGTCTTGTAAAACAGAATAAGAATAGCATTTACAGAGACACGCAAAAGATTTTGGATACTATATTGTACACATCAAATACTGTCTATTACAGATGATTTCTAGAAATGCTTTTTAGTTGTTATATGAGTATTTAAGTTTAACTACACATTTGCATATTACGTGCTGTGTATAAATGCAGGGATCAGATCATATACAGGGAAACACAACAGAGTCTGTAAGAGTTACATAGTATTAATAAAAATAATTTTAAAGTGGTTTTCGAAGAGTTACGAATTTTTATGATATACCATGACAAGTAATGATTATATTTTTGTCATGTTGATTAGGTCTTATTATTTTAGTATTACTGAATCGAACATATATAATCGTTTCAAACTTTGTATTCATGCATTTTTGAATAAAAGATTAACAACGGAATAAAGTTAATTATAGTACGAATGCACCTTATTTGCAACGTTTGACGAGCAATTTCCAACTTGTTCCGATTCCATTAGGCGAAAATTTCTGTTTTTAAAAACCGGTGATAAAAGATTAAAAATTCTGTAAAATAATGGAAAAAAATAAACAGTATTTCAAAGCTTTTTCAAAATAATTGTTTAAGTGGTTAATGTCTAACATTTTATTTCGTCATTTTTAAACCCTGATGATTCTTAGATAAGGAGAACAAAATTACTTCAAAATACTAGCAACAGAAGAATTTTGAGCGCGGGGGGGGGGGGGGGGGGGAACATGCAAGTTTTTTGTTATTTATAAGTGGTTTTTATTCCAGATTTTTTTTAAGTTAATAAATAATACTTGTTTATTAATTTGATTTCACTTTATTGAGAATTGTTTGTAGTATGTGCGAGTGCACAAAACATTTCAAATTAATATCTGTCGTAGTTTCTGAAAAAAAGTACATTTATTTAACATTGTAGCTCTGATGCCTTTTCAATCCTCTTAAAGTAGATAAAAATGTAGATTAAGTAAGCTTAAAGTGGATTTGAAACTGTTAAAAACTTGTAAACCAATTATTAACTTCGATGGCGTAGTCATCAAGGGCCTTATGCTAGAATTTTCGTAATTCTTAGCTTTTTTAAAAAAAATAATAATAAAACTATAATTATATGCAACGACCAGTACTTTACAATATAACTGATGCTAAAACACAATCATAAAATATTAAAAAACTAGTTTTTGTTTTTGTCTTTTATAATCGACCAACGCAACGGTCGATTTACTAGAGTATAACAGAAATTTTGAATTTTCACCAAGTCCATACTGTAGCTTAATTTATTTTATTTTTATTTGTTAAATTATATGGTGTCAGTTTTTAAATTATAAGATTTTAGATTTAATTTCAAGAGTGTATTGTACACTTTGTATATAAAAATAAATAGCTATTATTTGCATGCCATTTATTATTAAGTTATACAAAAGCAGTCATTAGAATCGGACTGTTTATTCTTTCATCACAGAAATCTGGTTTGAAATAGAAGTCGCCTACATATTTAATGTTGTTTGAATTACAATTTTTCAAATGTTTACAACAAATATTGACACATTACTTAAGTTCCATGGATCAAATCAACTCGAAAAAAAAAATAAGAAGAATTATTGTTAAATCTTCATGAAGTTTTAAGATGTCAAAGTATTCGGATGCTGCTATTTAATCCAAATGGCGAACGTTAATTTACCCCCCCATCCCAAAAAAAAAAAAAAAAAAAAAAATCTGATTTAAAAATTTTGTTTTGTGAGATACTATGTATAAACTCAAAAATATTAAAAACCTGTAAAAAAATTATGAATAATATTTAAAAAAATATATATTTAAATAATGTGAATTATAAGCAACAACTATTTTTGGATAAACACAATGAATTTTGAACTCAATTTTTTTTTCTCATCATCTCAAAACCATCTCAAAAACATAAATTTAATTTATGAAAATACAATTTTTGGACAAACTGTATTGTATTCGTCAAACACATGTGTGTGAACAATTATAGTTTATCATATCTAGTTAGCCATATCTTCGTTCGAGACGATCAGAGCTAGTCGCCAATTCCAAATTTAGGCGATAATGTCATTTCATCGAATTACGACTAGAAATTTTAACACATTAAATATACATATTACGAAAACACAAAAATTTGTAGAAAAATCGTGATATCATTGTAATTAATGAAGGAATGGTTGGATTATATACAGTCGAACCTCGTTAACATGAACCTCAAACGGAATCAAAATTTTGTTCCCGTTAACAGTAATTCATGTTATCATTATCAAATCTTTGTATTTACCTTTATAGGGGACTGTGAAAACAATTTATGTTAAAAGTAATTCACGTTAAGCATGTTCATGTTAACGCGGTTTGACTGTAGTAGATTTTAGATAACTTTTACGCCGTCGTTTTGAAAGACGAAACTTTTGTGTAGTTAAATATTAAGAGTAAGTAAAAAGGTTTTAGTCTGCGTACTAATAACTATTCTGATACTTACATTCGGCTGACCAAATTCACCCACACCGAAATTGATACAGTAATTTAAATTTGTAAGCGCACGAATTTTAGAATTTTCTTAATATTTTTAAATATTTTGATTTTTAGTCTACGAGGAATTCTATAAGTAAATGCGGAGGCAGACCAAAATATTCTGAAAGAACTTTATTTTACCTTTAATTTGGCACCAATTTCATCTTGTAACTCGATGCCGTAATAGTGACGCCAAAATGGCGGATTGGCGCACGCTGCTGTTCATATTGTATTAAGAAATGTTGATGCATACCAGTCATTCCATAATCTACACCTAATATTCTTGTCTTACATAAGTTTTTCCAGCCGAAAGTCGATGATGTAATGTTACCGTCAAAATGGGGAAAAAACGCCCCGATGATGCAAAATACTATGTTCATTGGGTTTCAATTTTACGTTTTGACGTCATTTAATGTTATAAATTTTAGTCTGCCGAGGGTTTCTAGCAAGATATGCTCAGTCAAACAAAAGTATTCTTAAAATACTTCATTTTATCTTTCATTTGACACCAGTTTCATCTCATAACTCGATGACGTGATAGTGGCGCCAAAATGGGGTGGTGGCGCAGGATGCTGTTCATAGCGTACCAAGAAATGTCGAGGCAGACCTATTATTCTTTAATCTACGTCAAATACTCCGTCTTGCATCATGATTTCATCCCGAAACTCGATGACTTAGTTATTTATGTCGCCGCCGCCCACTCTATTTCGCACAGCATTTGTACACACATACATTTAAACATAATGAAAATGAATCTTACACCGGTGGACAAAAGATATCGATCTAAAATAAAAGAAGACCATCACGCTGCTTCAGTCGTTTCGGCATAAAATAAAAAATATATATATTGCGCTGCTTCGGTCATTTCGGCTTAAAGTAAAAGAAGTGCAACTGCGTAGCTTAGGATTTTTCGACAGTATTTTTACAAAATCGCCTGAGACCCAAACGGTTAAAAATGATTAAACATATTTGGTTCCAGATATTTTTTAAATAAATGATATCAAAGTATTTCCACGTGGAAAAAAAATAATTAAATGGCACTGCACAGATGCCGGCATTTACGCTTTCATAAATTATGAAAACATCTTGTGTACCACAAAGTTCGTTTGTTAAAACCATTAAGCGCCTTTGCTCCCATTTTGGGAACATAATTTTAAGATTTCTTTCTAAAATGTGTACTTTATATATTGTCAAAAAGTTTATGCTGTTTGTATTTTGAATGTATGAGATAACTTCCGTTATTCTTTTAAGTTTCATTTGTATTTTCCATTGTTTAAAGCATTTTTAAAAAGACGAAATTTAGCTTTTTGACTGTTTTCGATTAATTTTTTTTAATAACTTAATAACAAAAATTATAGTCTTTATTTCAAATATGTTTATAACTGTCTTTTGTTTAATATAGATTGATCACAATTCATGAAAGAATAAGCTGCTCACGTAATTTGAGCAATGGCGATTTCTTTAGTTTTCAAAGTAAGACGGAACGTCCCAAATTAAAAAGATTTAGTACGGTGCTCTTATTACGTGAGCGAAAACAGTCTGTACAGATGCTTTGGAAAAGCTTTCCTAGCTTCATTACTAGCAAATTTTTTTCGAAAATGTTGCTCTTAAAGTCTGTTTCTTACTTTATCACATACCTTCTTTTTGATAAAAAAAAATGTATATTTAGTAGGCTTTTCTATTTTTTATATACTATATTTCAATTTTATGGAAAATATATCATTAGATAGTCTTCAGATCACAGAACGTACCTCGAAAATTTTAGATCGGACGTTCACTCTTACGTGCTTCTTTCGGAGATAGAATCTACTAATTGAACAAGTTAATTTTTAGCGATTGTTTGTGATTCAGATGACTCAGAGCCCCTCTATGCAGAACCAAATAATTTCCATCTCCCGGATTCCTTCATAATTACGCATAATATTAAAACTTGGTATTATCACCCACCTTGGCGTTATTACCCCGTGATTCCTTATATAACTTATGTTTTGCCGATTTTCACATAAAACACAAAATTTTATCGGTTATCTTGAAAAAAAAAAAAAAAAAAAAAAAAAAAAAAACCCGGAAAGATTCATATTTTTCCGGCGAGTTTTTGAGTATTTATCACCCAAAAATACGAGAGAAGAAATAGTGTTGGTCATTTTTCATCAACACACTAAATATGGGAGTTGTACCAGCATGGCAAATCCTTCAGGAATCTAAAAAAAAATTTACTCATTTAGAATACCTCCTTGGCATTGTTAAGTCATTGCTGAAATAGAACAGAAAACAGAAGGACGTCCTCATTCACTTCATTCTGAATTTTTGTCAAATGGCGTGCGTTCCGGTGGCGTCAACCATTTTCATAAAATGCTAGTTGTAAATTATATTAAAAAATATTCGAGTTTTCTATAAAAAATGTAATGCAGTGCTGCATAAAAATTGTTCAGTCGTTGTTCATGTGAAATAATGAGAAAAGGTAACGAAATAATAAAAAATAAAAAGGTACATAGTAAAAATGCTTCTGAAGATGTGAAAATATTTTCTTTATTTTGCTAAATGTGAAGATTTTATTATAATTTTCGATGTAATTTATCTGAGTTTTTCATAAAACATCTGTTTTAAAATGATATAGTCCTTTTTTATTTTTAAAGAAGTGAAAAATAAGTTTTATACCTGCACGAAGGCAAAAGTATATTTTTGTAAAAATTTACCCCCCATTAAGCGCCATTGCTCCCATTGTGGGAACGTTTTGTTTTTCATAATTAATAAAATTATATTTAATTTTTTTCTTCAGAAGTACTTTAATGACATCCTGTCTATTAAGAAAAAACAGTGATTCCATAAAAAAATTGGTTAATATATATAGCGACGCTTAATGAGTTAAAAATGTATGCTGAATTTATTTAGTGATGAGTATTATATTATATATTATGGGCGCTTAATAAACATATCTGGTTCGTATGTATTTATTTGACTAAAAAATGGCGTAGAAATTTGCAGGTTTGCTAATAAAATAGCTTAAATATTTTCTGGCTAGAAACCGGTATAAGTTGGTTCAAATTAACTCACATTGTACGGAAGTTATCTCAGAAGGTGTAAGTATGAATTTACATTCACTGACGCCAACTACATATAAACCCCTTGAGGGGCGCCGTTTGCAGTCTGTAAACGGTTAATTTTAATACTTAAATTGTCAACTGACACCAATAACTTTTTAGAGCAATTTTGATATTGTGTGTGTGCGGGAGGGGGGGGGGCTGTTTAGGCAATTTTTTTCAATTAAAGTTGTTCGTAAATTGCAATAGGAATTAATTATTTGAACATTTTTGGTTCACAAATGTCCTGCACCTGAAAGGGTTAAAACGCGATTCGCCATTTAAAGAAAGAGGATATCTTTACAAATATATATTCAATTTCTACAACAATAAAATTCGAAGTTTTTGAATAGAAAATGAAAAAGTAAATGCAGATACATATTTTGAAAATCTAGTTTCTTAAATTCTAGGTAAAATTTCAAAAAAAAAATGCTTTGACATAAATGAAACTTTACAAATTCCAGTATCAAATGTTTAAAAAAAATAACCATTACTCAGTATTCAGTGAAAACAAACACGGTGAAATACTATTTGGGTTTCATCAGTGTGATATTAAATAAATAAAAACTGAAATACTAATATTTATTATAATCAAGCTAAGGATATTTTTTAAGTTTCTTTCACTTTTTTCAAGAAGAGTTTTTGCTTCTTTTAAAGAAACATGAAAACGCATGAATGAAATTATTTCATTCATTTTTTGTTAGTAATATTAAGAGAAACTTTTTTCCAAGAAAACTTTTCTTTAAAGCATTAATGTGAAATAATTGAAAATTCTAGTAATTGTGATCTTCAAAGGAAGTGTATTAGTCTTTTAAAGCCTTGAGGTAAAATTTGAGTTGGGATCTTTAATATAAAAAGTTATTCTTTTATGAAAGAGGTAGTATAAGATTTGTTATCGTTTAAAATTCAATCTCTTTTCATTTTGTTTTTTTTGTACAATTTTATGTAGCTTAAGAAATTTAAAATAAACAAATATTAATGAATTTTTTTTAAATATTCTGTAATTAATTAAATTATACTTATTTAAGATTTTGTATTCGTTTTTCATTTATTTAAATTTTTATCAAAGAGTTTGAAATTCAATGCACTACATTCAAATAAAGCCATTATAAAATATGTTTTGGTACTACAAATTGATAAAGTACTAGAGAGAATTTATAATATAAAGCCCCGGAACGTTTTATATATATATATAGAGAGAGACTAAATCAAAACATTTACCGCTACTTTTTCCTCACGAAAACTTTCGGTATCTTTTTGGCAGTTTTCGAGTTTTAATTAAATATTTTTTTGAAAACTGTAAATATTTTTAAAACCTATAAATTTTTCTCTCTGTCTATTCTGTTACTGAGCATTTTAAAATTTGCAAAACTATAATGTATGGTCTCTGTAAAGAGTCTTTTTTTACTTACCCATCTTACGTAGTATAGGGCAAAATTTGCAATCGTTTTGAAATTCGAAAATTTTTTTTGAGGGATTTACACCTGCCTGTGTGTCTATAAACTCTCTATCACCCGAACAAATTGAGATAGAAACTTGAAATTTGGTGTGTACTTAGAATGTAATAATGGGAAGAAGTCTATTTTACACCAGTAACTTTTATTATCCGGAACTGTTTTTTTTCGGGCTCTCTAAATATTCGTAAATACAGAATTATAAATATCTCGACAACTAATTATCCGATTGACTTCATTCTTTATGCAAAATTTATGTTTTTTATTGTCTTTTATATTCATTTCTTAAAATAAAAGAAATCGAAAATTTGTGGTACTACTCTGTTATCCCGTCGACTAATTTCGCCAAATTATACGAAATCGCCAACTAATAGCCAAATTATACATATTGACATAATTTTTATTTTAAATTATGAAAAAACAAATAATTAATAAAATATTAATAAAAATATTAATAAAAAGTCGAAATAAAAATCACTTAATGACATTTTAAACACTTGAATTGTATTTAATGTCATTGAATGTGACATTCACGATCATCCATTATAGGCATTTAATCTTTTAGTTTGGCGATAATTTTTTGGTCGACGGGATAACCCAGTAGCACCAAATTTGTATGTACTTTTCATCAAAACAAATATTTCAAGTGTCCAAAAAAATAGTTTCCGGTAATCGAGGTTACTGATATTGATGTATTTTTTTTTTTTTTTTTGTCGGCCGATTATCTACGCTATGGGATATAGGCCCTATGGGGTGGGTTGCCCTCCGTGGGGGTCTTTCTAAGGGAACCTAACCCGCATTTACGCAAGGTTCGAAGAAAACCACGGAAAACTTCGAACGGTTAGGCCGACGGTCGCGATTGGGTTCGAACCCAGCACCTACTGCCTACCAGTTTGGAGGTCAGAACCTCGCGGCCACTGGTGGGGCGTTACTGATATTGAATTGGCTTCGTCCCATTCCTACATACTAGGTACATATCAAATTTCAAGGCTGTATCTCAATTTGTTCAGGAGATAGAGCGTTTATAGACACACAAGCAGACAGACAGATGGACGGGATTTTTTTTTCCTTTTCTAAAAACATGTTTTTCGGAATCTCAAGTTTCTGAGCCCAAACCAGTAACGGCTCGCCAGGAGGTGCTGCATCAGTTTATTCACACTACTAAAATTGTATGGTTATTTCAGTTTTCTTTAAGAAACAAAATTTATCGAATAAATAATAGAAAAAATTCTGTTAAATTTTAGTGGTAAGAAAAATCTGATGCAGCACTCCCTGACGAACCGCGACTGGCCCAAACAGAATCGCTCGATTCGCAGATTATACGGTATAAAAAAATACGACAGTCTCTAATGGATAACCTCATTCTTCAAACTCGAGTTTCGTTTAGAACAGTACTGCACTGTAACAGTGCAGTATGACATGGATAGTACAATGTAAATTGCCAATACCACGATGCGTAAATTATCAACTTTTACTTAAAAGATTTTCTATAGCATATTACCGGTGTCAAGTGAATTTTCGAAATATTTTTTGTACTGAAACGTTTAAATCCGTCAAATTTGTTTTTTTGATTTTCAAAACGATTGAAAGATTTACCCTATACTACGTATGATGGCTAAGTAAAAAATAAAATAAAATCTGGAATGAAGAAGATACAGTCATCACAAGCATTGCTTGTCGCTATTTTTGTTTTATTCTAACTCGCGTTTTTTAAGTCTTTGATGTTTTAGTAATTAACATCGTTTAATATGAATAAAGCAAGTAGGAAAATGCATTTAATTTTTTTTTCATATTTCCTGAAAACGCAGTATAAACAAGCTAATTAAGCAAATATATTTTTATATGTTCAGTCAATTACAATTTGATGATAAAAATAGATGTCATGAAAATATGTTTTTGCAATACTTAATTAATTCAGAGACATATTTTTATTGAGACATGATTAATAACTTCTTAAACTCAATAAGTGTTCAGACTATTTTTTATTTGCCTTTTGATGTAATGAAATGGTTTTTATTGTTGCGGTATTTTGGATGAAGCAATTTTTTGCTTTGATTTTGAAATTGGATTTTGCCTAAAGCTTTTTAATGATTTATTTTCATTTAAAATAAAATGCAATTTTAATATTTTTTACAATATTTTTACTTTTTTCTATCTTTACAAGTATTAGATTCGTGAAAAATTTTTAATTCCTGTTTTCGGCGGATATACATGTTTTAAAAGCCAGACATTAAAAAAAAAAAAAAAAAAAAAAAAAAAAAAAAAAAAAAAAAAAAACCATGCTTTTACATAATGTTTGTCTGTGAGTCTGTAAGTAAGTCTGTATGTTACATAAATTTTGTTGGCGCTTTATCTCAAGAACTAATGCAGGAAATTTTACAAAACTTTAGATTCAGTTAAACCTTGATATACACTAGATGTGATTAGACTTTGTTGCATATCGCTCAACAGGTGGTGCTGCCGTGCCGTCTTTTCTACGATTTCCGTGACAGCTATAGCTCAAGAACTAATGGACTTTATAAACCGTCTAATTTCGTTATCCCTTGATATAATATAGTTCCGATTGCGGTTAGATGGAAATCTGACAACAGGTGATGCTGCTATGCGATAATAATCAAGATTATCGCAATAGGTCTAGCTCAAAAAATAATGCACGGATTTTCATAAAACTTCAGATTCAATTAGTCTCTTATATAAATGAATTTTCTTCAGTTTTTAAAGTAAATTGCACAGAAGGTGGCGCTTCTATGCGGTATTATTCAGGATTATCAAAATAACTATATCTCAGAAACTAATGGTTGGATTTTCATCGAACTTCAAATTCTATTAGTCCTTGATAAAAGGTAATGTTTTTCAGTTTTTTGAGTAACAAGTTGTTGAGAAAGAACAGGTAGCGCTTCTATGCAGTTTCTTTACGTTATCTGCGATGATTCTTTCGCAAATACTAATACACGGATTTTCATTGAATTTCAGATTCTGTTAGAACTTGGAATAAGTTGTGGCAAATTAAATTTTGGTGTAAATTACCAAACCGGTGACGCTACTATATTTCATTTTCCTGGAAGTATTAACAGGTGTGATATAGAAGAAAGTTTTGGGATTGCCGCATTCGTTTAATTTATGTATTAATATGGATAAGGCAAATAAGAAAATGCATTTTTTAAAATTAAAAAAGTTATTTTCATATTTCCTGAAAAAACAATCAACTTAAAATAAATAAAATATATATTAACTTAATATCTATTAAGAATTAATTTAAACAGGCTAATGAAGCAACTTTTACATGTTCAAATTATAATTCGAAGATAAGAACTAATGTCATCAAAATAGGTTTTTGCAATCCTTAAATAATACAGAGGCTTGTTTTTATTGAGACATGATTAATATGATTCTTAAACTCATTAAGAGTTCAGACATGTTTTTTATTTGCTGTTTAAATTACGAAATGGTTTTATTGTAACAGTTTTTTTAAATTATTATATAAGTAATATGATACTCTTTGATTTCCTTTATAATTGGATTTCGCCTACAGCATTTTAAAGATTTATTTTAATAAAAAAAATTAATATAATATTAATATTTTTTTATAAGTTTTATTTATGCACGAATGATGAAAATACTATTTTGATTATAGAATGAAATATAGTAATAATGAGATAAGTTCTTCACGGAAATTTTACAATTAGGTTTTGATTCTGTAGTTGTCTAGACTATTTTTTATTTATAGTTTATCATACATTATATGTGAAACGATACAAGATAGGACAACGAACTTATATTATGTAACTTATCATAAAGCAAATAAAATAGTTTTTCAATTTTTAGCTCACAGGCTATCATAGCCTGAGAGCTTATGTGCCCGTCCGATCTATATGTACGTTCGTACGTTCGTGCGTAATGCGATAACTCATGATAAAAACATCGGATCCACTTGAAATTTTGTATATAGGTATATCCTGATAAGGCGCTTCCTTGATTAGTTTTTGGAGTTCATTCGATATGTATAAGAGGGGGAACGGGGGGCTCATGCCCCTCCCCTTAATTGATATAAACGGGATTTTCATGCAAAATTAACAGTTTTCGTTCAAAATTTAGATATAGGATCATTCTGATGAGGCGAGTCAGTGGCTGTTATTAGGTGTTCATTAAATAAGTATAAACAGGGGGAACGGGGGTTCTAATGCCCCTCCCCTTAACTTGTATAAATGGATTTTTCAAGCAGAATTGTCAGATTTCGTTCAAATCTCTGAATAGTTTTGGAAGTTTAATGGTTAAGTATAAAAGAGGGGAATAACTCCTCTTAAATTATATAAATGCTAAATGGGTTTTTATTAAGAATTATCCGATTTGCTCTGAATTTTGGATATAGATTTTTTATATGATAAAGAATGTCCTTGATAGTTTAGGAGGTTCAATGATTAAGTATAAAAAAGGAGAAAGGAGAGAGCTGTTTCCCCTTCCTAATTTTTTTTCGAACGGAATTAACAAAAATACAAGGCTGTAATGTACAATTAGTATGCGTAGCCTGTGAGCTCAATGCCGTCAGTTTAACTGGGCAATATTCTTTTTATTATTCTTTTTTACAGAAGGATAATAAAAGATGTTTTTACAGAAATATACCGCTGACTAGTTTGGACCTTGTGGGATTACTTTCTTCCATCATTTTAAAAAAGTGTTGATTCTCTGTACCGTATCGAACAAACAATCCGAGATAATTTAGAGTTTTTGCCCTTGAAAGATATTTTGCACCTTACTATAGTTTACTTGAATAGTTTGGGGGTAATTTAAAAGTTTGTTTGTGGCAATGCTGACTGTTTTTAAACAACTGTTTTCGTGTATAAAATTTAACTCTCCAAATTTTCTTTAGTGAAACAATCTGGATAAAGGCTGAAAATAATGTAAATATCCAAATATGATCCCCAGTAACCTGTAACCTATAATTTTTCACATTAGTACTTTTTATTTTGATAGGAAATGCTTACGTTTCCATAAAGCTAGCATAAAAACTGATTTTTCGGGGCTTTTTTGTGGCAGGCCAGGTTTGAACCGAAGTAGCTCCATTTATTTACATGTGCGTTTTATACAATCAAATTTCTTTCAAGATGATTTGAGAAACATTTTTTTTTTCAAATGATACTGTAGAAAAATGTTACATTAATTGTTTTTGTTGTAGTTGTTGAAGATAATATGACGAAACATGTTTCTTGTGTCTTTTATATTGACAATTGGTTTATTGTGTGTAAATGTTAAGTAAAAATCTTTATCGACTTTTCAGTATTAACCAAAAGTACCAAAATGTCTTAATTATTCCCGAATTTGATTCAAGTTGAACATATTTTCAACTGGAAATTTTATTTAACAAAAAAAAAAAAAAAAAAAAAAAAAAAAAAAAAAAAAAAAAAATCAAAATGAAATTGAAAATGTGCCTCATAGAAAGAATACAGATTTTCGATTTACATTTTCTAGTTTGTACATGGAAATTTTTTATCAGACTCCAGAATAATTAAAATATGTTTCTGTGGGGTTTACCTATTAACTGCCAAAACTGTGAGAAAGAAGCCTAACTTTTTTACTGAAAGAAAGTTCGACACCACAAGTTTTGAATAATAATCTTCCCTTTATATAATGGTTTCTGTTTGTAAATATGGCAAAACATTTTAACTCTAAAATAGTGGTTGTTTGATAGTTAATTTAAGAAATGTGCATACACTTTTAGCCCCTTGGGAACAAGCAACACGTAATGAGACCTGTAAAAAAGCTTAAGCATTTTTGTTTAGCCGTACCAGTAAAATTTTACTGTAAAATTTACCTTATTTAATCGACGAATTTTTCGTTAAGGAAAGAACAAATTTCTGTTTTTAAAATACGGTGACAAAACATTATAAATTTCGTATAAAGATTCCGCCGCGAAAACGAACCAGTATCAAATAATGTGTTAATTCATTTGCAAAACCTATTACAAGGGGTTAAGCAGTAGAAGTCTGCACGGGTCGAAATTTCCAGGCCCGAACGAAAAAAATATTGGCCCGACCCGGCCCGGCCCGAAAGTTAAAATTTCGGCCTGAACCCGGCCCGGCTCTGGTGAATTTATACAGAACATTGATCTTTACTCTATAATGGAAGAGTTCAGACCAAAAAAACTTATCTTAGTCCTTTTTTTTTTCTTTCATGTTTATAATCTCTATTTGTGCAGAAGTGCCATAGGCTGCGATATTTACGCTTTTAACCCTATGAGGGGCAAAGCACTTCTATTTTTAAATTGCTGAAATGACTGATTGACACCAGAATTTAAAAATGAATTTATTTCAAAATAGATAAAAACTTTTCTGTACGTACTTGATAAAATTAAAAATTTCTTTTCAAACTTCTGGTGTTAATGTTGCGTTTCACAATTAAAATTAAGTGGTATATATTTTATACCACAGCCTTTCAAGGGGTTAATGAATCTTTGTTTGTTGTATGTAAATGTTTCAGCTATCATTAGTATTATTAATATATAAAAAAATCTAAAAAGTGGTATATGGTAAAAGTAAAATCTTCTAAGACATTGGGGAAAAAAATACTTTCCTTCTTAGCAGATCTAAATGTTTAATATATATATTTCTTCGCATATTATTGTATTCATTTTGCATGAATGAATAGTTTAAAAGAAATTTGCAGTTTTCATCTTTAAAAAAAATTCCGATATAATCATTTATTTATTTATTTATTTAGTAGTGTGTTTAATTCTATTTTAAGACGCCTAGTGATCTACGATTCTTTAAAAAGAATAAATTGTAATGTTCAATTGTAGAATAATTACGACTTAAAAGTATATGTCTATTTTGCAAAAAATTTTGGATCAAGCCAAACTTTACTGATTTATGAACAGACTTTTCCACATCGAGAAAAGGATTTTCATACGGAAAGATTCGCCAGGAACTGATTATTTAGGTCCGTGAAGACTAGGAAGAACGAAATTAGTCTCGGCTTCGTACGGAAAAAATAAGTTAGACACGGCCCGGCCCGATACTCCAGGAAAAAAAAATTAAGGCCCGAGCTCGAGCCGGCCCGAAAATATTAGTGACTAAGCCCGTCCGACCCGGCCCCAGACTTCAGAAGCAAGGCCCGAGCCCGGCCCGGCCCGGCCCGGCCCGAATATCGTTAGTGAAATCGGCCCGTGCAAACCTCTATAAAGCAGTCCAACAGATGAAATGTATTCAATTCATTTGAAACTAAAAAAATGGATAGTATGAACTTCAAAATTTTTTATTATTTATTTTTTATATTTAGAAAAATGAACCAAAGAAGTCCTCAGCAAGGACTACTTTGTCCAAAAACTTTAAAAATAATTAATTAATAAAAATGAAATCTCTTTAAAATCATACAGTTTGCTTCACTGTTTCACGTCATTTGTTAACAACCCAATTTAGACGTTAAAAATCACAATACTACTTTTTAATAACGGAAATGTTTGTTTAACAAAGGAAAGGTGATTCAAAGTCCCCGTTGACGGTACATAATAAGCGGTATAAAGAAAAAAAAAACTTGGATGCATTTTTGTTTATTTCATAACCGCTTAACTGATTAATGTTTCTGAAAAAAGTATTTCAAATAATTTTTGCCTACTTTTGCATGTTCTTTACAGAAATTTTTATATTTTACCGTGGGTTTTTCAAAACAGAAAATTTTTGCCTAATTGATGCTCGGCATAAATAATACAATATTTACATTATAATTTTACCGCAGAGAATAATAAATCATGAGTAGAATAGAGATGCCTGCACATGGAACAGGCAAATTAGGGAAGAGTTTAGTTTGAAAGGTGTTTTCAAATTCGACCAGGAAATCAAACCCTTCGGTACGAGTGTCTCTTTTACAGAATTTTTAATATTTTAACACCACTTTTTAAAAAGAGAAATTTTTGTCAGATCTAATCGGACTAGTGCGCCTATTAAAGAAGAAAAAATTTACAAAAAAATTTATTGGTGAGAATAATCAAGGATTTTCAGCACCTAATGCTGTATGGATTCCGGTCGTTTGTTTTGAAGGGGTTGTAACGATATCGATCAGTATAAAGCGAGTTACTACCTGAGAGTAACTGGCTTGGCCTTTTGCTCAACTGTTAAATCACTCGCTTCCTGATCAGAGGTCCTCCGATCAAAACCAACCGGCGCCAATCTTCCTCATTGGTGACCCTGGACACGCACGCAACTCTCTCTCTCTCTCTCTCTCTCATCATCAACTTCCAACGCACAACAATCAACTCACCTCATCATCAACAGATAGCAGCACCAAAACAATCTCTCTCAACGCAAAGCCTGTCCTCGCATCACAATATGCGTACACAATCTCTCTCAACACAAAGCCTGTCCTCGCATCACAATATGCGTACGACAGCATTCATTCACGAGTGCATATCACTCGTCAGACGTCAGTAATACGTCTTTCTCACTGGGGGCATACTCTGTAACGATCTCGATCAGTATAAAGCGAGTTACTACCTGAGAGTAACTGGCTTGGCCTTTTGCCCAACGGTTAAAGCACTCGCTTCCTGATCAGAGGTCCTCAGATCAAAACCAACCGGCTCCAATCTTCCTCAGGGTAAACGCTTTGAGGGGTAAAGCACTTTTGTTGCTAAAATGTCAAAATTACTGTCTCGCACCAGAATTTAAAATCAAATGTATTTGAAAAATCTGTAAAAAAATTTCTTCGCGAACACTATAAATGAATTTTTTTTTCAAAATATGGTGCCAATGTGGCATTTGGAAATTAAAATTAAATGAGACATATTATATTCCACCATCCCTCAAGGAGTTAAGAGTGGTGATGGTAGGGATCAAGGGGACCAGAAATTAGGATAGAACACGGGATCGCAAGCCACTTATTTAGTCGAAAATACAGGTGTTTGAAACTAATTATACACGGGTTGACCCTGATAATTTTGTGAATAATAATAATGCAACTAAAAAATATTGATTAGTACCTTATTTTGTATGAAATGTATATGATAACATCATAAAAATTTCTCGAAAAACAAGATGTTGCGCAAATGATCATACTATATGAACCAATAATCGAAGTCCAAAATGTGAGGCATCAAGTGACAACTACCGATGCGAATAATGGAAGGTACAACCACTTATTTTGATGCCAATATTAAAAGAAACTTGAGTATACATCTTAAAAGTTTTATGGGGAACTAAAAGTTAAATGGGAACTAAACAAAATGTGATAAGAATACCATTTCTGTTATGATGAAATTCTGTTTAGAAAGGAGTTTTCCTTCTGCTCTTTGCGGTTCTCTCTCAGCAGGTTTTGTTTTAATAAAATTACAACAGCCTTATACAATTTAATATAGGAAAACAGAATTGTTGCTTGAACGAAAACAAAATTCAAATTTAGGGAGTGTAATTGTATAACATTCTAATTGTAGGTACAATCATAATTTTACTTTTAAAACAGAATTCGGTTTTAAAAAGGCTTCGTTTAAATAGAATTTACAGAAAATACAGTAAAGAATGTGAAAACACAATGTCTAAAAATTAAAAAAAGAAAAAAATCTGTTTTAGGCAGGTTTCTACCGACACTAGTACTTTTTTCTGCCATTCATTTTAAAACCTTCCACTGCCTGACCGGATATATCCGTTCACTAGGCTGCATGTCTCACTGCAGTTGAAGTGTTATTTAAATTATTATAATTCGACAAATATAACCCAGTTTTAAGAAATTAAATTATGATTGATATTTTCAAGGCTTATAAGCTTATACGTAACAAAAAAATTATACAAGGATAGAAAATCCCTCTTTTATTAATATTTAAAATAAATTGCAGAGAAAGAAACAGTACAATTTTACCCTTTTGCTCGGCGGTCAGGAGGAGAGATTATAACATTTTTCATTTATAAATAGGTTCTGTCTTTATAGATTTTACTATATAACCCTCTTATGTCCATAGTAAAAATTATGCTACCATCAGTGTTTCCCGTTTAGTGGTATTTTTAATTTAGATATTCCAAATTTACACAAGAAATTAAAAATAGTGACATTTGTTTTATTTCACAACAGAAGACTCGTTCATTAAACAAAGCTAAATTTAATAACGACACATTCCGGTATCAATACAGATTCCCTAAATTACGGAATTTCAAGAACTTCTTTTTCCATTTGAATTGGAGGGTTAATTTTCAGCCAATGCTTTGCAACAAATAATATGGTACTAAAAATGTAAATGCGCAGCATGAAAAACCGGGATTGTACCCTGGTAGCAAACCAATATTGGTCCAACGTTGCGCCAATATTTCATTTATTGGAAATATTGCCAAAAAAGTCAATATTGCTCCAATATTGTGATGTTTACATTTTGCCCTTATTTAGCCAATATTTGCAGCCAATATTATGCCAATATTGGGGTTTCATTGGAAATATTGCCAATAAAACGCCAACATTGTACAAATGTTGGAGTTTCATTGGAAATATTTCCAATGAAATTCCAATATTTAACCAATATTGGGGTTTTATTGGCAATATTTCCAACGAAACCCCAATGTTGGCATAACATTGGCTGCAAATATTGGCTAAATAAAGGCAAAATGTAAACATCCCAATAATGGTGCAATATTTCATGCCAATATTGTGCCAATGTTCTAATATTGCTCCAAGATGTAGCCAATATTGGCTACTGGGGTATGCGTCTTCGCAGTAGTTTCTGGGACAGATCTTGGGGCTCTGAAAATTGGGACATCTTATAACACTAATTATCATTCCTAACAAATTTGACATTTTTGAATGCACTTGTTATCACAAACTAAACTCAAAACAGTTTTCAGAAAGTATGCAAAACTTAAAATATTTGGCTAAATTTGATTAAAATAGAAATATTAGCACTTCAAACACATAAATTTTATTAATATTTGGAAAACCTTTTCAATTGCAAAATACTCAAAGTGCGACAAATTTAGCATTAATGAGAACTTTTTTCAAAACACCTCTCCTCTCCTAAAGAATTTTTAAAGTAGAGTCACTTGCAGGCCTTGAAGAAATAGAGCTCAGGAAGGAAGAGTTTTCCAAAGTAACATGCTTCAGCGTTGTCACAGGCGCCTATTTTTATATTCTATCAGATCCGCTATTTTTAATAATAAATTTTGTTGTATAATTCATGTACTCATAGCTGCTAACTTTCAACTAATCTTCCGTAATACCTGGATTAGTTCGACCCAGGTTAACGTCATTTGAAACCAGAAAATATATTTCCTGAACTTTTATTTATTTAATTTCAGGATTGTTAATGGAACATACTTAATTTCATTTCTTTGAAAAAACTCTGGTTCGGAACTTATTAAACCAGGGTCAAATTAACGCATGTATTACAGATAATCGGTGTCAGGTTGGCACCTATGTGTACTTACATAACTTATGTTCAGAACAATGGAGTCCTTGGCTTTTTGTCCGCCGCAGTCATGTTAAATGTCTTTGGAAACTACGAAGTATTAATAAAGAAAATAACATTTTTTGTTCTAAAGGATTGCACAGCTGCCAACTCTTCCGATTTTTCGGCCCGTAAAAAATTAATAGAAACTTTCGGCTTATTTATGCGGCAAATTACAGCCTCTTGAAATGGTAAGATTTTCTATAAAATTTTTCTGGGCCAAAAAAGCGGAAGATGTTGACAGCTATGAGATTGGCATCTTATGATCCGGAGACTTGACAGCTCTGCGCTCTGCGGATTATCAGAAGATGTATAAAATATTTCTGTTTTGCAAAGGTGGTGCAAGTTAAAATAAAATAATGCCGTAATTTTCGGTTTATGATCCGCGGATCAAACAATTCTTTTTTTTGTCCCACTATTTTTAAAAAATAAAATATAAACTTTTGAATCACGGTAGTTGTTGACTTCAATTACTAAATGAAATTTCTGGGTCCAAACAGAATCGTTTGATCTATGAAATATGCGATGGAAATTACGGCAGTCTGTGATGGAAGCAACTTCCTTCTAACTCGGGTTTCATGAGGAAAGGTGCACTACACTGATTAAATGTGAGCGAACTGTACTGCACTGAGGCAGAACAGTATCACGTGAATCGTGCTATACTAATTGCAAGATCAATGATAAATTATTATCAACTTTTAGTTAAAAAATACTCTGTAACATATTCCCGGTGTAAGATTATATATATCCATATTTTAGAAATATTTTTTGTACTATGCATTCTATCCAATTCACGGAATATCGCTTTGGTGATATCCTCGGCTAGCGAGAAATTTCTTTTTGAAATATATTTGACTTATTTAATTGTACAATTTCTGAAATTAAAGAAGTGAAATATGTCTATTCAGAAATAGTAAGATTCCAAATTGGGACATACTGCTGTGCATCAGTTTCTGAACTTTGTTCTAAAATTTATTAACAGTACTTCTACCGGTGTCTTTTTTAATGTTTTGTTTATAGCTTAGTTATGTATTGGAAATATTTCAGAATAAATTGATTTTTTTATTATAAAAGCTAGCATTATTTTTCATAGAATTATTTAATTTACAACAGAGGTAGTCATTCGCTGTCCTTTCTTCAACAAATGATCTCGAGAAAGTTTTGGGGTCGAGAGAAAATTTCAACATTATTTGAATTTAATTATTTTAGTTAAAAGTGTATGGACACATTTTAAAATAATTTTTATTTATTAATTTTCAATTTAGATTTTTTTTTTATTGTTAACCATTGTATTTGTAAAGAAAATCACATGATAAAACTTCTCAGAATTAAAAAAAAAAAAGAATTCTAATCTATAATTTGTTAAAAAAGTGAGGTGTTTTAAAATCGTTTGTTTCATTTTTTAAAAATTAAATAAACAGAAATATATAAGCTTTAATTTTAAGTTCAGCATTTTAAAAAAATCATAATTTAAATAAAAATTTAAAATATTTACAGAAGTTTTTATTAAAAAAGCGATGTAGCTTCTAAAAAATAAAGTAAAACAATTGAAAAAGACATGTTACAAGTTTGACCATTTATCTTCAAGGGTTCTTGAATTATAATAATTTAAACAAGAGAAATGGCGAAAACACCCTTTATGAAGAAAAACACATTTCACAAGGAAGTAGTTATCATGATAACCATTGCTTGAAAGTTAACACAAACGAAAAAAAAAAACAATAATAATATTTCCTGTTCCAATTAAGATAGAAAAATGATTTAAACACTGGTTCAAGCAGGAAAAAAGCAGAGAAAGTTTTAGTGCATTAGTTTTTTTTTTTTTTTTTTTTTTTTTTTTTTTTTTTTTTTTTTTAGAAAATTTGAAGATTTTTGTGCTCCAAACCATTTAACCCTTTCAGGGGTAAAGCACTTCTAATCTTAAAATGCTGAAATGATTCGTTGACACCAGATTTTAAAAAGAAATTTATTTCAAATTATATACAAGCTTTTCTTCACATACTTCGTAAAGTTAAAATTTTCATCCCAAAATTCTGGTGTCAATGTGGCATTTCGTAATTAAAATCAAATGGGATATATTTTATACCACCGTCCTTCAAAAGGAAAAAAAAAAAATGTAAAGCAAATCTGAATAAATCTCTTATTTATGAAATTTAGCTGTTAAATTTTGAAATTTTCAACTTTGTGAAGACATTTGTATGTTTATATTAACCGCTTCTGCACGTCATATGGGCAACTGTTTTTGCCAATCATGATTTTGCTAATCATACAATCATGATTGCCAATCATGATCCGTACTACATACGGACATCCATACTCAAATCATGATTTATTATTCTCATCAGTAAATTTTTATTGTAAATTTTGCATTTCCGAGGATTTTTCTGATTCAATTAGACCAAAAATATCTGTTTTGAAAAGTCAGTAATAAAAGTTTAAAAATCCCGTAAAAGACAGGAAAAAAAATAGGCATTCTTTGAAATTTTTTTACAAAAATGATGATCAGTAAAATGGTTAATCCTTTGTAGCTCAATAATTCTTACATATTACTCAAAAATTCTTACATACAGTCGAGTCTCTATATAACGAAATCCACCGTTCCAGTAAAAAATTCGTTATATAGAGAAATTCGATGTATAGAGAATGCTGTTAAAAATCGTATTTAATGTGTGAAATTTGAACAAATATTATTTTTCATCTTTTGAATTAAGAATTTGAAATGTTTAAAAGTAAATATTAACCTAACATTTTACTTCTTAATTATTTAAGCTGTTTCAAAAAAGAGAACACACATTTATTTGAAAGCTTAATGAAAATCAAATATGGAAGACTTGCATAAATTGCAGACGAAGAATTCTGCAATTTTTTTTTTATTGTTACGCTCTCAAAAAATGTTCAAATTTTACCAAGGAATGAAAAATTGTAGTTAACATTTTCCTCCATTTGAAGGCCTCTCTTATGTGCCTCTCATTGATTCCTCTTTTACGTGTGTATCAATCCAGTTGAAACTGTTTTGAGAAGAATGTGGAAAGGTGTGTGGGAGGTGGGATGAATTCGTTGGATTTAAAGAACATTGAGTGAAGTAATATATATTAAAAAAAAAACTCAGCACTGGCGATAAATCAAAAATAAGTAATGGAAAACTGATTCCATATGATATCGAAGCTTTTTAAAACTGTTTTTATGACCAATTTCTGAAAAAATTCGTTATATGGAGATAAATATTTCGCTATATAGAGAATTTTTTAATGTAATTATGCGAAAAGGGGACCGTTCCTACTAAAAATTCGTTATATAGAGAAATTCTATGTATGGAGTTTCGTTGTAGAGAGACTCGACTGTATGTATTAACATGTATCATTTAAGCATGGAATTTCCTTCTATAGTAAAAAAAAAACTAGCCTTAAAAGGAATGACTCCTGGAATGATGCAGATGTGGAAGATTTCCGGAACTAACGAATCCGGGTTGTCCACTCCTTCCATGAGTCGAATAGACCAATCAGGAAAGGGCTCCGTCTATGCATCGCCATATGGGTTACCATAAAGAGAGGAAAGGTTACCATCGCCAACAATCGCCAAGTTTGTCGCCAACTTGGCGATATATCGCCAAATTTGGCGACCAAAACTATTTGTCAAAAGTGACGCCAACTTGGCGATAACTGTAATATTTCGCCAAATTTTTAATTTCTTTACAACACCAGTCGTTTGATACATCATTTGAGAGGTTTGCAACTGCTTATTCATATAATGGATGTCTTGTGTGTTATCCCCCATTCTGCTCCCCAGGGGGGACACATTTTATTTTCTTTACAACACCAGTCGTGTTACACAAGATTTGAAAGATCTGCAACTGCTTATTCATATTATGGATGTCTTGTGTGTCACCCCCACACTCTGCTCTCCCCAGGGGGGGGGCGGTCACATTTTTAATTTCTTTACAACACCAATTGTGTGACACATCATTTGAGAGGTCTGCAACTGCTTATTCATATTATGGATACCTTGTGTGTAACCCCCCCCCCTCTGTCCTCAGAGGGGGCGCATTTTGTAATTTCTTTACAACACCAATTGTGTGACACATCATTTGAAAGGTCTGCAACTGCTTATTTATACCATGGGTTATTGGCGAGCGCAGCAAGCAGGGGTAGACAATCATTTGGAATCGCGAAGCGATTACGCGGGGGGTTGGCGAGCATAGCGAGCAGGGGGGCGGGGCCCCCTAGTAGATAAAAAAATTCAGAAGAGAAAAATAAAATTTTATTTGGAAAAATGGGTTAGTTGAATCTCTTCAACATCTTTCAAAATGCACAAAATCTAAGCAGTATTTAAAATATAAATTTATATGAAAATTTTTTAAACAATTGTTCGGCAAATTCCCAAACCGCATTCCTCACAAACAGTTTGAATACAGCTTTTACTAATCAGGGTATTTATAAAGAATTCTTCTTTCTCCCCAATATGGCCAGTGCCTAAATTCGTCTAGGCCAACTTACTTTGGTGAAATATATTGTGTAGGCCGTGTATGCTTTTTCTGTTGAATTCTTTTTTTCTATCCGATCTTTCCTTGTTTTGCTAACTTTCGACTTGGTATTAATTTACATAGGGGAAATCCCTAATTTTTCCTAAAGCAGTTAAATAATATAAAAACAGACTAATATTTTCTTTTTACAATAATTTTGCTCTTTAGAAAGTACTGCAACTTAAATAACCATTTGAAGAAATTTTTATGCCACTCTTTTAACGTTAAAAAAATCCTTTAGATGGATTTTTTCAAAGAAACGACACATTGTTGCAGATCTGCAACAGATAAACGTTTACGTCTATCTTATACGTATTATGAATTTCCTAGCTAGAAAATGGTCTTTAAACAGAGAATTAATCGTTACATGTTTGTCGAGTTTAATAAAAAAATGTTTCCGGAAATAATGATGCCTTGTTTTCAAATAGCTGTAAATAACGAAGTTTTAGGGAAATTTGAAAATTTTCAGACTTTGAATTGATACTATGTTATTAAAAAAGCTTCTTCTTTTTTATGAATTTGTTTCATTAGATTCAGACTATTTTTTAAAATCTATAGGTTAAGACTATAATGAATTATTGCGCCTCTTTTTGGTGCAGAAATACTGAATATATATATTAGAAACTAAAGGCAATCGATACTCAAATTCGTAAAAAAGATCTTTTATTTTTATTTTTTTACATTAAATCATTTATTCCCCTCTCCTTTTATAGTTAATTACTTTTTTCTGGAGCAAAAAGAAGTTTAAAAAAATTATTTCAGCTTGTTTAATCATACATGAATATTTCATAAGTAAACGTTAAAGTCAATTTGAACAAAATGTTTCTTTTAGACCATTGATTTTCCATTTAAAGAAACTACTACATTATTGTTGAAGTCTTGCCAGACTATCTCAATCACATCTTTGAAGATATTGAAGTGAATTTTTGTCACAAACAATTTTACTAAATTCGTACAAATAAAGTTTTTTTTTTTTTGGGGGGGGGGTGGAGGGGCAAAATACATTTTTCGTTGTTGTTGTTATTTAAAAGTTATCTTTATTCCAAATATCTTCATCCCAAATATTCCAACTCTAAATAACTTTAAAAAAAGAGGTAGACTTAATTTATTTCTATGGGGTAATCTTTGAAATTGACGAACCGATTTCAAATGCAATGGTATCAAAATTATGCTTATATTCAGTTTTCTATCATCGTCTATGATTTATCTCGGTGCGACTACTTTAAAGTGGACTCCAAAGTACTCCAAATGTTGCAGAATAGTTATTTATAACATGTAAGGGTTTTCTAAGAATATTTTCTAAACAATTCGAAAAATAAAACGGGTGAGAATACGGGATATATGGAGGACAATCGGAAACTATTGGTTCTGTTGTTAAATGACATGAAGGTTATCGCCAACTATACGCTATTTCCAGTCCAATTTGCCAAATTCTCATATAGTTCAAGAACCGACCGCACAAAACCTTAAGTCATCGAGCACAAAAAAAAAATTCCTTTATTTTATGGGAGAGTAGTAGTATAAGAATCTAATGATCCATGTCTGCCGGAAGCGAACATAAAATAAAAAATTAATACCACTAGTAGTTGATTCGTAGGCTTAGCATTATGTTTACCTGCACCCACTTTTTCTATGTTTTCGTACTTTTGATTGTACTTGAAAATCAACTTTTCCGTATCGAATTTTTTTTTTTTTATGAAACAACAACAATTTTTAGGATACAGTGGACTTTCAAAATCGCAAAAAACACCAAATTGTCGAATTTTCATTTTTAGCATAATAATATATATAAACTCTCTGCTATTGAACGCAATTTTTTTTTTCAATTTCGACTATTTTTACCGGAGTTACAAGCATTTTTGTCCAATCGGCTGATTCTGCCACGGTCCTTTGTTTACTTTTTTGCCGATTCGCATTCGTAAAATTTAGCCTAGTTTTTAGTTTTACCTTACAAAATGTTATTATTTTGCACTGAATACTTATTAATTTTGTGATTTCGCAAAACAATACTTTAACTGTAACTTTTAACTGTTTCTTTAGCGTTTGTTTACAATGTATTTAGAGGAATTGCTTTTTGTACCCAATCTTTTTAGCGTAAAATAAAAAATATATTAATATATTTAATATGTTTAACAAAAATCTGTACGGTAAGAGGTATTTATACCATGAATATTTCTATAAAAATTAAATAAATAATAAAAAAAAATCAGTAAAAAATACAAAAAGCTATTTTTGAGAAGATTTTTTAAAATTCAGATACTTCACGTCCTTTGCATGAATTACTGTTAAAGCCACATATTACATGTGAATTTACCATAAAACATAAAACACTTACATATAAGCTAAAAATGATATTATATATTTTATATATAGCCTAAACTGTCAGTACGAAAATATTAAGCAGTTATAACCTATGTAGTTACTAAAACCTGTTTTTCTCAGAATGAATATTTTCGTCGTTTTCATGATTTCAAAATGTTCCATGCGAAATTCTTTATGCCCATTTTTTTTTAAATACTCTCTATGTATGTGTTAACAAATGTTACTAAAAATAAACTTTTTTAGACGCATTTAAATTTTTTAAATTTCAGTTATATGGAATTTTTTATGATTTTTTAACGAAAAATACAAAAGAATTAAGTTAAAATCAATTTTTTTAATGTTTTACAAGTAATATGCTAAAAATGCTTAGTAACATTTGTTAACACATACATAGCGAGCATTTTAAACAAAAAAAAAAAAAAAAAAAAAAAAAAAAAATTAGGCATAAAGAATTTCGCATGGAGTATTTTGAAACATTGTCATTTTTCGTTAATTTAAAAAAAGAAAAATCTGTATCTCAAAAACTATTGAATATATTTTTTAAAAAATGTGAAATAAGAGATATATATACTATGACTATTTCGAGAAATTTTTAAAAAAATTCATTGAAAATTTAAAAAAAAAATAGTTTTGAGAGTCCACTGTACCCTTAAGTAATTAAAATGAAAATATTATATACAGTAATAGACCGAAAGGCGGCAGCACAGACAATCACCTCATTGAATCACGGGTGAACATCAAGGATTAGTTAAATCTCAATTCGCATCTTAAAATGCAATCGGTCTGTCAAGTCATATATTGGTAGAAAACACCTGGAAACCCGAATTTAGCGGTTGACACACAGGTTTAACGTTATATTTTCCTGATCTCAATCCTACAAGTTTTAACACTTTTGGGTGCAGGAAAATACGATGATAAATCTACGAGTCAACCGCTAAAATCGGGTTTTGGGGTGTTTTCCAACCAGATATGAGTCGGGAGATCTATTGCGTTTTAACATGCCAATCTAGATTTAACAAATCCTAACCTGACCTACTTGTCAACTCGATGAGACGGTTGTCGTTCCTGCCACTTTCCGATCTGTACGTTATTTTTCTTCACTTGCGCAGCTAAATTTCGCAAATGAATAAAATTAAAACTAAAATTTCAAATAAAATTTTATTATTTTAATGAAAAATTTATATTAGGCGTTACAAAAAAATTAAAAACAAATAACATCGATATGTTTCGGCTCCAATTTGATAAGAATTATAATCATAATAAAAATAAAAATACAAATCGTTTCTCGGACAATTTAAATGACACTCGACAATGAAACGTAACAAAAACAACGCGCTCATTAATAATAGACCATGATTTAAAGTTGTTTTAAATTTGGTTCATCCGATTTAAGCTTTCACAAGGAATTTATTCATTAACTCTAACCATAACGTAGGAATAATAAAAGAAAGAATATTGAATTGAGTACGCGCCGCCGTCAAACTTAAAGAGTTTGCCTTATTATAAGCAAGTTGATCCTATAGGACATGAAGATTTTGCAAGGGTTTATGGAATACCTTATATTACAAAAAAGGTGACTTAAATTATTACATAGGCTTGACTGGAAGAAAGCTTGGAATTCGAAAAGGTGAACATGAATCCGATATTAAATTTGGTCATACTAACATTGGTTTATCTAGATTATATTTAGATAGGAGGATAAAACTTCTGTTTAATAATGTTTAATTAAAGCAAATCATGTTTCATATAAATTGCTATCGCAAGTCCATTATAAGAGAGTCCATTGAAATATATGCGCGTATATATGTTTTGTTTGCAATGATACTGTTTCTTTTATTATCCCTAATTAATGGTTATAGTTAATAAATAAATTCTTCTTGAAAGCTTGAACGCGACGAACCAAGTTAGAAAATAATTTTAGATCATGATCTATTTGTAATTTATTTATTTATTTATTCATTTATTTATTTATTTTTACAATGGAATGCGTGGCTTTGTTTACATGTCATTGTCGCCTGTCATTTGTATTGACCGTGAGAATATTTGTATTTTTATCTTTATCTTTATTATTATCATAATTCTCATTAGATAAGCGTCGAAATATGTCAAAAGTATTTGTTTTTTAAATTTTTTAACACCTCTCTGAAGTAATATAAATTATTCATTAAAATGTTTATATAAAAGGTGAAGTTTTTAAAATATTGTGATTTAAAAATCTAACGGATTTAATAAACTTTTTATCAGAATTTTATTAATTACTAAGAAATGTTTTTTTCTAAAATGTTTTTTAATCGGTGAAATGTTTGATTAAAAGAAATTTGTTTAGTTTCATGTGACAAAAAAGTGTAATTAAATATTTTAAGATTAAAAATATTAGTAATGTAAATGAATCTCCTAATTTAAAATCAACATAAATCTCAAGTTTGTTGGTTTAAAAAAATGAAACTCAAACTTTCATTTAATCTGGACATTAATAAACATTCTTTATCTTTTTTTTAATAACTATAAGGAGAATACTTTTTTCACTGGAGCATCATCTTATAAATGTAATAAAATATTAAGTTCAAAGGAATTTTTTGTGTGTGAAAATCTTTTTAAATCACGAAAGTATCACAATTAAAAAATACATACAATAGTTCATTCTTCATTGCAGACGATTTAATTGTTTTCATTTCACATCAAAGGCTCTTTTAATTAGCATCATTTAACATAAAGAAAATTTAACAAAAAAATGATTTCCTATTTATTTTATTAGATATATTTTTAAAAAAGATTCTTCCTTAATGTATTAATTAAGTAAATACGTTTTAAAATTAATATGTGGTCGTTTAAGTTAAGCTAGTTAAAAAGGAATGAATAACATAAAAAATATTTTCCAGAGGTCTTAATTAATAGGAAGGTGTTAATTTTCCTTATTCATAATTAGGTGACTACTTAGAGTATTATTTTACACGATAAAAAAGAAAAATAATATTTTAACGGGATTTTTTTCATGTTTTTAAAACAAATTCTTCTTTAAAATCCAATTTACATGTCGGCATAAACTACAACATTTCTGAATAATCAATTAATAAATGGAAGTTTTATTAAGTCAAGAAAATTTTACTTATGCTATTGAATTTTTCTAATTTTTTCGTTGGTGCTGAATAAAAATCTTTTCGAATAAAAAATAAATAAATCATCACATGCTATATATATATATATGAATATATATTTGTAGTTTTTTAATTGTTTTCATTTAAATTGAGGGAATATTTTAACTGCCATCATTTAATATAAAAAAACATACATAAATTTTTATATTTTAGAAAGATTCTTGTGTAACATATTCATTAGGCGAGCAAATAATAAAAGAGAAGAACAGATAAGACGTATATTTTCGCCTAGTATTTCATTAGAAATATATGTATATCCTTAAAATCATTAAACTTTATTTATTTTAACCCCTTGAAGGGCTGTTTTAAGTTTTTAAAACTATTTCATTTTAATTTATAATTACCAGATTGGCACAAGATTTTTGGTATAATTTTTAATTGCTTGAAATATTGTCATGTTTGTCAAATATAACGATTGATGGCTACCAGTATTTTAGAACGATTTATTTTATCCGAGATATTTCATCAGTTGAATAGGGCGAAGAAATCTTTTCTAATATAACGGTGGCGAACAAGTATAGTGATTTTTAGTTGTGTGACATAAATGACAAAATTTATGGAATTCACTTTCTATGATTTTGCAAACATCAAACCGGACGATTTTAACTATACCATGTTAAACATAGACATGAAAAAAAAAATCGACACAAAAAATCTTTATTTGGCGCCCAGGACACATGCCCCCCTCTGTCCCTCTTTACTTTCGGCCTTGTGCAAAAATACATGAACACAAAATTTGATATGATTATATGTATTCAATTTTGTGATACGAAAATACTAGGACTTCATCTTAAAAAAAGACGTAATCAACATGGCAAAACTGGAATCACTACCTATCATGGGATAACGTAAAAATACGTAGTCACTCGAAAACTACTTTTATGCTGTTTTCATTCATATTCTGTAACTCATACATATTCGGTTGTGTTACCCTGTACATGATCTGCAGCATTTATACACACAATGTAATATTCAAAAATGTAATTAAATTTAAATCTCATATCACAAATAAAAATGAATTTCCAGCAAAAATCTTTAACATACAGTATTTCTGGTACAGTATAGTAGCCGAAATGTTTTGAGAGTCCCTGTAAATACTGTTAGCACTCTCTATTATAGTAGAAGTAACTTGAAAAATATTCAGCAACGTTTATCAGTTTCATTATACATGGAATAATTTCCCATAACTGAAATACGCTGAAAACAATGCTTTCTCATATTTCATTATGTAACGGAATTCTTTTGTGCAGCTCTGTAAATGAATAATAAGCAACTTTTGGACTATGAATTGCACCGAATGTATATTTTAGTATATTTCAGAAAATTCATATGGATTTTATCCTGTTTGAGAGGCTGTAACATCATTAAAATGAACTTGAAACATTTATTTCCATAGACTGTAATGTAAGGGAATACTCTTGATTATCCTTGTAATCAAACTATACATCTGATTTTCATAAAATTTGAAAAGACTCGATAAAATTATACGACATTTACATATATTAAATTTCAAACGATACGGTTGGATAGTTTTTGTTCTGTTATATGCGGACAGAGGGATAGACGGCTACGAATTTGCGTAATTAAGAACGCACCTAAAAATAACTTTTCTCAAAAGTGATACATTCATTTTAAGCATTCTCCGATTTTCTATTATGCGGTTCGTTTTTCTATGCAGACTTCCCTGAAAAACGTGGATGCCAACTTTTACGCATTTTTGCTACCTCTTAAATTTTACAGTTTTTCCATTTGTTTAATCATAAGATTTAGTCGATTAAATAAAACAATATTTACTATAATTTTTTTATGATAGGAAAAATGCGTAAAAGTTGGCAGCTATGCTGAAAAATATATTTCATTTATTCATTTCATGAACCAAGTAAAATCTGTAGTATTTCGTAAATCAAATGATTTCTTAACTCAAAAAATTGCTCCATAAAATTCTCTTTAAATTACGTAAGAAAAGCATTATTGTTCTATTTCTATACCCAAAAGTATATTATTATTTATATTTATCATTTTTATTTATCTGTACGATAAGCATAACTTTTCACTAGAGGGTATTTTATCTTAAACTGAAATCGATTCTTCCTGATGTTATTTTATCTGGAAGAAAGCGATAGGATTTTAAGTTAATAAGAGTCAAATGCGGCGAATAAAAATGTTTAAAAGAATCGACTGACTACATTTATATTTAAACAAGTTGGAAATTGCACCTGAAGTGTAGCGAATAAGGTGCGTTCGTACGATAATGAAGTTTTTAAAATATTACTCACATATATCAATCTCATAAAATTGTACATAGTAACTTACAATTAAAATGTGCACCAAACAAGGTTCTTCCTATACCACTAAGTAATGAAATACTTTTGTGTGGCCTTGTAAATTAATAACAAATGTTCTTTGCACCACATGTTATGCATAACGTATATTATAATATGTACTTTATAGATGCATATCATTTTTATTATGTTTAATGTAACACCATTAAAATGCATTTGAAACGTTTTCCCTCATTGATCGTAATGTAACGGAATACTTTTGATTGTCCCTGTAATTGATCTATACATTTGATTTTCATAAAATTTGAAATTACTCAACTAAATTATGTAATAATTATGTATTTTAAATTTCAAACGATTAAAATGCATTTGAAACTTTTTTTCCCATTGACCGTAATGTAATGGAATAATTTTGATTGTCCCTGTAATTGATCTATTCATCCGATTTTCATAAAACTTGAAATGACTCGATAAAATCATGTAATATTTATATATTTTAAATTAGAACGATTCGGTTGGGTAGTTTTTGCTTTGTTATATGCGGACAGACAGACGGACAGACGGACTGAACGACAACTCTAGGTGCTACGTATTTACATAATTACGAACGCACCGAAAAAATAATAAAATTAATTACTCTAATGAACCAATATTTAATAAATATATTTCCAGATATGATTTCATGTTTGCCAGTTACAATTTTGCATGCAAATATACTTTAAGTTTTAGTCTGAGTATCGGCGAAAACCAGAAATTTATTTTTAGATGCACTCGCAGTAAAATAATTCGGTTCATGAATGTAAATGTCCAATTTATCACTTTTTGAGAATTGGTATGGCAATTAAAAAATTGTTTTTCGACTATAGATCATTTTTACATATTTTCTAATGCTCAACAAGTACGAGGGAAAGAATTCTGTATATTCATTCGAAACTTAAACTAAATGGATAAACTAATCATTGGGGGCCACCGTAACACTTACCCATCATAGATATGCATAATATAAAATATGAAAATAAAAGATGTGTAGACTACTTATAAAATGCATTGCAATTCTAAAACAAAACTTAAACATGCATTTTAATACTTTTGATATACATAGCTCTATATATATGCTCTATAATGAATTGCTGATGAACCCATTTCGACAAATTATACAAAACGCCAAAATACTCAAGTAAGTACCAGATTGCGTAAAAGAAACAGCCTTATAACTCCAAAAATAACAATCATATTAACTAAAAATTTACTGCGTCGAATTAAGCGTCTCATTTCCAATTAAAATATATCTTTGAATTGAAATTTGAATGAAATACAGGTCATGAAAAATCGAAGAATGTGAAAAATAGGATTACAGATATATCGGCAACTAATAATCCGATCGACTTCGTTCTTTATACAAAATTTGTGTTATTTTATTGCCTTTTATGTCCACTTCGTAATATAAAAAAAATTCGAAAATTTTTATGTACCTTTCATCAGAACGAATTTTTCGAGAATCCGAAAAAATTGTTCCGGATAATCGAGGCTACTGATATTAAATAGGCTTCGTCCCATTCTTACATACTAAGTACATACAAAATTTCAAGTCTCTATCTCAATTTGTTCGGGAGATAGAGCGGTTACAGACAGACAGACAGACAGGCAGACAGACAGACAGACACACAGACGGCAAATTTTTTTTTCTAAAAATATGTTTTTCGGAATCTCCAGTATCTAAAACGTGTAAATCCGTCAAAAAAAATTTTCGATTTTCAAAACGATTGCAAGACTTACCCTATACTATGTATTATGGGTAAGTAAAACAATTTCCAGCTCTCCCATAAATGATTCTGGCCTTTCCCCCCTCTCCAATCAATGGGCTATAAATGTACCACCACTTTTTCCATAATAAATTTAGCTTTTTCTTTTCTTTTCCTTTTTCCCCCCTGTATTTCTTGAGGAAACGCAAGAAAATAAAGTAAAATAATTATTTTTTTCGGTAGTATTTTAATCCTCAGAACTTTGAAATTTAAAAAGGAGAGAAAAATATTTCCCGTTTTACTATTTTACGTCTCACAACACGAAAAATCTAACTATCGAAATCTAGTAAATAACAAAATAAAATAGAAATTTTACTATTTCGGATCTATGGACTAGAAAAAAGAAATCTTTACAATTATAATGTTAATTCGTGACCTCCAGAAGAGAAAAAATTCATTGGAAAGGGAAAAAAGATAAAGATGAAAATTTAACTAGTTCGGAAATAATTCTGAATCGACTAGACTTTTTAATGAAAATTGTTTTATCTACTATGTACGCCGGGCATGATATCGGTAATCTTTAATTTGGGTAGCCTGATGTAACACACACACACACACACACACAAAAAAAAAAAAAAAAAAAAAAAAAAAAAAATAGTAATAATTCCTTTTATGGATTTAAAATGACATATAATTGGTTTAATTTCACTTCAAAGTGTCTAACAACAACAAAAAAGAGCCGGAGTCGGATTCGTCTTGTTTTTTAACGACTCCGACTTCGACTCTTTAGCTTGAAAATTAACCTCACTCCGATTCCGACTTCGCCCGCAGTCTTGTATTGTAGAATAAAATCTGTGGTGTTTCCTAAACGAAATATTTTCTTAACCCGCGGGAACTCGCGCATGAGATTTTCTTTCTCCATCCTACCCTTTTTAAGACTATTTTAAGACTATTTTTCATTTTAATAAAAATTCAAAATGTGATTTCGATTACTTTACCTCTTTTTTGAATAAAAGTACTAAGCCAAACAAAATAATTTTGTTTTTAAAAGACTGCAAAGTAAAAAAAAAAGAATTGGGCACTGTGAGAGAAAGTCTCATAGCGAGTTCTCCCGGATTAACCACTTAATTGTAACTCCCGAGACATTCACGGGCTGCAAGCTTCATGGCTTTTATTCAGAATTATTTGATTGCCACCAGTTTTATAAAATAGGTGTAATTGGTTTTAATCTGATATCGGTTTACATGCCAGTAAAAAAGATATGTTTTTTTTTTCAAAAAAGTGGTGGCAACAATGAATTTGAATTTTTAAACCGTAATTTAATGCGATCGTTAAGGGGTTAATGTAAAACATTACTTTATCAGATTGTATTAAATGGACAAATGAAATATATTGCTTCTTCACTTCTATCCCCCAAACTATATTTTCATATTGTTTTTTACATTTCTGTTTATCCATAGGATAAGCATCGCTATTCACTAGAGGGCATTTTATCTTAAACTACAATCGATTTTCCCTGTTGTTATTTCAGTTGGAAAAAATCGGCGGCTTTTTATTTAATATCTTCTATAAATTTGATTCATTGAACATATTTAAATGTTTATATTACTTTATTATGCAGCTAAAGTAATACTATTTCTATTATTATATGGGCTCATAGGGAATAATAGCTGACAGTAATTTAATTTAGAAATTCTAGATTCATTTCAAAGCAAAACTGCAAATATTTTGACTCGAAATCAGTTATATTATAAAAAGTACATTACACAATAGGGTGGAGCGAAAAAAATTTTTTTTTGAAAATCAAAAACGGGTAGGTGCCAAAAGTTGCCTTTATACTAGTACATCAACTGCGTGAAATTTTACCGCTGAAAAAAAATGGCTTGAGTCTGCGCTTTTGCTCCAAAAATCGAAATTTTGGGTAAAATTTGTCATTTTTTGACATTTTTTCAAAAAATTTAAAAACTTCCTACAGAGCTGGTTAGTATTTAAAAGTGTTGCTTAGACCTTTATATTTATCTGCTTAACATATTTAAACTCTGAAACAATATCTGTAGTCTATATAATTGGAGCAAATCTGACAACTTTTTGTGAAAAATCAGCGTTAACCTCTCTATTGGAGCCTACAACGAAATGTTGTTTTGAATGCATTTCTTACCTAGCTGCTTTCAAAACTACTGTGTATATAACTCATAGAGGTGGTTGCATTATCCCACCCGTCTCAAACACCCAATCATCTAGGCCCAGTGTTTTATTTATGTATTGAATTGTTATTTTTTTCCCGAAGACGAGTATAAGTTTTCTATATATCAAAGTAATTCATCTCTTCTTTGTATTCACTGACTTTGGATGATTTGTATCATGCTGGTGTGACCTGCTGCATGTATATTTTTATACCATGTATAACAGAAGAGAAGCTGAGTAATGTATTGGGTATGTTCTTAATTGAACTTATTCAGCAGTCTATTATCTTCATTAAAATTTCATGCAATTAGTACATTATGATTGGAAGTTCTGTTATCACAACATTCTTTCAATCAACTACATTTTATATGCAATGATTTGCCTAATAATTGATTGTATGAATTCAATTTCTAGTATGTCATCATTTATTGAACCTATTACATTGAATATATGCTGAGATGCTAGCTGTTTAATATTATGACGATCATCACAGAGGATTGCAAACAAAATTTGCGTGTAAAACAACAATATTTCTAAAGAAGTTTTAGCATGCTTTATGTCGTTTCCTGTGTTGTTCCGTAGTCTAGTAATTTCTAATAAGATTTTAGATCTATTATTCAGGTGTGTTGTACATTTTGTATAAAATATCCCGCGGTATAAACTTGGATTATACATTTTGTGAGTGAACATATAGACGCTAATTGCCAATCTGTGCCTATAAAGCGGAAAAATTTATTAACTTTATGAGCTGTCTTTTGTGTGAGATGTTTTCTCAATTCCTATTCCCCATTCTTTCTGAAAAATAGCTTTCCTTATGAATTAGCTTTGCAATCTCCGACAGAAATTTCTAGTCTGTTCTGAGTATCTTTTTCTCAATTTGAGAAAATAATTTTTCAAAATTATTCTCTATTTTATAAAAAAAAATTGCAATAGGAAGTGAATAGTACGTAGACAAAGATTTTCCTTATTGATCCAGTGAATCCATGTAGCTTAGAACGTTTTATATCGACTTCTCTAATAGCTGACGCAGAGGAAATTCACTGGAGTTGAAGTAGCGAATGATTCAATATTATACACAATTCTAAGCTTACTCCATGCAAAATGGTTCACAGTAACAAATAAAATTCTCCTTATTTTAAATGAGCACTTATAGTCTATTAGAATCCGTACTTTCCCTCATAAAGTACTATGCATTATAAGTTTATGCCCAGGACATTTCACCATCAAATGCTGTCCATTCATAAAAAGGGGATCTAAAAGTTAATAGGAAATTACCTGGATACGTAAAAACTTAGAAAACGGCATAAAACTAATGCAAAAAAAAAAGGTTATTTACAACACCAGTTGCTTTACACATGGAGAACAAATTTTCATTGCAATTCTCTCTGAAGATCACCATCACATTAAACAGCTCGCTTCTCAACATATAAAAAATGCAAAAGTAGAATAAATGATGACATTTTTATAGTTGAAATATCTGAAATCATCTTTGAAGCAAATCATTATGTAAAAAAATACAATTGACTGAAAAAAATGTTGTGGTAACAGAACTTCCAATCACTATTCATCAACTGAATGTAAGTTTGATAAATATAATAGATGGCCGAATAGATCCCTTTAATAGTATTCCCGTACATTACTCTGCTTGTCATTTTTTTGTATAAACTGTAAAAATATACATGAAGATAGTTACAGCAGCATGTGGATGCAAAGAACAGATGAACAAGGTGGAAGCATCGAAAACATGCCAAATTTTTATAAAGAAAATCACAAATCAATGTATAAATAAAACACTGTACTAAGATGATCGAATAGTTGGGCCGGGTGGTATAGGAAATACAGCCACCTCCACGACGCATGTCCAAGGTAGTTTTGAAAACAAGACCTGTATTAAAAACAACAATTCGTTGTATGACCCAATAGAGTGGTAATACTGTTTTCTTACTAAAAGTTGTCTGTTTTGCTCCAGCTATAGGGAATAAACATATTGTTATATAGTTTAAATATGTTAAGCAGATAAATATAAAGATCTAAGCAACACTTTTAAATACTAACAAGCTCTGTAGGATTTTTTCAATTTTTTTGAAAAAATGTCAAAAATGACAAATTTTACCCAAATTTTCGATTTTTGGAGCAAAAGCGCAGACTCAAGCCATTTTTTTTTTCAGCGGTAAAATTTCACGGAGTTGATGTACTAGTATAAAGGCAACTTTTGGCACCTACCCGTTTTTGATTAAAAAAAAAATTTTTTTATCGCTCCACCCTATTACACGATATATAACATATATATTAAGGAAAAAACGTGCATTTTTTGTCAATTTCTTTTTAATTTTTTTATATATTTCATTATATATTCTATTTCTTTATATATTTAAGATAATTTGCTAGGTAATAAATGGAGGAAAATTCATTGCACAATTTTTTATTAGTTTGAAAATGCTTTTAACCTTTTCCGGCGCAGACAAATTCTGCTCTTAATATGAGAAATTGCTGACTGACACCGGAATTTACAAAAGACCTTTCTAGAAATTAAGAGCTTCCTGATTTAAGCTGTCACTGTAAAAGTAAAATTTTACTAAAATATAAATGATGCTGTTTGTAAGTTTGGAATTAAAATTAGGTGTGCCCGGGGAGTAGACACACTGCGCCGAAAAGGGTTAAATTTTTTACAGCTGATGCGCTCAATTAGATGATTATATATGAGGACCCCAGAAGCCAAGGGGTACAAGTGACAAAATTTCGATTTGGAGTAAACTGAGTTTTAAGATAATTGATGTTAAATTGGAACATCAATAACAATTGAGTGAATTGAAATAGGAAATTTCTGCTTGTTGCAGTCTGGTCTTTGAACTCTTATTTCAATAACTGTTAAAAAAAAAAGTACAATTTTCTTTAAATGTATAATTAATCAATATTGTTTGTTTTTCGAAAAAAGTGGTTTGCCTCTATAACTCAGCAAATAATAAGAAAATCACTTATATTTCTTTACCTGAAATGATAAAAGTATATTTTTAGGTCGTCTGTGTATTCAGTTTATTTTTTCAATTTTGTCACTTATACCCCTTGGCTTCTGGGGTCCTCATATAGTAACCAGAAAAAATTTAACAACTTTTAAAAGTAACATCACGGTTAGTGCGCTTTTTATTGGTCGATTATCAGAGTTTTTCCTTTACTAATTGATATTTATACTAATTCTAATTTTTAGCCGCTTCCATGGTTTGCCCGTACGTCTTACGGGTAAAGTGTTTTGCCAATCATAATTTGACCATACCACGTACGGGAATCCATATTCCAGTCATAACTTATTATTCTCACCAGTAAATTTGTATTGTAAATTTTGAATTATTTAATCCGAGAATTTTTCTTATTTGATTAGACAAAAATTTCTGTTTTGAGAAACAGTTGATGAAAGACTAAAAATTTTGTAAAAGACATGGAAAAAAATAGGCAATGTTTGAAAGTTTTTTTCAAAAATATTGATCAATTAACACTTTAACGAGCAAAGCATTTTCATTGCTAAAATGCTGAAAAAATGAATGACATCGGTAATTGCGAACAAATATATCTATAAATAAGAAAAAGTGATTTTTCACATGCATAATAAAATGGATTTTTTAAAATTAAAATTCCGGTGTCGTTGTTGTATATCGGAATTAAAATGTTGTGATACGAATTGAATATTTCCAAACTGAGCGAAAAATTGCCCAGTCCGGCAATCGAACCCGGATACTTGGCTTACAAGGCCAATGCTTTACCTGTTAAGCTAACCGGGCGGTAACCGGCTGGGATTTTTCGCTCAGATAACTTTACCAATCAGCAAGATTGTGTTAAAAATAATAGTATATCTACGTATCCATCGTTCTATGGAGTTCCATTACCTGCGGCTTATTCTGCCGAGCTGTCTAAATGACATACCAGATGTTATGGCCATTAAGGTTATCTGAGCGAAAAATCCCAGCCGGTTATCGCCCGGTTAGCTTAACAGGTAAAGCATTGGCCTTGTAAGCCAAGTATCCGGGTTCGATTCCCGGACTGGGCAATTTTTCGCTCAGTTTGGAAATATTCAATTCGTATGATAACTTTACCAATCAGCAAGATTGTGTTAAAAATAATAGTATAAAATGTTGGGGTTTCATAGAGAATCCAATGGACGTTAAAGGGTTAAGTGGTTAAATAGAATGACAAACAAATGGAACGCGATTTTGGTACTTAACTACTTATCTGATCAATATTTTAGAAAAAAAAACTTTCAAATATTGTCTGTTTTTCCATCTCTTTTAAAGAATTTTTAACCTTTTTCCAGTGTTGCCAGATTGTCTAAAGTCGATTTCCCCAAAATTTCTGAAAATTTCCCCAAATCAATGCTTTTTTCCAAAAAAGTCCCCAACATAATTTCTACTCAAAAAAGTAAAATTTCAATTTTGAAAATTCCACGATAAAATTTTTGTAACTATTTTAAACTCAAAATTTTTTCCCAAATAAAGCATTTTTTTTTAATTTTCCCACTTACAAAAAAAAAAAAAAAAAAAAAAACTATTTTTATTAATTTTATCTACATTTATACTTATAATTTTTTCAAGGTTTAGGTTATCTCGTATCAGTTGAGGTTTGAAAAAATTTGAGATCGTTTTGGCATCATACGCTTCTATTTCACTTGATCTGAAAATTCATGTTGCGATAGCCCAAGACAGGTTGTAATGCATCTGTCATACACCTAAACTATAACATTGTAAACAATGAGCATGATCACAAGATTAATGATTGATACCTTTGATTTCTGACTTTTATTTTCGTTTTCCAAATCAAAATTAAATTCGAGACATATTCTGTGTTGCCAGAAAACTAAAAGTAAATTTTATGTGAAATACTGAAAAGATCCCCATGTTTTCCCCCTAAAATGTTGATAGTCCCCAAACATTTCCCCAAGAACTACTCCCCAAAAAATTCCCCTGAAGGTTCAAAATCCCCCAAAATGGGGACAAAATCCCCAATCTGGCAACACTGCCTTTTACCACCAGTTTTAAAAAAAGAGAAATCTTTGCCTAATTGAATTAGATAAATGCTCGGATTAAGTAATACAGAATTTACAATAAAATTTTACTGGGGAGAATAATAAATTATGATTGGAGTATGGGTGCCCGTACGTGGTACAAAGAAATCATGATTGGCCAAAACATGCTGCCCGTACGTCGTACTGGCAAAATACGGAAGGTGTTAATCGTCAACGGATTGGTGCGTGAGATTGCTCGATTGCCTTTAGTGTCTCAATCGATAATTTTCCAAAGAAATATAGGAAAAGAAGGAAATTGGCCATGAAAGAGACCGACATGTAAGCAGCAGAAAAAAGGGCTATGAACATATTTCTAAAAATCGGCAATGGATTTAGAAACACGTATTTCAGAATCCTTCTGTGTCGATGAGAAAATTAGTAAAATAGCAGGGATTTTCTCGTGAATCGGTTCAAAATATGGCCAAAGAGGAGCTGAATCCAATTGATTTAGAAACATATATTTCAGAATCCTTACGTATCGATGAGACAATGAGTAAAGTAGCAGGGATTTTCTCGTGAATCGGTGCAATATATGACCAAAGAGGAGCTGAATCCAATTGATTTAGAAACACATATTTCAGAATCCTTACGTATCGATGAGAAAATTAGTAAAACAAACAGGGATTTTCTCGTGAATCGGTTCAATATATGGCCAAAAAGGAACTGAATCCAGTTGATTTAGAAACACATATTTCAGAATCCTTACATATCGATGAGAAAATTAGTAAAATAGCAGGGATTTTCTCGTGAATCGGTTCAATATATGGCCAAAGAGGAGCTGAACCCAATTGATTCAGAAACACATATTTCAGAATCTTTACGTATCGATGAGAAAATTACTAAAACAAACAGGGATTTTTTCGTGAATCGGTTCGATAGGTCGCCAAAGCAGAGATGAATCTTCATTTTTTTTTTCAAGCTCAATAAAGCGCAACTTCTCACCAATATTTACAAACGAGTACGACCGCTCTTATCGAAATACTCAAGACCTGTGGATACGCATGTGACGTCATCACTAACCGATCGGTTTCTCACTAATGATAGAATTCACACCAGAAAATTCTGAATACCAATTTCTCTTTATTTTATTTGTCAAGTATACTTTTAATCTTGTAAAACAATAATACCTATTTAATACTGGTTAAAATTCGGAATTCCTAAATAAAAATTCAGCCAAACATAGTATCACAGTTTTCCCGTATCCGGCCAACATTTTATTGGGGAGGCGGATTCCAAATTCTCACCAGTAAATTTAAATAGTTATTATTTATTTATAAAATGATACGTCTTATACAAATTAAATAAAAAAATGTAAAAGAACTAATGAAAGAAATAAAAGAACTAATATAAAATTTCTGGTGCGAAATCCGGCACAAACAAGATACCGGTATATTAGTGATGCCGTCATACTCGTGTCCTGTGTACTTGAGTATTTCGATTACAGCCATACGACTCGAAAAATGTATGGAACTGTTGAAACGGAGTGCAGTTCCACATTTCTAGCGGGTTCTATTTACTGACAAAAATCTTTCTGGTTGGAACAATCGTAGAATCGTCAGTATGATCAGATTCGATTGCAGAGCCGTACCTAAAGGGGTGCTAAGGGCAGCTCAACCCCCGTTAAAACAGTTTGAGCATCCCCTGGAAAAGTTTCAAAAGGTCACTAAGTGAATTTATGTTCCGAAAATTCAAATTAAATTCTGTTCAAAAACTTATTTTAGTTTTGCGGCGCTTTCAAAGTTTTACAGAAACACTAAATTGTAACTAAAATAAGAGTTTCAACACTCGCTTATCCTACCGGGTGTACCAAAAATGACTAATGGATTTTAAAATTCAATAACTTGCAAACGGTGACAGCTATTTAAAAATTTTTTGCAGGAGGGTTATGTATAATGTCAGGAGTTTTTTTAGCGTATTTTTTTAGTTCGCATCTCAAACAATAGGTGGCGCTGACAGCGATTGAAGGCCAGATGATCAGTGCTGAATGAAGCGTTGACCTGGACTTCAATCGCCGTCAGCGCTACCTATTGTTTGAGATGCGAACTAAAATAAAAAATTATGCTAAAAAAACTCCTGACATTACACATAACCCTCCTGCAAAAAAAAAAAAAAAAAAAAAAAAAAAAAAATTAAATAGCTGTTACCGTTTGCAAGTTATTGAATTCTAAAATCCATCAGTCATTTTTGAGACACCCGGTATTTGCGCACATGAAACTAATATGATGTTTATCCGAACAACTCTAGTTATACACTCGAATATTTCATCATCTTTTTCTTTTCTTAGAATAAAATGAAGTTATTACAGGTACCTACAAAGTGAATATGGACAAATATATATTTCTGCGTCAGAGAAAGAGAAAATATGACCCCACTACATTTTCTTCACCCCCCCCCCCTATTATTCACTTCTATTTGTTTGATCCTGTTTGATCGACAATTTCTCCATTCAAGTCTTCCATGATTCAACATCGTCAAAATCCCATAATATAATACAGGTTTTGTGTGACAAATAAAACTTCTTTCATTCATTTCAATTCTGGAGTCAAAATCAAAAAAGATCTGTACCGAAAAGACAGAGTTCGCACACTCCTTATAATTTTTAAGGACTCTGGCACCACTATTAATGATAAGAAAATTTATATTTAATTTTTAAGAAACCTAGATTACAGCCACCACTTTTATTTTCAAATATTACAATATTATTCAGCAATGAAATACAGTCGGCTCTTGTTAATTCGAACTCGTCGAGACCACAAGAAATGTTCGAATTATCCGAAGTTCGAGTTATGGAATGTATGAAATGAGAACATGCTTAATATGTTACTATTACAAAAGAATTAATGTTATAGTGATTTTTTTAATTTATTATTTCTGTTATCATTAGAATATGACTTAATATTAAATTACAATGTATAAATACATAAACTAATTAATAGATTAGAAACAAGCACAATGGAAGAAAAATTTGAAGCGTCACTGATGAACAGACGGGGCACTTAGAAAGTGGATATCAAATGCTTGGGATTATATGTATACTCGTTCGGAACAATTTTCACAAAAATCAAAGAAAGAAAGTTATTTAAATGATCTGAAATCCATGAGAAAGAAAGGAAGAATGAAAAATTTGAATTCTCATTAGTTCGAATTAAATAATGTGAAAAGAAAATGAGTTCGAATCAATGAAAAAGTTTAACGTTATTCTGTCATTGAAAATTTCGGGACTTCATGTTTAGTTCGAATTAAGCGAAGATTCGATTTATCCGATTTCGAATTAACGAGAGTCGACTGTACATTGAAAATATTGTAAAAATTTTCTGCTAAAAGTGTGCGAACCCTGAAAGAGATTCCTGATAATGTGGTGCCTCCCTTTGTTAAAAAAAAAAAAAAAAAAAAAAAAAAAGTATGAGTAAAAAGAAGTAGATAAATAGTGTAGTGTCAACCAGTTGCCAGTGAAGCAACTAAGGAAGTTGTCATAAGAAGACAGCTATTATGTTCGATCAACAGTTTCTGATACCGCTTAAGCAACTTTCCAACAATTAATTTTGAATTGAAAATTTTAGGTTAATTTATCGGCTTTTTCGCAAGTCATTTCTTTTACAAATATCGTTGAAATTTCTATTTGTTCTTATTGGTAGGAGTTTGCCCAGATATATTATTTTTATCGACACATATATAATTTTTAAAAGTGAAAGTAGAGCCCAAACTGGCAACTCAGATTTAATGGTAATTAGTAATTTATATTTTCTGATATGAATTCTGATTCTTTGAATTATGCAATTTCTGCACGTATCTGCCCTGAAATTAAACACTTTGAGTGCCTCATCAATCACCAGTGGCTGACAATGAACTTTCTTTTTAGGCCACTTTTGTCGCTGGTGACTGGCAGTTTAAAGTATATAAAACTAAAACAAAATATTATTTTAAGTAATTACTGAAAATCATTAAAAATTAACTTTATTTCCATTTATTACAGGATTATATCTTCATAATAAATACTTAAAAAAACATAATTTATAATAATAACAATATAAAAATTATAACAATAAATTTAATTTTTCATTTTTATATTATATTTTACGCTTTTATTCACAGGTGACTCACGCAGTCTAAACGGGAAGTTCAGTGTCAGTCATCGTTCACTCAATGTGTTAACAATTTCGATTTTTGGATACAATAAACTAAAATTAGGGACTAAAACCACATTTATTTTCCGAAGTAAAATGTTTGCCGTGCACAATCGGAAATTATCTTACAATTAATAAAACAAAACTTCCAGTTAAAATTTTGAAGTGTCCAAAAGCTCTTAGTAACGAAGTAAGCAAACTCTTCTTGCTTGAGCGGCGTTCGGGCAAGACTGTTTAGATGTTAAAGTTCTAAGAAGTCTACATTCTTCCATTGTTCAATTGAGTTAGACTTTATTAACTGTTTCTCTGATTTTCCCGTATGTCGTACGGGCAATGTGCTTTGACAATCATGGTTTGTCCATACCACATACGGACATATGATTTCAAATCATGTTTTATTATTATCAGCAGTAAAATTTTGTTGAAATACAGTCGAGTTTCTATATAACGAAATCCATTGTTCCAGTAAAAAATTCGTTATATAGAGAAATTCGTTGAATAGAGAAAGCCGTTAAAATGTCTGTTTAATATGCACATTTTTAACAAGTATTATTTTTTATACGTTTATTTAAACTAATTGTTTAACTATAAATATTAACGTAATATCCTATTTCTTAATTATTTGAACAGTTTCAAAAAAGAGAATAGACATTTATTTAAAAGCTTAATAAAAATCCCACAAAGTGATACGTTAATTTTTTTTTTTTTTTTTTTTTTTTTTTTGTCATTGAGAACACAAATTCTCAAATTTTCGGGGGCGATCTCATTGTTCAGGGAGTGAATGTCCCCCCAAGCCACCCTCTGAAATCAACAATGACTTCAATTACCACATTGATCCAGGTTTTATGTGTGTAACAAATAAATTGACACTGTTTCTCGAAGGATGTTAAAAGATGTGTGGGAGGGGTGAGGAGGCTGGTCGAATGAGTTCGTTGGATTTAAAGATCAAGGAGATTCAAGGTAGAGAAGCAGTATAAAAAACTCAGCCTTGAACGATAAATCAAAAAAAGGTGATGGAAATTTGATTTCATGTGATTTTGAAGCTTTTTTAAAACTGAATAAATAAAGAGCATTTTATGAAAAAAATTGTTATATGGAGATAGATATTTCACTATATAGAGACTGTTTTTAATGTAATCATGAAAAAAGAGACCGTTCCTGCTAAAAATTCGTTATATAGAGAAATTCGATGTATGGAGTTTCGTTATAGAGAGACTCAACTGTAGTTGGATTATTTAATCGGAGCATTTTTACGATTCAATTAAGCAAAAATTTCGTTATAGAGAGACTCAACTGTAGTTGGATTATTTAATCGGAGCATTTTTACGATTCAATTAAGCAAAAATTTCTGTTTTGAAATTTCGGTGATTGAAGATTAAAAATTCTATAGCAGATGCATAGAAACAGGCATTATTTGAAAAAAAAATTACAAAAATATTTATCAGTTAAGAAGTTAATTTTTTTTTCTGTCCGCAGATTATGCGTCGTAAATTAGGGTACACACATGTCGAAATCTTTATCGTTAATAGATAAAATTATTTTTGAATTGATGATAACAAAAAATAAAAATTTTGACGAATTTGGTCCGAGTTAATAACATTAAGTAAATTTTCAAACTAATCTTAAATCTATTTTAAAATTTAATAAGTTCTGAAAACTAATTTTGATTCGTATCATATTTCGCCTAGTGCAATTACAATTAAACAATACAGATTCATTTTACAATTTCGGTTTTAATTTATTATTAGAAATTATAAAGGAGGAGTAATTTTTATAAGCAAAAGTTTGCCCGCTGTAAATTTCAAAAGATCTAAGAAATTCCATAAATACAATTAAAGTTCAGCCATGTTATTTTTTTCGGGTCAATGAATATAAATTTATTATTATTATTATTATTATTATTATTATTATTATTATTATTATTATTATTATTAAATTCTGTGATTTTATGGCTATATTTACATAATATTTTAAGCCATTAATAAATAAAATTTATTTTCTAATCAATTTGAGAAGCATTTCAATTTTTCATTACTTTTTTTTATTTTAGAAATGCCTAAATTTAATTTAAAATTCGTTCATTTTCGCATACAAGTTGTTTGGAAACTTTTAATTACTTCAGCAAATAATTTACTGTTAATAAAAAAAGAAGAAAAAATTTAAAAAAGAGCTTGGGGATTTAAAATTGTTAATTACATGTTTTTGTTATTTTATTTTTGATGTCTGTGTCTGCGTAAAAGTTTATTATGTGTAAAAATATTTTATTTATGGGTTAACTGAAAAAAAAAAAAAAAAAAAAAAAAAAAACAAATTTTAACTGGTAATTAACAATGTTAAAGTAGCTTCATTTGTTTGTTTTTTTCACTTTTTTTTCATTTCATTTATTTACATCTATTGTACAAAAGCAGACAGATAAGAAAACAAAATGCGTATTTTTATCTTCCATTATGAATTTTAAGTAAAAAACACAGATAAAAATAATTTAAATGTTAAAAATAACATGAAACTATCACAAATGTTTTTAATAAAATAATTATTAGAAAAAATATTTTATGATTTTTTTTTTCAAATTGATTCTTACTTACTAGATAAAGCTTTTGCTTATAGACCGGTAGGCGGAAGCACTGGTAATCACCTTATCAAGCTCACGGCTAAAATTTCAGAATTAGTTAAATCTGGATTCCTGTATTAAAACGCAATCAGTCTACAGCTCATATTCAAAATATTAGAATAATTGAGAAAAAGTAATAAGAAAAAATTATTTGTCATTTATTTATTTTTTATACTAAGTAAATGCAATTAAATTTCTTATAAATTAAATCTGGAATGTTTAGATAAGATTTTAACATTTATAAAATATAAAATACAGCACAATAAATTAGGTATACAGCTTCCTTAAACACACCAGAATATTAGAATAAAATTTAGATTGGTTCAAAATATTAGAATATTTTATTTTACGCAACAATATTACCTTATGAATATGAAGTAAATGGTAGTTAATATTTTGTAGCATCCCCTTTAGCTTTCATAACAGCGTACAATCGATCTTGCATACTATATACAAGGTGTTTACAAACATTTCTATCAATATTAGCCCAAATAGACTTTATACGTGTCACTAACTCAGTTTTACTTGAAGGAGGATTTTCTTGAAGTTTTTTCTTCATTATACACCATACGTTTTCGATGGGATTAAGATCTGGTGAATTTGGTGGCTAAGGAAGTACCTTAATGTTGCGTTGGCGGAACCAATTCTTAGTTGACACCGAGGTATGCGGGGACGCTAAATCTTGTTGAAAGATGAAATCATCTTCAAATAATTCTTCTGATGATGGAATCATGTAATATTCTAAAATTTCTTGATATATCAGAGAGTTAACCTTTTCGTAGACGATGCATAACTTTCCAGGTCCTTCTGCACTCATACAACCCCAAACCATGACACTAGCAGCAAATTTTACGGAACGTTTAAGGCATTCTTTATCAAATGCTTCTTGCTTCATTCTCCAAACTCGAATACCTTGATTACCATATGAAACAGAAAACATACTTTCATCACTAAATAATATATTTTTCCAATCTTCATTGCTCCATAAACGTCTTGATTTACACCAATTCAATCTTATACTCTTTTGTCTTGCAGTCATGAGAGGTTTTGTTTTCGGTACACGAGATTCAAATTTAAATTTATGGAGACGTCTTAATGTTGTCGATGTAGAAACTTCAACTCCTTCTTCTTTCCATTTTCGGTGCAAGAATCGCACACTTTTAAAACGGTTTTTCTTAACTATACGCTTCAGTTTCTTGTCATCTCTAGCAGATGTTTTTGGTTTTCGGCCACCATTTCGGCAATTATTTTGAAATTTTCCAATTTTTGAATATTGTGTTAGTATTTTACTAACGCTCGATTGCGAACAATGTAAATAATTCGCTATAAAACATTGATTTTTACCGTGCCAATACAAATCAACCATACGAAGTTTAGTAGATTCAGGAATATCACTCACAGGGCCCATTTTAAGACGAAAAAGAAACAAACTGCAAAAAAGAATACTGATTTTAAATAAAATAGTCTGAATTTAATCAATGATGCCACCAGTTAAGATTTGGTAATAATTAAAGGAGAATTAATGTGAAATATTCTAATATTTTGAACCACTTGAATAAATATTCTAATATTTTGACTTTTCAAAATAATTTTTTTTGCAATTAATCTTTTCAAAAATGATATTAAATTTAAGATAACAAGTAAGTTTAATCAACAATAAGTTCTTAATAAAAATATCGTTTGCATATTTTCATTAAAAGACATTAAATTACCAAACGCTATTTTCAATTTCTAAAAAAAAGATAATTATTCTAATATTTTGAATATGAGCTGTACAACGATTTGTCGTAGTGGAAAATGTCTGAAAACTCAATTTTAACGATTGTCTCCAATTTTACCATTGTGTTTTCATACAGCCAAGCATATGCAAAAACAGGGGACTGTAACAGTAAAACAAAATGGTACATCTACGACTCAACCGCTAAAATTGTGTTTTCAAGTACTTTCCACCAAAATATGCAATGGCAGACAGATTGCGTTTTAATAGGAGAATCGAGTTTCAACTAATCGTAGAATTTCAGCCGGGAACTCGATGAGGTGATTGTCAGCGTTGTCACCTCCCAGTCTATTATCTTCCATTAGATTAATTTTAAACACGATTATTCAATCGGCAAATTAATTATAACAGAAGTAATTTATTCCATTTTTCATTATTGGGTGAAAAAATGAGTGATCGTTGAGGTTAATTGAGAGAAATAGTTCTCCAGTGTTCGTGTCCGGGATAGCTCAGTTGGTAGAGCATTGGCGGCTTCAGCCAATACATCCCTGGTTCGAATCCTGGCATGGACTTTTTTCATCCAGTAATGAAAAATGGAATAAATTACTTCCATTTTCTTCCATGTCGGAAGCCTAAGAATTGAAGTAACTTCATTGACTAATCCCTTTCAGGGGCAAAGTACCATAATGTCCATGTAGTAAACTTTAACATGTCGAGTGTCACTTCAGTCACCAGTGACTGACACTGAAATTTCCGCCTAAGCCGCGTCAGTCACCATTGACTGACAGGCTAAAATGAACGTTGTTTCTTCGTTTTTTAGCAATCTTTTTCCTAGAAATTAAGCCCTGGTGGTGACTGGAATATTTGTGTTTAGATACCACTGGCTCCTTAACCCCTTGGGGACAAGCGACACGTGTACGTGCCGCAAAAAGGCTTAAGAATCCTTGTTTATTCCCACCGGTAAAATTATATTATAAAATTTGCTTTATTCAATCGATATATTTTCTCGATTTAAGAAGGAGCAAATTTCTATTTTATAAAACCGGTGACTAAACATTGAAAATTTTGTAAAAGGCTCCCTTCGCGAAGGGGTTAACCTTTCGGACTCCGGTGCCTCTTACACAAATTTTATTCGATTAGCACCACTATCTTAAAAGAACTTTCCTTGAAGTAGGCAATTTCAAAAAATTTCTGATGAAATAAGGAAAATTTTATTTTCCTTTATTACTGGTGCCTGAAACAAATTTTGGAAGGAAAGATGATGTCTCCGCAGCGGAGACAACGGGGTGCCAAGAGTTAATCCTTTCGGGTAAAATGTGCTCAGTACGGGATATCCAATTTTAATTCCAAACTTGCAAATGGCGCCAATAACATTTTAGTAAAATTTTCTTTTACAATGAAAATTTATATTAAGGGCTTCTTAATTCCTAAAAAAGTCGTTTTTAAATTCCGGTGACAGTCGATAATTTCTCATTTTACTAATAGAATTTGGCCATGCCGAAAAGGGTTAACAAATTCGCGATGGGGGGGGGGGGACTTTTACGAAACATTTAATATTTTGTGATCGGTTTTGGAGATCAGAAATTTGGTCCTCATAAAATCAGGAAAAAACAAGTGTTCCGACTAAATAAAGTAAATTTTACTGGCAGTTACAAGAAACGGATCCTGAGCACTTTTTGCGGCACTTTTTTGGATCCCTCGTCCTCAAGGGGTAAGCATTTTGGGAATCTACATCTATAGTTTCCAGTTAGGCTTTCACGTTCAGTCAGAAAAACCACACCAAAATACATAAACGTATTTTCAGATTTATGTAATGGCAGATTTTTCTTTGTGACGTAAAGTTAAAATTCTTCCGGTCTGAAGTATGAATTTCGGAATTCACATGAATAGTCCAAGAGCCGACAGCACAAAACCCTAAGTCATTGAGCGCAAGAAAAATTCCTTTATTTTATGGAAGAGTAATAATAGAGGAATCTAATGACTCATATCTGCCGGAAGAGAAGTGGTGCATAAGCCAAAAATTAAAACCTCTAGTGGTTGACTCTTAGGCTTAGCATTGTGTATGACGTACAATCAAAAGTTTGAGGACATAATGCTAAGCCTACGAATCAACTACAAGGGGTGTTAATTTTCGGCTAATGCACCACTTCGCTTCCGGAAGACATGGGTCATTAGATTCCTCTATTACTACTACTCTTCCAGAAAATAAAGGAATTTTTCTTGTGCTCGATGACTTAGTGTTTTGTGCGGTCGGCTCTTTTACTAAAGAACAAACTGGTAACTTCGGTTAGATGTTATTTTGCTTTAAGTATTCGTAAAGCGACATTTTGTAGCTAGTAGTTATAGGGGAAATTGTCATGAAATTTTAATTTAACATTCAAGTTGAATGAATAAATGGATTTGCTTTCTAAATTGAACTGCTTAGTTATGTGCTTTATATTTAAAGACACACGAAGGCATAAACTACTGTTATTAATGCTGGATTTATATCAAGTGCCGAATTTCTATCAATGCACACCAATAAAATATTTTTAATTAGCATACAAAACTTACTCACATCTGTCAAATTTTTCATCAGTTGATATTAAATTTGCTAAAACTCATGATAGCGCTTAAAATTTTAAATGTTATTTTAAACTTTTTTTCGTTTCTAAATGTAGAAATTATTCCTCAAATAAAAAATATGAAAACATTTTCACGCCAACGTTCGATAAAAATGTAAAATAAGCTCTTAACAAAAATAAGATTTTTCTATAATCTTAGGAATTCTCACACTCCTTTTTTTTTCTGTTGAAAAAAAAGTCTTTATTTATAGATCTAATTTAAAAACTATTCAAATAAAAGGGGCAGCTTTGAATGTTGATTAAACATTTTTTTTTCATAAAGAATTTTTGAATGTACGGCATTTAAATGTTTAAAGGATGAAAAAAACTAATTTTAAATATAAAAGAGTGAATCTGAATCTTTCCCTTGAATTAACTTTCAGAGGTGACATATTGCTTTAAACTCTAAGCTGACCATAAAAGTTGTATAATTACTATTAAATTGGAATTGTGTTTCTAGTAATTTTTTTACTTTTATTATAATTTCCTAAAATAAAAATAAGTATTTTAACATGAATACTTAGAAATTCTTATTTTGAGTGCAATGTACTATTTTAATATTTAAATTATCAAAGGAAACTGGGTGTTTTAACATTTGTTTTTTTTAATTACTTGCGTATATTGTCTGAATATTGGAAGATATCTATACTAATGAAATAACAAATCGCTCTGTCTGTGTGTGTGTCTGCGATGGCTAGAAATATCTAAAGCACGTACGAGGCTCAAAATTTTTATGAGAGTAGCCCAATATCTCTCCTGATGTACCTGAAGCTCAGAATTTTAATATTTTGATTAATTTCAGATATATTAATTACGAAGTGGAACTCACTTTCATCAAAAAGTCATTTTTTTAATGTTCGGGGAAATAAATCATTTACACATGTGCACAAACTCTTTTACGCACCTAAAAGAAAGAAGAAGAATCTTTTGGCGATTATTTCTGTTTTTGGATCATTTTGTTTAAATCCAAATCAACCAAACTGTTCGACGGAGTGAAAATTAACAGACATATTTCGAAAGATCGTACTTTTAGGTCTCAAATGCTGTTATTAATTCGAAATAATGTTGCAGTTAGCCCTTTAAAAAGAAATATTCAAAAAGAGTCGTTTTTCCTAAAACCATTTTTCTCCCTTTTGTCAATGCTCTTCCAGAGCGTATTTTTTAAGATGTAAACAAACAAAATATAAGATTTTAAAGTTGAAACTTTCTTCTAACCGATGGTGTAATTGGTTTTAAAATATTTGGATTTTAACTCTTTCAAATACACTGGCAAAAGAAGGTCATTTTGCGACTCGCAGAGAGGATATTTTTTTCCATGCTAAAATTATTTTAACGTTCATTTTTCAACTCAATCTTTTAAAATCTTCTCAATAGATCAAACTTATACTCCCTACAAAAAAATTGAAACGTTCGGACTGATAGAAATATTTTTTACAAAATAAAATGTGCGAAAAATTTGATGAAATCAATAAAAAGGAGATCGTTTTCATTGCGGTTTTGCCTTAGTAAAGGTCAATGCAATAGGTACCGGCAAACAAAAAACACATTCTAAAAGCTTAAAAACATTCTTATAATCTATGATGAAATCAGTTTTTAAAATGTAAGATTTAACCCTTTCAAATACACCGGCAATAGGAGGTCACTTTGCAACTCACGGATATAATATTTTTCTACGCTAAAAGTATCTAAGCGTACATATTTCAGCACAATCTTTTTAAAGCATCACAATAGACCAAATTTACACCCTCTTAAAAAATTTTGAAACGTTCGGACGGTGTAGAAATATTTTTTAGAAAATAAAAAGGGCGAAAAATTTGACGAAATCAATAAAAACTTTCTCGTAAAGATCGTTTCATTACGGTTTTGCCTTTGCATGGCGCATTTCTATACGTCCTGACAAACCGAAAAGATTTTCTTAAAGCTAAAACATTTTTATAATCTATGGTGTAATTTGTTTAAAACAAAATATGAGATTTAACCCGTTCAAATATACCGCAAACACGAATCACATCCCGGCTCATGGAGAATACATTTTTGCTACGCTAAAACTAAATGTCCGCATTTTAGCACAATCTTTTTAAAGCCTTTCAATAAACCAGATTTATATTAGTACTTATAAAAATTTTGGAACTTTCGTATGGATAGAATTATTTTTTTACAAAATAAAATACATGACATTTTTTACGAATTCACACTAAAAACCTGAGTCTTCCATCGCGGTTTCGTTCGCTTTCGGTACGCATAGTTTCCAAAAAATCAAATTACATATAAAATAAAATACCAAACAGCATGTGCTTTCAATTCAATATTTTTTCGCGATTTTCCCATTTAAAAATATAAATTTTGACAAAATGGACTTAAAGGTATAAAATCATAGGAATTTGAGTTTAATTTAAGAGTCATTTAGAAAACAAATAACACATTTGAAAACTGAATAAAATCATGGGCCCAGACAACGCCGGGCAGGTCAGCTAATTTTTAATAATAGCTAAAACCTTGTGTGGAAATTACAATAATTGAAATCAACGTTTAACACACAATACACAAACACACACCACATACGTATACGTTTCGCGAGCACCAGGGCTCGCTTCCTCAGTGTATAAAAGTTAAAATGTTAAAAACAGAAACCCCCCCCCCCAACTGACAGCAAGTCAGAGACCCAAATGATCGCAAACATAACGCCAAAATACACAGAGTACAGACAGAGCCTCAACTCGGCTTGAAAAGAACGCCCTCAGTGGATCACTTAAAAACTAAACCATCGCGTTGGCGATTTTTATCCTCGTGATTTCTGTTTAACTGTAATCATATTCTGGCTTCGCACTTCTTGCTGTATGCTGATTTGATTATCTTTGCACACGTGCTTATGATATTTGATCTTAGATTTCCGCGCTTATATTGATTCGTAATTATTACTGTTATTGTTCTTGAATTTTCAAGTTTAAATTATTAGGTCGTTATGTTAAGAAGAGACACATGCATCGTTTGTAAGACGAATAAGTCAAAGTTATATAAATATTAAAATAATTCTTTCATAAATTTCAAAACAAGAAGCAGCAAGCCGTCGCAGCGATGTTTCGCCGAATTAGCAACCTCTCTTATGTTATGAACGTAGTTTCAGAGTCATCCGCTCGTATCGCTACTGTCTATGCGTAATCCCATGTTAAACAAGTTGCCATTACAGTGTATGAAAATTGATTCTCTGTTCCGTACTCTGTGCCAAAATACCCACAAGCCTCAGCAACAGGTTTAATCTTATTGGTTGCTGAGGCTTGTGGGTATTTTGGTATTATGTTTGCGATCATTTGGGTCTCTGACTTGCTGTCAGTTGGGGGGGGGGGGGGTTCTGTTTTTAACATTTTAACTTTTATACACTGAGGAAGCGAACCCTGGTGCTCGCGAAACGTATACGTATGTGGTGTGTGTTTGTGTATTGTGTGTTAAACGTTGATTTTAATTATTCTAATTTTTAATATTAGAAATCATTTAACTACTTAAATGATCAATAATTTCAATAAAAACTTTAACAAAATGTCCATTTCTGTCATACCTTTTACAGAATTTTTAATCTTTTATCACCAGTTTTTCAAAACAGAAATTTTTCCTAGTAGAATCAGGAAAGTGCCTGGTTAAATAATGCCAAATGTACAATTAAAATTTACTGGTGAGAATAATAAATCATGATTAGCGAAAGCACGTTGCCTTTTTGATGTATGGGTAAATCAGGGAAGAGATTAAATGCCTCAAAATTCATAATAGTGCTTAAAATTCTAAAAATTTCGTTAATCTTTTTCACTTTTCTATATGTAAAACTTTCTTTTCAACTTAAAAATTAAAAACATTTCTATGCCCATGTGCTATGAAAACATAAAATAAGCCCTTAACAAAATAAAAAAAAATCTGTCTTCTTAGCAATTCTTTTACTCCATTATTTTCTGTTAAAAAAAGAGAGAATTTTACGTATAGATCTACTTTAAGATCTATGGAAATAAAAGAGGCGGCTTTAACCCTTTGCGGGGCAGGGCAAATTCATTCCTTATGTATTGAAATTAATGACTGACACCGGAATTTGAAAACAACTTTATTTTTAAATATGAAAACGCTATAATTCACACATTCAATAAACCGTAATTTTCTTGAACAAAATTCCGGTGCGAATGCGGCGTTTGGGAATTAAAATTAAGTGGTATATCTATAAAACCACCGCCCCTCAAGGGCTTAAATGTTAATTAAACATTTTTTTTCAATAATAGTTGTTGAATGTACGGTATTTAAATGATAAAAAAAAAATTAAAAAACTAATTTCAAATATCAAAAAGCAGGTTTAAATTTTTCCCGGAAAAAATTTTCACCACTTTTTGACCCATCACTTTTTTTTTTTTTTAATTATGTCTTCGACTATCTTGGTTTAATTTTCAGAGGTGACATATTACTTTGAACTTTAAGCCGCGCCTAAAAGTTGCATAATTACGATTAAGTTACGATTGTGTTTCTCGTAATTTTTTACTTTCGTAGGAAATTCCTAAAATAAAAATAAGTATTTTAACAGGAAAACTGATATATTCTTATTTTGAGAGCTATGAATTATTTTAATATTTAAATTATCAAATTATTTTTCTAAAACTCAGTATTTGAACATTTTTTTAAGTTCCTTGCGTAATTTGTTTTAATACTGGAAAATATTTTTTATAATGGAAATAATTTAAAGATAATGAAAATATTTACATTGCAGATTCTTAATTTAAAATTTTTATTTGAGGATATTGTCACCGATATTTATGTATATATATTAAATGTTACTTTTTACCATCTAGAATCAAGCATGCGGTGACCGACAAAAGTTGAAAATTCCTATGCGCCAGAAAAAATTCTCAGGAGCCAGCTTGAAGAATTATTCCTATGATTTTAATGCATTCTCTGCAAAATGGAACACTAATGGAGTTATGAATACAGCGGAGAAGACGTATGGTGTATTGTCTATCAGTTGGGAATGAGCTATGAAGGGTCCTGGCTCTGCGCGCGAAGACACTCGGGAGCTAACGCTATTGCAATGGGGAGGCATTTTTCTAATAACTCTTTCGCATTTTGAGATTTTTAAACAATTTTTGATTACTTTTTCAATTTTGGTCACACATATTTTTTATAAAGTTCCTTTCACTTTCTGAACAGATTTTGGAAGTGAAAGTAACTTTTTAGAAAATACTTGCGACCAAAATCAAAAAAGTAACCAAGGATCGATCTTGAGAAGGACCTCTGCTATCCAATGCAAAAAAAAAAAAAAAAGTCAAAATGCGAATGAGTTAATAGAAAAATGCTTCCTCGTAGGAATAGCTTGCGTGTGTCTTCGCACACAGGGACAGTACCCTTAAGAAAGAGGAACTGACACATCCTTAGAATAATTAAGCTTCAACTGGAACCGCTTTCGCAGGGATTCATTTTCACCGCGGCGAACTTTCACCAATAAATTTGTGCAGAAAATTTCTCCTTTCGCAAACTTCTCATTAATGAAAATTTTCAATCACAAATAATGGTAAAAACTAATATTCACTTTTACTGTTAGAAGTTTGCTTTTGCGATAGTAGTTCCGCCATATAGTGCAAACCAAGATAACCTATTGTCACTGTATGCAAAAAAATTATAATACCTGTGCAAACTTCTCCCAGTAACAAGAAATAAAAATTTTTAATCATATTTAAAACCTAAAAATATTTGTATTTCTATATATATTATTTAAAAGATGTATAAATAAAAATATACAAAAACATAAATGTATAAACCTATAAAAACATATAAATACGTTTTTATTTATGCACCCTTTAAGTAATATATATACAGTTATATTTTTACGTTTTAAATTAGTAAACAAGGTGAATTCTGCACTGATTTTGATTTTGTTCTTAACTCCAATTGTATGTTAATCATATTTGTGACAGACATTCCTTCGTTAATAAGGCGTTGTAACAAAACGACTAAACTGTAATCTTTTGAGAACCTCCTCAATTGCTTCACTTGCAATTGCCATACAATACACTGTATGTTTTCTCCTTTTTATACATAATTCCATTGAAATAATCGAGGAGGTTGCCATAGGATGACAGCAGTTATTTTTTTAATCGGATCAATAGTTTCAGATTACCGCTGGTAAAATATTCCACCAGACAACTTCAGCAGAAAATCTCGTTTTTCTTAAATGCGCTATTAACGGGAAAATTTCAATCCTAAATGTGGTTGACAATTTTTACTTATTTTTTATTGGTGTCAGTCTCACTAGGTATTACATTCTTTTCACTGACACTGAAAGATGGTCGTCTTGGTTAACACAATATGACGGAAAAAATTACCGCGAAAGTGAACTTCAACCAGTAAAAATAAATACCAGTTTTGCCCTTATTTTTGATTAGTACTTTCTATCAATGAGGCGTTTAAACAACTAAAGATAATATAAGATGACAGCTGTTATTTTTTTAAATAAATGAATAGTTTCTGATTATCTCTGGTAAAAATATTCCACCGGACAACTTCAACAGACAATCTCGTTCTTCTTAAGCGAATTATTGACAGGAAGTTTCAATCCCAAATATGATTACAAAATTTTATTTGTTGTTTACTGGTGTCAGTTTCGCTAGGTATTATTATCTTTTCATTGATATTCATAGTATTAACGAATTAGTTCGAGTTCATAACCTAAAGTAGACTTTCAAAATGATCAAAAATCTATTAAAAAATCAAGTAAGTTCTGAAAAATAATTTTGATTCGTATCATGTTTCGTTTAGTGTAATTAAAATTAATCAATGCGGATTCATTTTGCAATTTTGATTTTTATTTATTGATACTGACAGCAGGTTGTCTTGATTGTCAGAATATGGAGGAACAATTACTGCAAAACTGAACTTCAACCAATAAAAATAAATAGCAATTTTTGGCATTATTTTTATTGCTTTTTTTAATAATGAGGCGCTTAAAGAGGTAAAAATTTTCTGTAAGTATATATACAGGGTGTCCCAGAAGTAATGAGACTGAACTTTAAGGGGAAGTAGGGCACATGACATAGATTGAGATTTACGTAGTAAACCATGGTCGGAAATGTTTTCCTGACGTGTTAGTGATGACACAAAACAAAAGAAATTGTGGAGACGAACAGGGACAGAAAATATGTTTATTATTCTTAGTACTCGAAAAATTCCGGATCAATGCTGGAAAATGCTGAGGACCTTGTTGCACGTATCGTGGAAGATCTTGGGGAAACTTCAGGACATTCACGGTATTTTCGAGAACATTAGATCTTTCATGCGCCTGACATAACTACCATGCAACACTGTTTGGGGTCGTAATTTCCAACACCTACTTTGATGACGCTCGTTCTATTTTTAATGTTCTTTTTTATTAGTTTTTTGCTGTACTAAGATTAATAAGGATAATTTTTCCTCTTACTCTAGTCCTATTTTTCTTGTGTTTCAGTCATCACAATTGGACCAGGAAAACGTTTCCAACCATGGGTTGCTATGCAATTCTGAATCCTTGTAATATCCCCTACTTCCCCTTTAAGTTTGTCCCATTACTTCTGGGACACCCTGTATATATATGTAATGAATATTCGACGAAAATGCTATGTTCCATAAACTCTAGGAATTCAATGTAATAATATTTCGACGAAATGCTATGTTCCATAAACTCTAGGAATTCAATGTAATAATATTTCGACGAAATGCTATGTTCCATAAACTCTAGGATCCGCAGCAGCACGAGCAGAGCAGTTGCTCCGGCAGTTGGCGAGCAGTGGAAGAGTTTCATTGGGGTATTTCCCCATTATAAAAACAAATGCCATCAGTCTTCAAGTTCTTTATTTATGAACTCACAAAATCAATAAGCTATTCCCCGCAGTCACCAAGACACTCTCATCAGATATTCTTACACGTCGTTAATAAGCTGCATCCCAAGATATTAGAATTTTTCGGCGAAACAGAAACAGCATCCGAGTATTTGGGAAGTTAATTGCATTCTGAAGATCCTAAAAAACCAAATGAGAACTAAACATTTTTACGACAAACTAGCCCCTCCTACTCCGCGTCAACCATTTTAAAAATCCAATTAGGATTAACTGGAGTCTAAACGTCAAAAAATGTTCAGCTCTGATTGATCTTAGCAGGTGTGGCCTCGGGTAGAGATTACTTAACGCCTCTCAAATAGAAAAGCCTTTTAACATTTTTGCGCATTAACACAGATCACGTGATCAACAAAAAATAAAATTAAAATCCCGAGAATATTCCAGAAAGTAAAAAGGTTACAAAATACTTCCCGCCTTTTTTAAGAAACAAGCAATAGATTATTAATAAGTTAAATAAAAAAAGAAAAATGACTTTAGCTGTTAAACGATTAATATATTACGAAACTAAGATTAAAAATATGTTCCACAATTTTAGAATTAAAGACTCAGAGAGAGCAAAATGGCGCAATTTTTTTTTATTTTATTACATATATATACAGGGTATTTCAATTAAACGTTTCAGAACTCCTAAGAGGGGTAGAGTGCATCCTGACGACTCGAAATCATACAGATTGCGGGGTCAGAAATGCTTTCCCGTCGCGCTAGATAGCATTGTGCAAAAGTTCGAGAAATTCGAGATATGCCTGGGGTTTTCGAAAATGCGCGGATTTTCATGTGCCGGAAATATGAGGTGTGCATTGTAGTCGGTGGCAAAAATTTCGAACACTTACTTTGACCCATATACCTTTTGCTTTATTACATGTATTAATAAAACGATTTTTCACTTACGGTATTTTTTCTTAAAAGTTCTTCCAGTGTTGTTAGTGGGCTACTTTTTTAAAATTCAGAATTCTTGATTGGCACCACTTTTCGAAACGGTCAAATTCCCCTTCTTTTTTCCTTAATTAATGTCCATTAGATAAGTCGTATTTTATCATTTTAAAAAAGTGGTGCCAATCAATGATCCGAATTTAAAAAAAAAAAGTAGCCCATCTGGCAACACTGGGTGCTTCTGCGTACATTTCCGACCGCACATTGCTATATGGTTTTGAGTCGTCGTCCCTACCTCTCTTAGGAGTTCTGAAACCTTTAACTGAAACACCCTGTATATATATTGTGGAAGTTTAAGGCGGTGGTTATGAGCGTTCTGTGGAAACTGTTGCGAGTGAAGCTTCACTAATAAGGCTATGTCAGTTCTTCTTTCTAAATATTTCGAAGGGAACACTGGCTACTACATAATCATATTCGGCTATTTCTGAGTGATATGTATCATTTTGTAAGGAACAAGTTAACTATTAAATTAAAAAAATCAGAAAGAAATTTTAAGATATTACTTTTACATTTTAAAAATGAGTTTGCAACAAATTATGAAATTAAACATTAAAACAGTAGCCAAATTGATATTTTTTAATTTTAGTTCCCAATTAGAAAATGTATACATAAATTAATGCCTTTGACATTATGATATGAAATACCACTTGTCAATTGATTTTTCAGGACTGAAATCCTTTAGCCCCTTAACTCTTTGCCCGAACGCCGTTCGGGGAAGACGAATTTGCTTATTGCATCATTTATAGCTTTTTGACGCGTCTATTATTTTTAAGAAAAATTTCATTCTATTGAAAAGCGGAAATGTTTAGACAAAAGGGTATAGCCGGGTTTCATAGTAAAATATGCCCTTGAGTCAACCACATCGAGTCCTACATGGATCCATAGCCCATAAAAATAAATTTATTTCTCCCCATTTTTAAGTTTGTATCTCTAGACTATAAGGGGGGGGTAACGACCCTAAATGCCTGTTTTGGAAAAGTGCGCATTGTGACGAATCTACTAAGCAAATTTCAACAAAAAAATAAGGGATGTAAAAAACCACCATACGAATGTTTGACAATTTTTTCAGATTTTTTTTTTTAAACAAAAGAACAAATTTTCTAATATTTTTCCTATTTTTAAATGAGCATTTTAATTAAACATAAACTGAAATTTCTGAATGACCACCTTAATTTTTTTGCATGAAATACTATGAGACATGATGCATATTCACTATCAATTTCAACTTTCTATGTAAGGTGTATCATATAAAAAGCAAAATCATTCCCACGGAAATGTGGGGCGTGGGTCTGACAAATTTCACGCCTTCTTTTCAAATCTCACATATTAATTCACACGGTATTTTTAAAGGAAGGCGTGAAAATTGTCTGAGACATGCCCCACATTCTCGCCGGAATATGATTTTGCCCTTTTTTACTTTCTTCTATCTTCAATAGAAGAAAGCATTGTAATCGAAATTTTTTCGACTTCCGGTTTTCGACGGATTTACACGTTTTAGGGGTCAGGGATTTTCAAAAACATGTTTTTACAAAATGTCTGTCTGTCCGTGTGTCTGTCTGTGTGTCTGTGTGTCTGTATGTCGCCATTTTACCATCAAAAAGTGTATGAAGTTATGCATCGAATTGAACCAAATTTTTTGTGTATGTGTATACGGTTAGTTGGTCTTCCCTGAATTTGAAAAAAATCCGCCACAAGGAGCCGCTGCAATCGCGATTTTTGTGCAAATTTCAATATTTTACCGACCAAAAGTATGTGAAATTATGCATCGAATTGAACCAAATTTTTTGTGTATGTGTATGATTATGGCTAGTGGGTCCTTCCCGAATTTGAAAATCATCCGCCGGAAGCGGGCGCTGCAATCGCGATTTTTGTGCTATTTTCAATACTGTACCGACCAAAAGTATATGAAGTTACGCATCGAATTGAACCAAATTTTTTGTGTAAGTGTATGTCTCTGGCTAATTGGTTCTCCCTGAATTTGAAAAAAATCCGTCAAAAGGGGGCGCAGCAATCGCGATTTTTGTGCCATTATCAATATTGTACCGACCAAAAGTATATGAAGTTATGCATCGAACTAAACCAAATTTTTTGTGTAAGTGTATGGCTATGGCTAGTTGGTTCTCCCTGAATTTGTAAAAAAATCCACCGGAAGGAGGCTCTGCAACAGCCAATTTTATGCCATTTTCAATACTGCACCACCTAAAAGTGTATAAAGTTAGTCCTAGAACCGAACTAAAGTTTTTGTATATGATTATTTTTTGGTAAGGCAAGTAGGTCCTTCGTGAATTTGTAAAAAAAAAATCTGCCTATCATTGTATTCTTCATCGGTTCGTGTAGAGACGGAAATTCGTTTTTACTCCGATTAATTGATTGAAGCAGAAATTTAAGATGAAAACCAAAGTTCGTATGGTATTGAATTAAAATTATTAAAACATTAAAAGGAATAACTATTTTTTTAATATTAAAATGTACGTATGAGATAAAAAAAAGTTTTGGGATTGGCACATCCAACTAGTTTAATATGATGCACCATACGTAGAAAGTTGAAATTGATAGTGAATATGCATCATGTCTTATAATATTTCATGCAAAAATATTAAGGTGGTCACTCAGAAATTTCAGTTTATTTTTAATTAAGATGTACATTTAAAAACAAGAAAAATGTTAGAAAACTTGTTCTTTTGTTTAAAAAAAATCTAAAAAAAATGTCAAACATTCATATGGTGGTTTTTTACGTCCCTTATTTTCTTCGTTGAAATCCGCTTAATAGTTTCGTCACAAAGCGCTATTATCCAAAACAGGCATTTAGGACCATTACCCCCCCATGGTCTTGAGATACAAACTTAACCTTTTAAACGCCGCACTATGATCGAAACATAACAGAAACTATTTATTGGTAAAAATCCTATTAAAACTCAAATATAAGCACTATGAGTAATTTTTTTTCTCAAAAAAAATTTTTGTGCATGATTCTAACATGTTCCAGAAGTGGAACATTGGCGGGAAACACTTAGTTTTTTCACATGTTTTTTATAAAATATAATAAATTACATTTCAATTAAAATCTTTATTTCTGTGCACAACCTTTTCATAATAATCAGTAATTTTATAAGCATACTTCAGTAATAACACATGTTAAGCATGTAAATAGCCGGGCTTCGCCCATCCAGCCTTCGTTTGACTTAGAATTACAGCAAGAATTCAAGCAAAAATATTCAAAAATCCTTTCGAAGCGTTTACAAAAATGCTTTTCCATTAACTTTATAAATAAAATTATATAGATAATGGGCAGTAATTATTGTACAGTTTACAATTATTTATCAATGATACAGAAAAAAGAAATATATACAAAAACTGAGAAAGAAAATAATAATTATGTCTGTACTAAAATTGATATCAAAATAATGAAATAAATCAAAATCTAAAAAATACAAAACAGAAAAAACTTACCAAAAATTTTTAAAATATATATATATGTATCGTACTTTACTTTTGAGTCCTACTTTAAATCTATTGTCCATGGTAAAGAGGAAAGCATTTCTCATGCAGTCTTTTTTTACACTCAAAACACTTTTTTTTGGTGTTCTTCTGGCATACCGCACATCGTCCTTGTGTTGATGGCACAAGATAATGCGCATCGGATTGTCTCAAAGATATGCCCGAGGTCCCAATGTGCCGAGGTCCAGGAGCAGAATGGATTTTTGATTTCATCCGAAGTAAGTGCAAAGTGACTTCTCTCCGGAAATTGAGGTGTGACAGTTCTGTTGTTGTACCTTTGTGTAAATGTAAATGTAAAATCCATCCAGCTGCGACTGCCATGTTTAGAGCATTGCTAAATAGATTCCAGTACCATTTTTTACTTCTAAACATAGGTCTATATGATCCAAGAAGTCTGTCTAGCAAATCGACACCTCCGATTCCCTCATTATGCATTTTAATCAGATGTGGCTGAGGAACATCAACTTTCTTGTTTTTTGCACGACAAAATCGCTTAGTTTTAGAAGTAGGCTCGTGTGTGGAATAATTGGATGCAATAGTTACTACAGCACTGTCTTTCCAGCGGCAGACATAAACTTGACCATCACTTCGGTACTCGAAATTTCCCCTTTGCCACTTTGAGGCTTCTTTTGGTGATTTGAGGGGACATCTACCCGTTCGAAATTCTCGAATTGTGCCTGTTGCTTTGAAACCTTTTTCAGTCAGCTCAGTAAACAGTTTATATGACGAGAAAAAGTTATCAAAAATATTTCATGTTTCTCAGGATTTTTAACTGAAGATAAAAGCTCCCACACCACTCTAGATCCAAGAGGTGAATTTTCTGAATCTGTGCTTTTTCCACTATATATTCTCATAGCATACGGATAGCCACTGCTGGAACACAACATCCATATTTTAAATCCAAACCGTATTGGTTTGCCCCGTATAAACATTTTGGCTGAATTATGACCGTAATAAGGTACCATTGATTCGTCTATACTTAGCTTTGAATGAAATATACCAAACTGCTGAAGATTTTTTTCCAATTCTGCATAAAAGGGAGATATTTTTCCCAATTTATCTCCTAATTTCAAGGTAGTATTATCTATGATATGAAAAATTTTTTTAAGCTTTCTAAATTTATTTCTGGGCATTACTGTGGAAACAATTGGAACCGATAAATCTTCTTGAGTGCTCCAGCATAAATCTTCTCCGGGTACTTGGTGATATCCGCTAAATAACAACAGGCCAAAAAATTGACCTATATCATTTTCATCTACATTTAAAATATCTCATTTTTGAGACGCATAAAGTGTTGTCATATTTGCTAAATGCTGTAAATATTCTACTGAAATGAACTTGTGAAATATTTCAATAGGAGATAATGTAACCAACTCAGGAAAACTTTCAGAAATATTCTCTACATTATCATTTTTTAGAATATTTTTAAAATGTGCATTTTTTTCCCAGCGGTGTTGGATTTTTTCTTCTTTTGACGTTAGTTTTCGCTTCAAATTCGGTCTTTCTTTTGACGTTGAAGTTACTTCTGTATCAAATGGAACTTTATTAGAAATATCAGTGTTTTCTCTTTTTGTGGCAATTTCAATTTCACCACAAACATCTGCTGGTAAAACAGGTTCAAAAATGTCCTCATTTATATTTTCTTCGTCCGTTAAATCTCCACTTTCGTCTGGTGGTAATTGACAAATGTCAATACATTCCTCTTCAGAGTCATCTGATAATTCATGAAAATATTCTAACGCCTCTTCTACAGTTCGAAATGGCTTTGAATGAGACATCTCGTCTCTCTGACGTACCCTAACTAACTGAAGAAAATCCCCGAGTGAGGTAAAATATAAAATAATTCCTTATCATGCTATTTTCCAATATCACCCCTTACATTCTAACTTTCTTGAGTCATAAACAACAACTAACTATCAACAAACACACGTGTTTGCGCCGTCAGTAATCCTCTTCAGATCGGAGACCGAGTGTGGGGGAGGGAGAAGGGGGGATGTAAGGGACAGGGTGTGGCGAGCGGGGGAAAAAGAAAGTTTATCACAGTAATAAACATCTTCTGTTGACACTTAGTAAACTGCCTCGTATTCGGAAACTTTTTATCAGTAATTGCATGCGCTGCAATCAGGAAAAAATATTATGTTGAAAAACTAACCTTTACACGCCAATGTTCCATTTATGGAACATGCAATTTTTTCATCTAAAAAAAGCAATTAAAATCAATCTTTTTTTTTAATAACTTGTGTTCTACGAATAAAATTATCATTTTTACGTGCTCTCACTTAGTTATAAACATAATTGTTAAAATTTGAATTTTTTACAAATTTATGAATTTTACCCAACGAAAAGTCTGAAAAAAGGCTTAAATAACGATTTTTTTCCTGAGACATGATTTATTCTATCAATAAAATATCGATGCCAAAAAATCAATCCATACTTTCTTTTTAAATACTAATTTTTACAGGGCAATACGATTAAAAATGTATTTTTTGTAGAATTTTGAATTTGATGTTCCATTTATGGAACATTGGCGTCTAAAAGGTTAAAAATGGGGAGAAATGAATTTCTTTTTATGGGCTATCCATCCATGTAGGACTCATGTGGTTGACTTTAGGGTTATTTTACTAAGAAACTCGGCTATATGCTTGTGCCTTTTATGTAAGAGGTACAGTTTTAAGAGTGTACCCTTTTACAAATCTTTTACTTCAATAATAGTGGTGTGAATCTGCTATTTTCAATTTATTGAACGGAAAGGAATTAACCAGTTAAGGGGTTAAAGATGTAGTATTACAATTTATAGTAGTAAAATTAATAAATAGTTAAAAAATCAGTTACAAAGAAGAATCTTTTACACGCTCAGGTGACCTGGCACCCGAGTTTTGAGGAACCTAGCATAGACCATGTTAATTTCTTATTAAGTATGTACGTTCGAAACTTGAAATTTTTTTGTTCTGATTATTTTATTGATTTACATATTTTAGAATGCTCCGCGCAATTTTTGAAAAAAAAGTTTTTAGCTTGTATATTACGCAAATTTCGTGATTTCACTATGACAAAAACCAATGCAGGGAAATTCATCAAACTTAAAATTGGGTTAGATAGTGATAGACCAGGAAACGGCAGCACAGACAATCACCTCATCGAGTTCATGGATGAAAATCTATGTTTAATTAAATTTCGATTTGCATATTAAAATGCAATTGGTCTGAAAAGTCATATCTTAGTGGAAAACAAGTTAAAACCTTATATTAGCGAATGACTCGTAAGTTTACCATATTGTTATCCTGCTTCAAGTCCTCCATGTTTTCATACTTTTGGGTGAAAGAAAGCACTATGGTAAACATCCGAGTCAACCGTTAAAATCGGGTTTTTCGGTGTTTTCCACCAAGATATCACTTATATAGATATATATTTTGTGACTGTGTCACATCGCTAATAACAGTTATCGCATGAAATTAGAACCACTAGTGGTTTACGCGTAGGTTTAACATTATGTTTATCGTATAAACAAAAATATGAAATAATTGTACGGCAAACACAACACATTCTTTCCCGGAGTAAAATGTTTGTATTTTATAATCGAAAGTAATACGGTAGTTAATGAAACAAAACGTCTAGTTAAAATTCCATAATATCCAAAAGCTTTTAGTAACAAAGCAAACAAAACTCTACTAGCTGAGCGGCGTTCGAAGGAAACTTTTAAGGGGTTAAAGTGTTAAGAAGTCTTCATTCCTCCATTGTTCAATTTAATTAAACTTTATAATTTAAAGTTTATGCGCCTAAACTTTTTTTTTTTTTTTTTGCTTTTTTGTCCGCGGATTATACGTTGTAAATTAGGTTACACACCTACCGAAAACTTGCTCCTTGATAGGTAAAAATATGTTTTAATTGATGATAATAATTTAAAAAAGTATTAACGAATTAGTTCAAGTTCATAACCTAAAGTAGATTATCAAACTAATCAGAAATCTATTAAAAAATCAAGTAAGTTCTGAAAAATAATTTTGATTCGTATCATATTTGTTTAGTGTAATTAAAATTAATCAATGCGGATTCATTTAGCAATTTTGATTTTTATTTATTTTTAGAATCTAAAAAGGGGAATAAATTTTACGATCAAAGATTTACCCGCTATAAATTTGGATAAATCTAAGAAATTCCATAAATATAATTAAAGTTGAGAAATATTTTTTTCACTCCAATGAAACTAAAATTTTATATATTATTAATAATAAATTCAATGATTTGTATTTATATATTTATATTATATTTTAAGCTATTCGTTAGCAAAATTTTATTTTCTAATCAATTTGAGGAGCATTTTAAATTTTTCATTATTTTTTTATTTTACAAATGCCTAAATTTAATTTAAAATCTCTTTCATTTTCGCATGCAAATTGTTTTGAGACTTTTAATTACTTCAGTAAATAAGTTACTGTTAATAAAAAAAAGATGAAAAAAAAAGAGCTTGGGGATTTAAGATTGTTAATTACATGTTTTTGTAATTTTATTTTTGATGTCTTTTTCTATGTAAAAATTTATTATGCGTAAAAACTTCTTATTTATGTGTTAACCAAAAAAAAAAGCCTAATTTTTAACTGGAAATTATCTACGTGAAATTAAATTCTTTTGTTTGTTTTTTCCCATTTCAACTAATTGCATTTATTCTACAAAATCAGATAAGGTAAAGATAAAAAAAAAAAAAAAAAAAAAAAAAAAATGCGTAGTTTCATCTTTTATTATAAATTTAAAGGAAAGAAGTCGGAAATTACACGTCACACGTAGCAAATAATGTGCGTTCGTACTATAACGAAGTTTTTAAATTATAAAATGCTTCAGATACAATATAATATTCGAAATTTTTTGTATGTCCCTGTAAATACTATCTGCCTTCTATTATACAAGAAGTAACTTATGCTTAAACTCAGAAACGTATAGCAACGTATATCATAAAATATGAAATATATTAATGTAATTGAAATGCTCCCAAACAATGTTTCCCTCTATACCATTATTAATAGAATATTTTTGTGTAGCGAAGAATTAATAAAAAATATTTTTTTGCACTACAGATTGTACGGAATGTATATTTTAGTATATATTTCATAGATCCATATGTATTGCATCATATTCGAAAGAGTGTAAAATTATTAAAATGCATCTAAATCTTTTTTTCCCTTTGACCGAAATGTAACGAAATAATTTTGACTGTCTCTGTTATCGACTATACATCCGATTTTCATAAAATTTGAAATGACTCGACAAAATTATATAATAATTATCTATTTTAAATTTCAAACAATTCAGTTTGGTAGATTTTGCGTTTTTAGATGCGGATAGATGGGCGAATTCAACGACGACTGTAAATTCTACGATTTTACATAATTACGAACGCACATAAGAGCACAGATAAAAATTATTTAAATTTTAAAAATAAGATGAAACTGTCGTAAATGCTTTTAATAAAATAATTATTACAAAATATGTTTTATGATATTCTTTCAAATTGATTCTTACTTTACTAGAAGAAGCTTTTGATTATCTTCCATGTCGAAGGCCTAAGAATTGGAGTAACTTTATTGCCTTACCCTTTCAGGGTCAAAATACAATAATGTCCCTGTAATAAACTTTAATACGTTCACTGCCACGTTAGTCTCCGGTGACTGATGCAGAATCTTCCGACTAAGCCGCATCTGTCACCGTTGAGTAACAGCCTAAAATGTGATATAAAACTCAAATATTTATAAATATTTAAATATGTTTAAAATATTTTATGTTATTCTTTCAAATCGATTCTAACTTACTAGAAGAAGCTTTTGCTTTTATACGTTGTTGAAAGAAAGTCTTGGAGTAACTTCACTACTTTATTAATTTCAGCAGCAAAGTATAATAATGCTCCAGTGATAAATTTTAATACACTGAGTGCCACATCCGTCACAGGTGACTTACACTGAATTTTCCGTTTAGGTTCGTCAGTCGCCATTAATTGAATGCCTAAAACGTGATATTAAACTTAAAATTTATAAATATTTAAGTATGTTAAAAATATAATGCTATTCTTTCAAACTGATTCTAACTTACCAGAAGAAGCTTTTACTTTTATTCCTTGTTGAAAGAAAGTCTTAGAATTGGAGTAACTTCACTACCTTATTCATTTCAACAGCAAATAAGTACAGTAATATCCAGTGGCAAATTTTAAAACATTGAGTGCCACCTCTGTCACTAGAGATTGACACTGAATTTTCCGTTTAGGCGCGTCAGTCGCCATTAACTGGATGTCTAAAATGTTATATTAAACTTAAAAATTTATAAATGTTTAAGTATGTTAAAAATATATTATGATATTCTTTCTAATTGATTTATGCTTACTAAAAGAAGCTTTTGCTTATATTTCGTGTCGAAAGCCTAAGAATGGGATTAACTTCACCAATTGACATTAAATATGCTAAGACTCATAATAGCACTTAAAATTTTAAATATTTAGTCAACAATTATGAATTGGACAATTGAACCATAAATTATACTGAAAATATGTACTAAAATAAATGCAAATTACTAAACGGTACGCTTATAATACGGTAATATGGTACTTATTTATAAGAGTACCATTTAGTTATCTGTATTTATATTAGTACCTACAGGGTGTTTCACAAAGAACCCCTAACTTTAAAAATCTATAACTCGGAAACGGTGATAAATAGAAACATGAAACCAGTGGTGTGTTTATTAAAAAAATCGTAAGAATTGTATACATAAATCAGAAAATTTAGTTAAAAATAGCGCTCAAAGATGGCGCTGAGAGCGTTAAGACCTTCTAAAGAGACACTGTCAAAAATTTGAAACTTTTGCTTTATCGTCACTCCATCGCTTTTATAGAATATCTGTATTTTGACCAATGGGAATCCTCCATAATACATTGAAGTAATCGTTTTCTATGTAAGTGGTGGAGTGACGATGCAGCAAAAGTTTCGAATAGTGTCTCTTTAGAAAGTCTTAACGCTTTAAGCGCCATCTAAGAGTGCTATTTTTAACTAAATTTTCTGATTTATATATAAGATCACTGGTTTCATGTTTCTTTCTATCACCGTTTCCGAGTTATAGATTTTTAAAGTTAGGAGTCCTTTTTGAAACACCCTGTATTTTTAGTATTTCGTAAACATTTTTTTCTTTTTTGTATGAAAATTTTCTATTCAACTAAAAAAATAAAACATATCTACGCCTACGTGCGATAAAAATGTAAAATAAGCTCTTAACAAAAATGAGATTTTTCCACGTTCTTAGGAATTTTCCCACTCCATTATATTCTGTTGAAAAAAAAAAAGAGGGAATTTTACTTATAGATCTAACTTAAGAACTATCTAAATAAAAGGGGCTGCAGCTTTGAATGTTAATTAAATATTTTTTTCTTAAAGTGTTTTTGAATGTACGGTATTTAAATAATAAAAGCATGAAAAAACTAATTTCAAATATAAAAGACTAAATTTAAATCTTCCCCGGAAAAATGCATTTCTTTCAATTATCTCTTCGAACATCTTTGTTTAATTTTCAGAGGTGACATATTGCAACTTTAAGCTGACATAAAAGTTGCATAATTACTATAAAGTTGCGATTGTGTTTCATGTAATTTTTTACTTTTATAGAAAATTTCCAAAATAAAAATAGGTATTTTAACATGAATACTGATAAATTCTTTTTTTTTTTTTTTTTGAGAGCAATGTAATGTTTTAATATATAAATTATCAAAGGGTATCGGAGTATTTAAACATTTGTTTCTTTTTAGGTGCGTTCGTAATTATATAAATACGAAGCACCTATAGTGGTCGTTCAGTCCGTTCGTCTGTAAGTCCGTCTGTCTGTCCGCATATATCAACGCAAAAACTACCCAACCGAATCATTTGAAATTTGAAATACATAATTATTACATAATTTTGTCGAGTCATTTCAAATTTTATGAAAATCGGATGCATAGATCAATTACAGGGGCAATCAAAAGGATTTCATTACATTACGGTCAATGGGGAAAAAAGTTTCAAATGCATTTTAATCGTTTGAAATTTAAAATACATAACTATTACATAATTTTGTCGAGTTATTTCAAATTTTATGAAAATCGGATGCATAGGTCAATTACAGGGACAATTAAAAGTATTCCGTTACATTACGGTCAATGGGGAAAAATGTTTCAAATGCATTTTAACGGTGTTACACTCATTCGAACTTAATAAAATTTATATGCAACTGTAAAGTACATATTATAATATACATTTTACATAATTTGTGGTGCAAAGAACATTTGTTATTGATTTACAAGGCCACACAAAAGTATTCCATTGCATAATGGTACAGGGAGAACATTGTTTGATGAGCGTTTTAATTGTAATTCACTATTTACAATTTTTTGCGATTGATATATGAGAGCAATATTTTTAAAACTTCGTTATCGTACGAACGCACCTCCTTTGCTACGCTTCACGAGCAATTTCCAACTTGTTATTACTTGCGTATATTGTCTGAATATTGGCAGATATTTTTAGTAACAGAAATCATTTAACCACTTAACTGATAAATATTTTCAATAAAACTTTCAACTTATTTCAATTTTTTCATGTCTTTTATAGAATTTTTTTATCTTTTATCACAAGTTTTACAAAAGAGAAATTTAGCCTAATAAAATCAGGAAAATTCTTGGGTTAAAAAACGTCAAATGTACAACAAAAAGTCACTAGTGAGAGTAATAAATCATGATTAGAAAAAATACGTTACCTTTTTGATGTACTTGCAAAACAGGGCAAAGCTTAAATGCGCTAAAACTCATAGTAGTGCTTAAAATTCTAAATAAGGTGGTCTGGTGTAATAACGCCAGGCGGGGTAATAACGCCAAGTGCTAATATTATGCATAATTATGAACTAATCCGGTAAATGACACCCATGTGCTCTGCGCAGAAGGGTTTTAAATCATATAAATCCCAAAAAACAGCTTAAAGTTCATTTGTTCCATTTGTAGGTCTTACTGCTTCTACAAGCAATTAAAATTTACACCTGATCTAAAATTTGCGAGATAAGGTTTGTGATGTGAAGACTATTTTTTTTATCCGGAAATACTTTGTTTATTACATAAATTTGTAGTGCATTTCATGTACTTTTAAAATGTTGTAGAAGATTTCGGATATCTTCTCGAGATAATTTGTAGTTTAAAATGTACTGCTCATTAACTATACCGGGGTAATAACGCCAATCCTTGGCATTAATACCCCTTTTGATTCCCAACAGTGGCCGAACTACATCCTAAATACTGATTCAAATAAACACAGTTTAAACCATGCAATGTTTCTAATAATTCTATTTAAACGGTCCTTTTTAAGCAAAAAGAAGCTCACGGTCTGATATTATTTTGCCTCCCCCCCCACACACACACACACCACACCTTTATTTTTTTTACACTTTCACAAAAGATGAACATTTTCAATAGCTTAGAATGCGATTTGTCAATTTCAAAGTTTGTAGAATTTGTATTTTTAGAATTGGGCAATCTACATGCAATTATTCCATCTTATTTCATAGTTTTGTTTGCGTAGCGTTATTACCCATATAGGTGGGTAATAACGCCAAATAGCATTGGTCAAGAAATCAAGCCATTACATTTTATGAATACATATCTGTTAAATTAATTTTTTTTATATAGATAGTCAACGAGTTGCTGTATGAAATCCTATATTTGTTTGAAAAATACAATGTAAAACTAAGCCGTGAAAATTGGTAGAGTCTTATCGTGGCGTTATTACCCCAGGGTACCTTATTTCGTTAAACTTTTTCACTTTTCTGTATGTAAAACTTTCTTTTTAACTAAAAATTTAAAAGATTTCTACGCCCACGTGTGTTAAAAATATAAAATAGGCTCTTAACAAAAATAAGATTTTTCTATTTTCTCATAAATTCTTCCACGCCATTATTTTCTGTTGAAAAAGATAAGGGAGAGAATTTTACGCATCCATCTAATTTAAGATCTGTGCAAATAAAGAAGGCGATTTTTAATGTTAAGTTTTTTTTTTCATAGAGAGTTTTTGAATGTATGATATTTAAATGATAAAAGAATGAAAAAACTAATTTCAAATATTAAAGAGCTAGTTAAAATCTTTCCCAGGAAAAAGCATTTTTTAAAATTATCTTTTCAAATATCTTTGTTTAATTTTCAGAGGTGACATATTACTTTAAACTTTAAGCTGCGCTTAAAAGTTGCATAATTACGATTAAGTTGCGATTGTGCTTCTTGTAGTTTTTTACTTTTGTAGGAAATTCCCAAAATAAAAATAAGTATTTTAACATTAATATTAATAAATTCTTATTTTGAGAGAAATGTACTATTTTAATATTTAAATTATCAAAGGAAATGTTTTGTCAAAACTCATTTGTTTCCTTTTATTCTTTGCGTAATTTGTTTGAAAATTGGAAAATGTTTTTATTAAGGGGAATTATTTAAAAAACAAGAAAATATTTACATTACAAAAACTTCATTTAATATTTTTATTTGAAGATAGTTTCACCGATATTTATATATACAGTCAGCTCTCGTTAATTCGAACTCGTCGGGACCACAAGAAATGTTCGAATTATCCGAAGTTCGAATTATAGAAAATACGAAATGAAAACATGCTTAATATGGTACTATTACAAAGGAATTAATGATATAGTATTTTTAAAATTTATTTCGTCTGTTATCATTAGAATATGACTTATATAATATTATAATATTAAATTAGAATGTATAAATACATAAATTAATTAAAAGATTAGAAACAAGCACAATGGAAGAAAAATTCAAGGCGTCACTGACGGATAGACGGGACAATAAGAAAGTGGATGTCAAATGCATTGGATTATATGTATACTTGCTCGGAACAATTTTCACAAAAATCAAAGAAAGAAAGTTATTCAAATGACCTGAAATCCGCGAGAAAGAAGAGAAAAATGAAAAATCGGAATTCTCGTTAGTTCAAATTAAACGAAGTCAAAGGCAATGAGTTCGAATTAATGAAAATTTTTAATGTTATTCTTCCATTAAAAATTTCGGGACTTCATGTTTAGTTCGAATTAAGCGAAGATTCGAATTATCCGATTTCGAATTAACGAGAGTCGACTGTATCTATATTAAATGTTATTCTTTTACCATCTTGATCAAGCATGCAGGGACTGACAAAATTTCAAAATACCTAGGCGCCAAGAAAAATTCTTAGGAGCCAGATTGAAGAATCATTCTATGATTTTAACTCGTTCACTGCAAAATGGAACAGTAATGGAATTATGAATAAATATACTTATTCATATTATGAATAAATATACTTATATAGTGTATTGTCTCTAGTTGCAAGTGAAGTAGCTGAGGAGGTTGTCAGAAGATGACAGCCGTTATTATTTTTTAATCGGATGAATAATTTCTAATTACCGCTTGTAGAAATTCCAACAGACATCTTCAATAAACAATCTCGTTTTTCTTTCACTCTTGGGGGGCTGTAGGATATTTTTTATCCCACCTAGTTTAAATTCTCACCAGAAATTTTATACTTTTAACTTTGGCGACAAAATGTTGAATAAATGTTTCTTTATACTATTATTTTCAACACAATCTAACTGATTGGTAAAGTAATCATACGAATTGAATATTTCCAACTGAGCGAAAAACTGCCCGGGTCGGGAATCGAACCCAGATATTTGGCTTACAAGGCCAATGCTTTACCTGTTAAGCTCCCTGGGCGACAGCCGGCTGGGATTTTTCGCTCAGATAACCCTCGTCATATGGAGCTCCATTACTTGAGGTCTATTCAGTTGAGCTGTCTAAATGACAGACCCGATGCTATGGTTATCTGAGCGAAAAATCCCACCGGCTGTCGCCCAGGTAGCTTAACAGGTAAAGCATTGGCCTTGTAAGCCAAGTATCTGGGTTCGATTCCCGGGCTGGGCAATTTTTCGCTCAGTTGGAAATATTCAATTCGAATGTTTTTTTACTTATTTTTAAATAAAATTTTTCTATTTTCCTGGTGGGAAATCAATGGTACAGAGACAATACTGCTGGCCCTTCAAGTTTTGATTACCGCTGGTAGAAAATTTCGCCAGATAACTTCAATAGACAATCTCGTTTTTCTTAAACGTGCTATTTGCGGGAAATTTCAATCCCAAATTTGATTAATTTTTTTTTCTGGTTTCTGTTTCGCTAGGTATTATAATTTTTTCATTGACACTGACAGCAGGCTGACCTGGTTGTCACAATATGGCGGAACAATTACCGCCAAAGTGAACTCCAAGCGCGAATTTTTTTTTTCCAAGTACCTTCGTCGTTCCAAGCCCAAGCTCGTACTCTGATTGGATGTTGCTCTCGGCACTGTTTTCATGTTACTTGGCGATAATCATACTTGGCGTAGCGATAGATGCTTCCGTCGAGTTTGATTTCCTTCCGAACCGAGTACAAAGTAACTTTTCTCTTGCAGCATTGGATTGGATGGAACGTATCTTACTGAAAGCTGTACTTTTTAAAAGTTTTTACACACAAGACCACGAGGATAAGAATGAAGGAAGAATAAGAATGAGTAGGTTAGCTTTTAGGTTTACTCGTCCACTTACGAGCGAAGTATTTTTCGCCAAGTATGGTTATCGCCAAGTTACGTGAAAACAGTGTCGAGAGCAACAACCAATCAGAGTGCGAGCTTCTTTTTGAGTGATGAAGGTGCTCGGAAAAAAAATTACGCACTCCAAGCAGTAAAAATAAATAGTAGTTTTTGACATTATCGTTAGTTGGTATTTTCCATTAATGAGGGGGGTGGGCGTTTAAATAAGTAGAAATTTTCAATATATGTGTATTGTGGAAGCTTAAGGTGGCGGTTATGGACATGATATGGACAGGGCCTGATTACTAACGGGGCATTCTTTAAATAGTAAAAATTAATAAAAAATTTCGCCTTCTTCAAACGCCCTTTTCATTCGAAATTACTGTCATGAATATATTTTTTTTAATTTTTTTTTTTTTCACTGATGGAAGTGTTCTCCATTGTTACCAGGTCCTGCATGAGGAAACTGTTACAGTTGAAGCTTCACTATTTTAAGGATATGTCAATGCCTCTTTCTTAACCCCTTCGCGATGGGAGTCTTTTACAAAATTTTAATATTTTGTCACCGGTTTTAAAAACAGAAATTTTCGCCTTTTTAAATCAAGAAAATGCTCCTATTAAGGGGGCTCAAGGGTTGAAAACTTTTCAATTCAAAAAATCGATTTTTTTTATGATCTAGTTTGATTATTCAATTAATTCTTAACTCAATGCAAAAAACCGCATAAAATATTTGCATTTTTAACGAAGTTATAAGCATTTATGTATCAATATTTTCATAGCCACATCCAAATAATTTCAACTTTAAGTTGCGTTTTCTCAAAACTTGATTTTTGACGATTAACACCAAGTTAAAAAAAAAAAAAACTTATTAATGGAATGGCTTCATTTTTTTTTCAAGCATATAACATCATTATCTAGAGAATGAACTAAGGATATAACTATCACTTAAAAAAAAAAAGCATTATTAAAAAATCTCTCAAAGTTGAAAATTCAAAAAAACCCTAAAAATACAACTTTTTTTTTCATTAAAAACACTCAAAATATTTAACTATCTAAAATATATTAATTCATTCTCTAGATAATGATATTATATACATGCAAAAAAAAAAAAAAAAAAAAAAAAAAAAGGCCATTCCATCAAATAGTTTTTTTTTTTAAATATTGGTGTTAGTCACCAAAAATCAAGTTTAGAAAAACGCGACTTAAAGTTGAAATTATATGGATGCGGCTATGAAAGGGTTGATACATAAATGCTTATAACTTCGTTAAAAATGCAAATATTTTTATGCGGTTTTTTGCATTGAGTTTAGAGTTAATTGAATAATCAACTTAGATCATAAAAAAATCGATTTTTTGAAAAGTTTTGAACCCCTGAGTCCCCTTAAATAAGGCAAATTTTACAGTAAATTTTTACTGTTGGGATAAACAAGGATTCTTAAGCCTTTTGCGCCAAGTATACATGTCGCTCGTCCTCAAGGGGTTAATAGTTCCAAGGGAGCACTGGCTGCTACATAATCATATTCGACTATTTTTGAGTGAAATGTATCATTTTGAAATGAACAAGTTAACTATTCTATAAGAAAAAAAATCAGACAGAGCATACATTTTAAGATATTTATTTTTACATCATAAAAAGGATTTAGCAATAAACTATGAAATTCAACATTAAAACAGTAGATTAATAGATATTTTTACCTTTAATTCCGAATAAGAAATTGTATACATAAATTATAAATGCCTTTGAGATTCTGATTTGAAATACCTCTTGTCAATTGAATTTTCAGGACTGAAATCCTTTAAAGTTGTAGTATTTAAATTTATAGTAGAAAAATTAATAAGTAGGTAAGAAATTATTTGCCAAGAAGAATTTTGTAGTCGCTTAGGCGAGCTAACTGTCGTGGTTTGCTGAACCCTGAGCATGGACCATGTTAATTTTTGGACTAACGTATGTATGTTCGAAACTAGAAATTTTTTGTCGTAATTATTTTTTTGATGTACATATTTTAGGATGCCCTACGCAATATTTTAAAAAATATATGTTTTTTAGTTTGTGTATTACACAAATACCGTGATTTCACTGTGACAAAAACAAATGCAGGGAAATTTATCAAACTTCAAATTGAGTTAGATAGTGATAGACCAGGAGGCGGCAACACAATCACCTAGTCGTGTTCATGGATGAAAATCTTGGTTTAACTAAATCTGATACGCATATTAAAATGCAATTGGTCTGCCAAGTCATATCTTAGTGGAAAACACCTAAAAACCCTGTTTTAGCGTTTGACTCGTAAGTTTAGCATTATGTTATCCTGCTTCAAGTCCTCCATGTTTTCCTACTTTTGGGTGAAAGAAAGCACTGTGATAAACATCCGAGTCAACCATTAAAGTCGAGATTTTCGGAGTTTTCCACCAAGATATGACTTACATAGATATATACTACCTTTGACAATAAAGTTCGGTGAATGAATTCAGAACGAGCGATTTGGCAACACTGGGGAAACAAAACGCTGCACCTGCATAGAGGCAAATGTAGACCATCTTCTCCCACCGTTGTTCAGTTGAGCGTGGTTTGTGTTCTGTGTAAGACGTGCTTTACTAAGTGCTTGTTCAGTGTGTTGGTTCTCAACTGAGAACAGGAAAATGAACGAATAAAAGATTAGTTTAAAGTTTGGTTTTAAGCTTTGCAAGACACCGAAAGAAATGTATGAGGGATGGTGCTAATTGAACACCTACCACACTCGCCAGATATCAGTCCTCTAGACTTCTTCATATTTTCAAGACTCAATCTCTCTTTGAAAGAGATTTGACCATATTACTGACATCCAACGAAACGTGACGAAGTTTTTGAACTTCATCCCAAAAGAAGACTTCTTGTGAATTTCCCAGGACATGCATAGCAGATCTCAGAGGTGCATAGTAATAGGAGATGGTTATTTCAAAGTATGGTATGGTAACTTTCGTTAATATTTCATCTACATTAATGCTACAGGACTATTCACTGAACTTTATTGTCAGATGCAGTATTTTGTGACCGCGTCACTCCGCTAATAACAGTCATCACATGAAATTAACACCACTAGCGGTTTAACATTATGTTTGCCGTATAATTAAAGGTATGAAATGATTGTATGGCAAACGCAAAGATAAACCAACGTATAAACCGGCAGTGGTAGTAATTTTTAGCTTATGTACCATTTCACTTCGGGCAGATATGGATTGTTAGATTATTACATTTCCCTGTTACCGCTCTTCTATAAAATAAAGTTTTTTTTTCTTGTGCTCGATATCATAGATTTTTTGTGCTATTAGCAATTGCATTTTTTTTTTCTACAATAAACTAATATTAGGAACTAAACCACATTTATTCCCGAAGTAAAACGTTTGCATTGCATAATCGAAAATAATTCGTTTATTAATAAAGCAAAATTTCTGGTTAAAATTTCGTAATTTCCAATAGCTCTTAGTAACGGAGTAAAGAAAACTCTTCTAGCTGAGGGCAAAAACTTTCGGGCCAAACTTTTTAGAGGTTAAAGTATTAAGAAGTTTTCATTCCTCCATTGATTAACTGAGATAAATTTTATTAATTAAAATTTATGAGTCTTAACTTTTTTCATTTTTGTCCGCGGATTATACAAATCTATTAACGAATTAGTTCGAGTTCATAACGTAAAGTAAAAATCAATATAATTAAAAATCTACTAAAAAATTGAATAAGTTCTAAAAAACAATTTTGATTCGTATCATATTTCGCCTGGTGTAATTAGAATTAATCAATGCGGATTCATTTTGCAATTTTGATTTTAATTTATTTTTAGAATTTAAAAAGAGAGTAATTTTATAAGTAAAACCCTCTATAAATCTGACAAGATCTAAGAAATTCCATGGATATAATTAAAGTTCAGAAATATTTTTTCACGTCAATGAAACTAAAGATTATTATATTATTAATAATAAATTTAATGTTTTGTATTTATATATTTACATAATATTTTAAGCCATTAGTCAGCAAAATTTTATTTTCTAATCAATTTGAGGAGCATTTTCAATTATTCATTATTTTTTTTTTCAAATGCTTAAATTTAATTTAAAATCTCTTTCATTTTCGCATTCAAATTGTTGGGAGACTTTTAATTACTTCAGCAAATAAATTACTGTTAATTAAAATTGTTGAAAAAATAATTTGAAAAAAAGAGCTTGGGGATTTAAGATTGTTAATTATATGTTTTTGTATTTTTATTTTTGATGTCTTTTTCCGTATAAAAGTTTATTATGTGTAAAAACATCTTATTTATGTGTTAATTGAAAAAAGCCTAAATTTTAACTGGTAATCAACCTATGTTAAAGTAGCCTCTTTTTTCCCATTTCAGCAATTTGCCTTTATTCTACAAAATCAGAAAGATAAAATTATATATATATATATGCGTAGTTCCACCTTTTGTTATGATTTTAAAGCAAACGAGTCGAAATTACACGTCAGACGTAGCAAATAAGGTGCGTTCGTACTATAACGACGTTTTAAAGGTATATAGTTCTTCAGATACAATACATTATCCGAAATGTTTTGTATATCCCTGCAAATGCTCTCTGCTTTCTATTATACCGGAAGTAACTTATACTTAACCTCAGCAACGTATATCAATTTCATAAAATATGAAATATATTAATGTAATTTAAACGCTCTCAAACTATCTTTCCCCATATAGCATTATGTAATAGAATACTTTTGTGTAGCCAAGAATTAATAAATAAAATGTATTTTGCACTACAGACTCAACGGAATATATATTTTTATACTACCTCTGACAATAAAGTTCGGTGAATAGTCCCGTAACATTAATGTAGAAGAAATATTAACGAAAGTTACCATACCACCCTTCGAAATAGTTATCTTCCATAACTATGCACCGCTGATATCTATTATATATGTCCTGGGAATTTCGCAGGAAGCCTTCTTTTGGGTTGGAGTTCAAAAACTTCGTCACATTTCGTTGGATGTCAGCAATATGGTCAAATCTCTTTCAAAGACAGTTTGAGTGGTGAAAATAGGAAGAAATCTGCAGGATTGAGATGTGGCGAGTATGCTGGATGTTCAATTTGCACCACCCCTCATAAATTTCTTTCGGTGTCATACAAAGCTTAAAACAAAACTTTAAACTGATCTTTTGTTCGTTCAATTCCCTGTTCTCAGTTAAGAACCATCACATTGAACAAGCACTTAGTAAAGCACGTCTTACACAGAACATAAACGACGCTCAACTGAACAACCGTGGGGGAAGATGGTCAACCTCTGACTCTATGCAGGTGCAGCGTTTTGTTTCTCCAGTGTTACCAGATCGGTCGTTCTGAATTCATTCACCGAACTTTATTGTCAGAGGTGGTATATACACTGGTGTGCAAAATTAAAGGACAGAGTCCCAAAATGCCAATTTTCAAGGGATTTTCAAGGAATAATTTTCACGCGAATATTCAAAAGGAAGTAATATAATTTGAATAACTACTATCCCTGCATAACTGCTTGTCCATATAATCTCTCATTCAGGTCACACATGGTCACAAGAGTCACAGTCACAGTCACTAAGGTGAAACAAAAAATATGAAATTTCATACGTCTTTTTTATGAGTCTCAAATGACTACTATATGTGACTCCACTGTCAGGTCATTGCGACTGCTGCTTTGTGACGAGTCACCAGGTGACTTTACAGTGTCATTTTATTGAGACTCTCGTGTGACTGTCATTTGGAGGCTCAATTTCATAGTCATTGTGAATGTTGCATTATGATAAATCACCAAACAATGTGCCATTAATGTCACATGGTGAGTTTTCATCACTTTTCACAGTGGTTACTTCACAGTAGGGTCTCTGTTACCATTTGACAAAGTCTTGTGACAGAAAGTCACCATGTGACTTTAATGTGTCATTATTTGGTTATTTATAATAATGCAACATTCGCAATGACTTTGAAATTGAGCCTCCAAATGACAGTCACATGAGAGTCTCAATAAAACGACACTGTAAAGTCACCTGGTGACTCGTCACAAAGCAGCAGTCGCAGTAACCTGACAGTGGAGTCACATATAATAGTCATTTGAGACTCATAAAAGAGACTCATGGAATTTCCTATTTTTTGTTTCGCCGTAATGACTGTGATTCTTGTGACCATGTGTGACCTGAATGACATGTTATATGGGCTAGCTGTTATGCAGGGATAGTAATTATTCGATTTATATTACTTCCTGTTGAATATTCGCATGAAAATTATCGCTTGAAAATCCCTTCGTCCTTAAATTTTGCACACCAGTGTATTTCATAGATGCATATGAATTGTATTATCTTCGAAAGAGTGTAAAATTATTAAAATGCACCTGGATCTATTTTTTCCCTTTGACAGTAATATAACGAAATAATTTTGATTATCCCTGTTGTCGACTTTATATCCGATTTTCATAAAATTTGAAATGAGTTGACAGAATTATATAATAATTTTGATTATCCCTGTTGTCGACTTTATATCCGATTTTCATAAAATTTGAAATGAGTTGACAGAATTATATAATAATTATGTATTTTAAATTTCAAACGATTCGGGTGGGTAGATAGATTTTGCGTTTTTATATGCGGATTCAAGGATGGCTGTAGGTGCTACGATTTTACATAATTACGAACGCACATAAAAACAATTTAAAATATTAAAAATTAGATGAAACTCTTGTAAATTTTTAAAATAAAATAATGATTACAAAAAATGTTTTATGATATTCTTTCAAATTGATTCTTACTTACTAGAAGAAGCTTTTGATTATCTTCCATGTCGAAAGCCTAAGAATTGGAATAAGTTCATTAACTTATCTTTTCAGGGTCAAAATACAATTATGTCCCTGTAATAAACTTTAATACGTTGACTGCCACGTTAATAACTGGTGATGGATACTGAATCATCCGTTTAAGCCGCATGAGTGACCGTTGACTGACAGTCTAAAATGTGATATAAAACTTAAAAATTTATAAATATTTAAGTATGTTAAAAATATTTTGTTATTCTTTCAAATTGATTCTAATTTACTGAAAAAAGCTTTTGCTTTTATTCCTTGTTAAAAGAAAGTCTTAGAATTGGAGTAACTTCTCTACCTTATTCCTTTCAGGGGTAAAGTAACAATAAAGTCCCTGTAGTAAGTTTTAATACATTGGGTGCCACAACATTCATTGGTGACTGACTCTGAATTTTCCGTTTAGGCATATCAGTCGCCATTAACTGAATGTCTAAAATGCATAGCTGCCAACATTTTCCGAATTTTTTGCCCGAAAAAATTTTATAGAAAATTTTACCATTTCAAGTCGCTGTAATCTGTTAATTAAGTAATTCAAAAATATCTTTTAAATTTTTCTGGCTGAAAAGCTATGAAAATGTGATATTAAACTTAAAAATTTATAAATGTTTAAGTATGTTAAAAATATTTTATGATATTCTTTGTAACTGATTCTTAGTTATTAAAAGAAGCTTTTGCTTATATTTCGTGTCGAAAGTCTAAGAAATGGAACAACTTCATCAATTGACATTACATATGCTAAAACTGATCATAGTATTTAAAATTTTAAATATTTCGTCAACGTCTTTTCTTTTCTGCATATCTGCAAACTCTTTCGATTTTTTGCCCGGAAAAATTTAATAGAAAATTTTTAGCAGAGTTATTATATTAGCAGATTACGGCGACTTAAAATGGTAAAATTTTCTATAAAAAATTTTCCGGGCAAAAAAAGCGGAAGATGTTGGCAGCTATTTTTCTGTATGAAAATTTTCTATTCAACTAAAAAAATAAAACATTTATACGCCCACGTGCGATATAAATGTAAAATAATCTCCTAACATAAATGAGTTTTTTTTTTATGTTCCTTAGGAATTCTTCTACTCCATTATTTTATGTTGAAAAAAAGAGGGAATTTTACTTAAAGATCTAATTTAAGAACTATCCAAATAAAAGGAGCAGCTTTGAATGTTAATTAAATAAATAAAAAAAAAATTCATAAAGAGTTTTTGAATGTACGGTATTTAAGTGATAAAAGCACGAGAAAAAAATTCAAATGTAAAAGTGTAAATTTAAACCTTTCCCTTGAAATATGCATTTTTTAAATCTCTGTTTAATTTTCAGAGGCGACATATTACTTTTAACTTTAAGCTGCGTATAAAAGTTGTATAATTACTATTAAGTTGTGATAGTGTTCTTTGTAATTTTTTAATTTTATAGGAAATTTTCAAAATAAAAATAAATATCTTAACATGAATACTGATAAATTCTTATATTGGGAGCAATGTACTGTTTTAATATTTAAATTATCAATGAAACTGAGTTTTAACAATTAACGTTTGTTTAGTTTTATTACTTGCGTAATTTGTTTGAATAATGGAAGATATTTTTAATAATCGAAAACATTTAACTATTTAACTGATAAATATTTTGTATAAAAACTTTCAAATAATGTCAGTTTTTGTCATGTCTTTCACATAATTTTTAATCTTCTGTCATCAGTTTTTCAAAACAGAAATTTTGCCTAATCGAATCAGAAATATCGTGGGATAACCACGCCCGTATGCTGTTAGGGCAAGAGGAATTTGCTTAATTCATCATTTAAATCTTTTTGACACTAATAATTTTTAAAAAAAATAGAATTGAATACTCATAGCTTCCAACTAATCTTCCGTAATACCTGGATTAGTTTGATCCAGGTTAACGTCATTTCTAACCAGAAAATATATTTCATGAATCTTTATTTATTTAAATTTAAGATTGTTGATGGAACATACTTAATATCATTTCTTTGAAAAAATTCTGGTTCGAAACTCATTAAACCAGGGTCAAATTAACGCACGTATTACGGATAATCGATGTCAGGTTGGCACCTATGAATAGTATTCAAAGGTTGAAATGTTTAGAATAAATATTACGAATATTGTAGCTTAAAAAAATGGATTAAACCCATATTTTCAATTTATTTCACGTAACAAAAAGGGAGCCATTTAAGAAGTTAAAAAATGCCAAATGTAAAAAAAAAAAAAAAAAAAAAAAATTGCGGCAAAAAGACGTTTTTTTTTTATGTACGGTCAAATGAGGCAAGCAGTTAAATGTGCTAAAACGCACAATAGTACTTAAAATTCTGAATATTTTGTTAATCTTTTTTACTTTTCTGTATGTAAAACTTTTTATTTAACTAAAATATTTAAAACATTTCTACACCTACGTACTATAAAAACATAAAATAATCCTTTAACAAAAATAAGAATTTTCTATGTTCTTAGGATTTCTTTCACTCCAATATTTTCTGTTGAATAAAAAGAATAATAATAAAAAAAAAACTTAGAATTTTATTTATAAATCTAATTTAAGAACTACTCAAATTAAAAGGGCAATTTTGAATATTAACTAAACAATACTTTAATTCCTGTGCATAATCCTCGGATCAAAGAATCATTTTTTGACTCAGAAATTTTTTTTAAATAAAAAGTAACTTTTTAAATCGCGGTAAATATTTGTCTTCAGTTACTAAATAAAATTTCTGTGTCGAAAAAGAATTGTTTTATGTGTGTATTATATGCCGGAAATTTCTGTAATTTCTATTTATAAAAATAATTTTTCAATGTTCATTATTTAAATGATAAAAGGATGAAAAAACTAATTTCAAATATAAAAGAGTAAATGTGAATTTTCCCCCGGAAAAATGCATCTTTTAAATTATGTATTCGAATATCTTTGTTTGATTGTGTGGGCTATTAATTTAAACTTTAATTTTCGCCTGAAAGTTGCATAATTGTAATCAAGTTGCGATTGTTTTTTTTTTTTTTTTTATAATTTTTCACTTTTATAAAAAACTTCTATAATAAAAACTAATATTTTAACAGGAATACAATTATATTCTTATTTTGAGAGCAATGTACTACTTTAATACTTAAATTACCAAAGGAAACTGAGTATTTGAACATTTTGTTTTTCAATTTTCATGTTAAATACTTAAGTCCATTATTTTCTTTAAAAAAAGAATGAGAGAGAGAGAAAAAAACATACTTGTTAAAATTGTTAAGGAATAAGTAAATATATATACATAAATATATATATCTATATTATAAAGGCCAAACGTATCTGTGCGTAACGTATACGTCATTTTGCGAATGGCAACACTTTCCCATGCAATTTGGTTTTGAAATTTTTGCTACTGTAATTTTTATACATCTAAACACCTCATATTCTCAATTTTTACATCGGCGTATAGAGAAAAAAATGTACTTTTAAATGCAATTTGTTTGAAAGCTGTATCTCAATTAATTTTTGAGATATTAATTTTTTTATAGTTTTTGTGCGAATTTTGAAATTGTGGCAACAGAAATGCGCCGCTTTCTCCTAAAATTAAGAAAAAAAATGAAATTAAAATTTCGTATGTAAATTTTGGGAGGTTGAAAATGATGACTGGTTTAGATTTCACGTGAAATTTTATGATCGAGTCAAATTGATTATTATTTTTTTTTTCATTTTTACCAAGCATGAGAGCCTCAACTGATAATTTCATCAGAATAACTTATCTTTATAATGTTTTACTTATTACTTATGCGATAAAAGTTCAATTTTAATAATTTGGACAACTGACTTTTATAGAAATGGTATTTTGTTAATTTTAGCTTAAAACAATATTTCTTTCAGAGTTAAACTGACCAATATAAGATGCATTTTTTACTGTGGCTAATTTTGTTCGTTGTTATAAATCAATGAAATAGTTCCTTCTAAAATATTTTCTTTCGTCGAAATTCGACGGGTTCCACCTCGTATATATAATAGAGAGAGAGAGAGAGAGAGAGAGTTCTAATTAAACAGTAACATTTTGAAAATAAAGTATCGTGGAAATAGTAGAAAAAATTTATTTTAATTAAATAACAATAAAATGAAATCTTCCCTGTAAATATGTTTTTTTAAAAACTATCTATCCGAACATCTTAGTTTAATTTTTAGAAGTGACATGATACTTTAATTTTTAAATTGCTCATAAAACTTTTTATAATTAGTCAATTGTGTTTCTTATAATTTTTTTTCTTATTTGAGAAATCAAAGAAAGTATTAAATGCTATTAAGTTATCAATACTAATTAATTCTTATTTTAAGACCAATGTACAGTTTAAATATTTAAATTATAAAAAGAAATTGGACATTTAAACATTTATTTTTTTATTTCTTTCATTATTATTATTTTTATTTTTAATCTTAAAAGATTTTTAAAAGTTAGAGATATTTAAGTATGAGAAATTTTTCATATTAAAAATTCTTCTTTATTTTAAGAATGAATTTCATCAACATTTAGTATTTTTAATTACATTGTTTTAAAGTCTAGATTAGCGGTTCCCAATCTATGGGTTGGTACCTACTACTGGGTCACGGTGGGTATTTATGTGGGTCGCTAAACAAACGAGGTTAGTCAAAAAAAAATTAATTTTATCTGTTAAAATGCAACAAATACAATATTTTACATACTCAATAATCATAAAAACTATTTGCTTATATTAAAACTTTGCGAGAAAATTGTATTTTACAATCAGTCTGTATTACATTAGGATCTTCCCTAATAGCATGCATGGTCACAGTTACGTCACTGTGAGTCACTTTGGTCACATCACATCTGTGACCAAAATGCCACCACTCAGTGACGTCACATTGTGACTGAAATGTGACTTTCTTTAAAATCTTTAGAAATTTATAAATATCCTTCAAAACATGTTATTTACTTTAAAAAACATATTTCTGGCAATTTAAATATCGTCGCTTTTGTCACAGTTTCGTCACAATGTTAATGTCGAATTAGTCACAAATGACACATTTTTCACAAATTTTCACGTTGTGACCACTTTGTGAAACGTCACAAAAGAGATCTAAAACGGTCATAACGACTTCACATTTTAGTCACTCTGACTTCACATCGACAATCGATGGTCACAAAGTCACAATGTGACTTCACAACGACGTTGCAGTGACTTCACCATACTTTACGGGTTGTTGTGAGATAGCCACTATAGTCGCTCAATTATCATAGCAATCATGGAAAATCCTTAATTTCATTTTGAATGAACATAGAAGCTGAATATTCCAAAATATCTAAATAAGCTTTGAGGTCATTGATGGGAACGTAACATACTTGTTAGAACGTGCTTAAAAAAAATAAGTACAGAAACAAACTGCATGAGATTTAAGGTTAAATTAATCAATTTTAACTCTGATATAAATGGCTTCATAGGTAAACACCAATGTCAGAAATCTTATTGAGTGTAAATTTGTGTTTCGAAAATATTTAAAAGACGAATTATTCATTATTTATTTTTACGAATTATTCATTATATTTGTTGGCTTAATTGTTATTCAATTTACATGCATTGAGATTACAAATTCTTGTTTTTATTGATAGTGCATAAATATATCGTACGAAAATGTGTCTTTTTCATAGGATAGCTGATAGCTTATTGAGACCATACAAAATTTCCACATTAATATTATATACAAACCTCATATTAGGTAAATCGTGATTTTTTTTTTTTTTACTTTTTTCTGCAGTGATTTTTGGATTTTTTTTTTTTTAACTCGCGGAATCCTTTGTCCTACGTCTTGTTTAACCCCTTCGCGACGGGAATAAAAATCTACCAAATTTATAATGTTTTGTCACCGGATTTTAAAATTAGATATTTGTGCCTTATTATATCGAGAAAATGTTCTGATTAATTAAGGGAAATTTTACAGTAAATTTCTACTTGTGTTGATAAATAAGGATTCTTGAGCCTTTTTTCGGCACGTATACGTGTCGCTCATCCCCAAGGGATTAACAAAATTCATCTTACAAAATTTGGCGTCATTCTGTCAATGACACTGCGCTACAGAACACTCTGAGTATTGCCATTATAACTCATGAAAGCCCGTTGGCGAAAATTTGCAATTCAAGACGGAGAAAACTTTTAAATTTTAATACCTATTACCTACTTTTAATTAATTTATGTTATTTTAATACCTTACTATTTTGGAAATTTTCGCATTAACGCATCTCAAATTTCAAACGATTAAATATTTCAAAATTAAAATACGAAAAAAACAATTGCCGTAGAATTAAAAGAAGTGTAAAATTGGTTCATCGTTAATGGATTAATTCTTTAACAAGAAATTGCGTGATTGTATAATTCAGAATTCTATGCGGCAAGCATTTTCAGAAAGAATCACGTTTTGAGCACCTTATCGCCAGAACAACGATTGGCGCGGAGATGAAGTCAATGCTATGCACCCTTTCTTGTTTGTGACGTCAAATGCCTCGCGAATAGCAACCCATCCTTCTGCAAAGAGATCGCGCTTATTGTTCATTGTCTTTCCGTAAATGTTATCAAGCAAAGACTATAATATGAGGAAATGTTATTTACCGTTATTTACGATTAAAACATAGTTTAAAACAAAGAGCTTTTTCAGATTAAAATGCTTTAAATTTCACAGACCAACTAAACATAGGTTTTTTTTTTCTCTTAATTCAAAAATATTATTTCCTTAACTCGTTATGTTCGAAGAAATTGAGAAGTTAATTAAAAACAGTAGTAAAGATTTGCTTGTAATAAATATAATTCTATTAATCATATGTTTTATGACATATTTGAACTTAGTTTGTTTTGTGTTTGGCGATGCAGCTAGCTGAATGTTCTCGCTTTCGCCAACTAGCCAAGGCTGGTGCTCAAAACGTGATTCTTTCTGAAAATGCCACCGGCAATTAAAAAAAAAAAAAAAATTACGTCAAATATGGAAAAGCAATTTCACGACTATTTGCCATCAAAATTTGAAAAGTGAAATTTAATACAATTTTTCTAGTGCAAAACTTCATTGATCCTAGGTGGTATAAAATATATCCCACTGCCCATCAAGAGGTTAAATATAGTCATCTTGAACATTGATTTCTTCTTGCGATTCGTCTTTCAACTTAAAAAATATATACAGTAGAACCCTGCAAATTCGGACCCCGTTAATCCGGATCGGTTTGGTAAATTTTTTTTTTTCAAGTTTGAGAAACGATTGGCTACTTTCCATAACATTAATTCCTTTCATCGTCGTATTTTGAATATAAAAAACTTTTTCTGAAATCTTTTCGGAATAATACCTTAAGTTTCTTATTTAAACTCTTTGATGTTATATTTCAAAGAAACAACAATGTATCACTTACTTTGGTAATTTGAATTTTCCCAGTTTTCTATTTCAACCACTAACAAATATCATAAAAAATCACTTAACTAAAAATTTTTGCTTAGAGCAGTGCACGAAAGCAAGGTAAAATATATAGTCTCTATAAGAACCATTGTCTGATAAGGATCGCTTCCCGATCTCTATCAGCCCGTAGGTCTGTTTCCTTGTTATTGTGACAAAACGCTTCTACAATATCACTTAATAAACTACAATATCACTTATTAAGCTCCATTTCTTTACTAATATTAGTTTTTGTTACATTGTCTCTGTTATCAAGCAAACTTGTCTATTATTTTCAGTGAATGTCTATGGCAGCTTTGCGAAATATTGGCGATATCGCCAAGTTGGCATTACTTTTGGCGACTAATTTTGGTCGCCAAATTTGGCGATATATCGCCAAGTTGGCGACAAACTTGGCGATTGTTGGTAACCCTTCCCTCTTAATGGTAACCCCCCCTTAGATATACTGATACATTGTTTGTTGTTCCGTGGATTTTTCGAGTAGGTTCTAGAAATTTCGGCGCATGCTACGAGCCTATATATAGGAGAGCCGATACGAGCTGTTGTTGTTGTTATTTACCAGTCAGTCATTGAGTGAACAAGGCGTAAGTGAGCTTGCTTGAGTCTTATTTACGTTATTTTGAATGTGATTTAGTATTGAAACGTTGTATAAAGAGTCTCTGGAACCTATATCTGCACTTATACGATAGATTTGAACAATTATTTTTGAATATCTAGAAATATTTGTGAGTTTCGAAGACTGTGTTGTTCTGAAGTTCTGTAAATAAATTATTTTCTACTTTTCTATAAGCAAGAGTTTGAAGTTGTCTAACCATTAGATCAAAAGAACCCTATATACTCTGCAACATTTGGTGTCAGGAGTCGGGATCTTATGGCAAAAACGAGAACAATGGACGGACAACTGAAAGAACTGTTAGATGCTATCAATGGCATAAAGACAGAAATGAATAAAGGCCGAGAAGAGTTGGCGGAAAAAATAAATAAATGCCAAGAAGAATGGACTGAAAAAATGAATAAAGGCCAAGAACAGTTGGCGGAAAAAATGAATAAAGGCCAAGAAGAGTTGACTGAAGAAATGAGAAGAAGCCAAGAGAGAATGGAAGAATCAAAGGAGGAAGTTAATAAAAGCCAAGAAGAAATGAAGAAAACTTTGGAAGATAAGTTCTCGTCGGTAGAGAGAAGAATAGATTCGGTAGAAGAGAAAATTCAGAATGAAGTTAGTAATTTTGAAGAGAAAATGGAAAGGAAAATGGCGGAAGTAGAAGAGAAAATTCAGAATGAAGTTTGTAACGTTGAAGAGAAAATCAGTAACGTTGAAGAGAAAATAGGTGAAGTAGATAAAAAGCTAAATAAAAAAGTACAAGATCTTGAGAAGAAGCTTTCAGCGTCCAGTGGTAATTATGAAAAATTTAGAAATCCGCCTGCTTCTCCCGTGCACATCAAGCTGTCGACATACGACGGAAAGAGTTCCTGGCAAGTTTATAAGACCCAATTCACCATTGTAGCCGAAGCGAACAAATGGAGTGACGAGGTGAAAGCTTGTCAACTGGCAGCATCTTTAAGAGGAGAAGCCGCCGACGTGCTGCAAACATTGCACGATATGACGCAACTCAATTTTGAGACTCTAAGTTGTGCACTTGAAATGAGATTCGGCGAAAAATTCTTCAAGGATTATACGAGAATACAAATGAAGAGCCGCCATCAAAAATCGAGTGAAACTCTTCAAGAGTTTGCCTCGGAAATTGAACGGCTTGCAAATTTAGCATTCATTGACTGTCCAAAAAATGTACGGGAAATGCTCTCACTGCAATATTTTGTAGACGGAATAAAAGATCCAGAAGTGCAGAGAGCGGTACGAATGGCAGATGTACAGGATTTAAAGGCTGCACTACTATATGCCTTAAAGTTGGAAGCAGCTACACAAGCCAGCCGAAGAGATCGTCATTCAATCCGAGGGGCAACGGTGAACAAAAGCTCAGACACTGAGATCGACTTCTTGAAAGAAATTAGGAAATTAAATCAAGAGATTGAAGCTTTAAAATATGGAAGAACAAGCGCAAGAAGACAGAATCTCACGTGCTGGGAATGCGGTGATACAGGACATCTCCGAAGAAATTGCCCCAAAATCCACGAACGTGAGATAAATTCAAACAGTCAGCAGGGAAACTAAATTTTGGCCATCTCGCGGGGCGGAGGTTGCCAGAGAATGAAAAGCCCCACCTGAAGATCCTCCAGATATCAAAAATGAGTGGCGGTGATAAGGAATTATATGTGATAGGCTTTATTAACGGAATTCAGTGCCGTATGATTGTCGATACAGGAGCCAATGTGACAATAATAAGAGAAGATTTGGCTCGAAAATTGAAATCTAAACTCATCTGGACTCCACCATGCATTACCCTGCAAACTGTGACGGGCGACAAGATAGGCATATATGGAAAGGCCAATTTAACTATCAACTTTGGAGGAACGAAATATTACCATACGGCATATGTGGCTGACATAACAGATCCTTGCTTAATCGGACTAGATTTTCTGAAGAAGTTTGACTTCAGACTTGATTTCAAAAATAACAAAATGATCTCAAAATTTGAAGAAATAAGTCTTTTTGGATTAAATAACGAAATTGAATGTAAACAAATAGTAATAGCCAAAGAAGACATTAATCTAGATGCAAGAACAGAATGTTTGGTTCCTGCTGTAATTAAAAATAAAACTAATTATCGATTTGGCCATATAGATTATCCAGAAGACAATAGTACACAAGCAGGAGTATTGGTGGCTTCTTCTGTGGTAGACCTCTCGAAAAAGACCATTCCAGTCAGAATTGCTAACATCAGTGATAAGACGAGGACTATCAAGAAAGGAGAGGTGATAGCGTCATGTGCTCCTGTGACGCGCATAAGTCAAAATTCCAGTCACTCTGAGAAATCTTCAGATAATTTAGTCAAGAATTTGTTACAAAATACAGACTTAAATCCAAAACAGATGGAAGCTGCGGAAAATTTAATTAGAGAATTCCAAAGTTTATTTTCCCAAACATCTGAAGACTTTGGACGAACTAAAATGACACAACACCGAATTGACACGGGAGATCACTCTCCTATTAAACAGCACCCTAGACGATTACCTTTTGCCAAGCAAGAAGAGGTGTAGAATTTAATTAAAGATATAGAAGAAAATGACGTCATCGAAAAATCAACAAGTCCATGGGCGTCTCCCATTGTATTAGTAAAAAGAAGGATGGTTCTACAAGATTTTGTGTAGACTACCGCCGACTGAATGACGTCACCAAAAATTATAGTTACCCTCTGCCAAGGATTGACGACACTCTCGACACACTTGCGGGCAACACTTGGTTCTCGACTCTGGATCTGAAGAGTGGTTACTGGCAGGTAGAGATCCATCCGGACGACCGCGAGAAGACTGCCTTTACAACGGGACAAGGATTATGGCAGTTCAAGGTAATGCCTTTTGGTCTATGTAACGCACCTGCAACTTTCGAACGGCTTATGGAAACGGTTCTCCGGGGACTGTCATATGAAGCATGTCTTGTTTATTTAGATGATATCATAATCATAGGAAAATCTTTTGATGAACATCTGAACAATCTCAGGCGGGTGCTACAAAAATTAAAGGAAGCTAATTTGAAGTTAAGCCCTTCGAAGTGCAGTTTGCTTCGAAATGAAGTCGCCTACCTTGGACACATCATTTCAGCGGAAGGAGTTAGGACTGATCCAGAGAAGATATCGGCTGTGAAAAATTGGAATCGTCCAGCGGATGTTCACCAGCTTCGGAGCTTTCTCGGATTATGCACCTATTACAGAAAATTTATCAAAGGTTTCTCGATGATTGCAAGACCACTTCATAAATTAACAGAAGCCAATCAAAAATTTATGTGGACACAGGAATGTGACGCTGTTTTCGAAAAGCTTAAGGAGGCCTTAACATCCACTCCAATTCTGTCATATCCTCAAATCGATAAACAGTTTATACTTGATACGGATGCAAGTAACGGAAGCATTGGCGCTGTACTGTCCCAGGAAATCGACGGCCAGGAGCGTGTTATCGCCTATTTCAGCAAGTGCTTATCAAAGGCAGAGCGAAACTACTGCGTAACAAGAAAAGAGCTTCTTGCTGTAGCGAAAGCCATAGACCATTTTCATCACTATCTTTATGGTCGAAAATTCCTGATCCGAACTGATCATGCTTCTCTAACTTGGCTATTGAATTTTAAGAACCCTGAAGGCCAGATAGCCAGGTGGATACAAAAACTTCAAGAGTACGATATGGAGATACGACATCGAAAAGGCTCCTCACATGGAAATGTAGATGCTCTCTCAAGAAGACCCTGCTCAGAGAATTATAGATACTGCGACCGGGTTGAGAAGAAATTTAATGTCAAAGGTCCTATAGTAAGACAAGTTACAACTCGGTCTACATCATCGCAAGATCCGTGGAGTTACGAGAGCCTGTGTAAAGATCAACTTGCTGATCCTGAAATTAAGCCAATTCTAGAGCTGAAAGAGGAGTCCAACAGGAAGCCCAGCTGGCAAGACATGGCCCATTACCATCCTACGACTAAACGTTATTGGGCTCTCTGGGATTCCCTACATTTGAAGAACGGTATCTTGTACCGAAAATGGGAGTCTGACGATGGAAAGACATCTAGATGGCAACTACTACTCCCTAAGTCGAGAATTTCTATGGTCCTTCAAGAACTGCATGGTATTCCCACAGGAGGTCATTTTGGTGTAATGAAGACCCTGCAAAAGGTTCGAGAGCGTTTCTACTGGAATAATGTTCGCAGTGACGTGGAGAAGTGGTGTCGAACTTGTGACACCTGTGTAGCACGTAAAGGTCCAAAGAGGCGCACCCGTGGACGATTGCAACGTTATAATGTAGGAGCTACTTTCGAACGAATTGCACTAGACATCCTGGGTCCACTTCCTAGAACATCTGATGGCAATAAGTACATCCTCGTTGTCATGGACTACTTCACTAAGTGGCCTGAAGCATATGCCATTCCTAATCAAGAGGCGGTAACCATAGCAGACATACTGGTTCAACACTGGGTTTCCAGATACGGAGTTCCTCTTCAAATCCATTCTGATCAAGGAAGAAACTTTGATTCGGCTGTGTTCAAGGAAATGTGTGAACTACTCGGCATGGACAAAACTCGAACAACACCTCTACACCCTCAATCGGACGGCATGGTGGAGCGGTTCAATCGTACCATCCTAAATAGCCTCTCTCTCCTGGTGTCTAGAGACCAACAGGACTGGGACAAGAAATTGCCTCTTTTCCTTCTTGCCTACAGGAGTGCCACTCATGAGGCCACTGGTTACTCCCCTTCTCAAATGCTCTTTGGTCGTGATCTTCGTCTGCCTGCTGATCTTTTGTTTGGCCGTCCTCCTGATGCTCCTTCATCGCCTGAGGAATATGTCGATGAACTCCAGGCACGGATTGAGGAGATTCATTGTCTAGCTAGGAACCGAATTGGACTGGGATCGGAAAAGATGAAGACACGGTACGACACAAAGGCAACTGGACATGAGTTCAACGAAGGTGACAAAGTTTGGTTGTGGAATCCGATACGTCGTAAGGGACTGTCGCCAAAACTACAAAGAAACTGGGACGGTCCTTACACAGTCGTCAACAGGCTGAATGACGTCGTCGTACGCATACGAAAATCGCCACACACCAAGCCCAAGGTCGTACATTATAACCGGCTAGCCCCTTATTTTGGCCAAAGTGATTAGAAATTCAAAACTTTAATTTCAGACCATGGTCATGAAAGTCGCTTTTTGTAAATATGTAAATAGTAATTAGTTCTTATTTATGTAAATTTTATTATTATTGTTATTATTTATTTATTTATTTATTTATTTGTTTATTTATTTTTAAGTGTTTTCCTCTAACTCAGGGATTGCACTGCCCGGGACGTGCAGTCTTTGAGGAGGGGGTAGTGTTACGAATTTTGTAAATAGTTAGTGTTTGTACTGTAAAATAATGTAATCTTATTAAGCTCCATTTCTTTACTAATATTAGTTTTTGTTACATTGTCTCTGTTATCAAGCAAACTTGTCTATTATTTTCAGTGAATGTCTATGGCAGCTTTGCGAAATATTGGCGATATCGCCAAGTTGGCGTTACTTTTGACGACTAAATTTGGTCGCCAAATTTGGCGATATATCGCCAAGTTGGCGACAAACTTGGCGATTGTTGGCGATGGTAACCCTTCCCTCTTAATGGTAACCCCCCCTTAGATATACTGATACATTGTTTGTTGTTCCGTGGATTTTTCGAGTAGGTTCTAGAAATTTCGGCGCATGCTACGAGCCTATATATAGGAGAGCCGATACGAGCTGTTGTTGTTGTTATTTACCAGTCAGTCATTGAGTGAACAAGGCATAAGCGAGTTTGCTTGAGTCTTATTTACGTTATTTTGAATGTGATTTAGTGTTGAGACGTTGTATAAAGAGTCTCTGGAACCTATATCTGCACTTATACGATAGATTTGAACAATTAATTTTGAATATCTAGAAATATTTGTGAGTTTCGAAGACTCTGTTGTTCTGAAGTTCTGTAAATAAATTATTTTCTACTTTTCTATAAGCAAGAGTTTGAAGTTGTCTAACCATAAGATCAAAAGAACCCTATATACGCTGCAACATTATTTATATGTACTTATGTTCAAAAGGATGCGTAACCGTTATACAAATTTATGGCAGGATAACGCCTACATTAAAAGTACGCAATTTTAGCAGCAAGTAATTTAAGTTCCTTTTAAAAATAAAAATGCCTTAATTTTAATTTGTAAATATCAGGATTATTATTGCATAAACTCATAAATAAAAATATTATTTTTTTCAAACAATTAAAATAAAAATTCTTTTTGTCAATTAAAATTTCAAATTTCATAATGTATAATTAACTTAAAATACACATTCTTTTAATAGCTATTACAACTAAAAGAGTATTTTTCACTAGAAACATGTACTTTCAAATAATTTACAATAAATATGGCATTTAATATTCTCTCATAAAAAATAATCTCACTTTTGTTAATACAGATAATTTTTCATTATTATTATTATTATTATAAGTGAATTTCGTAGTATCATTTTAAATTTTGTATAGTAATTTAGTAAGATATTTGTAATTCCTAACAAAAAATAAATAAATAAATAAATAAATATAAAAGTTGGTTTCCACATTTGCATTTATTTACGAATGCAGATCGAAATAATTTTTTTCAATAATGAATTGCATAATATTTTTTGGGTCTGGAAATTTTAGGAAAGTACTTTCCTAATTAAAATTCATGAGTTTTTGTAAAGCATTTACAATTATGTTCTGGGGGTATTAATTGACTTCTATCACCCAACATAAAGTATTTACATTTCAGACGGTCACATTTCATTCGGGCAATCTAATTCTAAAATTTTTGTCTTTGACTAATAAGTTAATGCACTCACAACATTTTAATTTATGTGAAATTTCATATTTAATGTAACTAAATATAAAAGTCAATACAGACATGATGTTATTTTTATCTCAATATCTTCACTGCTGTTAAACACACCGCAAAATAAATCCAATATGTTTAATTCTTCAATTTCATCAACAGCTATTAAAAAAAGTAATAATTGAAATTGTTCATTTTGCTGTTGGTATAAGATAATTAAAATTAAAAATTTTTACCTTTTTTCCTGCTTCCATAACTTTTATATAGTAAATGAATTTTTCCATTCATTTAAAAGGATAATCAAGGATACGATAAATTTTCTATAATCATCTGATGATATTGTCCAAAGCGGGGTTTCTAAACTATCGATCTGATTATATATATATATACATATTTTTTTTAAAGAAAGTCATTAAATAATTTTTATTTCGACTATCCCTATGCATAAGAACTTAATACTATTTCTGTTTTAAATTGCTTTTGATTTATGCAAACTGAATTGTAAACAGAAATTCTAGACCCAAGATAGGATGTAAAAGGGCTTTCTTTTTACTCTTATCTATTAGATGACTCTAAATGTTTACTTCTTGACTTCAAAATAAAACTTATAATTCACATCACATGTAAGACCACGTGGGAATGGCATAGATTTATTTAATTCATATAAATAATGAGATAAAAGGAAATACTCATTGACTTAGGTTAATCCTTTATCCACTAATTAATCTTTTTAAAATGCTCATTAAAAAAATATATTCGTATAACAGAATATGTAATAGACTCAAATTATCTAAAAATATACACACAATATTAATGGTGATTGCTTCAGCCCTAGCATAAGCAAAATTTTAATGAATGTGAAGTGGTCAGTGAGATGAAAAAGTCAGATCTCGTGTATGACTCATTTCTCCTGCTTGGGATTCCGAATCAGGCCTGTTAGAGAAGAAACTTGTTTCGCGACGGCCCCGATTCAGTCTGGTCCCAATTAATCCGAATTATCGGAGTTTTACTGTATTAAAAAATAGATTATGAAATAAGTTTAAAAGAAACAGAGAAGAAATATGTTAAATAATAAACATAATCTATTTTGAATCAATATTCTGGTGTGAATTTTTTTTAGAAAACTTGACTCAAATTTCCGTAAATTCTTCTGCTAACCCTTTCCGGCACACTGTGCCCGGTCTGGGATACTTAATTTTAATTCATTCGTGGCGGAAGTTTATTACGTAATGTTTAATATTTCCTCACCAGTTTTTAAAAATAGAAATTTGTCTTATTAAACTATAAAATGCTCCGATTAAAAAAGCAAATTTTACAGTAAAATTTTATTGGTAGAGTTAAAGACGGATTTTTAACCCCATTTTGCGGCACGTATGTGTGTCACTCGTCCTCAAGTGGTTAAAAAGCAAAAATTCTTCTTTCAGAATTTTAAAGTCTTGAAATTAAGGAAAAAGGCCGAAGTGTCAACTCTGTTATACGACATAAAGTATAGACTATTGTTGTCTGACATAAAGAATACCATTATTAAAATCTAGACATTTTTATCTTATTTAATACCTTAATTCATCGGTTGAATAAATGACATTTGTCATACAAAAATAACAATTTTCAAAATATCGGAACACAAGCACTCTGCAAAAAGGTTATTGGATCATTTTTTATGTTTAAAATTTTAATGGATTCCACATAGATACCTGAATTCGAATTTTACTATTTTCTGTATACGAACGCACTTAACAAACAGCGTATATTGATGTTGAAAGTAATTAAAAAGGAAAAAAAGTGATAAAACGATTTTGCAAATAATAATAAAATATTGAAAAAAAAAAGATATTTTTAAATCAACGACAATTTAACACATGAAATATATTTTTATTGTTTTCAGAAATACAGATATACATATTAATGGTTGTTCCAAGAAACTAAATTTAAATCTAAGATCTATTTTAACAACAAATTGAACATTTCTTATTACAAATAAAGTTTAGTTGATTACAATGAAATACAAGATGTAATAATTGTATTTAACAAACTCATTGCAATGAGTTAAACTTTCAGTTAAAATGCGATACAATTATATTGGAACATAATACAAACAATACAAAAATATGTTTGCATCCTTAATATAATGTTGGTACACAGAAAAATACGGATTGTACGACGTGTTTTGGAAAACCTAGTGTTGCTGAGTATCTTCGTGTGCAATTAAAAGGTGGTTCGATTAACACTAGAACGACGGTGAGCGGTCCTTTTGACCGCTATCAAATGAATCTGTTTCCATTGTAATTAGAAATTTGTTTAGAAAAAATGTTAAAAGTTCGGTGAGTATTTGGTTTGGAATTTTGCAGACATTTTTACAAAATTCTCTGTTTAAATTTTATAAATATTTTTTAGTATTTTAACTAGATCAAGAACATTATTAAAAAACTATAGATTTTATTCCTCCTTTAAAAAAAACTATCTCTATTTCTAGTAAATATGAAAAAAGTTTTGAAAAAAGACCCGGATGATAATGGTAAGTCTATGGGGCCGTTCTTTTCAAATAGTTCGCTCGAATTTTAATATTTTGACATGATTTGTTTTGCATAGAATAGCTGAGGGTAATCCACAACTGGTCTAGTTTTTACTTTTTCGATTTTATTCTTTTTATATTAGGATGTTTCAATTTCATAGTCAGTTCGAACCGGTTTTGAAAGTTAAATTATTTTTTTTTAATCTGAAACCAAAATCGAAAAAGTATAAACTAGGCCGGTTGTGGATCGTCCTCGGCTATCCTATGAAAAAAAAAATTAAAATTTGAGCGAGATATTTGAAAAGTACGCCCCATAGACTTTACATTATCATTAGGGTCTATTTCAGTCAGTAGTGTGGCGTCTTAAATTACATTGATATTCTTAGAAGAAATTTAGACAACATATTAAACATATCACGAATAGAATTTAGTGGTGAGAGAATGCCTGCTAACGCCTAAATTTTTACACCCCTGAGTAGTAGCATAATCTTCACTTAGACTTATTGCTTTTGTTGATTTATCATTCTGAAGTCAAACAGAAAATCGCATTCGTAATCTATCTAATACAATATTTAAAACTTTGAAATTTGTTTTAAATAATGTAAGTGCATAATAATCTTATTTTTAAATTTTAGTTTTTTGGAATTTCCAAGTGGCAACATCAAAGATCATGTGCTGAAAGAACATTTACAGATGATTTGTTCCACAAACAGATAATTTATCACACATTTTAACAATGGAATAATACATACAAGGTACATGAAATAAATTAACCTAGGTGAGAAATCATGAATATGAAATTGAATGTCCAAAGTAAATTTAGGAAAAAGGGAAATCACAGAAGCTGTTGAAACTGCTCCACTGTGCATGACGTTATTTGTGACGTCACAGTTTGATGCTGGCGACGAACAACCGAACCAGCGACACTGATGTATGGTCCACGAAATTTACGCTCACCTTTGCCGCAGGATAGCATTCTTTTAAAAGCCCGTCGAAACTGAAATGAAAATAAGGGGGAAATATTAAATATTTCTGTTATGTATAATTTCTCACTATCAAAATTCTAAATAAATAAATTTTGGAGACACAATAGTCAAACAGGGTAACATTGCGCCAAAATCAGGATAATTTTGCTCCACCTTCAGGAAAATGTGAACCTTTCTGCCATGGTGGAATCTTTACGAATTATTTCCAATAAACTGCCAAATTCCTACTTGTGCTGCTATTTACAGTTTGAAACCAAAACTTTGTCGTTAAATTAAATGATGTAGCAGATTTAATATTTTTTCTCCCTTGGCCCAAAGTTACCTCGGTTGAGAATAATTTTAATAATCGATAAAGGTTTCAGACTTTCGTCAATATTTTTTATTTTTTAATCAATATTGCATTCATAAAAAAACAACGCTTTTTTATGCATGGATTCCAGTGTGGAAAAAATGCTCTAGTATCGACCCCTCTCCCTCCAAAAAAATAAAATATAATAAAATAAAATATAAAATAATGAAAAGGAATAATCAATTTAAATATCTACATTAAAAACGGAAACTAGTATTTAAATTTGCCTTAATTCTGATTAAGGAAAAAAAAATAATCTTGTAGAAAGGTTCTTAATTTCGTCCTTGTATATAACTTATCACTAATACATTGGTTGACAACGTTTCAATGGATTAACAACTATTCATGATTCATGAGTTTATTTTTTATTATGAATTTATTTAAAAAATAATTGTTAGAAGAAATTATTTCAAAATGTAGTCATGCTATTGTTTACAACCCCCCCCCCCTTCATTACCGTAATTCAATATGTGTTTCATGCTTCAGTGATGAAAATCCCTAGAATTATTCCAATTAAGTATTCAGTTATATGTTATTCCGTCATTACTAAACGATACACCGACAAAACTTCCGAAAACGAAAAGGTATATGTTACATCGGACCAAAATCCTTAGAGTACGGAGAATAAAAAAAAAATGATGTCGATAATGTTTAGTTTTTTAATTTCATCTATTTTTACAAGAAAAAAAGTATTGGATTCATGAACATTTTCGAAATCTGGTTTTCGACGGATTTACATATTTTAGGGATCAGAGAACCCGAAAAAGTGATTTTACAAAATATCTGTCTGTGAATCTGTCAGTATGTTGGTCATTCTGTGTGTATGTGGCAAAAAAATTGTGGACACTCTATCTCAAGAGCTAATTCACGGAATTTTACAAAACTTTAGATTTTGTTAGACTTTGATATACACTAGATCTGATTAGGTTTTGGTGATTTTAGCTCAACAGGTGGACTGCTATAGTGCATTATTCACAATTTCTCAATAAATAACCATACCTCAAGGACTAGAGCATAGATTTTCATAAAACTTCAGATTTATGAAAATTCATGCTCTAGATTTAATTAGTACATAAAGTAACATGGCGCTGATTACGTTTTGGTGCAAATCGCTCAACAGGTGGCACTGTCATGGTGATTATCGTATTATTTGTAGTATTCGTGATTATCGCAATAGTTCTATCTAAAGAGCTAATAAACGAAATTTTACAAAATTTTAGGCTCTGTTAGACCATTTTATAAACAAGATCTGATTTGGTTTTGGTTAATATCGCGCGACAGGTTGCGCTGCTATGCTGCATTAACTACAATTTCCACAATAGCCATATCTCAAGAACTAGAGCATGGATTTTTATAAATCTTTATACTTAGTTAGTACTTGACGTAACATGGTACTGATTACATTTTGATGCAAATCTCTCAAGAGGTGGCGCTACCATAGTACATTATTCGTGATTATTGCAATAGCTGTATCTCAAGAACTAATTCACAAAATATTCTAAAACTTCAGATTCAATTAGTCTCAGACATAGATTAGTGTTGTTTAGTTTATGGTGTAAATTGCCCAACAGATGGCGCTGCTATTCTGCATTTTTCATGATTTCGCAATAAAAGTATCACAAGAACTACTAATGCATTGTATTTTCATCAAATTTCAGATTCAGTTAGTACTCGATAAGAAAATTGATCATGTTTAGTTTTTGGTGTACATCACCCAACATGGAATGCTGTTATGCAGATCTTTTGATTTCTGTCTTTTATGCAGATTTTGCAATAGCTTTCTTTCGAAAACTAACGCACAGATTTTCATCGAATTTCAGATTTAGTTATAAGTTGACATTTGTTGTTGCTGATTACCTAAACCTCCAAACTTGTGGAGCTGCTGTGCTGCATTTTTCAGGATGATATAAGATAGAAGAAAGTTTTGGGATGACCACATCTGACTAATTTTCACTTGACATTATATTTTTAGTGATATAAAAATACATAAAAATTCATAAAAAATCCAAAATATATTGATTTTAAAATTTGACTGGCAGTTCTGGATATTCAAAAAATATTAATGAATGCTTGCAACAACATAACTTTTGAACTCGGCAACGAACGGGTAACATGACTTTACCGGAAGTCGATCCGTTTTCCGTTTTGGGTGGTCTAAGCTTATTGCTAATTTTTGTCAGACGCAAACGGCGTTGATTTAAAAAAATTTCTGGATTGTTTCAAGTTTACCTAATTAAAAAAAAACAGTAACATTAACAGTAAAAACAGCAATTTTGAAAATGTTCCGAAACAAAAGTTAAAAGCAAAAACACCACCAAATTAAGAAGTCCATTGAAGCTTACTACCACTTTTGAAGTTTTATCCAACTAAACATCTTTATAATTTTTCTGGTCATAATTGTACTTTTATATTTTTTCGTAATCATTTGATTATTTATTTACTGAGGTTTCTTTTCTTTCTACTTTGCTATATGTCATACGGTGAATTTTTTTTAGTATACGAAGCTACTTAAAAGCAGTAGAGGCTTGTCCGGAAGGGCTGCATCAATTAATACATGCCACTAAAATTGTATGTTGATTTCAGTCCCTTTTAATCTACAAAATTTGTCGAATAAATAATGTAAAAGATTCTGTTAAATTTTATCGGTAAGGAAATCTGATTCAGCACTCCCTAACGAGCGGCAACTGCTTAAAAGTATATATAAATATGACTGTCTTGATCATATTTATTCAAAATAGTAATATATGAAACATCTAAGAGAGGAACTAACTACCAACTTCATAAAATGGATAAATCTTAAATAACATTAGGAATGGAAATGGGTAGATACAAATAGTAAGCATGTATGACTCTAAAGCAAGTCTTCTATACAATAAAAAAATTTAAATGATGACATATGCACTTTAAATTTTAAAGTCATTTAATACATGGAAAATAGTTAAATATTCAGAATGGAAAAACGAAGGAAGTGTTTATGATGGGGAAAGACGGTACTTAAAAAATGAAGATGAGAATCTTGAAAAAAAAAAAAATCTTGCATTGAGTTATTTATTGAAAGAAAATTTAGTGCTGAAAGCTTTTACACGAATTCTTTACTCTTTGATCTCAAGAGGTGAGTCTAAGCAGACATACCAACTTCCGGCTTTTTGAAAATCAAACAATTATATAACTAACCAGAAATTTTATTGAGCCAACGCAATTAAGTAAATTTTAAATTACTCTCTGAGTCAATTCTAGATATTTACAATTAAATAAATTTTCTGGTTCAAATACGTTTTCGTGATTTAAAAAAAAAGCCGGAGGTTGGCAACTCTGGTCTAAGTGACTACTTGTGTCTCACGTAAATGGGTGTACAAAATTGGACACCAGTATTTTAAACTAATTTTCTTCGTTTTATTGTACGGATCAATAATATGTGCTAAAAGATGGTGAAATAAACTGCAAGATATTAGCGGTGTCAACATATTTGTACTCCCGATTTACGAAGGACACCTGACAACACTAATGGTGAGTGATAGTCACCTCTCGAGAGCAAAGGATTAATAAATTACAAAATTAAATAAAAATGTGTGAATTTTATCGACTTTAAGACTGAGTATAAATCTAACTTCAAGATATTTTGCGATGGAAAAATGTAGATCGTAGAACACTTTGCTTTAACATTGAGGTAATTCTGAAAAGTACAATAAAGCTTTTATAGGCACAAAAGTAAAGATACATAAAATCATTGAATTTTGGAATACTATTCAAAGCGTTTTTGCGTCAGAAGATTCTCCTTTTTGAAAAGTTACAAAATGTGAAATGGATGATTATTTTTAATGTTCCTTTGTGATTTCACCATATGAAAGAGTTCATTTTTTATGTAAAAGCAACATAATTTACAAAGTGAGAAAAGGGGCATAGGAATTTTACAGATCAGAGTGGCAAATGACAGGGGAAAACACAGTTGAAAAAAGAGGTATCTACTTGTATTTCTTATAGAAAATACTTGCAAAAATGTAAGTGATTAAAGAAGGCGAATCTACCTTTAACAAAATGCTGGTTCTTAACACCTTTTTTGACTTTGTTTTTCTGTGAATATTCGCTACCCTGCAGATTCTTTGTTCGGGTTGGCCAGTAAAAGGTTTGGAACCACTGATATGAGCCATCCATCCTACTGCCGTTAGAGAAGTGTGAGTTTTCATGACAGTTTGCACATTTGGCCTGATTACACATATCTGTCCCTATTAATATTTTACAATTTCTCTTTATCAGATTATTTGATTTAATCGTTTCATTTTCTAGCGTGCAAAAACACAATCTTTAGTTATAGGTTGCTTTTAACTCACTGAATTGAACAAGCTAATATATAATGCTTGCTTAATAATTCATCCAGCTAAATTTGTGAAAAAAAAATCACACTTTTTAACATATTTTTTATTTGAAGAATAACTATTCAGATAACTTGTTAACTATTTATTTTTGGTTGTAGCAATTGTGTTTGGTTAGATATAGCATGAAAAATGCAAAACAAATAACTGAATCGAAAACAGATAAATGATACATGAAAGATTCACATTATTTTTTTAGGATAAGAAATGGAATTTGACCAGTACCTGTTTGTATTATATGTCAGAAACTATAGCACTAATTAAAAATTTTCATAATAATAAATTTCAGATCATGGGCTTGACCGTCAATTTTTAAAGACAATTTAAATTCAATCACACTTAAACAATATAGGTTGTAAAAGCCATCAGATGGTGAAATAAGTACAGTATCAGGGGATTTTTATTATATTTCCTTCTTTTTAAGTTTTAAGAATAAACTAATATAGTTGCTACAACCTTTAATGAATGTCCTATAATGAGAAAAAATTAAATCTGCTCAAGTCAAATTGATGAAAACTTCTAAGTAAATAGTTTTTTAATTGCCATTTCCCCAGTAGTTGATTAATTAAAGAAACCAATCGAAAATTCAAAAATCAATCAATCAATCAATGAAAATGTTATATTTTAACTTACCATAATTGTCTCCAACTTATGAAAAACTAAATTTTTACATTTTCTAATTGAAAAAAAAAAACGAAAATGGCTTCTCTTACAGCAGAATGATGACAACAATGTGACATCAGGCGCCTCAACATTAAAAAAAAATATTTTGTCTAGTGCCACGTGTGAAACTCATTTCCGACTGAAATGGCACAATATTTCAAAAATTTGATAACTATTGGAAGGGATCAACTACTGGTGCGGTTACCCTACATGCTGTGCCAAATTCATCTCTACAACGTTAATCCTCGATAAAATATAGATGAAATAAGATAGTTCAGCTTTTTTTCTGTCCTCATAACAGCAACTCCTAAGTTTTTTTTTTTTTTTTTGTATTAAAAGGAATGTTTTTCCTTTCAGGTACGTTCCAGTAACTGGTGATTGTTACAACAAAGGAAAATACCCAGAGTGTGGCCAGGTTTATAGGAACGAAATTATAGACACCAGGACAAAGAAATTTTTGAACTTTTGTGCCACACACAATATAAGAATTCCGATGAATTGAAGCATAGGATTTCTGTGTTGCCAATGGGCTTCATATTTAAAATTCAGTTTTCTTCATTGGCATCGCCTTTTCTTCATTGGCATCACTTTTTCGAAACGATAAAATTCCCTTCTTTTTTCGCTTTAATTAATATGTCATTAGTTAAGGCTCATTTTGCCACTTCAAAAAAGTGGTGTCAATCGAGAATATGAATTTAACCACTTAATGGTCGCAATAAATTACGGTTTAAAAATTCAAATTCATTATTCCCACCACTTGTTTAATGCACAAAATAAAAAAATTGCAAAAAATATTCATCTTGTTTAACCCATTACGGACTAGCGTCCCTTTTTAGGGACGGTTATAAGAATGGCAAAATAGCGCTTTTAACACCATTAAGTATTAAAAAAATAAATACTTTCTTTCGCGAAGCATATTTCTCGATAAATTATGATCAAAGTTATTCTTATTTTGAAAGTGGTCGGAAAATCAAAATTTGAATTTTAACGTAAAAAGTAATTTGGACGTTAATGGGTTAATGACAAGTGCAATGATACCAGAATAAAACCAATTAAACAAATTTATAATACTGGTGGGAATCAAACAATTCTGAATAAAAGTCCTGAAACTTGCAGCCTGTGAATGTCTCGGCCGCGACAATTAAGTGGTTAAAAAAGCAGCTCATCTGGCAACACAGCTGCGGTTCTTGTAGACATGTTCTATAAGAATATGGCAGGAGGTTGAACATCATCTCTGCATTGTTTGTAAAATCAGAGGTTCTGATGTCGAATTCTTCTAGAATTACATAAAACTATAGTGCTTGCGGTCCATTATGCAATAAATAGAATTTTGTTATCTAACTTCGTTTACGTTTTATGAAGGATCAAATTTGTAAAGATAAATTTGGGAACACACTGTATAAAATCTTGAACTCCGCAATTTAATAATTTTAGTTTTTATATAAATGTCAGCATATATATATATACATATATATATATTGTTACGAATTTTGTAAATAGTTAGTGTTTGTACTGTAAAATAATGTAAATAATCTTATTAAGCTCCATTCCTTTACTAATAGTAGTTTTTGTTACATTGTCTCTGTTATCAAGCAAACTTGTCTATTATTTTCAGTGAATGTCTATGGCAGCATCGCGAAATATTTGAGATATCGCCAAGTTGGCGTCACTTTTGGCGACTAATTTTGGTCGCCAAATTTGGCGATATATCGCCAAGTTGGCGACAAACTTGGCGATTGTTGGCGATGGTAACCCTTCCCTATTTATGGTAACCCCCCTTAGGTTTACTGATACATTGTTTGTTGTTCCGTGGTTTTCCAGGTTTTTCTAGAAATTTCTAGCACATGCTACGAGACTATATATAAGGAGAGCGATACGAGTTGTTGTTGTTATTATTTACCAGTCAGTCATTGAGTGAGCTACTAGAGATTGTCCAAGCAAGTTTGCTTGATGTATTGAGTTTTATCTACGTTGTTTTGAATGTGATATAGTGTTGAGACATTGTATAAAGAGTCTCTGCGACCTATATTTGTATTTGTTCGATAGATTTAAACAGTTATTTTGGAATATCTTGTAATATTTGTGAGTTTCGAAGACTCTGTTGTTCTGAAGATCTGTAAATAAATTATTTTGTACTTTTCTAAGAGAAAAGAGTTTGAAGTTGTCTAACCATAAGATCGAAAGAACCCTATATACGCTGCAACATTTGGTGTCAGGAGTGGGGTTCTTATGGCGAAAACAAGAACAATGGACGGTCAACTGAAAGAACTGTTAGAAGCTATTAATGGAATAAAGGCAGAATTGACGAAAGGCCAAGAAGAGTTGGCGGTAAAGATGAATAAAGGCCAAGAAGAGTTGGCGGAAAAAATGAATAAAAACGAAGAAAGAAAGGAACAGTTGACAAATAAAATTGATAAAGGCCAAGAAGAGTTGGCAGAAAAATGAATAAAGGCCAAGAAGAGTTGGCGGAAAAGATGAATAAAGGCCAAGAAGAGTTGGCGGAAAAGATGAATAAAGGCCAAGAAGAGTTGGCGAAAAAAATGAATAAAAACGAAGAAAGAATGGAACAGTTGACAAATAAAATTGACAAATGCCAAGAAGATTTGACTGAAAAGATTAATAAAGGCCAAGAAGAAATGAAGAAAACTTTAGAAGAAAAGTTCTCTTCGGTAGAGAGAAGAATAGGCTCGGTAGAAGAGAAAATGGCGGAAGTAGAAGAGAAAATTCAGAATGAAGTTTGTAACTTTGAAGAGAAAATCAGTAACGTTGAAGAGAAAATACTAGGTGAAGTAGATGAAAAGCTAAATAAAAAAGTACAAGATCTTGAGAAGAAACTTTCAGCGTCTAGTGGTAATTATGAAGAATTTAGGAATCCGCCTGCTTCTCCCGTGCACATTAAGCTGTCGACATACGATGGAAAGAGTTCCTGGCAAGTTTACAAGACCCAATTCACTATTGTAGCTGAAGCGAACAAATGGAGTGACGAGGCGAAAGCTTGTCAACTGGCAGCATCTTTAAGAGGAGAAGCCGCCGACGTGCTGCAAACATTGCCCGATATGACGCAACTCAATTTTGAGACTCTAAGTTGTGCACTTGAAATGAGATTCGGCGAAAAATTCTTCAAGGATTATACGAGAATACAAATGAAGAGCCGCCATCAAAAATCGAGTGAAACCCTTCAAGAGTTTGCCTCGGAAATTGAACGGCTTGCAAATTTAGCATTCATTGACTGTCCAACAAATGTACGGGAAATGCTCTCGCTGCAATATTTTGTAGACGGAATAAAAGATCCAGAAGTGCAGAGAGCGGTACGAATGGCAGATGTACAGGATTTAAAGGCTGCACTACTATATGCCTTAAAGTTGGAAGCAGCTACACAAACCAGCCGAAGAGATCGTCATTCAGTCCGAGGGGCAACGGTGAACAGAAGCTCAGACACTGAGATCGACTTCTGGAAAGAAATTAGGAAATTAAATCAAGAGATTGAAGCTTTAAAATATGGAAGAACAAGCGCAAGAAGACAGAATCTCACGTGCTGGGGATGCGGTGATACAGGACATCTCCGAAGAAATTGCCCCAAAATCCACGAACGTGAGATAAATTCAAACAGTCAGCAGGGAAACTAAATTTTGGCCATCTCGCGGGGCGGAGGTTGCCAGAGAATGAAAAGCCCCACCTGAAGATCCTCCAGATATCAAAAATGAGTGGCGGTGATAATGAATTATATGTGATAGGCTTTATTAACGGAATTCAATGCCGTATGATTGTCGATACAGGAGCCAATGTGACAATAATAAGAGAAGATTTGGCTCGAAAATTGAAATCTAAACTCATCTGGACTCCACCCTGCGTTACCCTGCAAACTGTGACGGGCGACAAGATAGTCATATACGGAAAGGCCAATTTAACCATCAACTTTGGAGGAAAGAAATATTATCATACGGCATATGTGGCTGACATAACAGATCCTTGCTTAATCGGGCTAGATTTTCTGAAAAAGTTTGGCTTCAAGCTTGATTTCAAAAATAACAAAATGCTCTCAAAATTTGAAGAAATAAGTCTTTTTGGATTAAATAACGAAATTGAATGTAAACAAGCAGTAATAGCCAAAGAAGACATCAATCTAGATCCAAGAACAGAATTTTCAGTTCCAGCTGTAATTAAAAATGAAACTAATTACCGATTTGGCCATATAGATTATCCAGAAGACAATAGTACACAAGCAGGAGTATTGGTGGCTTCTTCTGTGGTAGACCTCTCGAAAAAGACCATTCCAGTCAGAATTGCTAACATCAGTGATAAGACGAGGACTATCAAGAAAGGAGAGGTGATAGCGTCATGTGCTCCTGTGACGTGCATAAGTCAAAATTCCAGTCACTCTGAGAAATCTTCAGATAATTTAGTCAAGGATTTGTTACAAAATACAGACTTAAATCCAAAACAGTTGGAAGCTGCGGAAAATTTAATTAGAGAATTCCAAAGTTTATTTTCCCAAACATCTGAAGACTTTGGACGAACTAAAATGGCACAACACCGAATTGACACGGGAGATCACTCTCCTATTAAACAGCACCCTAGACGATTACCTTTTGCCAAGCAAGAAGAGGTGCAGAATTTAATTAAAGATATGGAAGAAAATGACGTCATCGAACCATCAACAAGTCCATGGGCATCTCCCATTGTATTAGTAAGAAAGAAGGATGGTTCTACAAGATTTTGTGTAGACTACCGCTGACTGAATGACGTCACCAAAAAGGATGGTTACCCTCTGCCAAGGATTGACGACACTCTTGACACACTTGCGGGCAACACTTGGTTCTCGACTTTAGACTTGAAGAGTGGTTACTGGCAGGTAGAGATCCATCCCGACGACCGCGAGAAGACTGCCTTTACAACGGGACAAGGATTATGGCAGTTCAAGGTAATGCCTTTTGGTCTATGTAACGCACCTGCAACTTTTGAACGCCTTATGGAAACGGTTCTTCGGGGACTGTCATATGAGGCATGTCTTGTTTATTTAGACGATATCATAATCATAGGAAAATCTTTTGATGAACATCTGAACAACCTCAGGCGGGTGCTACAAAAATTAAAGGAAGCTAATTTGAAGTTAAGCCCTTCGAAGTGCAGTTTGTTTCGTAATGAAGTCGCCTACCTTGGACACATCATTTCGGCGGAAGGAGTTAGGACTGATCCGGAGAAGATATCGGCCGTGAAAAATTGGAATCGTCCAGCAGATGTTCACCAGCTTCGAAGTTTTCTAGGATTATGCACCTATTACAGAAAATTCGTCAAAGGCTTCTAGATGATTGCAAGACCACTTCATAAATTAACAGAAGCCAATCAAAAATTTATGTGGACACAGGAATGTGACGCTGCTTTCGAAAAGCTTAAGGAGGCCTTGACATCCACTCCAATTCTGTCGTATCCTCAAATCGATAAACAGTTTATACTTGATACGGATGCAAGCAACGAAAGCATTGGCGCTGTACTGTCCCAGGAAATCGACGGCCAGGAGCGTGTTATCGCCTATTTCAGCAAGTGCTTGTCAAAGGCAGAGCGAAACTACTGCGTAACAAGAAAAGAGCTTCTTGCTGTAGTGAAAGCCATAGACCACTTTCATCACTATCTTTACGGTCGAAAGTTCCTGATCCGAACTGATCATGCTTCTCTAACTTGGCTATTGAATTTTAAGAACCCTGAAGGCCAGATAGCCAGGTGGATACAAAAGCTTCAAGAGTACGATATGGAGATACGCCATCTAAAAGGCTCATCACATGGAAATGCAGATGCTCTCTCAAGAAGACCCTGCTCAGAGAATTGTAGATACTGCGACCGGGCTGAGAAGAAATTTAATGTCAAAGGTCCTATAGTAAGACAAGTTACAACTGGGTCTACATCATCGCAAGATCCGTGGAGTGACGAGAGCCTGCGTAAAGATCAACTTGCTGATCCTGAAATTAAGCCAATTCTAGAGCTGAAAGAGGAGTCCAACAGGAAGCCCAGCTGGCAAGACATGGCCCATTACCATCCTACGACTAAACGTTATTGGGCTCTCTGGGATTCCTTACATTTGAAGAACGGCATCTTGTACCGAAAATGGGAGTCTGACGATGGAAAGACATGTAGATGGCAACTACTACTCCCTAAGTCGAGAATTTCTATGGTCCTTCAAGAACTGCATGGTAGTCCCACAGGAGGTCATTTTGGTGTAATGAAGACCCTGCAAAAGGTTCGAGAGCGTTTCTACTGGAATAATGTTCGCAGTGACGTGGAGAAGTGGTGTCGAACTTGTGACACCTGTGTAGCACGTAAAGGTCCAAAGAGGCGCACCCGTGGACGATTGCAACGTTATAATGTAGGAGCTACTTTCGAACGAATTGCACTAGACATCCTGGGTCCACTTCCTAGAACATCTGATGGCAATAAGTACATCCTCGTTGTCATGGACTACTTCACCAAGTGGCCTGAAGCATACGCCATTCCTAATCAAGAGGCGGTAACCGTAGCAGACATACTGGTTCAACACTGGGTTTCCAGATACGGAGTTCCTCTTCAAATCCATTCCGATCAAGGAAGAAACTTTGATTCGGCTGTGTTTAAGGAAATGTGCGGACTACTCGGCATGGACAAAACTCGAACTACACCTCTACATCCTCAATCGGACGGCATGGTGGAGCTGTTCAATCGTACCATCCTAAATAGCCTCTCTCTCCTGGTGTCTAGAGACCAACAGGACTGGGACAAGAAATTGCCTCTTTTCCTGCTTGCCTACAGGAGTGCCACTCATGAGGCCACTGGTTACTCCCCTTCTCAAATGCTCTTTGGTCGTGATCTTCGTCTGCCTGCTGATCTTTTGTTTGGCCGTCCTCCTGATGCTCCTTCATCGCCTGAGGAATATGTCGATGAACTCCAGGCACGGATTGAGGAGATTCATTGTCTAGCGAGGAACCGAATTGGACTGGCATCAGAAAAGATGAAGACACGGTACGACACAAAGGCAACTGGACATGAGTTCAACGAAGGTGACAAAGTTTGGTTGTGGAATCCGATACGTCGTAAGGGACTATCGCCAAAACTACAAAGAAACTGGGACGGTCCTTACACAGTCGTCAACAGGCTGAATGACGTCGTTGTACGCATACGAAAATCGCCACACACCAAACCCAGGGTCGTGCATTATAACCGGCTAGCCCCTTATTTTGGCCAAAGTGATTAAAAATTCAAAACTGGAATTTCAGACCATGGTCATGAAAGTCACTTTTTGTAAATATGTAAATAGTAATTAGTTCTTATTTATGTAAATTTTATTATTATTGTTATTATTTATTTATTTATTTATTTATTTGTTTATTTATTTTAAGTGTTTTCCTCTAACTCAAGGATTGCACTGCCCGGGACGTGCAGTCTTTGAGGAGGGGGTAGTGTTACGAATTTTGTAAATAGTTAGTGTTTGTACTGTAAAATAATGTAAATAATCTTATTAAGCTCCATTCCTTTACTAATAGTAGTTTTTGTTACATTGTCTCTGTTATCAAGCAAACTTGTCTATTATTTTCAGTGAATGTCTATGGCAGCATCGCGAAATATTTGAGATATCGCCAAGTTGGCGTCACTTTTGGCGACTAATTTTGGTCGCCAAATTTGGCGATATATCGCCAAGTTGGCGACAAACTTGGCGATTGTTGGCGATGGTAACCCTTCCCTATTTATGGTAACCCCCTTAGGTTTACTGATACATTGTTTGTTGTTCCGTGGTTTTCCAGGTTTTTCTAGAAATTTCTAGCACATGCTACGAGACTATATATAAGGAGAGCGATACGAGTTGTTGTTGTTATTATTTACCAGTCAGTCATTGAGTGAGCTACTAGAGATTGTCCAAGCAAGTTTGCTTGATGTATTGAGTTTTATCTACGTTGTTTTGAATGTGATATAGTGTTGAGACATTGTATAAAGAGTCTCTGCGACCTATATTTGTATTTGTTCGATAGATTTAAACAGTTATTTTGGAATATCTTGTAATATTTGTGAGTTTCGAAGACTCTGTTGTTCTGAAGATCTGTAAATAAATTATTTTGTACTTTTCTAAGAGAAAAGAGTTTGAAGTTGTCTAACCATAAGATCGAAAGAACCCTATATACGCTGCAACAATATATATATATATGTAATAATAACGAAGGCGATGCTCTATAATAGTGTATAAGCTTGTAGAACACCACTATTCACTAAGACTCAATAGTGGGATGAGCAGTCGTTCTGGCAAGTGGATAAGCCATGGATTTGTTGTCGTAGGAGTTTCTCCAATAAAAATGCAAGAAATTCAGTTTTAGTTCTTTATTATTTAGAGCAAGAGCTTAAGTTACTCCACAGATCACCTTTCCACACATCTATCACCACGGCCTTCGCTCACTAAGCTGCAACATTCTCGGCGTTCGACATTCTCGGAAAAATGACATGGCTTCTGAGTTGTTTAAAGGAGAGATGCATTCTGACTTCCTGAAAAACCAAATGAGAAATCCACATCCTCACGACAAACTAGCGCCCTCCTACTCCGCGTCAATCATTTTAGAAAACCAATCAGGATAAACTCTAGCCTCAAACGGACAAAAATGATCAATTCTAATTGGTCGTAGCAGTCGGTCCTTGGCAAGAACTATATTTTTTCCTCGGAAGAGCAAGCCCTTTAGCAACGCGTAGAAACACCTGTCACGCGATGTTAAAAATAAAAAATAAAATTAAAATCCCAGGAATATTGCAGAAAGTAAAAAGCTTACGAAATACCTGCCGCCTTTTTGAGAAGCAAGAAATAATTTATTAATAACTAAAGTAAGAAAAGAATTTTAGCTGTTACAAGTTACGAAACTAAGATTGGAATATGTTCCACAAATTTAGAATTGAAGCTAAGAGAGAACAAAAATAAAAATGGCGCAAAATTTTTTTATTTTATTACAAATCCCCCCTCCCAGAAAGACGGGTGAAAAAGTAGGTCTGAGACCTGCAATTTCACAGAAAGGGAGATGATGCAGACTTAGCTCACGACGTTGTTGATATAAGTAATAATAATTAGATACTAAATAAAAAAAATTAAATTAATTTCTCTTTTTTATATAAATATAGAATTCAAATTTAAGAACACTAAGGTGATGCGTGGAATAACTTTAAATTTAAATACAATAAAATAGGCATCCGTACAAATACAAGATATAATCTTGTTTAAAGTACACATCATAAAGTAATTTGAAAATATAAGCAATTACCCATAGTAATAACATAAAAATGAAACATAAAAATGAAAAACAATAACGTTGAATTCTTTTTTAACAATGTCAAATCTAGAAATGAAAGAATTTAATAGAACTTTCTTGAAATCAATGTTGAAAGTTTGTTTCAAAAATCCATTTAAGAGTCATATTTGGAGTGTTCATGATCTCTTTTCAAGGAAGTCTAATTATATCTTATTAATTGTCCAAATTCAATATAATAAGACATTTTATAATATAGCAATAATAAATTTTAACAATGTAAATAATAAACAATATAAGTAAGAAACATAATAAGGAAAAATATCAATAATAATAAATATCATAAGTATAAGTAAATCTCATAATAAGTAATAATAAATATCACAAAAGACATTCTTTAAATACTTAATCTGGTTTATCTCATCTCAGGCATTTGGGATGACATATAGCGAGAAGTGTAATAGAATAAAAATACAATCAATTATGAAATCATTTACTTAATCTGGTAATTCGAGTACAGGATTAAGTAGGAATATGTACAAAAAAAATTAAAATATAATATGATAAATTAAAATACAATAAAGATAAATAAAAATTTTGTTCATGTTTGAGAATGCACGTGACCTTCAAACTACTAAGACTCTTTAAAAGAAATATTAATAAAATAAAAAAATAAAAGACAAGATTATTAATGTCAATTCATGTCAAATAATTACGCAATAAATATTCTCTCGGTGTGATAAAACATTGCAAGATGCAAGTAGGAAAGAGAAAAAGAAACAAAATTATATTATAATTGACATGTACTTGGACTGGAATGCAGCAGCAAAGAAAGAGAAAAAGAAGAAAAAAAAATTAAAATAAAGTGATAAAAATTTTGTTACTTGGCAAATAATTAATTTATTAATTGATAGCTTAAATTTAAAATTACAAATAGGTTCAGCTGAAAAAAAAAATATTTTTAAATATTTATTTGTTAATATATTATTCTAAGTAGGGTAATTCAGTACAGAATAAGAAATTTCCACTTTGTTCGTCTACGCCGGCATAAACAAACAAATATAAAAATTTCCAGACAAGTGACACTCTCGCTGCAGTCAAGAGATATCATTGCCATTCTGTAAGAATTACAAGATATTATCTGAATTAAAATATGGAAAGAAATTTACTGTTTAAGAGAAAAAAATTATAAAATGATAAACTAGAGATATAGTCTAAGCTACAGTTTTTACTTGAGTTTGTTGTTGTTGATTAGAAGTTGTTGCTCATGACTTAATTTAAATTTATCAGGGGAATAATAAGGCCTTAATTTAGATACATGTACTATTTCTGAACTTTTGAACTGGTTTTGCCTATCAATTTCAAAATTTACTTCGGATAATTTGTTAAGAATTTTATAAGGGCCACTAAATACTTGTGATAACTTTCTAGTATTAGGGTACTGAAATTCTTCATAGATAACTAGATCTCCTATTTTAAATTTTGGTTCGATATAATCTTTATCATAATATCATTTATTTTTTAAATGAAATTCATCAGTTCTTGCTTTAGCAATTTTAAGTGCTTCATGAACAGAGGATAATAATTTTGTTGTAAGGGGGAGTCATAGGGTAATTGGCCAAAAAGCAAGTAAGCAGGTGGAAATTTAGTAATAGAATGGGGTGTATTATTATATTCATTAATTACCTCAGTTAAAAGCTTAGTCCAGGGAATTTTAGAGGTAGTGGAGTTTACTTTACATTTTAATCTAGTTACTATTGTCTGATTTACCCTTTCACAATTCCCATTCGTTTGTGGATGATGGGCAGTGGTCAAACGTTGTTTAATATTATGATTTCGCAGGAATTTTTTGAATCTTGAAGAAGTAAAAGCAGCATTCCTGTCACTTAGTATTTTTTGAGGGGACTGTACACTTGAAATCTTACTAAAACAGAATAATTGTTGAGGGATTTTGATATTGAAGATTTGTTTCAGACAATTTGTATAAGTTTCTGTAGTGACACTTTTGGAAGGAAATGCCCAAACATATCTTGTGGCATGGTCTATTATAATATGGAGATATTTTTTTGTAGAATTATAATAATTGAACCCTCCTACAGTATCAACAGACAGACAGTCAAAAGGTTGATCTGTAGTGGGCATAGCTTGTAATAAGCCAAATTTTTTCTGTCTAGGTTTTTTATTTTTCTGGCAAATATCACAGTATTTAACAAAGTTAGTAATGTCTTGGGTCATATCTGGCCAATAATAGTTAGGAGAAATTAAATTTTGCATTTTTTGAACACCAGGGTGACCAAACTGTTCATGAGCAACACTAAGCAATTTTTTTCTTAGGGACATGGGAACTACCACTTTACGAAAGCCTTTTCTTTTAACTATAATTAGTCCATTGTCATTAATATAATTTGATCCACACACATTTTCTTTTTCTTGCATCTCAATAATCTCTTTAACGTCAAGAAGAAAAGTAAGGGGTTTACAAAAATGAGAAATAGGGTTTCGGGACAACATGTCGGCTTCGACATTTGTAGATCCCTTTAAGTACTCTATTTTGTAATCGAACATACTTAACTTCAATGACCACCTAAATAATCGACCTCTTAAATGTTTGACATTTTTTAACCAAACAAGAGATGCATGATCAGTATGGATGGTAAATTGTACACCGTGAAAGTAATGATAAAATTTATCTAAAGTATCAATGATATCAAGACACTCTAGTTCGGTAATGAAATAATTTTTCTCATAACTTCTCAATCCTCTAGAAAAATAAGCAATTGGATGTAAAAAGTTATTATGGTCGGGTTGTTTAAGAACTGCACCTACCGTTACCTGAGAAGCGTCAACAAACATGTGTAGGGGTAATTTTGGGTCATAAATCTTTAAAATTGGTTTAGCAATGAGGGCATCTTTTAATTTTTGGAAAGAGTTTTGACATTCAGTATTCCATTCCCAAATAGTATCTTTCTTAAGTAATTTATTTAGGGGGTGTCTAATTTCAGCATATTTGTCAATAAATTTATGATACACATTTATAGAACCAAGAAATCTTTGTAATTCTTTAGTATTAGTAGGAGGTTTTAATTTTTTAATTGTTTCTATATTAGTATTAGCTGGAGTTAAAGTTCCATTTTGGATTTCATACCCTAGAAAATTGATTTGTTTTTGAGCAAAAGTACATTTAGATAATTTTAATTTAATATTTTCTATTCGGCATAAATAAAAAATTTGGATGAGATGCTGTATATGTTCATCTATTGATTTAGAAAAAATAATTATATCATCAAAATAATAACAAGCAAGTCTATTTTATATTTTGTAAGAATTCTTCTAATTGTCCTGTTGAAAATTGGGGGGCCTACCTTTACACCAAAGGGGAGAACATTCCATTCCCAGAGCCCACAATTAGTAGCAAAGGCTAACTTTTCGGAATCGGCTGGGTGAATAGGTATGTGCCAATAGCCTGAGGCTAAATCTAGTGTAGAGAAATATTGGGCACCACTTAATTTGTCTAAAATTTCATCTATTCGGGGAAAAGGTTCAGCGTCATTTTTCATAATAGAATTTAATTTTCGGTAATCAACACACATTCGGGTTTTTTTGCCTTCACCTCGTTTATTTACTAACGTAACTGGAGAAGAATATAGGCTATAACTTTCTTTAATTAACCCAGCAGCTAATAGGATTGGATTTGTTGAGATATTTCTTTTTCATCAGCAGTGGATGTACGATAAGGCCTCAAAGATATTGGTAGGTCAGATTTAAGATAAATACGCTGAGGTTCAATATTAATTCTCCCTACATCATATTTATTTTTTGCAAAAATGTCTAAATAATCCCTTAAAAGTTCCCTTACATTTTTATTTTGAATAGCACTCAGACTCCCCAATAGATTACAATCATCATTATTAGTTCGCGGCAAGGATTGAGGAGTTATGGTATTTCCATAATCGGGTTGCACAGTAGTATCATTTTTTATAATATCAAAATGAAGCAATTCTAAGTTATCACTGTATATGTTGACATATTGGTTTAACGAAATATTGTCTTGTAACACCTGGCTTTTTGCGCAATCAATTTTCAATTTAAATTTGGCACAATCAGGTAAACCTAAAATAGCATAATCCAAATCAAGTTTACTTACTAAAAAATTAACATATCTCTTTATATTACCAAATTTAATACATAATCGACACGATTTATTAATTGTGAGAGTTCCTTGTGCCTGTCTAATAGTAATAGGGGTAACATTATGTAAATTACCATTTAAATATCGAACAAATTTGAGGGGTAGAATTGAGACAGTTGATCCACTATCAACCACACAATACACTTTGTTATTGCCCACATATCCAGGGATGATTAACTGTCAAATATTATTAGTAGGGGGTGGTTGAATATGAGCAGGAGTTTGAGTTTGAAAGGAATTTGTGTTAAATGTACAACTCCTCTCCCAATGATATGCATTTTCTATGCCTCTGTTTAAACATATTCTGCACGGACGACTTGGGTAGTTATTCTGATAATGAGTCGTAGGCATTCTAGGAGTGAAAAACCTAGGATTAAAATTTTGGAATGGATTGTTTAGAGTAGGTCGAGTCCAATGTCTGGGCTGAGGATTGGGATTGTGCATAGGTCTAGTTTGTTGAAAATTTCTATTGCTGTTATTAGAGGTATGATTTGGAATCGCTGCTAATTGTTTAGCAATGCGAAACCATTCACGAGTATTGGAAGGAGGGTTAACCATCAAACAATTTTGATACTCCGGCTGAAGTCCATCTGTTAATCCCTGTATAATTAAATTTTCCTGAAGCTGAAGTTGCCTTCCAATCTCAACTTTCTTTCTAAAATAAGAATCCAAATCACTTAGATCATTTAACTTTAAGGAAGTAAACTCAGAAAATTTTGGAACTCTAACCTGAATGTATTTTTCAGTTAAAATCTCGACAATTTCCTCATAAGTAGCACAATCCAAACAATCATTGATATAAGTTTTTAGCGCTTCCCCCTTTAAATATTTTGAAATATTTTGGTGTTTCCACTCATTATCTTTTTTTTTCTACAGAACATTCTCGATCAAAATGTTTAAACCATTTAAAAATATCCATGCCCGACCCAAATTCAAAAGGGACAATATCAAGTTTATTTTCTGACATTTTTTCTTCTTTTACTAATCCTGACCTTAATAACATGAAAGAGGATAATTCATATGGAAAATATTTAAATGCTATACTTCAATTATTAAAATTCAATTACTATACTTCAAATACTTCAATAAATAACAATAAAAATAATAAATAATAAATAAATAAATTCTGTTTGAATTCATGTGAAATAAATAAATAATAAATAAATAAGTAATAAAATAATAAATATCGGTTTTCCATACATGGGAAATAACAAATAATTTTAAGAACAAAAATACTTTTATTTACGTATTGAAAATAATTTTAGCAACAGAGAATTTTTTAAGAACTAATTAATCCATCTTTCGATTTAAAAAACACCTTTAAAACTAAATAAAATTTCTATGAGCATAAAATTTCAATTAATTATAAATTAAGAATACATTTATTTTTTAATATCTGTAATAAAAGAGAAAGAAAAAATCAAGAATTTAAACAAAGAAATTATTATTAAAATTTCTTAACCAATAAACAAATAAAATAATAAATAATAACTTACAGACACCTCGCTGTGGCCTTGTTCAAATATCTAAATTTATTAAAATAAACAAAAATAAAGCACTTCGTAGATACGACTCACAGGTGCAAATTTCAATTAGTTTATATTTCCAATGGTATCAACCGTGGTTTCGCAATCGTGATGAAGTATTCATTTATTATGAAATGAAAATTTATCATAATATTTTTCCACTTTTACCTAGAAAATACAGTAATAAATAAATAAAAGCAAATGATGTTGAAATTTGTCGTGCAGGTGTTCTTTATCTGTAATAATCAGTAGATGATTTCGTAGATGTTAATTATGAAAAAAAAATAAATAAAAATACTGTGAGACCTATTTCACAAACAAAGAATTTCCCTCCTGTAGGTGCCAACAAGGATCACAAACAAAATTTCACAACATATTTCCTATGATTTTTTTTTCTTTCGACAGCATTCCTTGCAACACTAGTGGCATTACTTTGTAGATTTTGATGCGTCTCAGAACAAAACCATCACGACAGATGTTTCACCGAGTAATCGTTCATAGAACATGGCAAACACAAACAGCGTTGTGAAGCAATTCTCATACAAAGGTTCATTTTGTAGTTGATGAGCTCGTTAATTCTTATTCAAAAATCAAACACCGGTTCATCTTCATCCTGCCGGCTAAAATGTAATAATAACGAAGGCGATGCTCTATAATAGTGTATAAGCTTGTAGAACACCACTATTCACTAAGACTCAATAGTGGGATGAGCAGTCATTCTGGCAAGTGGATAAGCCATGGATTTGTTGTCGTAGGAGTTTCTCCAATAAAAATGCAAGAAATTCAGTTTTAGTTCTTTATTATTTAGAGCAAGAGCTTAAGTTACTCCACAGATCACCTTTCCACACATCTATCACCACGGCCTTCGCTCACTAAGCTGCAACATTCTCGGCGTTCGACATTCTCGGAAAAATGACATGGCTTCTGAGTTGTTTAAAGGAGAGATGCATTCTGACTTCCTGAAAAACCAAATGAGAAATCCACATCCTCACAACAAACTAGCGCCCTCCTACTCCGAGTGAATCATTTTAGAAAACCAATCAGGATAAACTCTAGCCTCAAACGGACAAAAATGATCAATTCTAATTGGTCGTAGCAGTCGGTCCTTGGCAAGAACTATATTTTTTCCTCGGAAGAGCAAGCCCTTTAGCAACGCGTAGAAACACCTGTCACGCGATGTTAAAAATAAAAAATAAAATTAAAATCCCAGGAATATTGCAGAAAGTAAAAAGCTTACGAAATACCTGCCGCCTTTTTGAGAAGCAAGAAATAATTTATTAATAACTAAAGCAAGAAAAGAATTTTAGCTGTTACAAGTTACGAAACTAAGATTGGAATATGTTCCACAAATTTAGAATTGAAGCTAAGAGAGAACAAAAATAAAAATGGCGCAAAATATTTTTATTTTATTACATATATATATATATATATATATATATATATATATATATATATGTAGACATATATTTGTAGAATTATTCTGGAAAAATATTAGAAAAATTAAAAAAAAATCTTCAAAATTATCATTTTTATGGTTTATTGGTCTATGAAATCTTTGCCTTGTTTATTGGCAAAATTTTCTGCCAATAAATAAGTCAAAGATTTTTTTTTAAAATGTTGATAAAAACAGATTAAATTCGACAATCATGTATTTATTTCTGCAAATAAAACCTAACACGAGCCACTACTTGCCTGAAAATTCTTTCAAATATTCGTCCCCTTGAGGTATTGCTGCCAGGTGTTTCGTGTAAAGAATGCTCTGGACTAGACTACCTTTTTCACAGTTTATTTCGCCATTTTTAATAGGGGATAATTAAATTATGCCAATATGTAGAAAGTGAAGCAATACAGAAGAACCCCGCTAATTCGGACCCCGTTAATCTGGATCTCCGGATAATCCGGATCTGTTTGGTCATTTTTTTTTCAATTTTGAGAAGCGATAGGATAATTTCCATAACACTAACTTGTTTCAAGGTCGTATTCTGAATTAAAAAAAAAAAAAAACATTTTCTGAAATCTTTGCGGAAGAATTAAACAAACTAAACATTTTTACTGTCTGTAAATATTCAATAAGTTTAACATAAAGGTAATTTTCTGTAAATATAATTTATTTCATTTCATTTTTTTTTCTAATTCTCCGGATAATCCGGATTGGGTCCGGTCCCAATTAATCCGAATTATCGGAGTTATACTGTACTATAAAATTCTGGTATGCGGAGCATTCGGAGCTTCGATATACGAGGTACACTTGGCAATACGACATTGAGGTAACAATCGGCGTTTACGGGTACTTTTTTCGTCTAAGATAATACGGAAAATATTAAAATCGAAGGATTCGGAGCTATGATTCGGTACATAAAATACATATATGTATGGAAACTACATTTATTTATTAATATTTTACCTTTATAGACATCACATTGTAGAGGATGGGATTAATAGCGCTGTTGATAAATATCATGGTCTTGCAAAACATGAGGAACCAGAGCTCCATGTAGCGATGCTGAGCTAGAGAGTTGTATACCACAAGAACACGGTATGGAAGCCACAGGGTAGCAAACACAGCAACGACTACAGCTAGCATCTTTACAACCTGTAGAAAAATAATAGGAATAATTTTTTTAAGCTAAGATTTGTAACATGTAAATTGTAAAAAAGATAGTAATAATTTATATTGTGGTTTTAATATCTATAGGGGAGAGTGAGGATACTTGAGCCACCCCTACTACATCTACAGTTGGTTAATTTTTCTTTCTAAAACTGGCAATATGGTAACATATTTATAGTTCTGAACATGTAAAAAAGAAATCACATACCTTGGTACAATTTTGAAAGTATGGTGATTAATAGATGTTTTTTCCCTATCAGAAGTAAATATTTAGGTGCATGTTTTTTTTTATTTTTTGTAATCAAAGTTTTGTTTAAAGTTGCAACAGCATATATAAATTTAATAAGTATAATGTAAGTTGTATTTTGAATCTAAAATAGTTCAAATAGCTGCATGCTTTACTTAGTAAAACTCTGATAAACAAAAATAGTGGTAATGGGGATACTTGAGCCAGTGAGATTGGGGATACTTGAGCCATGGCTCAGCCATCCTCACTAGGAAATTAGATATGTGTAAAACCATCAAAAAATAAAATTACGTCCTTATATTCACTAATATATTTTTTTACTGGATAAAAAGAAGCATATTTTTTTCTTTAAAAAAAATGTTTAAAAATGCATATTTTTTAAATGAAAATATCCATTTTATTTTTCATTTTGACTAACAAAATAGCCTGTTTAATAAATGTAAGCATAGTTTTCAATTTAACATTTATTACATTAAAATAACTTTTTTAAATTGTTTTACAGATCATAATCTCTAATAATTTAATTAAAATTGTAAGCATTAGAATTGTAACCTCTGTTACTGTAACTTTTTTTAAATCAAAGAAATGACTTCTATTGTTTCTAACAGAGAACACTACCGAGTTACCATGCAGGTAAAAGTAGAAAGATGTGTGGCGTTACAACAATTCTGAATTTGTTCTTCAAACATGTTACCATAGAGTTGAAAATCTGTTTTGAAGGACTTTATGTATCATAATTTATCATTCTGTAAAATATTTGTGCAAAAATAAAGCGGAAAAAATTACTTTTGTGGGTATTTTTCCACACTGGCTCAAGTAACCCTTCACCATGGCTCATGTATCCCCATGAGGGGGATACTTGAGCTACGGTGTAAAAGAAAAAGTAAAAATTTATTAGACACAGAAAAATAGTTCAAAATTAATTGAAAGTGGTTTTCAATTGAAGAAAAAATATCAAATTTTCATTTTCAATACTTTATTTTGTTCTAAGAAATTATGAAAAAATTAAAAAAATTAAAATTAAAAAAATGGCTCAAGTATCCCCTTCTTCCCCTACTGTGAGTAATTTAACATTTTTACTGATGAATGTATTTAAATTGTTGCCGCATCAGACTGTTTTTTTTCTTAACCTCTTAATTGATCAATATTTTTTAACCCTTTCCGGCACACTGTGCCCGGTCCGGGTTACCTAATTTTAATTCCAAACTTGCAAACGGCATCAATAATATTTTCGTAAAATTTTGCTTTTACAGTGAAAGTTCAAAATAAGGGCTTCTTATTTTTTCAAAAAGTAGTTTCTAAATTCTGGTGTCAGTCGATAATTTTTCATTTTACTACAGAATTTACCCGTGCCGGAAAGTGTTAAAAAACTGTCAAATAGTATCTAATTTATTCATGTTTTTCCAGAATTTTTAATCCTTTATCGCCGGTTTTTCGAAACATAATCTTTTGCCTAGTTGAATTAGAAAAACTCTCGGACTAAATATTGCAAAATTTACAATAAAAGTTTACTGATGAGAAAAATAAACCATGATTCGAATTTGGATGCCCATACGTTGTACGGGATAATCATAATTGATAAAAACTCATTACCCATGCGACATACGGTCAAATCAGGGAAGCAGTTAAGCATTCCTAATTCTCACCAGAAAATTTCAATATATTTTTTTAAAAAAAAATAAAAAATAAAAACACATTATTATACACTCCATATATAAAGTTTTAAAAAGTCGCAATTCAAAATTTTCTGATGTGAATTCTATATTTCTAAATACAAATTCTGTTAGATCCGGTGACAATGGTTGACAACTGTATAGAAATTGTATTATCTTGGTTAACAATACCATTTCTCCATTTTCGAAGAATTCATTCACTGAGTAAACATTACAATTTGACTTAACTTTTAGAACTATTACCTTACATAAGTAAGGTAGGGTTCGTGTGCATCTAAGGATGACGGGGTCTTAGGAGTCTTACTTTTTAAATGGTAATGCAATTAGCAATACGTCACATATAATTCTCTGTCTCAGTCCCTATAAAACGTAAAGGCATAAAATTTTTAATATAGACAATTTAACATTCTTCTACTTAAAATATATTTTTTAATATTCTACATCGAAATTTTATTTTTTTTATGTTTAATTTTGATAAAAATTTAAAATTGTTTTTTGACATGCATCCATTGCGCGCACGATTACAGCAAAACTATTGGTTCAAGAGCCGCCAGTAATATTAATAACGATGTCAATCTAATGTATCTTGAAAACAATTTATTTACTTTAAATTTAAATTTGAACTACAAAATTTTGAAAAAAAAATTAAGTTAACTTAAAATTAAAATATTTACCAAGTTCCATTCAAGTTTCTTTATTAGTTTTTCAGAAATGTTGCACGCAGTCTATGAACAATTTTTAATTTTTTATCAAAATTAAACATTAAAAAATAAAATAAACTTTCACTGTAGAATATTAAAAAAAAATTATTTTAAATAGAAATGATAAGTTGTCATATTAAAAATTCTATGCATTTTAGTATTACAGGACCTGAGAAACAAAAATTCAATGTGACATGTTGCTAAATTGCACCACCATGAAAAAAAATAAGACTCCTGAGATCCCTTAAGTTGACTTTGGTTGTTTTAGTACCAAAAATTTAGTAAAGTAATGGTTTCTATATCTGAAGACAGAATATTTTTTCGCTAAATAGGAAAAATATTACTTTACAAAAATACAGGTAAAATACGCTTGAACGTCTTTGAAGCATACAATCCCTGTAAGGATATTTGCAAACTAATCTTTTAATAAACAAATGTTTTGTCTTTTTTTTTTTTTCCATCTATGTTATAAAATAACATAGTCAAAAAATAACTTACACTCAACAGAAGAAAAACCTTACGAAAGATTTAGAAAGTGTACTGGGATGAAAAGGAAGTGCAATTGTTTGCGAAATTTTCGTAAAATTTAGTTCAGGTTTGTTGGTTTTATTTCCTCTGTTATCCAAAATTAAGAATTCATATCAAATATTAGGATAGAAGAGTTTCCTTTATATAATCACGTATAATTTATCACTTAATAAAGCAAGAATTATTTTTAAGAGTAATAGGCCAAACTTATAGCACTGTTTCACAGTGACTTAGAGGCAATGTCGACCGTAGTTGACAAATGTTGCCAGTGGGGTACTTTTTATAGATTTTAAGTTCTTATCTGGTAGACTTTTTTGAAATCGTAAAATTACTCTTGCTACCGCTTACTTAACAAGTCGCTAAATTAAACGAATTTTGCATTTTCGAAATTGTGGTGGCAATCAAAAAATAGAAATTATCAAATGTAGCCCATTGGCAACACGGAATTCAGCTAATTGAGAAAATTGAGATGCTCACGATCTACTAGCGTTCTGCGTAAATGGGTCTCCAAATGCTGTGGACACCAATATTTTAAACTAATATTCTTCGCTTAATCTAATGGCCGAAAAATCTGTGATAAAATACGGCAAAATAAATTGTAAGATATTAGTAGTGTCCAAAGCATTTGGCGTCCCGATTTACGAGGACAAATTGATAGCACTAGTGGTAAGAGGGGGTCACCTCTCGAGTGAAAAGGTCATTGTAGTTTAAAAAGTCCAAACGTGATAGCTCTTACAAAGACCTTAGAAATTACGTGAATTTTAACTCAAAAGAAGTAAACTTCTTCTTTAGAAAATTTTCTTTTTCAAATAGATTTATTTGTCTCGTTGTTTGTAGATAAAAAATTAGATTATGTGTTTCTCCAGGTTATTCTTAGAAAAAAAATATATATACACGCTATTCTAAGTTGCGATTGAGGACTATATTCAATTCAATCTCGTATCGTTTTCTAAAAACAAAAAATATTTTACTTAACATTATGTGCAAGTGAAGTATACAAAAGCATTTACTTTTTGAAAATAGGAGTGCGAATGAGATTTAAAAATATCCACTTCTGGCATTGTGTATTTTTACTAATTCATTTTACATTAAAGTTATCTTTATCATTGCCAACTAGATATAAACGCCTGCGCATTTCGCTAAAAATCACCGAAAAAGTGAAGTTGGTTTCAGCTTCAAACCCTGAACCATTTCATTGGACCACGTGGTACAAACACCGCCCAAATTAGCATTGTATGAGCTGATTTCTGTTCTGAGCATATGGTCATTATTTTGCTTCAGAGTTTTCACGATTGTTCAGAATAACTTGGGCAAGGTATCAGAGTCTTTTGGCGGGAGGCTTCATACAATATCTCAAATAAATGGGCCGGATATATCTAGTTGCCCATGTCTTTATTTAATTTTTCTTTTCAATGCTGTCTATTTAGGCACCTTTCATGAAATCTATTAAGCATAAGCACTCTAACATTCGGTAACGGAATGAACATTATACTTTTACAAATATAATTTATCTATTTAATTTTTCTGGTAATAAAAATACGAATATCTATCCATTAATTATAAAATTTGACTGCTTCGTGAGCTAATGTTTTCAGGTATCTCTCAGAGCTCCAAATGCTCAAGACACTTCCACTTTTTATATCTTATTTTGCCATCTTTAGTTGTAGATAATTCTACCATTAAATAAGGCGAAGAAAGTTACTTCAAGATACTGGTATCTACCTTATTTTGAGCTCTGAGTTACCTTTGACACCCGGCAGTACTACTTACAAGTGTTCTCGCTGTAGCTCGCCATTGCGCCAAATTGCGACTAAATTCTTCATTTGGCGAATAAACAAGCGATAAGATTCGCCAAATTGCTAGTGCTCATTTTTTCCTTTTCTTTCTTTTCATTTTCATTTTTCATACATGTGTATACATATATATTTTTAATATATTTATAGTGGATAGTTGAAATTAGATTAATAACAATCGTTGTTGCAATTATAAAAACTTAGATTATTTTAGAACATATTGAAAAAAAGGGGTACATTAAAGGATTTAATTTTTTAGTGCTACACGGCGAATCTATTTTGCTAATACTTTTTTCATTTGGCGAATGTTTTTCATTTTAAATTAGCCAAATTACTAACGTTGGTCAAAGCCTGGTAGCGTTGGTCAAATGTCAGCGAAAACACTGCTTACAACATTCTTCATCAATCTGTTACCAGTTCGTCATTTTTATTTTATCAAGTTTTTTTTTTTTTTTTTTTTTTTTTTTTTTTTTTTTTTTTGTACTGTTACCAGTTTTTTTAAATACAAAAAATCACTTTAATGACAGATGAAGTACCGCGGAAACAAGCCGAATTTTAATTTTTCAAAAATGTCCTGAAAAAAAAGGGGGGGGAACTGGGAGCATTCTCACAAATGTGTAGATTTTCTTTTATTTATTTATTAATATTATTATTTTTATTTTTAAAAATTCCTAATCTAGACCAGAAATTCTAAAAGAAAAATTTCTATATCAAATATAAACGAAATGTCCGTCATTAACTCTTTGAAGGGCAAGCAATTGTGTTTCTGTAATGCTGAATTCTCACCGGAAATCCTTAAAAAAATTATTTTGAAATAGAGAAACGCACTTTTGCATTTTTTTAGCAAAATTATAAAAGTTAAACTGAATTAAAAATTTCTTGTGCAAAATTTAATTAAACTTAGGTAGCCCCTCAGCGGGTTAAATGTAGCAAATGCTGCTTTTCGGAAAATATGACATCGATTCAGAATTTATGAAGAAACAAACACCTAAATAAGACCAAATTATGGTGCAATGTCTAGATATAACTGGAATGTTAGAATGGATAAAGACAAGAACCGTTTTTAATGTGGTTTTAAATCTCTCAAAATTCTTACTTTTTTTACTAATCCATACAGTGTTGCTAGTAGGCTACTTTAAAAAAATTCAGATTTCTTCTTGAATTTCCTATTTTTTCAACTTCCTTAACCATTTGAGAGGCGGTGGTATGTCTTTGAAATCATTTAATTTTAATTCCCACAGACTACAATGGCAACAGAATTTTGTTTAAAAAGTTACAGCTTAGTATATGAGTGGCTATTAACTTTATTGATTATGGGTGAATATTTTTAGCTTTAACTTACTTACAAATAATTCAGTTTTAAAATTACAGTGTCAATCATTAATTTCAAAACTTTAGCTATAGAACTGATTTTAGCTATGGAATGTATTTTAAAAATCACAAACTTCAACGAATTTCTGACAAAGAACTAAGTTTTCATATTGAATTCATTGCTCATATTTAATCCAGAACTTCCGAAGAAAGAATTTAACATTATGTAATCAACGAAATGCCTATCATCAAATAAAGTTAAAATTACTATTCAGAATTTCTGAATAAATATGCAGAACTGTGCACAGAATAGTACAGTCCATATATATAACGGTAAGGCTAAACAAAGACTAAGAGAGGCTTGATTACGCTCTGGAAAGCAACGACGAATTTTCTTTTTTTTCCTAAGCTATCTTGAAGATAGCCGAACTTGACTGATACAATGCCAAAATACCTTGCAATCCTAATATGTAATTGATTAATTGTATCTAAGTTTTCCTGTGTGTTTTTCCTGGTAAGAAATAAATTTCCTTAATATATATATATATATATATATATATATATATATATATATATATATATATATATATAAATAAACTACGGTTGCATATTTTGACTACTATTTTATTTTGGAATTCTGGGTGAATAATAGCTTTTGCTTATTTACATATAAATCTGTTTTCAAATTTCGGTGTCATTCATTAATTTCAATACTTTAGCAATGGAATTGATTTGCCCCTCATAGGGATAAAATCCATTGAGTAAGGCGAATTTAACCATTTCAAAACTTGTTGCCAGACAATTTTTTTTCTCAATGTAGCATACTAGTAACTCTGAAGCCATACTCGAAGATAGCTAAATTTGACTGAATAGCGTTTTTTTCTGGTACATTAACTCTAGAACAACCAGAAGGCGTTAATTGGACTCAGACTATGAGATTAAATTTCAATTCGAGCCAGAAATTGTTTCTTGAAGTAAGTTAAATTTAAACCATGCAGATTTACGTTAAATGGATCAATTAAATATTTTTAAATAAAAATTCTGGTGTGAAATATTGTTATCAAACTTGAGTAAAAATTTCAGGGAGTTCTGGTGTTGATAAATAGCATTATTTATTGACGTAGTGTGCTGAATGTTTTCTTGATTCTGTTTCCTGATAATGAAAAAATATCAGTTTTCATTTTAAAAATCACAATCTTCAACGAATTTCTAGTAAAGAACTAAGTTGCCAGATTGAATTATTGCTAATATTTAATACAGAACTTCCGAAAGAAGAATTTAACATTATGTAATCAACGAAATGCTTAGCATGAAATAAAGTTAAAATTACTATTCTGAATTTGTGGTATAATTCAGAATTTCTGAATAAACATGCATGTAAGCGCACATCTGTAAAGCATGAAAAACGAAGGCTAAGGAGAGATTTGATAACGCCATAAAACTCTAAAATCAGCCATCGATTTTCATTTCTCTCTTAAGCCACCTTCAAGATAGCTAAACTTGACCGATACAGTACGCGATGACCTTGTTATTGAAAAGTATAACTGCTTAATTATGGTTAAATTTTTCTATGTAACTTTTCTGGTAAAAATAAATCTCCTTTAAAAAAATTGATATAAAATTCAACTACGGTTGCATATTTTTATTCCTATTTTATTCTGTAATTGAGAAAAAAGAATTTTTATTTTATGTAGTCGTAGACAGGAAGGCGGCATCACAGACAATCACCTTATCGAGTTCACGGATGAAAATCTAGGAATAGTTAAATCTCGGTTCGCATAATAAAATCCACTGGTGTACCAAGTCATCTCTTGGTATTTGCAAACCCGAATTTTGATTCCTTCTTTTGGAAAGGAGTGCGAAGCCGTCATTTCGATTTAGGATGACAAGCGGTCTTTACGTTTATAGGGCTGTTTATATTGTGCAGTCCAATGGACCGCAACGCTTCGTTGAGTATTAGAACACGATCTCAGTGGGAATTTTGTGCAAGTTTTTTGATAGCTTGCGAGACAGGCCGAATGTTGAGGTGAATAAAAATGAATATGAATGTCGAAGTGAATAACATCATTCCGGACGAACGTGGTTGCCTTTATGATCTGACGTAAAATTTCATCTTGGGCAATTTGATGTTTCTGCATTCGAGTTTCACAAACAGATCCCCAAACAACTGATCCGTGACTCATAGTGTATCTGATAAAGGAGTTATACAGCAGTAACTGGTTAGAAATAAACAGACAGCTATGTTTAGCTAAGAGAGATTTAAGGAAAACTCGAGCCGCAGCGGTCTTGGCGAGTACGTCAGTGGTCTGCCGAACTCAGCTTAATTTTGAGTCTAGATAAATTCCTAGATATTTATATTCAGTGACCCAGGGAATATCATCACTATTAAGAAAAAGATTAATGCCGGGGAGATAGAGTTTCTGGAAATCATCATGGCAGCCCTTTTTCTTAGGTTTTGCATTGTGTTTTCCTGCAATTAAAAGTTTGAAAACATAGAAGACTGGAATCAGGAAAACATAATGCAAAACCTACGAGTCAAGCGTTAAAATGAGGTTTCCAGATGCTTTCTTACAAGTTATGATTTGAAAAACCGGTTTAATATTCGAATCGAGACTTAACTTATCCTGGAATTTCATCCATGAACTCGAAGAGATAATTTTCTGTGGTGCTGCCTCCTAGTCTATCAGGAAGTGTCTATCCGAAAATAAAGTAAAAAGTCCTACCCGGAAATTTCTCTTATCAGTTCTGAGTTTCTAGATTAGAAACAAAAATTCTGAAATGCACTCTTTGGCTACATGTAACTATAATGTACAATTTGTGGAAACCGTTTTGTAATTTAATATTATATTTTATAACTATTTGTTATAACAGTAAATACATCTTAATTTGCTGATTAATAATTTATTTGTTCATATATTTACTCATTTTAAGAATCTCCGGATGCATAATTTCACCTTCTACTTACCCAACATACGAAGAATAGGGTAAGTTTTGCAATCGTTTTGAAATAAGAAAAAAAAATTGCATGATTTACATGTTTAAAAAACTGGAGATTTTGGAAAATATAGTTTTAGAAAAATATTTTGCCGTCTGTCTGTATTTCGATAAACGCTCTTACTCTTGAAGAAATTGAGATATTCCACAAATTTGTAGAATATTCCATTTCGAACTAATGAAGTATTTGTGTGATATTAACAGCAATTTATAATAAGAATATTCTCTGATGACGACCGCGGGAAATGTTGGCCGAAAATGCTAAGAAATTTTGAATAAAAAGTATTTTTTAAAACTTGTAACATATGTATTATTATTATTATTATTATTATTATTATTATTATTATTATTATTATTATTATTATTATTATTATTATTATTATTATCATTATTATCATTATTATGTCTTTAAATAAACAGTCAGCTTTTAAAACTCATATTGCGTATTTCTAGTATTATTATAGTTCATATTAAGTCTGTGAGTATTATAATTGCACGTGGATTATTTTATTTTTATAAATTTGTAATTTAGAAACTTACATCTGTTGTACAGGGTTGCTACTAAATACTGATACAAATATTTAGACATTTTATTTTACAAATTTAAAATAGAAAAGGATAAATACACTAATATGATGAACATTATACATGAAAGTTTATCTGGAAACAATTCCACTCAAATCGATCGCCATCTTTATCAATTAACAAAGATAATCTCTTATGCCATTGTCCGAGGTCCGAACGAATCATTTAAGAGGTATTCTGTCCCACTCATACAATACAGAAGCTATGAGAGATTTCAGACTTATATGTTGTTTGCTATTTACTTTAGCCCCCAGACGCAATAATCTAAAAGATTTAGATCCGGTGAAGAAGGTGGCTAATCCTCGTACATGATAAAATTCGGGCAATTGACCTGGAGCCAAGCCTGTGTTGATTTAGCTCGGTGTGAAGATGCAGAATCTTGCTAAAATGTCCATTTCTTTTTTGGATACAATCTGTCAGCATGTGGTAATAAATGTGTGCCAATATGTTCTGTTTGTAATATTCCGTATTGATTTTTATCCCTTTACATAGGTGCCAACCTGACATAGATTATCCGTAATACGTGCGTTAATTTGACACTGGTTTAATGAGTTTCGAATCACAAATTTTTCGAAGAAATGAAATTAAGTTTGTTCCACTAGTAATCTTGAAATTAAATAAATAAAGATTCATGAAATATATTTTCTGGTTTGAAATGACGTTAACCTGGATCAAACTAATCCAGGTATTACGGAAGATTAGTTGAAAGTTGGCAGCTATGCCTTAATCAAGGATTTCAAAAGCAATTTTCCATTGTTTGATACTTCAGTCCAAACCATAGCAGAATTCTTGTTCTGAAAGCATTTAACAGTTAAGAGAGTTTCAGGTATATCCTCAAACGTTGCTCAATATACGACATCATTTTTAGCATTATAACACGGTTCAGTGCAAAATAGCTTTTTATCAAAAAATATCATTCTGTCAATATTTTTCCTACCGTGCTGCTTCAGCAATTTCTTGCATCTTTGTAATCTTTTTATCCTTTGTACAGCAGTCAAACCTTGATTTTTTTTTTTTTTTTTGATAAAGACGAAAAGCCAGGTCTTCATTTATAATAACTTACACGGTTTTGCAACTCACGTTCTCTTCTGCAGCCATTTTCTCTGCAAAACGTTGCGAATGTCTTCGTATTTTATCACAAATACTTTTGATGCTCTATTTTGAGCGAACTGATCGTGGGCGACAAGACTTAGGTCGATCTTTACAGCAATTAGTATCCAATAATCGATTTATAGTTCTATATATATATATATATAAAACTATTAAAACCATCGCCTTTCAAATTGCTTAAAGATTTTACCTGCGGAAAGTGTACAATGAAAGAGCTGTTTAATCATTATTCTTTTAGCTTCCATTTTTAAAATAATTCTAAATATTTGATTTTTACAAAAATCGTCTACACTAATAAAAAAAATTGCCAAACGCTGAGCTACAGAATTAAAATATTTTACCAAATGATTAAAATTAATTCTTATTTTTTGGAATGTATCAGGATTTAGTAGCCATCCTGTAGTTTAAAATGTGAATATCTGAAATACTTTATTTTAAAATGTAAATCACAATTTATTTTAATGAGAACAAATATAATAAGCTTTTATTTTGTACTAAGAAATTTATCTTATACACCTGTCCTTTTTTACAATTTAAATTTTCCCTCTGTTACGGCTTCACCATAATCTTGTATATCGCGTCTCCATGGCGCATTCTTTTGTAACGGCTTCACCATAACCTCGGATGCCGCGCGTCTCCTTGGCGCATTCTACTGTACTTTAGGTTTGCCGTTTTGGCAACATTGGAATATCGTTTTATTGTTTTGTTTTCGGTGATCTTAGCGGACCTATCGTGTGTTTTGCTGGATCTATATTCTTTATTCGAAATGTAAATAATGTGTAAATAGTTGTATATAAAGAATTTTTAAGTAATTAGTAGTATTAATTGAACCACTAATGAGTATTAAAGATACTCGCAACATTCGACAGTTCGTTACATTATTGGTCCGCTCGCCGGTAGGACTTTCGTTTTTAATTCGAACTTTGTATAAAATCTCCTTGTTCTATTTGAATTAAAATGGCTTCATTAATTAGCTTGAATAGGACTAGAGGCTCTTTAAAAGCCCAGTTAACAAGATTAGAAAATTCTGCAAATGAAAAAACCGAAGAATTATCTAGAATTCAAATTGAAACGAAACTCAAGAATCTTCAAAAACTGTCAACAAACATTGATGTACTTCGTCGAGATTATTATATAACAGCACCAGAAGATCATGATTTAACAGAAATTGATGCTTCATTCGTCGAAATGGAAGAGCGAGTAGAAAAGCTAGAGGTAAGTTTCAATCAATTATTATATTCTAATAAAAAAGAAACAAAAAATTCGGAATTAAGGATAAATAACAGTAAAATTAAATTACCTGACATACCACTTCCGCTATTTAGTGGGAAATATGAAGACTGGAACATGTTTAAAATAGAGTTTAATAATATTGTTACGAATAATGAAGAATTGACTGATGTTCAAAAATTACATTATTTGCATTCCGCTCTAAGAAATGAGGCTAAATTATTAGAAACTCCAGATGATACATTTGATTCGTTATTTAAAGCGTTAGAAAATAAATTTGAGAACAAAAGAATTGTGGTTAGTATACATTTAAAGGCTGTGTTAGATTTTGAAAAAATTACACATGAATCATCTAAAGAATTAAGGCGTTTATTAGATGTTATAAACAAAAATATCAGGGCTCTAAATAATTTAGGATTTGAGAGAAATAACCTCTCTGACATTTTGTTTACAACTATAATTTTAGAAAAACTTGATAAGGAAACAAGAAAACAATTTGAATTGTCAATAAACACATCTGAAGTTCCTAGTTTTGACAGTTTAATGGACTTTTTAGAAAAAAGAAGCCAATCTCTCGAAAGCATAAATAGAATTAATTTAGCTAGACCAAAAATTTCTAGTGAAATAAAATCAAAATCTCTTTTAGGAAATACAAGTTCTGAAAAACAGTGTATTATTTGTGATTCATTTCATCCCCTATATAAATGTAACAAATTCTTAAATATGAATTTTGGTGAAAGATTTTCTATCGTTAAAAAAATAAACTTTGTCTCATATGCTTTAACAAATCACATTTAGCATCTAACTGTGTTTCGAAACCTTTATGTAAACATTGCAAATCCCCTCACAACACTTTATTACATAGAGATAAAGAAATCGGTTCCAGTAACGAAACTCATTTCCAAAAACCAGGTGTTGATCAGACAGTACGTCGCCCAGAATCAAGTCTGACGCCTTCAGTCTCACAAAATCTTTCTAATTGCTTATTCGCTTCAAATAAAACTGTTATCTTGTCAACTGCAGTTATTGACATAAAAACATATAAAGGAAATTATATCCAGGCAAGAACTCTCTTAGATTCTTGTAGCCAAATAAATTGTGTGTCGCTTGAATTTGCAAAGAAATTGGGTATAAAGAAATCAAAGGTTTTTGCTCCAATATCGGGTTTGAATAACACGACCACAACATTAAATTATAAAATTAAAACTGTGATTTCAAATAAAAATAGAGATTTCACAAGGGAACTGGAATTTCTTGTAGTGCCAAAAATTACAGAAATAACCCCACTTACACCTATTCGTATAGAAATTGCTGATATTCCTACAAATATCTCGTTAGCAGATGCTGAATTTTATATCCCTGGGAAGATAGACCTGTTGGTCGGCGCGCAATGTTTCTTCGATTTATTAAAATCGGGTAAAATTCGCAGCTCATCTCAAAATTTGTTATTTCAAGAAACAGTATTCGGATATGTTGCTAGCGGTGTCGTGAATAATTCCTCAGATGATTCTCAATATTGTGGTTTATTAACCAATGAAAAAATAGACGAATCCTTAAGAAAATTTTGGGAAATCGAAAATATTAATGATTCTAGTTCTCCACTTAGTAATGAAGAGAAATTTTGCGAAAATCATTTTGAAATGACTCATTATCGAACTTCTAATGGTCAGTATGTTGTTAGCATGCCTATGGAGGATGCTACACTCTTAGGAGAATCCAAAAAACTAGCCGAAAAAAGACTCGATCAAGTTTGGCACCGATTAGATAGGGATTCGAACTTACAACCTCTCTATTCGGAATTTATGGAAGAATACAAAAACTTAAATCATATGGAATTAGTAAAAGAATCAAAACCCGTAAAGAACCTTTATTATATACCACATCATGGGGTCTACAGGCCAGAAAAAAGTACAACACGCTTGCGAGTCGTTTTTAACGCTTCAACGCCAACGACATCTGGTTTGTCATTGAATGATATTCTTTTAAAAGGAAAAATTCCTCAACAAGAATTATTCGTAATTATGATACGTTTCCGAAAACATCGATATGCATTCACAGCGGATGTAGAAAAAATGTATAGAATGGTATTAATTGATTCATCCCAACGAGACTTTCTTAGAATCTTGTGGAAGGACAGTATTAACGCGCCAGTGAATACTTATAAGCTTAATACAGTTACTTATGGGACATCTAATGCTCCTTATTTAGCAACTCGTGCTCTTAAACAATTAGCTCTTGATGAGCAACCAAACTTACCTCTAGCATCGTCAGTCGTTTTAAAAGATTTTTATGTAGACGACCTTCTTTCGGGGGAATCGACTCTCGAAAAGGCGAAAATTTTAAAGTCCCAATTGATTGAACTTTTGAAGCGTGGAAAAATGAAATTGCACAAATGGTGTGCAAACCACCGAGAACTACTTGAACCTAATACTATGGCTGCCACCGAATATAATTTCGATGATCAAACAGATTGTAGTTCAGTAAAAACTTTGGGTGTTCTCTGGGAACCTTTAAGTGATTGTTTTCTGTATAAATTAAAGATTCATAACAATAAGGAATTTTATAGTAAACGAGATGTTCTCTCTTTGATTTCAAAAATCTTCGATCCACTCGGATTAATTGGCCCTGTAGTAACAAGAGCTAAGATCTTCATGCAGAAAACCTGGCTAGCTAAGATAGATTGGAATGAGCCATTACCAGATTCCATAGCGAAAGAATGGAGTGATTTTGTTTCCACTCTTTCACAATTAGAAAATTTAAAAATTCCTAGATTTGTTTTTTGTGAAGAGCGCATAATCGTACATGGCTTCGCAGATGCCTCTTCTTTGGCATATGGAGCCGCCATATACATCCAGTATATACCAACTGAAGGTTCTCCTGATGCACATTTACTCTGTAGCAAGTCTAGAGTACCCCCCATAAAAACAGTGACAATCCCTCGTCTTGAACTGTGCTCATGTCTTCTCTTAGCAAAATTAGTGCATAAAGTTGTACCGTCACTTGACATTCCAATAGAAACTGTTCTTCTCTGGAGTGACTCCACAATATCACTGGCATGGATTAGAAAATCTCCCCACCAATTGAAAACATTTGTGAGTAATAGAATGGCTGCTATACAAGACCTCACGGACTCTTATCAGTGGCAACACGTATCATCGGAAAATAATCCTGCTGACGTCCTATCTCGAGGTCTAGATGCTAAAGAACTGACTAACTGCAAATTTTGGTTTAGTGGACCAAATTTTCTTCGGGACAGAATTCAGTATGCAGAAGATTATCCAGTAAAACTGGAAAACAACACTGACTATGAGTCCGAATTTAGAACTGAAATCAACAGTAACTTTTCACTTAGAACTGAAAACTGTTTTCATAATTGTTTATTCTCTTTAACTAATAATTTTTTGAAATTAATTCGTATTACTAGTTATATTTTTAGATTTCTAAATAATTGTCGAAAGGGTAAGGAGAAAAAAAGTGGTGCCTTATCTGCAAGTGAATTGAGATTTGGAGAAATTTTTCTGATTAAACAGGTACAGTATTCAGCCTTCTCTGAAGAGCTTAAGCATATGAAAAACCAGAGGAGCCTTTCAGGTAACAGTAAACTCAAATTTCTAAATCCTTATATAGATTCCGATAATTTAATTAGAGTTGGAGGTCGTTTAGACAATTCCAGTCTGACCTATGAGAGGAAACACTCTATAGTGTTACCACATGATCATAAAATAAGTGAAATGATTTTTGAATATTTTCATTCCAAATTTTTCCATTTAGGGCCACAATCATTGTTACATCATGTCCGGCAAAAATATTGGGTAATAAATAGGCGATCCTTGGCTCGTAAAATAGTTCACAAATGTGTAACGTGTTTTAAAAACAAACCAATAGGGGCAAATCAAATTATGGGAAATTTGCCAGCTGAACGAGTAAATCCTAGCCCGCCATTTCAAAAATGTTCTGTTGACTTTTGTGGACCCTTTATGATTAAGTATAAAAATCAGAGAAAGGGGATATATAATAAAATTTACGTCGCGATTTTTGTTTGTCTTGCCACAAAGGCAATCCATTTAGAAATTAAAAACATCAACAGGTATAGTTAGGAGATGTGTCTCTAAAGTTTGTCCACTTCCTTTAGAGAATTGATGAATTCTGTTATTTTGAAGGATTTAAATAATTATATTATAGTTACCATTATAGTATATTTGTATTGAACTGTTTATTATGTATAGCAATTTCATTTGAGATTTAAAATTTGTTTTAATTCTTAGCTGCATAATTTGGTAGCTTAGCTTCATAACATAAGTGTAAACTTACGTGTCTTCGTCTCTATATATTCTTGATTAACTATTATTAACTTGTTAAATTTATTAGATTGTTACATTTATGGAGTGTTAATTTGATAACTATCTTGCATACTATTCAAGTGTAATTATTGTTTGTATTACAACTTATCTATTTGCATTTGGTAAACTTATATTAAGTAATATATTAACTAATAATATTGAAGCAGTATATTGTATTTTATCGAAAATACTGTATTATTGATTGTAGAATTGAAATTTCTATTATTAGCAATTGTTTATTGTTACATTTAGTATTATTGTTGAATGTTGGCACATATCAACGGGGGCCGGTATGTTACGGCTTCACCATAATCTTGTATATCGCGTCTCCATGGCGCATTCTTTTGTACTTTAGGTTTGCCGTTTTGGCAACATTGGAATATCGTTTTATTGTTTTGTTTTCGGTGATCTTAGCGGACCTATCGTGTGTTTTGCTGGATCTATATTCTTTATTCGAAATGTAAATAATGTGTAAATAGTTGTATATAAAGAATTTTTAAGTAATTAGTAGTATTAATTGAACCAGCGACCTAATGAGTATTAAAGATACTCGCAACATTCGACAGTTCGTTACACCCTCATCAAAATTTAAACATAAAAGTAAGCAGTGAAACAAATATATCACGCTTAAAAACATTTCAAAACGTTTTTAAAATATTAAAAGATACTGAGAAACTATGTTTAAGAAAACAGAAAACTCAAGAACTTTTGATAAAATAAAACAATACATCACCACAATTTTTATCAGATTTTCTAACGCTTCAGCTAACATTTAAAACAAAAATAGCTAGAAAATGTGAAACTCCAACTCGTACTTCTAAATAATTCCTAATTAGGCGTATGATTTTTTTCCCTTCTAGATGATGTAAATCATTTTTTCCCTCTGATCAGATAAGAAGAAAAGTTTTTTTCACACTTTGGGATTTATTGTTATTATCTTTAAAATGCATGATGACGGAAAAAAAAAAGTCTTAACCGGATAATTGAGTTTAAGTAAAATAAATGTCTTGAAATTTATATCAGCTTGAGATTTTACATGAGTTCTGAGATGAAGATAATAGATATAAGGTATTTTATCTTGTTTCTTATGTGTCATCAGAATTTAATTTCAGTTGCATCATTTTTTAAAGTCTTTAAAGAAGTGCGTAGCATTTATAGAAACGTACAAAAGATTCCAAATACTATATACTATCCGAAGTACTGTATATTATCAATGATGGCTGATGGATGGATGAAATGAATTTTTAATTATGATACACATTTTTAAGTTTCACTAAATGTATGCATATTATAAGGTGTGTATAAAGATAATAGTTGATATACAGGGCTACACAAAAGAGTTCGTAAAGGTTACTGAATATGAGCGTAATTTACTTAAAGGTGGTTTTTAAAAAAGTTATGCATTTTTACGCTAAAGTGCATCAAGTTTATTAAAAAATGTTTTTAGAATATAGATAAAATGATAAGCAGGGTTACGCAAAGAATTGGATACATTGTCGCCTATGAATGATAATTTCTGAGAGTGTGATTTCAGTAGTTTTAAGAGTGTTTTAATTTAAAACAAATTTTAGCTAAATACTGGCATGTATACTAGGTAAACCATAGCTCTAAACAAAAGTATTTAAATCTGTATCCCTCTTTTAGTATGAATTTCTGAAAGATAAATTTCAACTTGCGGTTTCTTGCTCAACTAAATTTCCCCACTATATAGTATGTATATCGACCGATAGATTAAATACAGGGTTGTTAAAAAGCATTGAAATATATATTTTGTTACAGACAGTAACATTTTATTTAAATAACGAAGCTTTGTTAAAGAATTCAGGAAATGTTGGAAAGTGTTTCATAATCTATACTTAACGCATATTGTTTTCTTATTTTTAATTATTTTTAGAATGCATGCTGATGTAAAAAAATAATAAGCGGATAATTCATTTTAACTAAAACAAATATTCCGAAGTTTACGTCAGCTTGAGATTTTTATATGAATTCTAAGATTAAAATAATAGATATGAGGTATTGTATTTGGTTTCTTATGTGTCATCCGAATTTAGTTAAAGTTGCATTGCTGTCTTTAAATCTACTTTTCAGAAATGATTTTTTGACATCGGTGTAATCGAACGTTAATATTACATAAACAAAGAAATATATTGTAAAAAGAGTTTAAAAAGAAAAAAAGTAGATTGTAACAGGCGCATTACAAAGAAAAAAAAAGAAAGAAAAAAAATAGACTGCCACGCGTCATGTGACCTGAGTTTTGCAAAATAAAAATGTAGTTGAAATATTTTTTCTTCTCAAAAAAAATCTGGCAACACTAGTTCTATTAAAAATGTTCTATTCTTAGTGATGTTCGAAAATACGAAAAGTTGGCTGTGAACTGTAGTTCATGTCTTGTGTTGGTGGCGTGCGCCAGGTGAATTATGTAAAAGCTTTATTTGTATATAATGTGTGTGTTAGTGTTCTATATGTAAGTGCTGTTTTTTTCAAGTAATAAAAAGTATTTAAAGAAGCCAGTAGCCCCGAGATATCATATTAAGATAAGTGATGCTCTTCTTTCTTTCTTCTTGTAAATTTGTAAGACGAATTCTTACAAAATGGCTGCCCAACTTGGATCCCTTACCTGGAAATATTTTTTAAATGTTCTCACATCTTCTTAATTCTACAAATGTTTGATGCTTTTAATTGTGATATGTTATCTACAAGTAAGCAAGAAGGAAGAGGAAATGGAGCGAAGTCTTTCCAAGGTGTTCCACATCTTCATAAATGAAGCTTGATATATATTTTTTTTAATTGTGAAATATGCACGAAATAAAAATGCATGCATGTTTAATGCAAGAAAATGGCTCGAGCAGTCGTTGCTCGTTTGTTTGTGAAATGTGTTCTTCAATGCTTTGCATGTTCTTTGTCTTTAAAGTTCTTGTTCTTCGTTTGTAAAAGTACGATCCACGGTATAATCTTATGCCAAGCACCATTTTCCTTTGTTTGCGATATATGTTTTACGGATTGAATTTGTTTAATTTTCTGCTTCAATCACCGTCGTTTCGTCTGATGTGTTTATTTTGGAACATTTTAAAGTTCTATAAATAATTTCGCATATATTTTCAATAAGTAAGCTAAGTTTTAAAGTATCTATAATTCTTTTCGCAAGTTACCATATTTTATCTATCTATAACATTTTGCATATCATCTATTAGTTTTAATTCATTTTATGATGATTTTACAATTTATTTATGTGTTGTGTAATTAATTCCCTTTTCCCCCGTTGCTTATTTTTATTCTTTTAGTTTATTCCCGGTATTAAATAAGAATTAAATAAGAAATTTTCTTAATTCGAATTAAAAAAAAAAAAGCAAAAAAGGTTGAGAAATAATGAAATAAGCATTTATTTACGTTAATATTATTTTTCTTTTCTTTTTACAAACAGAAAAATAAACTGACAGTCAAAAAATATTAAAATGTATTTTATACCTTTATTTCAAGTGTCATATGGTATGTGTTTATTATTTATTTTTTTGTTTATTTTGTTGTTGTTGGTTTCGCAAAATAACAGAATTTATTAGAAATTTTATTTGAGAGTTCTGTTTTATTTATTTTTAAGCATTTAATTTAGAGTTCTTGATATATTGTGAAATAGCATTGAATTTGATTTTCAAAAACAGATTGAGTAAGTTTTTGCATTTATATATATATTTTTTTTATGAAATAAGACTTTCTTTTCTTTTAAAGTTATATTGAGAAATCTACATTGCGTAGCTTGTCTTAATAATATGATAATAATATTGATTGACCTTTTAATTATACAAATATGTTTTGACATTATATAGAACATTGTTTATGAATGTTGCCAACAATTCAGTACTAGTTTTATATCAGTTAAAATAATGTTTTGATTAAATGACACGTAATGACAAACTAATTTATTTATATCAGCAATAATTTATAGTATATTTTCTTTCAGCAAAAATTAAATTTTAAAGATACTTAAAAGTTTAATGAAGTTTAATTATTTTAAAAGTATATTTTGCTAATGTTCAAGCTAACTGTTCTGTTTCATTAATGTCTTGTTTACATGAGTTGTAAAGCAAAGCTCACGTCTCGGAAACAATTTATTTAATCGAATTTTAGCATTTGTTGGGTATATATCTTGTTGTTTTGCTGATGTTACAAATGTCCGAACTTAATAAAGGACGAAAAGAAGACCTGTTTCAGGTCGCTGTAGAAATGAATTTAGATGTACAACCCTCTATGACCGTTGTCACATTGCGTGATAAGATTAAATCCTCTCCCTCGTATACAGTTGATTTCGTAAATTCGTTAGTCAAAAACCAAATTGCGACTCGCGAGGAAGAACAGCGTAGACGAGACTTAGAGGAAAAACAAAAAGCAGCTGAGTTAGAACAGCGTAAATTAGAGATAGAAGAGAAGCGTCGTTCGGAAGAACTGGAATTAAAGTTTGAGATGAATTTTGAGCTTGAGAAGCTTAAGTGACAGGCTCAGAATCAAAGTTATTCCAGTGAAGCGGTAGGTGGTAATGCGGCAGGGATAATGTCTCATCCAGACAGTAAAATAGATATCCAGAAGCTGTTGCCTACATTTAAGCCAGAGACAGATGATGTGACATTGTTTCTGGTGCTCCTGGAACGACAGTTAAAGCTTTCGAAGGTACCAGAACACCTCTGGGTTTCTTATTTACTAAGTGTTGTACCCTCTTCTATATCTATGCTTATTGCTCGTGAAAAACAAGAAAACGCTTCAGATTTTTCACATGTTAAAGGTTTACTTCTAAAAGGTTTAAAATTAGCGCTGACAGTTTTAGGCAGCTGTTTTTCACGCATCGCAAAGATAAAGAAATTACTTGGAGAGATTATTACTTCGAGTTACGTGCTTGCTTTGAAAACTGGCTTAAAGAGTTAAATGTAACGTCTTTTGAAGCTCTTCAGGATCTTATCATAGCGGATCAGATGAAAAGGCACTTGCCTGTCGAATGCAAACAACATATGTTGAATGATTGAGAACATTTAAATTCGCCAGTCGACCTTGCCGGAAAATTAGATGCGTATGATATTATCAGGTCTACGTTTTCTAAAAAAAGATTCTGTTGTACCCCAGGAGAAAATAGAGTATTCTCGCCGAGAAAATTTATGGAAGCAGAGTAAGCCTCCAAAAGAAGACAGATTTTCTCCTAAGTTTGCTAATCAACGTTTAGAATCCGATATACTTTACTATGGTTGTGGAAAAGTGGGATTTATAAAGAAGTGTCCAAATTGTTCTCCTACGGTTAAAAAACAAACAGTGCAAGCTCATCGTTTTCAGCTATATAGTTTAAATACATCAGCAATTTCAGTTCCAAATGTGCCTATTACAATCTGCAATAAGAAGGTGTTAGTCTGTGCGAATACAGGATCCAATCGTTCTGTTGGAGGAGAACGAATGTATAAAATATTTTTGAAAATCGGTTTTGCATTGAATCCCCATACTCATGATATATGTATTTCATGTGTTTCAAGATGATGTGTTTCATTCTCACATAAGGCAGAATCAAGTAGTGGTATGCTAAATTCATTTGTTGACATTTTATTCTTATGAATATCTATCACAATTCTATTTTTGTGAATAAAATCAAAGCCTAAAATTCCCTGGAAGTTAGCGGAATTCGATATGTCAACAATGTAGAAATTATGCGAGAATGACTTTTGGTGTATGCGAATAGAAGTTTTAATGCATGCAGTGAACTGAACATCTGAATTAACTGTTTTAATAGTGACGCCTGTTCCTAATCTTTTATATTTTAGTTTGTCTTTAATTTTTTCAAACAAATCTTGTGATATAATTGAAATGGATGAACCAGTATCGAGCAAAAAGTTGGTTTTATGTCTTGCAATGGAGGCCTTTATGAGGGGGAGTGTTGGGGATGAATTATTTACATTGCAAATAACTGCAACTTTGTCATCACATATGTTAACAGTTTGTGAAGCTACTTCATTATTGTTTTCGACTGTTTGTGATGCAGAATTTTTGGACCATTTAACTTCACATTTTGTTTGCGAAGCAACGGATTTAACCCTTCTGTCTGGACAGAGTGTAGGCAGTGTTGGGTCATGAGTCCATGGAACTTCGTCTGAAGTTGCTGATGTGTTAGACTTCTTTTGAGATGTAAAGCCATCAGCTGAAGTACATCTCATTAGTAGTTTAAATTACCATTTCTGTTATCATTTCTTCTATAGTTATTGTCGTATTTATAACTATGTTTATTTCTATTTGAATTTGCTCTACGCCATTTAAAACAATGTCTTGCTGTGTGGCCACGCTTCGCACATAGCTGGCAAGCGGGTGGTGATGTAGATTTATTTTTACGTGTGTTATGTTTAGGTGAAACCGTATGCTTCCTTTTAAAGTCCTTGTTCGCATATTGTTCACGCTGTTTTGAATTTTGTGGGGTTATACTGTGAATTGCGTCTATGTTTTGTTCATTTGGAATGCTTGTTAGTGTTAATGCATTGACTCTTTCAGTTAAAATTTTTAACTGATTAGCAATAGAGTCTGCTACAGGATTTGTTGTGTTACATGTTTGTAGCACATTCTCATTTTGCATTATATCCTGCAACATTTGTGCCCTGTCAACAGCAGTGTCATAATCGAGAATGTTTTCCTCTTGCAATTTAATTCTCAGTGGGGGTGGAATGCACGAGATTAGTTTTGTGTATTTAATATTGTCTAAGGCTTCTTTATCTTTTATGTTATCATGTACTCGAGTAGTTAGAATATTTATTCGGTGTGCAAGGTTTCTAATCGTTTCTTGAGGTAGCATTATTAAATTGTTAAATTCTACGAGCGCTGTTGTTTTACTAGGGGGGGCAAAGAATTTTTTGAATTCTTTTTCTACAAATTTTAATTTGTCAGCTTTATAAATAGATGGGTTCTGAGTAAAGAAAGTAAGCGCAGGTCCGGATAACTTACTACCTAGAAACTGGATGGTGTCCTGATCCTTCCATCCGTGCGCTTTGGCTAATGTTTTGATTTGGTTGAAGAAAAAGTCAACCAAATTAGCATCGCCATCAAAAGTGATGGTTTTGAAAGTAATCTTAGAATTAGCCATATCAGTTAAATATGTAGCTGATCTAATGCAACAAATACTAAAAAAAAAGGTTTAAAACTATTTGTAAATGTTAATTGGTAGGTGTAGGGCTACTATTTAATTGCACACGTATTCCTTTGACTAAATTCTAAAGATTTCAAAGGTACTCACAATCATTTAAAGTCAAATAAAATAATAATAAAAACACAAAATATCACTTAAATAATAAAAATAGATACCATAATAAAAATTGTTAAAGCACTTAGTTAAAAATATCTAGCTCGTAAATGAGATAGTATTAGAAATGTCTTACTCTTATATTTTTTTTTTATCTATTACTGAAAACATCTATTTGTTCTCTCATGACTCTGAACAAAATATCACCTTGAAAATTACTTACTTTGTATCAAAAAAAAATTTTATGAAAAAAAAATCACCTTTTTTTTTAGATTAAAGAGTAAGAAAATGTATGTATGCATAATAAAAATATAAAGGGTATCTTATTAATGCTTGGATACAGGATTATAATTGAGATGTTTTAATACCGTAAGATAAAGTTTAATCAAATAAGTATTAAAAAGCATTATTACTATTTTTTTTTTGAAATGCTCTGAACAAAAAATGTTATTTAAATAATCATGTATCCAAATAAAACAATAACAATAATAATAACAAAACATAAATCTAAGTGTTGTGGCATTATTGATGTAATAAAATTTCGCTTGAGCACAAATTCAAAATTTTTTTCTTTTGTGTGTGTATATTGTTTTAGCATCCCTGTCAACAGGGATCAGACGCATATTTCACATTCAAAACTTGTGTGCGTACCATTGATAGATAATTGGCACACACTTTTTTTTAATATTTTGCGTATTTCTCAATGAAAAATTCTGTATGAGAGATTGATGACTTATTTATCACAAACACTTGATTGCATATTTCACTCTTTTTGTGCTCGACTTGTTGCCACATTAATCGCCACTACTTTTTTTTGGATTTGTTATTTTTTTGTGTATGTTGAAAATTCTGCTGAGACAATAACAATAAAAATACTTTCGTTTTTATCACATATTTGGATGTCTTCACACATTTATAACACGCATTGCAGCTGATACACGCCACTGAAAGCAAGGAGATGAACGGAGCATATATCACACATGATGAATTCGCAAACAATTATGACGAGCACTGCAGTCGAAATTGAAAAGAAAAAAAAACTGCCGAAGACACTGAGTTGACCGCAGCACGTCGAGATACGAACGCGATGATGAATGTTGACAGCGGACGGAGCCACGCAGGTCGATCAATCAGGGTCGAAGAAAAAAAAACTTTTGATTTGACATCACTTTTCCAGCTGGCTAAGGCTTGAGTAACTGTCATACTGGGAGGGACGAGCCTCTTTTGCCGCATCCAACACCCTGCGACCCATAGAAGAAGGAATACGTCTCGAATCGTGTGATGCACAGACGGAGCAATAAATCTTGAGTTGTTCGAAAACACCGCATGCCATGCAGAGAAGATGCGAAACCGCTATAGACAGCAGCGATTTCTCCGGATTCTATGAGCGCCCATACTCCTCTAGTCGGGTTAAGTACGGTCTTATAGCACCAAAGTTTGTAATGGATATGTCTTGGGTAATTACGGTATCTTGCAGATTTAATATCGACTATTACAAGTTATCATCAATGCCGTGAAAAGTAGATCGATAAAAAGATAAATATGCAGCCAGGTTCTTTAAAGTAAAGTTTTATTTTCACCCTTTCGAGAGAGTAGGACGCTCAACGTAATTATTGGTAGTTACAGCAGAGCCAGGCCAAGAGAAGAAGTGAAAGAGGCCGTTCTTTTAGTCAGAACCAAGATAACATCAGTTGTCAGATATCGCCAAAGGTTACAATGTTTGGCATGTATATGATATTTGGCCAAAATATACGTGCAATATTTTTCTTCTGAGAGAGAGATTTTTGTACTTAGCATATTAACAAGATAATCGCTAATTGGCGAAAAAAAGAGTTTAAACCTTGATATTGGAATTTGAAAAAGCAAAGGAATTTTGTGGGATAGGCTTTGGGGCTCATGAAGCGGTCTAACATTTGCGAATGTATACCATATAAGGAGCGGTATCATGAGAAGGAGATATATTGGAATATGTACGACGCGCAAAACATCTTATGCAGCATTTTTATTGTAGAGCAGCTGGAATAAGAAAACCACATTCGGTTTTCTATGACCATATAAGGTATGGACAAAGTGAAATACATGTGCTGGGATTTCGGTGACCGTTACATTAAGGGATTGGTTTAAGTATTACTAAAATGAGAAAAGGGGCGATATATTTATAACTTCAACTGTAATGTAGATCCTGTTGTGATCATGATTTTTTTTAGTTACTTTAAAAGAAAGGATTTTTTTTTAATAGAGGAAAAGATAAGTTTATCAATTTGTTACCTAACATCGTCATATTCAATGATATATGATGTATTGATATCATATTGTAGATGTATACGAAGAAGAAATAAGAATCTCTGCTGATGCGGTCGAAATCAGTCCGTGTGCTTTACATAAAGATGAAGACAAACATTTAAATTCCGGTGAAAGGAAGAAACTTAACGATAATCCGAAAAGGTATGAAAAATGTTTTCAACCAGGGGGAGAGACAACCCCATACGTTAAACGTCTTGCAAATATTTCGAAAGGTGTGAAAGAGCCTGTTGAAATGAAACAAGGACAGCGGAACAAATATTACAATAAAAATCATAGACAAGTATACGTCGAGCCTGGTGAAAAGGTATGGATTAACCTACACCCAGTTAGCAAGGAAAGTAAAAATAAAACGTCAAAATTAACGCCTAAGAGAGATGGCCCATACATAGTTTTGACTCAAAAGTCACTAGTGACATATGATATTGCTTGTCTGGAAAATCCTACTGAACGAATTGGATCTTACCATGTTTCTACCTTGTCGCCTTTCCAAGAATATGAAACTATTCCAGTTGCACCCTTGAGAAAAAGAGGAAGATCCAAAAAGCATCCTGTTTCCTCTCCGAGACGTAGAAAGGATACATAGGGGGAGGATGTAACACGCGCATTCCAAAGAAAAAAAAGAAAGAAAAAAATAGACTGTCACACGTCACGTGACATGAGTTTTGCTAAATTAAAAATGTAGTTGAAATATTTTTCGTCTTAAAAAAATCTGGCAACACTAGTTCTATTAAAAATGTTCTATTCTTAGTGTTGTTCGCCAGGTGAATTATGTAAAAAGCTTTATGTGTATATAATGTGTGTGTGTATAGAACACTAATTAGTGTTCTATATCTAAGTGCTGTTTTTTTTCAAGTAATAAAAAGTATTTAAAGAAGCCAGTAGCCCCGAGATATCATATTAAGATAAGTGATGTTGTTCTTTCTTTCTTCTTGTAAATTTGTAAGTCGAATTCTTACGAGATAAGGAAGGAAGATTCCAAAAAACAAATAACAAAAAAATGAGAAAAGAAATAAGAAAACAAGCTGGAAATTGAGCCTAAAAAAAGCGGTATCAAATTTTCAAGCTTATATTCTGACACTTATTTAACATTTTCTGTTAATATAGTTACCATTATAGAAGTAGAGCACCCACCTACAAATAAACCTCATAGAAATTCCCGCTTCTTGTACTAACTGCGTCATAGTATAATTATCAAAAACAAAATCTGTAAAAATTGAGCATTATAAACTTTACAAAAAAATATTAAATATAGTCACTTGATTTAGTATGATAATTTAGTTTTAAAAAATGCTAAAAATTTGTGAGGTTACAAGGATGAAAATTTGATATCACACCAAGTTTTAAATACAAGTTTCACCTATTTTTGTTTTTATTTCTTTCTTTCTTTCTTTTTTCTTTCTTTCTTTTTTTTTTTTTTTTTTTTTTTTTTTTTACACTCTTTAATTTTACTCAACCAGCTTTCTGCAGGTAAAAATAGAAATTTGTAATCAACATTTTACTGAATTTCTCATATGAAAGAATTAAATAAAAAATAAAAAGAACATTGCCCAGACCTCATACTCCGTTCGAAAAACAAATTAAGGAGGGGAAAAACAGGCCCCTCCCATTTTCCCTTTTAGTTCTTAATCATAGAACCCCTAAACTAGTCAAGGGCATGCTTTATTATATAAAAAATCTATATCTAAAATTCAGATCAAATCGGAAAATTCTTAATAAAAACCCATTTATATAATTTAAGAGGAGTTATTCCCCTCTTTTATACACTATCTACCAAAAAGTATTTGTACACTTTCAGTTTTTGACATTTTGTCAAATATTTAAAAATATATTGGTCGGATTCTTCTGGAACTTCAGAAATATAAAGATTATGTTTCACTTTATATTTATTTACATTCATTTGTTAAGCGGGTAATTAGGGGGCCGGCAAAAAAACAAAGAATAATAGAAATATTTGGGATCGCCCTGTACATGAAAATGAACGAAATGACTTATCGCTTTAGAATACAAATATATTAATACAGTAGAATATGTACACTAATTTTTGTGAGAATAGCATGTATATTTATGGTGATAGAGCGATTTTTTTGAAAAATTCAAAAAATTCTGGTATGTTTTTTGTTTATATCATGCTGGGTTTTTGACCAAATTTAACGCAAATTTCAGAAAAATTGGCAAAATGCAGTAGAAAAAATGTAGCGCAATTGGAATATAAATATATTAAATATTTTATGAAATATGAGTAGTTGTATAAAATAATTTTTATCTGCGCATGCGCGAACTAGAAAAACATTTTTTTTACATCATTTAATAGTCAATTCTATGGAGTGACTTATAAAAAAAATCCAATCAAATATCGTGAAAATTCAAAAAGAAATCATTATTTTAGTGAGATGTTTTTACTCTGCTCTCTAAAAACGGCTGAATCTTAAGGGATTCTCCACAAATTGACATTTTTTAATAACTGACTTAAAAAAAAAACTAGTATTGAATTAATACAATATCTAATACAATATTGCTGCTAATAAGTACTTGACAATTGTGATAGAAAAGAAAAAGAGCTTTATTCGCATTCAGGGCCAAAACTAAGAGAGGGTGGGGGGGGGGGGGGTATGTGCTCCGGGCGCTGGGATGAAAGTGTTCCAAATGTATCTTTCGTTTGGCGATTTTTTTTCATGGCTATGTTTAGCATAATATTGTTAAAATTATTATATCTGGGCTATGCTAAAGCATAAAAAAATCTAACGATGATGGCTTAAGGTCCCTGCCCCTACCCGCGAAGATGCTCACGAGCTAATGCTATTCCTATGGGGATGCATTTTTCTAACTCTTTTGCATTTGGACATTTTTAAATAATATGTTTTGCACTGGATAGCGGAAGTCCTTTTCAAGATCGCTCCGTGATTACTTTTTCAATTTTGGCGTAGATATTTTTATAATGTTTCTTTCACTTCCAAAAGCGGTTCTGAAAGTGAAACTAACTTTATAAAAAATATCTATGACTCAAATCGAAAAAGTAGTCAAGGAGCGATTTTTAGAGGGACTTCCGCTATCCAATGCAAAAAAAAAAAAAAAAAAAAAAAAAATTGAAAATTTCAAAATGCGAAAGAGTTATTAGAAAAATGCCTCCCCACAGGAATAGCATTAGCTCAGCAGTGTCTTCGCGGGCAGGGACAAGGGCCTTAAAGATCCTGTTGAAAGTAGATTTTTTTTTATTCGGTTTAAAGTATCAAATTGGAGTATTTTAATAAAGCAGAATACGTTATTTTATATTACATATTTTAAGTTTTAAAATAAGTCGGCTATTAATAAATTGGAGAAATTTTGTTTGTAAATATTCTTTGCGAAGGAGGGGGAAAGGGGTACCTTCAAAATCCACGTTTGCCTCGGGAAAAAAAAGACTGGTTTTGGCCCTGTTCACATTTAATAATTTGTAGATCCTCCTCGAGAGGCAATTACAGCTGCGACTCTCCTGGGCATGCTCTCAACTAGTCCTTGTATTAGATTTAATGATATTTTATTCCACTCTGTTTGCACAAGGCAGGTAAGCTCTTTTACTGATTTTGGGCGTGTGTCACCCGCCTTAATTCGACGATCCAACTCGTCCCAGAGGTTCTCTATTGGGTTCAGGTCTGGGCTCTGGGCAGGCCACTCGAGTCGATGCACTCCATTATCAGCATACCAATCCATGCTGGACCTCGCTACATGGCAGCTTGCGTTGTCATCCTGGAAATAACATGGGTCCAATCCATAGTATTGCCACAACGTAGGAAGTACACTGTTGTCCAGTATATTACAGTAGGCATCGGCATTGAGCTTACCATGAATTGGGACCAAGGGTCCTAGTCCGAACCAGGAAAAAGAACCCCAGAACATAATTCCCCCTCCGCCAAATTTAACTGTGGGCACAATACATTCTGATAGGAGGCGTTCTCCAGGCAGACGCCAGACCCAGACCCTACCATCAGAACGGTAGAGGGTGAACCTTGATTCATCATTCCAGAGAACCTGTTTCCATTGCTGTACAGTCCATTGCTGGCGTGTTTTGCACCAAGTTAACCGAGCTGCGCGGTTGAACTTGGTGATTAAAGGCTTATGGGCGGCAGCACGGCCATAAAAATTAAGCAGATGAGCTTCCTTACGAATGGTATTCATGGAAACAACACATCCTGAAGCTTGTTGAAATTCTTGGCATATGTGTAACATTGGTTGGTTGCGGTTCTTCCGAATTTCTCTAGACAGAACCCGTCGGTCTCTATCTCCCAGTTTCGTCGGTCTGCCTACTCTGGCCACATTCTGACAATCACCATTCAGCTTCCATTTTCTAATCACATAAGCCACAGTCGTTTTGGGGTAATTAAGCTCGCTAGATATGTCGATTAAAGATCGGCCATTTCGGTGGTACCCGATGATCACACCTTTCTCAAAATCAGACAGCTCTGTTCTTCTTGGCATCATGCATGCGATTGATGTCAGTGTTGTTTTCGACACCACATTTAACAGTGGAGAACTTGACGTATTTCAGGATCGCAGATATCGGCATTTGCATAAGAGCCATTATCAATTATGTATCAATGGGTAGATTTGACACAAATGCTTCGATGTTTTATAATTATTTTTATCCTGAAATAGGTTCGTTCTGGTAATTATCTAAGAAAAGAAGTAAATCACCAGTAAAAAACGTAAATGGAGGTTTGGCAATTTGCGTAAAATCTGACGTCATTCAACTGCTTTCAGAGACCAATTGAAAATCAGTTCACTCCTATCCACAATAACTTTCTGAATTTCCACGAAATTCGATCGGATTTTTTTATGGGTAGCTCCATAGAGTTGAATATTAAATTATGTAAAATGATAAATTTTATCGTTCACGCATACGCTGATTAAAAAATATTTCATACAAATACTCATATTTTAGAAAACTTTTAATATATTTATATTTCAATAGCACCTTATTCTTTCTACTACATTTTGCGAATTTTTCTGAATGTGGCTTTATATTTGGTTGAAAATATTGCATGACATAGAACATTTTAGAAAATATTTAATATATTTATATTTCAATGAATTTTGGTGAACTCCCCCCCCCCCTCCCTTTTCTTCTTTGCAAAGCATCTGCAAAAGTATTTGCAAAGAAAAATTTTCTAATTTATTAATAGCCGACTTATTTTAAAACTTAAAATATGTAATATTGATTAAAGTAGTCTGCTTTGTTTAAAAAAAATGATACCTTAAAATCGTGAAACCGAATCAAAACGAAAAAAAAAAAAAAAAAAAATCTGCTTTATGCGGGATCTTTATGCCATCATCATTAGATTCTTCTATGCTTTGGTATAGGAGAAATGCTTTGAATGGGACGATTTTGACAATATCATGCTAAACATAGACATGGAAAAAATCGCCAAACAAAATGTACATTTGGGACACTTTCATCCTAGCGCCCGGGGCACATGCCCTTTTCCCCCAACCCTCTCTTAGTTTTGGCCCTGAATGTGAATAAAGCTCTTTTTCTTTTCTATCACAATTGTCAAGTACTTATTAGCAGCAATATTGTATTAGATATTGTATTAATTCAATACTAGTTTTTTTTTTTTTTTTTTTAAGTCAGTTATTAAAAAATGTCAATTTGTGGAGAATCCCTTAAGATTCAGCCGTTTTTAGAGAGCAGAGTAAAAACATCTCACTAAAATAATGATATCTTTTTGAATTTTCACGATATTTGATTGGATTTTTTTTATAAGTCACTCCATAGAATTGACTATTAAATGATGTAAAAAAAATGTTTTTCTAGTTCGCGCATGCGCAGATAAAAATTATTTTATACAACTACTCATATTTCATAAAATATTTAATATATTTATATTCCAATTGCGCTACATTTTTTCTACTGCATTTTGCCAATTTTTCTGAAATTTGCTTTAAATTTGGTCAAAAACCCAGCATGATATAAACAAAAAACATACCAGAATTTTTTGAATTTTTCAAAAAAATCGCTCTATCGCCATAAATATACATGCTATTCTCACAAAAATTAGTGTACATATTCTACTGTATTCATATATTTGTATTCTAAAGCGATAAGTCGTTTCGTGCATTTTCATGTACAGGGCGATCCCAAATATTTCTATTATTCTTTGTTTTTTTGCCGGCCCCCTAATTACCCGCTTAACAAATGAATGTAAATAAATATAAAGTGAAACATAATCTTTATATTTCTGAAGTTCCAGAAGAATCCGACCAGTATATTTTTAAATATTTGACAAAATGCCAAAAACTTAAAGTGTACAAATACTTTTTGGTAGATAGTATACTTAACAATTAAACTTTCTAAACTATTCAGGGATTCGCCTTATCAGACAGAACTTACATCTAAAATTAAAAGCAAATCGGATAATTTTGCTTAAAAACCCATTTATCAAATTTAAGGGGGGGGGGATAATCGCAAGTATCCCTTAAACAAGAACTTAACAAAAGAACCCCACAGCTGAATATGAAAGCATTTTACCACTATGAATTTGTATCGAAAATTTGAAGCAAATCAGATAATTTTGGACGAAAAAACATTTAAATAAATTAAAAGAGTAATCCCACCGATCCCCCATTTATACTTATCCAATGAATTCCAAAAACGAATCACGGAAGTGCCTAGTCAGAATGAAACTATACCCAAAATTTGAAGCAAAATCGGTAAATTCTGCAGGAAAACTCCATTAACCTTAATTAAGGGGGGTTACTTACTATTTCCCCCCTCTTAGACTTATCCAATGAACTCGCCAAACCAATCATGGTGGATCCTCATCAGAATGATACTATGTCTAAAATTTGAACGAAATCTGATAAATTCTGTATGAAAACCAGATTTATATAAATCAAACGGAGGGGATTAGCCCCCGTTCCCCCTTTTATATATATAGAACACATATCGAATGAACTCCAAAAACTAATCAGGGAAGCGCCTTATCAGAGTAAACTTATATACAAAATTTCAAGTGGATCGGAAATTTTTTATCATGAGTTATTGCGTTACGCACGTACGCACGCACGAACATACGCGCATACATACAGAACGGGCGAGCACATAAGCTCCCAGGCTTTGATAGCCTGTGAACTAAAAACTAGTTAGATGTAGCAATCTCAAAACTTTCTTCTATGTCATACATGATAATATTTCCTAAAAAATGCATCATAGCAGCGCCACAGTTAGGTTATTTACATGAAAATATCTGCATCAAAAACTTGTGTCAATTTTAATTGAATCTGAAATTTTAAGAAAATCTTTGTTTCTGAGATTGAGCTATTGCGGAAATTTAAAAAGATTCCGCAAAACAGCACCACATGCTGGATATTGTACGCAAAATACTGATCAGGATCATTTTTATCAGGTAGTAACTGAATTGTACCGGTACTGTACACATTCGATTCAAATATTAATTTTACATGATAAGTATGAATGGTATGGCAATTTTAACGCATTTTATTTTAAATTTAAAATGCCATCCATTTATAGCTATTTAGATGAAAAATTAAATATTTATTGATATTAATTTTAGTTAAAAAATGAGGAGTACTTTTTTATAGACTTGAATAACATTTTTACATGCTGATCACGAATGGTACGACCACTGTTACACATTTCACTTTAAATTAAAATTACCACCAGTTTAAAATTATTTCGATGAAAAGATATTAATTTATTGATATTAAATCTAATTAGAGTGAGAGATATCACATCCACTTGAATTGAATAATGATTTTACTTGCAATGCACAAATAGACCGGGATGCGAATGTATAGGCTATCACCTCATCGAATTCACGGATGACTTTCTTGGATTAGTTAAAACTCGAGTCGCATATTAAAATGCGATTAACCTGCCAAGTCTTATGTTGGTGGAAAACACATAAACACCCGATTTTAACGATTGATTCATAGATTTACAATTATGTTTTCCTGCACCCAATCCTCCATATTTTCACCCTTTTCATATTTTTGCGAAAGCACAATTGTAAACCTACGAATCAACTACTAAAATCGGTTTTTAGGTGTTTTTCACCAAGATATGACTTGGCAGACCGATTGCGTTTTATCATAATAATCGAGATTTAACTAATTCTAGACTTTCATCCGTGAACTCGATGAGGTAGCTGTCTGTGTTGACACCTTCCGGTCTGAAATCGTATGACCACTTAACATTTAAACTACCGTTAGTTTATGGCTATTTAGCTGAAAAGCTTTTTACTGCTATTAAATTTAGTTGCAGTGTAAAATACTGTATCCACTTGAATTGGCTAAAAAATTTACATGTTAATCATTCATGTAGTGAGTTGTTACGCATTTTACTTAAAATTTAATTTACCATGTTAATTTATTCATTTATTTATTTAACTCAAAATTTTAGAAATATGTTACGTGATTATTAAAATTTTGTGATTTCCTTTTTTTTTTCTTTTATTCATAAAATATGCTAAATTTCATAGATATATATTATGCGAACAGACGGGAAGATTTTGTTTTCAGAAGTTTTCAAAATCGCTCAAGATGAAATATTTTTGGAAAGGTGTTGAATTTCTGTCGGTAATACAAAATGTATGCAAAATACATTTCGGGATACACCCTCAGTGAAATGCATTTCTGATATACCGTCTATGAATACTTAAAATATACATCTCAAAATATTTTCCATTTCGAAAAGAATTTGAATATTGGATTTACGTAAGTATATTGAAGGAAAAATAAATTTATTTTTAGCAAAACGTTAGCTATACATTATAGTACTGATTATTTGCGGTTGTGTTAATCTCGATGAAAAAAAAATCTAGAAACTGAGAGGGGTGAAAAAATACTAATTTCGGCGCCAAAAAACAAATTTATAATATATATATATATATATATTTTTTTTTTTTTTTTTTTTTTTTTTTTTTTTTTTTTACAGAAAAGATTATTTTCTGTAAAAATGAAAAAATCCATAATCTTTGCAGAAAAAACGCCTTTTTCATTAAAAATGAATTAAAAACTGTTTTTAATGTAAAATATTTCATTTATTTTGTTAAAAACACAAAAGTTTTTTTTTTTTTTTTTTTTTTTTTTTTTTTTTTTTTTTTTTTTTTAACAGTGCAATGTTATGCACCAGGTTGGGTCATCAAATTTAGCCAGCACCAGACGGAACTCGCTTTAACGATTGCCATTGCTGATTTCGTCAACTTGAGGGTATTTATTTTCATTGTAATTCTAAAAGGCTATAAATGTTTCACTTTTGGGTTGGGTTTTAATTTTTCCAGATCGAGATTAGTTTAGCAAAAAAAAAAAAAAAAAAAAAATCCAAGTACTTTTTAAACATATAATGATATATTTAAATATCAGTGGATGAATATTTGTTCAATTGTATATCTAAATGATAAAATTTATGTTTAACCTTTCGACGGGCGCACAAATTTTCATCGCATGAGTGGGCGCACGTTGTAAATTATACAACAGGCAAAAAACAATCAATTATTGCTGCTTTATTTTAATTTTACAAATAATTTAACTTACAAATATTATAAAAGTTATCTCTGATTACAATTTATGAAAGTATTTCGCAAGATATTTATTTTGTTATAACATACTAAAGCAAAAGTTTAAATGTATAAAAAGCTACTTGCTATTAAAATCACAAAGAATAAAAATTAATAATGAATTACTAAACAATAATTAAATAATTTCAGATTTGCAGAATAAGTCCTATATTTCATCCATATTAGTCGCTTCCTATATCAAACGTAAGATTTTCTTTTTTAAAGGTTGTTTGCAGATAAATCTTGAGCATTTTATGCACTGTTAACAGGTTATAATGACAGATGCAGCTAATTGCACAATCTGAAATACAAATAACTTTCAGGAATTAGGTAAAAATATCCAATAAATTGGATCCAAATGGTTATTAACACCTACAGTTGCTTGAATTTTGTTAAAGAAAAAAGAAAGTGAATGTTGTACTTTTTACAACAGCACGCCCGACGGAAGGTCCATACCATATAAATATGCACACCCACTGCTGTTTGAATGTGGTTTTAAAGGAAAAACAATGTGAATGTTGTACTTTTTACAGTAAAATGTTTTGAATATATATATATATATATATATATCATTACCCATAAAATATTAACACGAGTACTACCACCCTAGCAGCAAACCAATGTTGATCCAACGTTGCACCAATATTTCATTTATTGGAAATATTGCTAATAAAATGCCAATATTGGTTAAATATTGGTATTTCATTGGAAATATTTCCAATGAATTCCCAATATTGTACAAATATTGGTGTTACATTGGAAATATTTTCAATGAATTCCCAATATTGTACAATAGTTGGCGTTACACTGGAAATATTTCCAATGAAACCACAGTATTTAACCAACTTTGGCGTTTTATTGGCAATATTTCTAATGAAACCCCAATATTGGCTTCAAATATTGGCTAAATAAGGGCAAAATGTAAACACCCCAATATTGGAGCAATATTTCATGCCAATATTATGCCAATGTGCCAATATTGCTCCAACATGTAGCCAATATTGTTCCAATATTGTTTGGCTACTGGGGCATGGACCATCATTTTTTCGGCTACTATAGGAATATGTTTTGGTTCAAACTAGAAAATCCAATAAATAAATACAAACGGTTATTAACACCTACTGCTGCTTGAATTTTGTTAAAGGAAAAAGAAAGTGAATGTTGTACTTTTTACAACAGATCGCCCGACGGAAGGTCCAAATACCATGTAATGCATACCCACTGCTGCTTGAATTTGGTTTTAAAGGGAAAAGAATGTGAATGTTGTACTTTTTACAGTAAAATGTTTTGAATATATATATATGATTACCCATAAAATGTTACCATGAGTACTACCATAAACCATCATTTTTTCAGCTGCCATATGAATATGTTTTGGTTCAAACGAGAAATTTGATTATGAAATAAGTTTAAATAACACAAAGAAGAAAAACATTAAATAATAAAGTTAAACATTTTTAAATCAAAATTCTGGTGTGAAATATTTTTATAGAACTTGACTCAAATTTCCGGTAGTTCTAGGGTTTAACCTTTCAGAGGTGGTGTGTTAAAATAATGATTAATTTTCTGTCGCTTCGTGTTCGAGTTTTGTTGGGTTTTAGTTTCGGGTTAGGTTTTGATTTTTCTGAGTCGAGATCGGGTTAGCAAATTTTTTAGAAATAATTCCTAATGTTTTATAATACAAAAGATATATTTCAATATCAATGAAAAATATTTGTTAATTTCCATTCAGATAAAGTAAAATTTACATTAAAGATAATATTTTAAATCACAGGATGTCGAGCAAATAAGACCCTGATTTCAAATCTAAATTTCATAAAAACGAAGATGGATATAATTATGCAATAAACGGTTTGTTTATTAGGTAAGTTGTAAAATTGTTATAAAGAAGTTTCGAACGGTGAATATTTTATAAAGATTGTGTTCTGATTGCAAAGGATGCTTGATTTGATATTTTTCCTGTTTCAGATCTTTTGCAGAGAACAAGTCTTTCGGCATATAGTGCCATATTTTAACAATATTTGGAATTTCGAAATTCTAAAAATTTAGTTTCAAAAATTGTTAAAATACTGCACAACGAAAAACCCGTTCTTTGCAAGCAATCTAAAAAAAAAAAAAAAAAAAAAAAAAAAAAATCAAGTCAAGCATTTTTTGCAATCAGAACAAAATCTTTCCAAAATGTTCACCGTTCGAAACTTCAGTATAACATTTTTAAAGTTTTACCTTAAAACAAACCATTTGCCGCAAAATTCTACCGATTTTCTTTTCGAGAAATTTAATTTCGAATTTAGGATCTTATTTGCTGAATACCATAATATACTTTACAATATTTTTATTAAAATAGTGGTTGGTTTTCTTTCACTTCCTATTCGAGTTGGGCTGTGTTTCAGCTTCGGCTTTGGTTTAGAATTTTTTGGATCAAGATCGGGTTGCTACGAAATAGTAATGAATGATCAATTCTTTATTTGTGTACAGAACTAATTTTCTATATTTATATTAAAACAATTGATTTTCTTTCAATTCTTCTTCGAGTTGGCTTGGGCTTGAATATGAATGCATCGTGTTCAGTTCGGTTTTGGATTAACCCCTTCAAATGTGGTAATTCATTTTAGGACCACCTAATTTTAATTTCCAAATGCCTCATTGGCACCAGAGCAGTGAAATGAAAAATTCCCTTTTACAAAGAATAGGCAGAAGAGAGTTTGCTCATTTTAAAATAAATTTCTTTGTAAATTCTGGTGTAAAAAACTAATTTCAGTATTTTTTGAAAAAATTAACTTGTCCCTGAAAGGGTTAACCCTTTGAGGGGTAAGAAATTGCGTTGGCATATTTCTGATCTCCAATCAGAAATCTGAAAAAAAAAATTACTTCAAAATAAAGGTGTAGCAATTTCACATCTATTTACCATCAAAGTTAGAAAGATAAAATTTAATAAAACTTTTCTGGTGAAAATCTTCATCAATCATATGTAAGACAAGTTATAACCTACCGCCCCTCAAGTGGTTAAAGTGTGTTGACATTGGCAAGAAATTTCGGCTATGAGTCGAGAAAAAAGTCGCGCGTACTGAAGACTAGCCCTTTCAAAAAGGCTTAGGCATTTATGAAATTTTTTCTGGTGTTTGCAAGAATTTCTTTTCATCTCACCATTCAATTTCAATAGAGATTTGCACAAACAATTTTTAATATCAACTCAAAATCCGTTATTCCTAAAAGGAAGCAAAAAATCATGGGTATTATCCAAATATAGTTGTATGTGCAATATTGTATAGGCACTAAACAATGGAATATGGATACAGCCCCTCATCTTTTTGCTTCATTTAGGGAATAAAGGATTTTGATATCATTCTATCAACGATAATTTTCAGAATTTTTAAGCTATGATTTTGAGACTTTCACAAACGTTGCTCTATACATTTAACTAACATAATATCCAAATGACATTTTGATATCTTTGACGCATGCGCAATGAAGAATTATTTACTAAACCTACTCATTTTTCATAGAATTTTTATAATTTTTAAATTCTGATGACAGTGTATTGTGTACAGTGATGTTTGTCATATTTTCAGAAAAGAACATTATTTTACATTAAGAACTCTGCAAATTATAAGCAAAAAACTTAGGACTGTTTTTATAAAAACTTTAATTTCTCTACGAATATACATGCCATCCTTATAAAAATAAACACAGTACATTACAATAAGACACTTAATCATAATATGCAGTTTGAACGCTTTTGCTACATTAGTTTTGACAGAGTTATCCAAAAGATCTTCATTCCTTTTCAATTTGTTGACGGTCCCCTGTTCGATTTCAGGCAAAGCTCTTCGCGAAAATATATGACGCGTACTATTTTGTTTACACACCTGGAGTTACACCACATTTCGATTTATATTTATTTCATTACTTACTTAATTACCAATTATGCTTAACTTTTGGACACCAGTGTATATTTTGCATAAGTATATAAATTTACATTTCCTGATTTGATAAAAATTTTCGAAGTTCTGGCATGAATTTAACTTTACATTAATGTGATTAATATTAGATTAATCGGTAAATAAATTATAACAAGGGATGTACTGGTAGAAGCCGTCAATGCCCCTCCAATCGGGCCATTCCGGACGAATACTGGAAGACCAATACACCTAACCAGTCTTAACGTTCGCACAATCTGGTCTGATTTTTTGGATCAGTTCAACAGAATAAATCGGAGGGTAATATATGTTACTGCAGAAAACACTGTATACGAAATTATATTAGATTAATATATCACACGATTATACAATCGGTAACTGAATTATAGCTGAAGTAAATTTTCCAAGGGATTGAAAAAAGTCCGGATTAGGATTCGAACCAGGGATGTATAAATATTAATCATATTAATTAATTATTTGTTAAGATAACATATAACATAACATAATTATTTGTTAATATAACATAATTAATGTAATTTTTTGGCTGTATTTGGCTGATTTTTTAATTAAGCATCCTGATTTCTGACCAGTAAGTTTTGATACTAATAAACTTTATAACATGGTATAATTTCCATAAATAAAAAGGTATTCACCACAGACAATCTTCTTGTGAGAATTCAGTGTTGCTAATTTACTGCAATGTTGCATATATTTTGTAACAAACGAGATAAAAGTTTCCATTTTTTTTTACTGGTGTTAATTTGTCCAGGCATTATAATTATTTTCCCTGACACTTACAGGAGGTTGTTAGTCATGGTTGTCCAAATAAAGCGGAAGCATTGGGTCTGATTACTGATGGATTAAACTTCCATCAGTAAATATTTATTATTCAAGATTTATACATTACTTATCGCTGAAATTTTGCATTAATAAAATGTCTAAATATAGACAAAATTTCTATTTAAATGTATTAATCAACATTTTATCCGACAATAATCGACCACTTTAAAATTGATTACAGCTGAAGCTTCACTATTTTAAGGACATGTCAGTTCCTTTTTACTAATAGTTCCTAGTACACATCGCGCTTGCTAAGACTCAGTTATTGTACAAACTATGACAAACCCGCATTCCAGAATTTTGCGATACTCGTTTGCTCGAATTTGAATTGTCGAATGATAAGTTATGAAATGTTAGCTTGGAAGTAAAAATAAATTCATCGAAATTTTCAAGATTTGTTTTTGCCCGAAACTCGTGGTTTAGCAGATCACAGGATCCATTTAAAAAGGAGATCCCGCTTCTGTTTAGATTACTTGTAAAAGATGGTAGTTTAAACCAACAAACGACCTAATCGTATTTAGTCAGAATAACTCGATAACTACCCAAACCAGGTTGCTGTTTTCTTTATTAAAACAATTATTGTTGTCAATTAAGAAATCATATAATCAGGAATGTAAAAATCTAGGTGCCTAGTGGGCAGTTTCTCACCACTAATTTTTTTTAGTTTTCTTCTTTTAAATTTTATCAGCATTTTTTCAGCAATTTTTTACGAAATATTAGGCAAAATCAAACGAATAAAATTTAGGGGTGAGAGACTGCACACTTATGCCTAGATTTTTACGGCCCTGTATATAATAATCTCCCCAACCCTCTGTTAGCTTCTTTAATTTTGAGAATCTGAAGTAATTTAATAATCTACGGATATACCATATTTCTCTGCATTTTCCATTACGCAGGCAATTCGAGAGTGACGTATCAAAATATCATCGGACCAAACTTTCACTATTTTTAACGAATTGTAATATCCGTCTCATTCATAAACGTTTTTCAGTGTTTTAATAAGACGACTAGTTCATTATTTAAAAAAAAGTTCTGGAACATTGCACCTTTGGCAAGCTCCTCTGCGGAATTTGCAGTATGTTTGCGAATAATGAAATATTGTAGAACGAAAAAAAAAAAGGTTAATTTTTCGGTAAAAATATATTTTTTTCAATAATGATTCTAAGTCAACTTTAAAAGAATTTATCGAGCCTATTTTTAATTTAGCAAAAATAAAAATAATCGGTACAACGCTCGAATATTGCACCCGGCTGCGGATATATCTAACATTTACCCCAAAATTAGTTGGTTCTTTATTTAAAAAAAAGTAAACACCAGATTTTAGATATTGTTTTTTTCAATATTTAATAATTTATTTTAAAATAAATTATGCTGGGAAAATAAGTATTTTGGAAACACATCTAATGTGTCGCCGCAAATACTCTTGAAATTACAATACCTTTATAAATTAACACCGGTTTTCTAAGACATAATTTCACCATTTTGAATGCATTCAACATTCGTACGTTTTTTTTAAATTTCCAGACAAATAATTTCTTTATTGAAACAAGTTTCTTCAAGAAAATCTATCCTTAAATAAGGCGAAATTTTGCGAAGTTAAATTAGATAAAATAATAATATAACAATAAAATAGAAATATTCTATCTGGAAATCAACAGGATCAGTACTCACCCTTACATACTTTTGTATCATATCCGCAAAACCTATAAAATATTTCTTTAGTATAATAATGGTATTCTAGAAAATTGAAACTGTTGTATTTAAGTAAATGTCGCTTTAATGTAAAAGAATTTAATAAGTTTTGATATTTTTTCCTGTAACTCTTTTAGGGGAAATTTAATTCTGTCGCCAAAATCTTGAAATGATTTAATGTAACCGTAATATAAAAATAAATTTGATTGCAAATAAGTAAACACTTTTCATCATGTACATTACTTCATTAATATTTTATCAAAAATCCAAAGTGCCAATTTAAAGTTTGTGATTAAAGTAAGTTATATAAATAACACATCACCGCTCTTTAAAAATTTAAATGCGAATCTAAGTAATTTAATTAGGAAATTGTCAGAAACTCTTTAGGATTAAGCAAAAACAAATTAAAAAATAAAGAAATAAATATAAACATCAAAGTATTTAGAAAAATCTGCTGAAATTGAAAGAGAACAGATAGGAATTGAAAAATATTCACATAAAAATTTATACCACTTTCGTCCAAGTTATTTAATAAAAAATTCTTGCAACCATTCAATAGGGAAAAAAAACCTTAAAGTTTAATTTGTAATATTTTTTGTTAAAACAGAAAGGGAAAAAAAACAGCATTTATTCAAAAGAAAAACTCAAAAGTGCTTTAGGTACTTAATATTTTTTTCTCTGCAAGAAATGTAAATATAATGAATAACAATAAATAAAATCCTTTGGAAAAGCAATTATACAGATTATGACAAGCTAAAAAAATTAAAGTAACGAAAAATTATTCATGACTCTATAAGTTATGCATTTGCATTTTCTCCTTGTTTTTTCGCTATCTGGTTTTCTATCTTTTTTCTAGCTACCGTATTTAAATATTAGTGGTCTAAAGAAACATATTTATTTAGAAAACCATCATTTATCTTTTAGAAGCAACAAAAACCATCAATGTTTTACGACATTTCAGTACCCACAAAATTAGAAAATAAGTGATTACTGCAAAGAATGTTTCACCATAACTGAATTCACAACTTTAATAAACATTCTAAAAAAACTTTAATTCTTTAACTTGTTTTTGTAAATATTAGTTACATCTTTTTTTAATCATTTAAGTTCATTAATCATGAAAAACTTGGTTTACAAAATCCTGTATATACTAATGTTTTCCATTCATTTTTAATCGTGTTTTATTTTTTGAAACAGTAAGAAATATAGTAATTGTTCAAAAAATAAATAATAAATATTGGATTAATCGTAAAAATATTCCTTGAAAAAAATATTTATGACTTGATTAATTGCTACTGATATCTAATTTAGTTTCTCTTCAGTTTTGCTATTTATTGTTTTTAAATTTTTTCCATCAAAATAATTAATGATTTTTAGCTTGTTATTGCTTAAAGAGCTTTTGTTAGTTTGCAGCGTTAAATATGTTTTGTATATATGAAGACACGTATTATTTTCTTTATGGCGCAATAATTTTGAAACATGCAGAAATAATATTTTTAAACATCATTATTTTAAGATAACCATGCAAGTTGATGCAAATTCGCGTTTTTAGAAAATGATTTCAGCCATGGGTGATAGTTTTGTATTTTCTATACTACATTGTTTCTTATATCATAGTGTACAGTATGCAAGATTACAAGGGTTAGAAATAGGATCATTCTTATGTTTTTTGTATATATTTAATTGAAATTTAGCAGAGGAAATTACTTTTTTTAATAATTTGAAGGAGTATATTGTACACTTTATACCATGTACATTTAATTCTCAACAGCCGAATTTGGAATGCAATTATTGAAAAGGAATTTGCTCTTATAAAGTATTTGAATAATATTATTTATTTATTTTCAAACCAGTTTGTTTCTAAATTTTGGTGGCAACTAATAATTTCAACATTATTAGCAACTACTATACCCACTAATATGCTACATATGTTTATATGGTGCAATCGTTACTGTTACAATATTACGTCATGGTTGAGAAGTATGTATTTTCTTTTACCCCAGATTTAATAAAGTGGAATTTTTTCTTTAGAATTAATATCACCTAATCATAATCCTAATCACTTTTCCCCCCTCTCTCGTACGTAGTTGCTCTTAGTGCTACAGCTATACTTTTTAGCTCACAGGCTATCATAGCCTGAGAGCTTATGTGCCCGCCCGTTCTGTATGTATGTTCGTTCGTGCGTAACACGATAACTCATTATAAAAATATCCGATCTATTTGAAAATTTGTATATAGATATATCCTGACAAGGCGCTTCCCTGATTAGATTTTGGAGGTCATTCGATATGTATAAGAGGGGGAATGAGGGAATCATGGCCCTCCCCTTTATGTATATAAATGGGTTTTTCATGCAGAATTAAGTTTTTGTTCAAAATTTAGATGTAGGATCATTCTGATGAGGCGATTCTGTTATTAGGTGTCCATTGAATAAGTATAAACAGGGGGGAACGGGGGTTCTAATGCCCCTCCCCTTAATTTATATAAATGGGTTTTTCAAGCAGAATCGTCAGATTTCGTTCGAATCTCTGAATAGTTTTGGAAGTTTAATCGTTAAGTATAAAAGAGGGGGATAACTATATCCTATAATACTATCACTATCCTATATACTCTAGATATTCTATATACTCACGATATCCTATATACTATAACTATATCCTATAATTATACTATCAGGAGAATTATATAAATGCTAAATGGGTTTTTATTATTAAGAATTATCCGATTTGCTCTGAATTTTGGATATAGATTTTTTATATGATAAAGCATGTACTTGATAGTTCAAGAGGTTCAATGATTAAGTATAAAAAGGGGGAAAGGAGAGAACTGCTTCCCCTCCTTAATATTTTTTTCGAACGGAATTAACCCTTGAAAATACAAGGCTGTAATGTACAATTAGTATGCGTAGCCTGTGAGCTCAATGCCATCAGTTTAACTGGGCAATATTCTTTTTATTTCTTCTTTTTATGATATGCTATACAATTTACAAATCGCCACGGTGTGGATTTGCTTTACATATGAGTAGCCCATTGACGGGAATGTTCACTGTTCAAAGCAAGATTTATTTTCTATTTCAAACCTTTCAGGAGAATATAATTGTGTTTCCATTCAATCTAGAGATGGGAAAAACAGTTATTTTTTTTTTAACAGGTTCCATCATTACACCATTAGTTTGGTAACATGTTACAATATCCTAATAATTATTTAACGCTTTACCAAAGGCAAAAAAATTGTTTAAATTCGCAATTTTAGGAGTCCTTTTGTAAATTTAGGTCATTTGTATAGATTTTAGATAATATTTGTAGGTGTAAATATATTTTGTGGATTTTTGAGGAATGTTTTGCCTAGATTTTTTCTTTGAAATATTAATGTCTAGAAAAGGTTAACGTTTAAAACGTAGAGATAAAATTTACAAAAAAAAATCAAAAAAGTTTTCATACTTCAACAGTGAAGATAAGAAAACATTAAATAGCATTCAGGGATCTGTTAGACATCTGTTCAGGGATAGTTTAATATTCTGTTGCCAATTGAAAAAAAAAATGTTTAATGGTAACTCTTTCGTACAAGATGAAAAAACTTTCCGTCATAACTTTATAGTTAAGCTACATAGAATGATGTACTATATACGAAAATCGTCCCTAAAATAATATTAATCTAATGGTGTAAGTTACATCAAAATCCCTTCAGTAGAACAGGAGGAGAAAGCGGAAAACCGAACATTTCCGTTTGTATTTTATATATTTAAGGAGATGTTACACGTTTTGGCATTAAAAAATTTATAAAGAGGATATATATACAAAGTGTAGTCCAAGCGTACTTGCTCTATATTCTTTTCTAATATGTTTTAGTTGATTGTGTTTTTTTTTTTTTTTTTTTTTTTTTTTTTTATAGAAAAATGTCGGGTATATAGTTGAAACATCACCCACAAAAAATGTGTTAATATTTGAGAATTGCACTAACAAATAAAAAAAAAACCTGGGATTTATATGCTTACATGAGGATAACCTTCTCACTGCGTAGACCTGAGAAATTCGTTCACAAAGAATTTAACTTATTTCAAGAAAAAATTTCTGGTTTCAATTGAAATTTAATCATGTGATCGGCGTCGAATCGACTACATACGGGCGTTCTAGTGTTAGGTGTTTTCTTTTTATCACTTTTAGCAATTTTTTTCTTCGTTTGAATGATTATAAGTAATTATGATACATAGTTTTATAGGATTTAAATATTAGTAAACCAGAAATTGTATAAAGTAATGGTAGTCATTTTTAAACACAGAATTACTGTTCCAAAATAGATGGATATTAATTTGCGAAAATACAGGTGCGTTTGTATTAATAATATTTTTAGAAAACTGGAAAAATCGTTTTTTGAGCATTCAAAATGAGCAAATAATTGATCATTTTAACTCCTTAAAAGTTTTTTGTTATTTTTCTTTTATTTATATATTTTTTGCATAATAAATTAAAAATAAGGAACCTGCATTACATTTTTTGTTTAAATATTTGGTTTTGTAAATTAAAATTTTTGTAAAAATTTGTAAATTTTGTAAAAATTAAGCGGTATCGAAAAGGTTTTAATATCTACTATATTAAAAGCTTTTTGCCCGAGAGGCACTGGGGAAAAAAATTTGAGGTGTTAGAGAATAAATCTTCGATTAAAATGTCTAAATACTAGTTTTCATTCCGACAAAAATCTAAACTTCGTCGCATTATAATACCTTAATTAGCTTTTGAAAAAACAGTGAAAAAACCCTAATGAATTACAGAATAAATCAATATTCAATGTTTAAATACTCGAGAAATGAATTGATCTGTATGAAGGGACTTTACGAAACTGAAAAGATGTAATTAATATTTATAAATTTTAGTAATTAAACTTCATCTTTTGACTTACACATTTTATATTAAAAACTGAATTGGTAAGATTCTTTATCCCCCCCCTCCTCTTCTCCCCTCCCCCAAGAAATAAACTGGAAAATCTTTTAAAATATAAATGCAGCGAAAATATAACAATAAAATATAACTAAACGGAAAATATCAAAAATTAGACAGCATGTTCAGTAATCAATATCTTCATAAATGAAGTTTATAATTCAAAAGATTTTTTCAAATTATCTTTTTTTATTTAATTTGTATCACTTTCTTTAAATTTATTTTTAATTTCCAGGGCATTTATATCCTAAAACGTTCCGAGAAATAATTAATATTAATTGATGTGACAGTTAGAAATTAAAATGTATCTAATAATGGAGTCATTTAAACATTAATTTAAGTTTAAATTAACCATCAGCCGTCAGGAAAATATGCATTGGAAATGCCAATGGCTATTTTATTAGAATGTTATTTTATGAAACTTAATTAAATTAAGACAGATGTTTGAGATTTTGCTGCTTTGAGTTTTGATAAATCATGTGAAGTTTAAGTTATTGTCGAGAGAAATATTTTATAAAGCGCTGTGAAATTGTTCTTAAAATAACATTAAACTTCTGTGATTTTTTATTTATATTTAAACATTAGATTTAATTTTAGATTTAATTACCTATAGATATTTGCCTGTAAGCTTGTTATCAAAACTAAATATATATATGTATATATTAATAAAGAAATAGCATGTAAAATATGTCAAACACAATAACTAAATTTCTTTCCTTGCGATTTCGTTTCAAATTAATATTCTTGTAAAGGTAATTTCAAATAGTTCCCATTTTTTTTATTCATTTCTAAATCTTTATGTGTTTTATACACGAAACAAAATAAAACACAAGAAAGTAAAATAAAGTAAAAAAGTAAAAATCAAATTTATGACAAATCTTGCAGCATGCATAGATTGCGAATCAGCTTTGCTAGCACACAACTTAAAAAAAAATTGCTTTACTACTGCTGCTTTTGTAAAACTAGCTGTTGGGAGCCATCGTAATAGTTACCCATCATGGATATACCGTAATTTCCTGCGTATAATCCGCGGATCAAACAATTATTTTTCGACTCAGAAAATGTTTTAAGTAAAATGTAATTTTTTATATCGTGGTAAATATTTGACTTTAATTACTAAATAAAATTTTTGGGTCGAAAAAGAATTGTTTGACCCGCGGATTATACGCCGGAAATTACGGTACATATCATAATATATGAAAATAAAACATGTGAAAAATATTCATACAATGCACTACAATTCCAAAACAAAACTTAAACATATATTTAAATATTTTTAATTTACACAGTAATGCTGTATTAATGAATAGCTGATGAACCAATTTCAACAAATTATATAAAACGCCAAACTACTCAAGTAGTACCGAAATGTGAAAAAGTAGCATGATTATAACTCAAAAATAATAATCATATTAACTAACAATTTTCTGCACCAGATTAAGCGTCCACTTTACAATTAAAATATATCTTTAAATTGAAATTTATATGATATACAGGGTCATGAAAAATCAAAGAGCGTGGAAAACAGGATTACAAAATATCTCGGCAGTTAATCATCGAATCGACTTCGTCCTTTATGCAAAATTTGTGATATTTTATTGCCCTTTACGTCCATTCTTTAAAATAAAAATTTCGAAAACTTTTGTATACCTTTCATGAGAACGTATTTTTCGAGAGTTCGAAAAAATAGTTTCGGATAAACAAAGTTGCTGATATTAAATAGGCTTCGTACCATTCGTACATAGTAAATACATACATAATTTGAAGTCTCTATCTCAATTTAATCAGGAGATAGAGCGTTTACAAACGCACAGACGGAAAGGGCAGCAATTTTTTTTAAATATGTTTTTGGGAATCTCCAGTCTCTGAAACTTGTAAATCCGTCAAAAAATGGTTTAGATTTTCAGAATGATTGCAAGACTTGCCCTGTACTACGTATGATGGGTAAGTAACAAGGTATTTTGCCAATTTTTACTCTATACTTAACGTACTCACCATTTCCTAAGCACTCAATCTCAGCGCTGGTACAAAGATAATGGCTTTCAGAGGCGATATTTTTTTCAGTGTGTTCACGGTCAATGAATTTTGGTACTGGTAATTTTCTTAAGATTTTTCTACTTCTTTTTTCTAAAATTAAACCAGTTAAAGAAATAATACTTGTGTCTAAATTTAAGGGATCGTATACATGCTATAAAAATGTCGATATTGTTATATCTGCGCCCATGTCTAATAGGTTGAAAAGACATCATCGTGAGGATGAAAAAACTCAATGGAATCACCCGTCGGAAATGAGACGTTTTCGAGATATCCGTCAATTTGTGTCACATTGCTAATGCACACTGCTAGGAAACTGCATTAAATGACATAAATTGTTGGATATTTTGAAAACGGTTCATTTGAGATGGTTACCTCTATTGAGTTTTTTACTTCTCACAATGATATCTTTGCAACAACACCATTTTCATCAAAATCGAGAAAACAATTTTTTTGCTGTCCCCGATTAAGCGTGCTCTAGAACAGTATGCACTAACTACGTGACATAAATTATCGAATATCTCGAAAACGGCTCATTTCCGACGGGTAGTTCTATTGATTTTTTGCTCTATCATGATGATATATTTTTAACGATACCACTTTCTTTAAATTGAGACTAAAATTTTTTGTAGTCCCCCGTTAAGTATGCACTAATTACGTGACATAAATTGAGGATATCTCGAAAACGGCTCATTTGCGACGGGTAGTTTCATCGAGTTTTTTACTGCTCTCGATGAGATCTTTCCAACGATACCACTTTCGTTAAAATCGGTGACTTACACTTCTTGCAGTTCCCTAGTTAGTTCATTTTTTTTTTCAATTTCGTCACTTATACCCATCGCTTCTGGACTTTTCATATACCTTTCCGTCAAAGTCATTACGGCAGTTGCACAAATTAACGTTCCCCTACATATAACTAGATGTCTGTGGTTGCAACCCTTTATCACAAAAACATAAAATTTAGAATGCAAATAAATAAAAGGATGCTAAAGACATTTAACCAATAATAATAATAATAATAATAATAATAATAATAATAATAATAATAATAATAATAATAATAATAATAATAATAATAATAGTCATTTCAAAATTACCTATGCAGAACATTTTTAGATATAGCTATAACTAATATCGGGGTTCGTACCAGTAGCGTTAGTTTTCCAGGTTTTCTTAGTGAAATACCAACATTTGTTTTTTGAAAAAATAAATATAGTTCAAACGTGCGAGGTTTCGCATTATTTAAAGAAAACATTTCTATAAGAAAATACTGGCACAGGAAAATTTTTTGGTCTTAGAATTTCTGGGCTCGTATGAAACCTCTAAATGCAAAATTTAGAATTCGCGTGATTTATTTAGTCGGAGTCGGTGCAAATGTTTTTAAAAATACCCCAGTTTCATGACATTTCAAGGGAAAATGTAGATCAGATTAAACGATCTTACTTTACAGGTGAAACTTTTTTTTAAATTAAAATGCTAATTCCACATGCGAAACTCTGCGAAGGCATCGAGCTTTACAAAACATTTATAGAGCTGCAATGCAAATAAATTACAAAAAATTATCAGAAATTTTGAGGAAACAAGATCAGTGACACTTAGAATAGAAAAAAAAAGACTTTTCTACAGAGACAATTGAAGATGTTTCGCTTATGGTAACAGAAGACAGAGTTTCAAACTGAATGGATAGCGTGAATGTTTACCACGTTACAGCAGCGTTAGGTCAGTCAATTTCTACTGTTCATAAGATTATTTGGAAAATTCTACAATATCACCTCTATAAAATGTTTGCTGCCAATTTATTACCTTGCACGAATATTAAATTAATTCGCTTTTTTTGCTCGCTTTCACATAGACGTAGACTAGTTTTAGATCATTCTATGAATTTATGATTTTCATTCTTATCCGAATGACGCAGTAAATACATACTTTTGCCACATACGGAGGAAAATTTTTTTTCATTGAACCATAACATTCCATTGCATTTTCATAACGTTACTATACGGTGCGAATATACTTCAGAAATTATGCTCGGTCTGATTTCTTCGAAGATTTAATACCGAGAGGTCTGGTGAAATGCTCCATCGATTCTGGAAAGTAGCATTGTCCTATCTCTGCAAACACGTCAGTATCTCGATGGAACAATTTTCATGGACGGTGTAGCTCCCACAAAAATTACCTCTTACGTTAGAAATGTGCTTAATAGGCATTTTAAAGAAGCTCCTGTCATCAATCGCCGTTTTCGTCATGACTTGTGTAGAATAGATTTTTACAAGTTATGACGAAAACGGCGATTGATGACAGGATCTTATGTAAAATGCCTGTTAAGAACATTTTTAACGTAAGAGGCAATTTGTTGGGGAACTACACCTTCCATGAAAATTGTTCTATCGAGATACTGGCGTGTATGTAAGAACGAGATAATGTTACTTTCGGTGGAAACGATGGAGCATTTCACCAGACCTCTCGGTAATAAATCTTCCAAGAAAACAGACCGAGCATAGTTTCTGAAATATATTGTTGAAGGAAACTAATAATCACCCTTTAGATGAACTGAATAATCTACTTAAAATAGAAATTGATTTATTTACGATATAAACTTTTTACGTATCATCAAAAGAAATAATTATTTTTTCAACGATTTCGAAATAAAACTGAAAAATGTAATGAAATGATCCTTCTAAGGACAATTTATCCGAATATATTTATTACTGCGTCAAAGTCGCGTGATCAGAAACCAAATAAATGAAAAAAGGGAAAAGAATATAAAAAGAACTCTTTTTTTTCTTTAAAAGAGAACTATTGACTGTTAGTGTTAGTTGTGTGTTTTTGATTGTGTAAAGAAGTATGTAACGTTTTTCGGAACTGCTTCAAGCAGCATTGTATCAACATGAAGAATTATAATTAAGTTTTGTTAAGTTCAGCGAAGTTTATTATTTAATGAGTCACATATTAATCAGTCATTTATTATTCTAGGTAATGACATTTATTAATAAATTTGCTAATAAAAGTGGTCTAAAGTGTGATCCAATAATCTTCAAAGTTTCTAATGAAGGATGTGACTGATGAAAGTGCCGAAGACAAAGATGCATAAAGGTAAGAGTCATCTTGCCTAATTATTGATTTATCTGTTTCTTATTAATTAATAACAATTAATTAACGGTTTTAAAAAGGCCATCATTATCTTACAAACATTCTTGTGTGACAGCGCTTCGTTACAAAGGAACATTTGATATTATATTATCAACTACATATATTAGCACCATACAGTAACCTTCTGAGAATACAATAGGGTGTAAATGATCGAAGAAATTTTTTTTCCCTCCATATGCGACAAAAGTGCCCTCTGATTTTTTATTCTGAGGATTGTTGAAAAAATTGACTAGTAGTGACAATACAAGAATGTTTCAAAAACTTGTGGACAGTAGTTTCTGTCACAACCTCACTACCTCGAAGAATTTAACTATCGCCACATAATCCATAGATTAATCAATCATTTTCCGACCCAGAATTTTTAAAATATATACATATATATAATTGGCTAGATTAGCATAAATGTTAGTCTTCAATCGCTAAAAAAATTTCTGTTTCAAAAAAGAATTCGTTGATCCTCGGATTATGCGCCAAAAAGTCACGGTAGATGATTGTTGAAAATAGTATTTCAAAAGGTACGTGACAGTAATGGTCGATCCATTGAATATTATTTGTCTTAATAAACCTACTCTACAGAGCACATAAGCTTGTATTTTGTTAAATTATTGGAAAAAATCAAGAATATGTCCTCTGTGGTTTTTTTAAAACTATTTGGAAAATAGTTGTTGTTTTTGGCAGAGAGCTGAGAAATCTGAAGTATATATAAATCTTTTTTATTCGTTAAATCCCGAAACTTTTTTATTTCATTCATTTTCTCATTGGCCCATGTTTAACCTTTTAGCGAACAAAGCATTTTCATTACTAAGATGTTGAAATAAATGATTAACACCAGTAATATCGAATAAATATATTCAAAGTGAATATTTTTATATATTTATTTAAGTGAGATCACTTAAACGCCTTTTTACAAAATAAAATCTAATTTTAATAAAATCTAATTTTAATAAAATGGATTTTTTAAAATTAGAATTCCGGTGTCGTTGTTGCCTATCGGAGTTAAAATTTTATGGTTTCGTAGAGAAACGAATGAACTTTAAAGGATTCATGTCCAAAAACGGAATACTTCTGTTGCCACAATGACAAAAAAGTAATAAAAACTTTAAAAAAAATAATAATAATTTAAAAATAAATTGTGATAAATATTTCAAACAAATTTCATTTTAAATTTTTTTTTCTACGCAACGGTGTAAAAAATTAAAATGTGCGATGTTTAGAAGTTAAAAAATTTGCAGTAATTGTAAAACTGAAATTTCATTTAAAATTTGTTTATGAGGGGTCCAGGAATATTAATGTTTAATCCATGTCTACTTAATCGGAGGCTATCAGAAGTCAGTCTGATTAACTCCATCAAATAAAAATGCACATTTTAAACAGTTAAAGTTGTATATCTATAAACTATGGTTCTTTATCATTGGTCTAGGATTATTACTGTTTAGTGCATGGCGTACGTAATACATGATTCGTTATGATCATCATAAAAAATGATGTTTATAATTATTATTAATTTAAATATCGAATTTATTTATAAGTCTTTAAAATTTTAGTCTTTGAAAACATCATTTTCCAAATAGTTGTTTTAGTTTATTAAATTGCAATTTTCTTAGCTTTCATTTTTTTTCTGAATCATTTTTGAATCATTTCTCTAAAAAACGTTTTACCAAATTTCGTGTTTTTCCGATGATTATTTTCGACTACTCTGAGTAGGTGAAGTTTAATTATATATTTTCGGTATATTAAGCCTACCCAAATAAAGGAAATCGAGCATGATTTTTTTCATCTGCTCAATAAAAAAATCGAGCAGATGAAGAATCGTTTTTTATCGTTCTCAAAGATGAAGAAAAGTAAGTTCAAAAAGTTTCTTTCTTACGAGTAATAAGATTATGCACGCTTGAAAAGAAAATAAAAGTAAACCAAAATACTCAGATAGAGAAGTTGCAAAATATTAATCATGAAATAAATAAAACTAGTCGGATGTGAGAATTTCAAAACTTTATTCGATCTTATACATGTTAAAACTTCAAAACTTGATAGCACAATGACAAAATTAACTGATAAACTATGGCTATTACAAGATTTCTAAATATCTGAAATTCTATGCATTAGTTTTTGAGACAGACCTATTGCTAAAATCGTGTAATTCATGCAAAATACAACATAACAGTGTTCCTATTGATAGTTTACACCAAAACGTAATAATCAACAACTTAAGCCAATATCCAATGGAATCTGAAGTTAGATGAAATCAATTTTTATAATAGAACTATTGCAAAAATCGTGAAAAATCCAGAATAGCAGCGCCACCTGTAGGTAGAAATATACCAAAACATAATCAGCATAAATATTTACCAAGGCATATCTAAATCTGAAGTTTGATGAAAATATATGCATCAGTTTTTGAGATAGAGCTGTTACAAAAATCGTAAAAATTGCAGCATAGCAGCGCCAGCTGTTAAGTGAATTACACAAGAACGTAATCAACATCAATTCAGAACAAGGAGTAACTGAACCTGAAGTTGTATGAAAATACGTGCATCGGCTCTTGAGATAGAGCTATTGCGGAAAATGCGAAAAGTGAAACATAGCGTCAAAGCCTCTTGGTCGATATACACAAAAAGTAATTAGCGCCAGTTTCTATACATGTCTAACTAAATTTAAGATTTTGGGAAATCCCGTGGATCACTTTTTGAGCCATAGCATCCGCAAAATTTTTGTCATATAATACAGACAATCTTACAGACACATATTTTCTTAAAACCATCTAATCGTGTTCAGGACCTTCTCAGACGTGTAAATCCATGGAAAACCGGAAATCGAATTTATTAATGAATCCAATATTTCCATCTTGTAAAGATCGTAGAAAATAATTGCTGAGATAAAGGAAGACTAGTTAACCCTTTATCGGGCAAATCAATTCTTTGGCTAAAATTTTGAAAAGCTTCGCTGCCGTCATAATCTATAAGCAAATTTATTTCAAAACAAAAAGAGCTATTGCCGTCCGGTTAATACAAACACAAATCATCTCACAAAAAATTCCGGGCGAATCAATCAGTTTTTAATAAAAAATAAGTGTAATACATTGTCTGACAGAGGATTAGCATTACAGTGTCAGTGTATTAGTACATGGAACACCCAACATGATTCTTTAATGCCACAGTAACACCAGAGTTCTGGAAAAAATGTTTTCCATTTATTAAATAGACTTTTCTCATAAATAGCCTTCTATAATAGCCTTAATATTAATAGCCTTTTCTTATAAATAGCCTTAATATTAATAGCCTTTTCTTATTTTTAAATAACTATGCACTTGAATTCCGGTGTCATTGAGTCATTTAACACTAGAATGCCTGAAAATTTTACTCACGTTTGATAATAATATTTTTCATCAGAATTTTTATTAAAAATTATTTAATTGATTTATTTAACGCAAATCTGTGACAAACTTTAAATTACTTCAAAAAATTGCCTTCGAATTGAAATTTAAACACATGATTGGAGTCGAATCGGGCGTTCCAGTGTTAAACACTTTCCCAATATAAGTGCCCTGCGCCACAAAAGATTAGTTCATATTGCTGCGAAGTTTAAACGAAAAGATTTCATTGTGATGATTAACTAAATTATTTGCAAACAAAATCACATGATAAAACTTATAATAATTTTTTTACTTAAAAATTTATTAAAAGAGGGGGTAGTTTAAAATCATTATAACTCAAAATATTATTTGTAGAATTTCATTTTTTTTAACATTTACATAAACATAAATACCTAAATGTTAATTTTGATTAAGCATTTTTTAAAATTTAATTTTTTTAAATTAAAAAACATTTAATGTAAAAAGTTGAAAAAAAATGATGTAACTTTTAAAAAATCATATTTTCAAAAGTAAACATTTTTTTCAAATTTGCTAAATGAAAATTGTATTAAAATAACAGGGATGAGATTTCCGCTTTTCTGCCCACCAGTTTAACCCATTAGTGCCTAGCGTCCCATTTTTGGGACAGTTTTAAAAAATTCAAATAAGCGCATTTCACACCAGTAAAAAGGAGCATAAATAAATACTTTCTTTCTCCAGACAAAGTCCTCGATAAATTAAGATAAAAGTTATTCTTGCTTCAAAAGTGGTGGGAAAATGCAAAATTTGAATTTTAAAGAAGAAAATAATTCAGGCACTAATGGGATAATCTTAGAGAAAATGTTGGTCTGTTAAATCTCAAAAATGTTTCGATTAAATAATTTCATCCCTAAAATAATCAAAAAAGACATATTCCAAGTTTGAAGCATATTATCTTTAACGGTTCTTGACGTATGATAATTTAAATATCAGAAAACACATCATGAAGAAAAACGCATTTTCCTTAGTCCCTTTATTATTAATTCCTTAGTTCCGTATTACTAATTTAAATACTGTAAGTCAAAATTACCCTGTGTTGTCTATATCATTCCCTGTGGAGATTGTGATAGTCTGTATATTGGTGAAACAGGCAGATCTTTGGAAATTCGCCTGCGGGAACACACCAGTGCTCTAAAAAAGCGGTAATTTAAATTTTAAAATTGTCCAACATTGGGTTCAAACGAAACACATCCCACAGTTTGCGAACACCAGTATCTTAAAATAAGGTGGTAGCAGTTATCAAGGTAAATTACACCTCAAAGGTCGGTTCACTTGTTTATGATCGCCAATTCTGAATAATGCTCGCGCTGTCCCGAATGAATATTATCTTTTTCTAAAAAAATAATATTTAACTGTAAGTGTTTTGATTTGTTCCAATGTTTGTTGTGCAATGAATAATTATTTGTACTGATGAGGACTTGCATGTAGCTGGGCGAAACGTTTACTCTTGTATTTTTAAATGTTTTTTAGTGTTTTAATTTCTGTGTATAAATTTTTTTTAAGTATTCAAGTCTGTCTTAGTTTATATTATTCAATCTTTTAATAATTTTTTTAATTCAGATGTTAAATGTATGTGTTTTGCAAACATCACTATTCCAATGCTCTTTTACAGGCTTTAAAATGAAAATAAAAACTGTAAAATAAAAGATGGAGACTAAGCCCAATAAATTTAATTAGAACGAACATCTAAGTAGTTATTTTTTTTATCTATCATAAGAAATTCTTTTCTGCCGATTTTAAATAAATACTCAGAAACAATGTTTCTGACGAAGCTATTTCTAAAGCATGAAATATTGCGTTTTAAATTTCCAATTATGCCTAATTATCTATCTATGTGGGGAAGGTATCTAAATAAGGGCCACTCAAGACTAAAGTAGTTAAGGAGTATTTCCATTATTAACTATTTGAAAGAAATGTTTGAACTAATTTTTCGTTATCGTTGCTTGCATAACTAAGTATGTAATAGGATAAATTGTGAGTAGCTGTAGTATGTTATAATAAAATCTTTATTATTTTTTGAGAGAATGACGTAACATTTTGTATGATGATGAAATAATACGGGAAATAAAGGATTCCGCTAAAAAAAAAAAATGTTTTAAAAGTCATTGGTAGGGAAATAAGTGCCACTTTTTAACAGAAAATAGAGTTTTTAAAAATATTGAATCGATACTAAAATGTGCTAAATGAAAGGTAATTTTACCATGGAGGTATTAAGAAAGAACAACTTGCATAATTTTAAAATAGTGGAGTTTCAACAGTAACCACTTTTGCGGGTGTTAATTACCACTGCGGCAAACTTTTAAACTTTTTATGCCAAAAACTTTATTTTATTTAAACGCGTCATTAAGATAAAATTTCGATAAAAAATAATGAATAAACTGGTATTTAATTTTAGAGGTAGAAGTTTATTTCGGCGATAGTTATTTTTCCATATTGTGACAACCAACACAACCTCCTATCAATTGTCAATGAAAAAATTATAATACCTGTGAAAACTAATACCAGTAAAAGGAAATAGAAAATTTTATCCATGCTGTAGCCGAAATTGGCCATCTTAAAGGTATTTTTATAAAGTAAAGTAATGTATTCAAGATTACTGATGGAAGTTTTCACTGAGACGATAAGGAGAAACTGCGCGATACAAAATCCGATACAAAAATAACGGTCGTTATCTTGTGGTAATCTCCTCAATTACTTTACTCACAATTGTTAGGCAATACATTAAATGTCTCCTCTTCATTTATAACTTCTTTAATTTATTTCAAGATTGATTTTGCATTTTTTGAAACTCTCTTTTCTGTTACACAACGTCACATATGTCACTAGCGGTGATTTTTGGGACAATTTTTTTCGCCTTGTTTACATAATTAAGCATGAAACGCCTAATTTGAAGGTGGTTATTTATTTAGAAACTTTGAACTCTCATCAGAATGTTTTAATAGTTATTTTTACATTATAAAATTAGATATATACCACTAATAAATAAAAACATTACCGAGCTTTTTATAGTAATGATGAACTTCCTGAATTTTTAAACAAAAATCCGCTTTCAAATCGGACGTTTCATTCTCAAAGACTTTATATACTCCTGAATTTTCGTTTTTTCCAAATGTATCGTACGTTACAACAAAAACTTTTTAATTTCGCTTGTCGTAAAATTCATCTTTTAACCACTTAATTGTCGCGCCCGAGACATTCACGGTTCTGCAAGCTTCACGGCTTTTAAATAGAATTGTTTGATTCCCACCAGTTTTATAAAATAGTGCAATTGGTTTTATTCTGACATCATTCTTACTTGGCATTAAATAAGATGGATATATTTTTTAAAAGTCGTAAAAATATTGAATTTAAATTTTTAAATCATAATTTGATGCGACTATTATGTGGTAAAAATTAAATTCCCTGCAGCTTTATTTTTTCCGGCACAGAGAAATTCGGTTACAAAAAGTTGAAATCATTGACTGACACCGGAATTTACAAACAGATTTTTCAGAATTTAACAACTTGTTACTTTAAAATTTCATTGTTAAAGCATAATTTCATTTGCAGTATTTCTCAAATGAAGAAATACATTTATGCTCGCATGTGTGTATCTTTCAAATCATCGCTCCATCAGTGTTGCCAGTGGACTACTTTTTTTAAATTCAGATTTCTTGACTGGCACCACTTTATTGAAACAGTAAAATTCTCCTTATTTTCGCCTTATTTAATATGTCACTAAATAACAAGGGTTTTACCATTTCAAAAAAGTGGTGTCAATCAAGTATCTGAATTTAGAAAAAGTTGACCATCTGGCAACACTGCGCTCCATTGGTGAAAGAAATATCATTTTTGAAAGTAGAGAATTTATACCAGCTGCATGGCAACAACAAACCGCATGGTAACATGCAATCATTAACAATGAGGAACTGTCATATCTTTAAAATAGTGAAGTTACAACTGTAACCGCTTTCGTAGAGGGTCATTGCACGCCAGCAAATTTCCACCAGCAAAAATTATGCAGAAAATTTCTGTTTATTTTAGGTTTTATTAGTGGAAAATTTTAGTAAAAAATAATGGCAAAAATCAATTTTCATTATAACTGGTACAGTTCAATTTGACAGTTTTATTTCCGCCCAATTGTGACAACAAAGTCAATGTCCTGTCAGTGTCAGTAAGATGATTATAATAAACGGGCAAGCTGATACCCGTAAAAATAAATAGAAATATTTTACCATGTTTGTGAAAGAAATTTCCAATCAATAAAGCTCTAAAATAAAACGACATATTATATTTTAGCTTTTTGGTGGAAGTTTTCATATGCGATAATCATAAACTTTAGATCCAATTAAGAAAACACAGAATCCATCTTATGACAACCACGTCTGTTACTTCACTCGTAACTGATAGACAATGCACTATATGTCTCATCCTTTGATTCATAACTCCATTCATGGTAACAAATGTTATTATATATTCATTCTTCTTTATTGTTCTATTTCTTCGTCTTGTGAATGCGGTATTAAATGTTGTGATATGGTTTAAAATGCCTTTATCATTTAAAATATATCACGAGGATGAACTAAACATTAAAATATTGTTGGGGCTGCTGACTGTACTTATTGTTAACTCATGCTTTGTACCTTTCAAAATCAGGATGCAGAAGTGGGTGAAGGAATGTCGTTTCTTTTTTCACTAGGAAGGAAGGTTTATACTCTTTGGCAAGGTGTAAAAATTTAGGTGGCAATGGACAGTCTCTAACCACCAAAATTTTATTCGTTATTTTTCGTCAAAATTTTCTCTGAGAATTTTAATAAAATTTAGTAGTGAGAAACAGCCTCTGGCACCTAGAATTTTACACCCCTTACTTTTGGGATTGAAGAATCCTGCACGTGTACAAATGTTCAGTTTTGATACATTCGTTTTCTACGGGATAACACACACTAAAATAATTTTAATTAAACATCAACTTTAAGGCTACTGTCATATATCGATAAAAGGTCAATCAATGTAATTAATATCAATTTTGTGAAGTAATTCGTGTATTAAGGTTTAAAACAAATCGGTTGCATTATTTTATTGTTTTCACGGAAACGCCTACAAAATCTGATAATAAATATGAAAAGGATGATTTTTCCCTAAAAAGAAGAAGTCTGAAGCGCTTTATGATATATAGCACAGGACCGAATTGAAATAACATTAAAAATATGAATTCAAAAATGCAGGACAAAATGAAGTGAGATTAAACTCACTCATGTACTAATGTTACAGAAAAAAGAGGAACGCGTGTTTACAGATAAAGGAATCGTCGATAAAAAGGTCTCATTGACATTTACGAATGATAATAGTTAGAATTTTTGCTACCCACTGATACATTTTAATTTAAAAACTGGGCTGGTAAGATCCCCCCCCTTCCCCCAAAAGATCTTTTAATATAAATGCATCGCAATGCTTTGCAACAAACAAAAATTATCAAAGATTGGAGATCATGATAAAAGAACACTGTGTTCATAAGTCAAATTTTAAACTCCAAGATTTTCCTTTAATTAATTGATTTTATTTAATTTTAGCCACTTTATTTATACTTATTTTATTTCCACGGCATTTTCATGCTAAAATTTTCACATTTATAAATCACACATAATTGATACGACAGTTGCAAATTTAAATGCATTTAATAATAGAGTCATTTCAACATAAATTCAGATTTAAATTAGCCATCAGCCGTCAGGAAAATATGCATAGAAAATGCCAAAGGCGTATTTATTAATATGTTATGTTATTAAATCTAATTAAAATATGACAGATGTTTGAAATCCATCTGATTAGAATTCTGATAAATCATAGGAAATTTAGCTTATTTTAGCGAAGGATATTTTAATGTTTATGACGTTAATTTTAAAATGGTATTAAATGCTTGTAATTCTCTATTTATAATAAAAAGTATCTTTTGAATTTAATTAATTCGATATTTGCCTTTAAGCTTGTTTTAATGATTTTTTTTTTTTTTAACAGAGAAATAGAAGGCTAACTACTTCAAATATATTCGCAAAATTTATTTACTATATCACTATTTCGTTTCGAAATAATATGTTTTAAACATCATTTAAATTAGCTTACATTCTTTTATTGTTTTATATAACTTTATCCTTTCTATACACGGTGAAAGTAATGTACAGATTTAACCCCATTAACTGGTTTGCCCGAACACCGTTCGTTCAAGACGAATTTACTTATTTCATCATTTAAAGCTTTTTGACAGCACTATTATTTTTAAGAAAATTTTCATACTATTGAAAAGCGGAAATGTTTAAACTAAATTTTAGGAATATTTCATTTAAATAATAGTGGTGTGAGTCCGCTATGTTCAATTTATTGAACGGAAAAGAATTAACCAGTTAAAGGGTTAAGAGAAATTCGGCTGCATGTTACAGTCAATTTGATTAATCGTGTATTATTAATAATAATGATATCGAAATAAACCAGTTAATATGATTAATTTATAAAAATTTATTAAATTAACCGGTTATTATTAATAATTACTAATCAAGGTTATTAAATATAATTCATTTCATCTCGTTTAGCTTGAGATTGTATATGTTTTTTCTTAATATTCATTGCTAAACTATGAATTTCAAAGCTGTAAAATTTATTCTTTGAATATTTCAGTGTTTAAAATTTTTATCTTATTCATTCAGCAATTATAAAAATAATTATTTATAAACGTTTAGTCTTTTGTGTCTTTTTAATAAAACAATTATTTTGATTGAGTATTATTGTCTTTTATCAATTATTTCTTAGATTCAAACAGTTATGTTAATACTACATATTTTTGTAAAGTATATATTCGTTATTAACAGAGTTGCCAAGTCTCCACTTAGCAATTGTCTTGATATTTTTAAAAATAGATTTTGTTTGAGAATTTTATTAAAACAGTCTACAACTACTTAAAATTTATCTTTTAGTACACATAGTTATTTAAACGTTAAGGAAAATTCCCTTTAAGTGTTTTCTTTGAAGTTGTAAATTACGCAAATATTCCTTTATTGGTTCTATCTTGAGTGGTGCTTATTTACTTCGTACGTAGATAATTAGGCATTATTTGAAATTTAAAACGTAATGATTGATGTCTTAAAACTGGCTTTGTTAGGAACATTGTTTCAGGGTATTTGTTTAGAATCATCAGTTAAAAGTAATTATTTTGATAGATAAAAACGACTACTTATATATATGTTCGAATTAAAATTATTGGCTGCAAAATTTTTCGTTCTCTCATGTAATACTTTGATTTTCAAAGATTACAGAAAAACACTGGAATAACAATGTTTGACTTTATAATGAAAGCTACCGTATTTACTCGTGTACAGGGCGCACGCGTGTATAAGGCGCACCTCTACTTTACAAGTAAAAATAGCGATTTCTTAAAATCTCGTATATAAGGCGCACCATAAATTTGATACGCTAATAAAGAATGACCAAATAAATTTCAATTAAAAAAAAAAGTCGAAACAAACATTACATCAGATCAAAAAACAAGACGAAAATGCATTTTTGGACTTCGGGTTATAAGAGAATGACGGGAAATAGGAATGCGTGACGGTAAAGAAAATTGCTAATTAGAGTTTAGATAATGGCATTAGCTCTGTTGTATAAAAACCTGCAAGGAATGAAATAAATATGCAGTAATACTTCAGTTAAGTAACATTTTCCGAGTTTTAATATTTTCTTTGAATAATGTCTTGTTTCATATGTATTTCGTTCGACTGCACCCAACAGTAAAAAAATATTTCGTGTATAAGGCGCACCTAGGAGTTTTGCTCTAATTTTTGGGAAAAAAAGTGCGCCTTATACACGAGTAAATACCGTATGTTAAAAGTAATTTTTAACCCTTCCAAAAGCAAAAGAATTTTGCTAGTAAAATGATGAAATAATTGACTGAATTAAGAGTTTTCAAACGAGTTTCTTTAGAAAAGGAAAATCCTCTACTTTGCACTTTCATTTGAGAAACAAAATTTTGCTAAAATGTTCTTGGTGTCACTTTCCAGTTTTGGAATGTAAATTAGGTGGCTAGACGCTCTAGCCTGCGCCTTTGAAAGTGCGAAGTATATTTATTTTATCTCAAATATTTTACCCTTTCGGGTGTGATGTACAACACTGAGTTTCAAAATAGTTTAAACGCCCCATTTTCCAAGCATAAAAAAGAAGAAAATGTTACAAAACAAACTGAAGACTAACCAATGTTAGAAATCGTTTTATATTATAGCAAATCGTTTTATATTATAACAAAATATAATTGAAACAGTTATTTATGCATAAAATAATCAGCATTTTTCCATTTTGAGGTGTTTTATAATGATATGAACATTAGCCAAAACTATAGATTATTAGCCAGATCTAATTAAAAACACGATCAGGCATGTAGTGGATCAACATTTTTAATATTATTAATTTTATTTTGATCTATATCATTACTGTGGAATATGAAAGAGCTTTGAATTCTAAAATTTTTTTCAGATTGTCTTCCATTTGAGTAAAAAACTCTGACCAGTAGACTTCATACAATTTTCATTGGATTTAAATCAGGAGAAATAGATGGTCATGGAATTATATGTACTCTATTATTAAGAAACCATTCCCAAATGCTATTTGCCGTGTGTATGGATGCATTGCCTTGTTGGAACATCCAGAAAGGAACGCCGATTTCCTCAGTAAATGGCAGCAAATTTTCTTCAAGTAGACCTTGATAGGCTTTTTAATGCACTCATTCAAAGGGAAACGACACTTTGAACTTACCATGAAATCTAACCGCATCCTAAACCATGAGTGAACCTCCACCCTGTTGCAGCTTTGAAAACGTCTTTGATTTCTTGCACAGATCATGCGGATAAAAAACCACTCCTGGATCATCCGAATGGAGTTTTTTTTCATTTAAAAATATTTCTGAGCGTTTAAGACATGTGATCTTTTGCCCGATCCACGCAATTCTGCTGATGCATTTTAGTCATACGTGGTTGGGAGGTATCTGTTCTTTTTCTTCATTATCTTCGAGCTCTTGACTACTCTGGACAAGGTACTTTTTGACATTGCTGTCTGTGGATGTGGTGAAAGGTCGCCTAAAGTTGTTTTTTCATTGCTCATTTTTTCCCCCTATTGGAGAGTTTTTGCAGGCGCCTCGGTGACTTCTTTGTTCCATAGTCTTCTTTTAATAGAAGAGAACTTAATATTGCAACTGGAGATCTTTTCAATTTTTTAGTGTTAGCTCTCGCTGAAGATCATTGATCCTTAACCTCTTCGCGACGGGAGCCTTTTACGAAATTTTTAATGCTTTTTCACCGGTATTTAAAAACAGAAATTTAACAACTAGAAATTTAAAAATTTAAAAACAGAAATGAAAATGCTCTGATTAAATAAGGCAAGTTTTACAGTAAAATTTTACTGGTGGGAATAAACAAGGATTCTTAAGTCTTTTTGCGGCACGTATACGTGTCGCTCGTCCCTAAGGGGTTAAAAGCCACAACTTCCCATTCCTGAAAAGCATTTAAAGCGTTTTTAGGACCCAAACTCTAGAACACACTTTGCGATCAGATTTGGAAATTTCCAAGCTTGCGAAGTATCTTTATGTGGTAAACAAATTTGCATATTTCAGTTTTTTCAAATCGAACTGACATTCAGTATACCTATTCAGTTTCTGTGCACGTTTAGTGATAATTTCGATCAATGTTCATATCATTTTGCAACACCATTTTTTTAGATAATTCATATTTTCAATGAATTTGAAATTTGATATTTTTTACAGCTATGTAGTAAGTAAAATTACCGTGTTTTTCTCGAGAATGGGGTTTTCTGATAGTTATTAATGAATTTTTGATTAAACATCACAAAATTACTGGGTGTACCTATCATTATGAAACCCAGTGTAATAATAGTATATGTCTTTTATGCGAGTATTATTATTGTTAACAAATATTTTTTTTTTTTACTGTTTTTATGTAGTAATGTAATCATGTATTATATGTATCTATGCATTTACTAAACTTCATTAACGTTCAGGCATTTATTAATAATAATAATAATAAATATTTTATTAATTCCAGGTATGCAAGCGCTGAGACAAAAATGGCTGATTTGAACCACTAAAGTTTAATGGTATTTTTTGCTTTATTAACATTTATTAACAGACATTTTGGCAAGAAATGTTTTAAAAAAGCAAGTTTTAATAAGGCAAGAAATGTTTTAAAATATTGGTGATGCAATTCGGTTTTTTTCGTTTAATAGGCGGTCGTTTCTGGCGCAGCTCTTGCATTGCTGTTAATTCTCTTTGCAACGTTTGAGATTATTTTATATTAAACATATATTTCACTTTTTAAATTTAAAATGAAGATTGAAAGAATCATGCGTAATAAAGCGAAAAAAGTATTAGGAACTTGTAATAACAGTTAAATCTTTTTGTTTTATAACATTTTCTAAAGTCTCCAAAAACTTTTCCAAACGCTCCCTTTTATCTCAGTTATTGCTAACAAGTGTTTTGGGGTGAGATGGCTTACTATACTTATCAGAAAAAGAAGTATTTGCAATATTTTAAACAGATTTATGTGAACTTTATCATAACGAAGTCTTTTGGGTGATTTTAACTTTTTCTATCTTTAATACAAGAAAATGTTGTAATCGAAATTTTTTTCGTCTCCCGATTTTCGACGGATTTATACGTTTTAGGAATCAGAGATTCCAAAAAACATGCTCATAGAAAATGTCTGTGAGTTGCAATTATACCACCAAAAAGTATATGAAAGTATGCATGGAATTGAAATAACTTTTTTGTTTATGTTTTTGGCTATGTTCCTCCTGAATTTGATAAAATTGCGCCGGAAGGGGGCGTTATAATCACGGTGTTTGTGCCATTTTCATTATTGTTGCATCGAAGAATGTATGAATTTATGCTTAGAACTGAACTTTTTTTTAATATATTTTTGGATATGGCAAAAAGGTCCTCCCTGAATAAAAAAAATTCTACCGAAAAGAGGAACTTTAAAGCTGTACAATTTTCATTACCGTACCATTGTAAATTATATAAAGTTATGCACAGAATTGAAACAAATTTTTTATGTTTTTTCCTATGTCCTGCAAATCTTCCTTAAATTTAGAAATATAGGGATGTGATAATGGTTTTTGTAAAATTTCTCAATTTTTCGTAGTTCTATTGTTTACCGACTCGTGAAGAGGCGGGAACTCATATCCTGTTAAGCTGGCTATTTGCAAAAAGCAAATGACAGCTGAATAAGAAAAATCAATTTAATTTTAATAAATATCCAGATGTAGATTAACAATTTTTTCTCTTATTAACTGACTGAAGCAGAAATTTAAGAGGGAAATTAAAGTTCGTATAGTATTGAACAAACAATATTAAAGTATTAACATGTGGAACTACTTTTTCAAGTATTAAGATGTATGAGATAGATGAGTATTTTGGGATTGAGATATCCAACTAGTCTTTTCTTTAAAGTGACTTTTTGAATAATTTTTTTACAGCTTTTAATTTAAGAAATATCTTGATTAAATGAGATAAACATTTCAATTAAAAATCATGTAGCTAAAAAATTTAAATAATTATTGGTTTTGAAAGTAAAGTTACCATACAAACAGTGTTGCCAAATGGGCTAATTTTTTTTAATTCAGATTCTTGATTGACACTACTTTTTTGAAATGGTAAAACTCTTGTTATTTAGTGACATGTTAAATAAGGCGAAAATAAAGAGAATTTTACTGTTTCAATAAAGTGGTGCCAATCAAGAAATCTGAATTTAAAAAAGTAGCCCACTGGCAACACTGCATACAAATGCTGAAAAAAATCCGTTTACGACTACAGCCATTTTTATATCAGCAATTAGGTTTATTCAGGGAATGGTGCTCAAACGTTTAAATATTATTTCGTCATTATAGGATTGATGTGGCATGTATCTGTGACACTTTGAATTAAACGAAAAAAGATTAGTAAATAAATATTTAATGCAAACATATATTTTCTGCAAGAATAAATTCAATAGATGTTGCCATTTATTAATTATTAAATTATAAAAATCTCAAACTCATTTCAGTTTGCTCTTTTCTTTATTGGTTTTCCCAAATTACTAAAATATAAAAAAAGCCTAATTAGTAAAATTTTCCATCCATTTGCATGCATGGAAATTTTATTTTTTAGATATTGTAACGGAAAGAGAGAGAGTTTAAGCATAAACTACACACAATAAGGATGGATTCTCTTAAATTGATTTTTGCAGGAAAGAGCTAAAAGGTAAATAAAAATCCAATTAATAAGTCCATAAAAATTTTAAAAAGTTGTTTTATAGGAAAATGTAAATTCATTCAACTGTTCTTCGTGAAAATTCATTATTAATGATAAAAAAAAAAGATAAATTCCAATATACTTGGAAACAAAACAAAACAAAAAAAAAAAAAAAAAAAAAAAAACAAAAAAAAAAAAAAAAAATGTGTAAAATAAATTACGCACACACGCACACAGATATATATATATATATAGTCGAACCTCGTTAACATGAACCTCAAGTCATAAAATTTTATTCATGTTATCAGTATTAAATCTTTGCATTCGTCTATATAGGAGATTATGAAAACAATTAATGTTAAAAGTAATACACTTTAAGCGTGTTCATGTTCACAGGGTTTGCTATCTATATATATATACATGTATCCGCAGATAATACTTGGCAGGTCGAGCTGAGCCCGATAATTTATTCTAGTTTAATACTGGATTTAAACAACTGAGATATAAAAAAAGAGAAAAAGACAGATATTTCCAGATTCGATTAGTGTCTGCCTTATGCGAGTGAACTAACTGGGTAGGTAGTTATAAAATGGCGGTTGTTGTTTGATTACATCGGATCAGGGCTAGATTGATATCACCTTCCAGTGCTAAATGCGAATAGAACATTTTCTTTAATTTATGGCGAATGGTTTGCATGAATATGATATTTAAATATCATAAAAATTGTTATTAAAATTTACTGG